>OZ037744.1:5537122-6154622 GCA_964035475.1 Salix caprea
GGTTTTTTATAATAATTATTATTATATTATAATAATTATTATATATAATAATAATAAATATAATAATAATAATTATTATTATTATTATTAATTATTATAATAATATTTAGCATAAAAAAATAGGGGTATTAATTTGTAATTAATTTGATTCAATTATTTGTAATGGAATGTATTTTAATTAATTATGTTTGAACTTATTGGTTATTTGTTAATGTGTTCATTTTGTTTTTTTTAAGTTTTTCTAACGCTCAAAGACAATAAGTAACATTAATTAATTTCAAATACAACAACCATAAAAAAACATAGAAATATTGTGGTTTTTTTTAATTATATTTAAATTCATTTTTTTAATTTAAATATAATTAAAAAAATTAATTTTATTGTTTGAGAGTTTTTCAAAAGCAATTATTTAATTATATAACTAACTCATATTAATTGTATAATTAAACTATATACAAAATAATTGAATTTTATTTAAAATAAGTTAAAAAAAATAGTTCTTCAAAATGACTCTCCAAAATGGCTCTTAGGGCATCTCCAGCAGCAGAGGCATCCGGGAAGCCAAAGCCAAAAATTCAAATATTTGGCTTTTTTGGGTTAAATTCGTCTCCAGCAGAGGAGCCAAGTGAAGAGCCAAAATGGCTTCTTCATTTTCTGGAGGCATCCGGGAGCTATTCCCACATATCAAAACCTGCAGAGGCAAATAAAAATGACCGTTGAAATAGATCCGTTGGCCATGCTACAATAAAAAACCCAGCAACAAAGAAATTGAAACACACAACACACAACTGATTCAACAAAGCAACATCAACCCAGAATTCAACAATTTTACACCCATCAACACAGCAACCCACAGAATTAAAAAATTGAAAAAACATTTGATTTTGCATCCAATCCGAAGAAGAAAAGTTGGCGAGAAAATACCTTCATCAAAGTTCAAAATCCAACGAGCAGATTGCATCTTCGGTTCAGAATCTTCGGTTTGTTTTCTTAAATTGATATATTTTTTGTTAAGAAATAAAGAAAGATGAAGAAGGGGAGGAAGGATACCATGCATCGGTGACTTAAACGGAAATGAAGGGAAAAACAAAATACATGAAAAACAAAAGCAGAAATAAAGAAAGATAAAGAAAGATGAAGAAGGGAATATGTTTGGCTTTGTAAAGGAGATGGATCGAAGGGAAGGGTTGACAGATCGATCGAGAGAGAGACAAGAATGGGGGGGTTGGCGGCTGGGGAGAAGAAAAGAAATGGGGGTAGGGTTTTTTAGCTTTAAGTTTGAGATGGGGAATGGACGGGTGGGTGGGTATTTATGTTAATTATTATTATATTATAATAATAATTATTATATAATTAGTATTATTAATTATAATAATAGTTAGCATAAAAAAATAGGGGTATTAATTTGATTGAATTATTTGTAATGAAATGTATTTTAATTAATTATGTTTAAACTTATTGGTTATTTGTTAATGTGTTCATTTTGTTTTTTTAAGTTTTTCTCACACTCGAAGAGAATAAGTAACATTAATTAACTTCAAATACAATACCCATAAAAAAACATATAATTACTTGAAAAACATAAAATAAGCAGCTTAAAATTCAAATATTGCGGGTCTTATTTAAATTCATTTTTTTAATTTCAATATAATTAAAAAAATAATAATTATATTATTGGAGGTTTTTTAAAAGTAATTATTTAATTATATAACTTACTCCTATTAATTGTATAATTAATTGCATAATTAAATTATATACAAAATAATTGCATTATATTAAAATAGTAAT
This sequence comes from Salix caprea, assembly GCA_964035475.1. NCBI lineage: Eukaryota > Viridiplantae > Streptophyta > Magnoliopsida > Malpighiales > Salicaceae > Salix > Salix caprea. The sequence goes on from OZ037744.1 coordinate 5,538,911, forward strand.
ATAAAAGAAATGGCTCTCCAAAATGCCTTTTACTGCTAAAGTGCACACCAAAGCCAAAACTATTTTTACACTATTCAAACATCCATTTTAAATATTTGGCTCTCCAATTTGCCTCTACTGCTGGAGATGCTCTTACCATTGAAGAGCACATCTACTCAAGAGCTATTTATATACTATTCAAAGAGTCATTTCTATGATTTGGCTCTTAAAAATGACTCCTACCATTGGACTTGCTCTAAGGAAATAACATGCCATTGTGTCAGAGACTGCATTGCGGTTCATATACTCGGAAAGAACTCGCCGACTCTCAGCCGTCGAATAAAACTACGGATACAGATCTCTTCATCCAACTCCAGAAGATGTGCAATGTCACATTAGGGTTTGGTATTAATGAAAACACTCCCTGTAACTAGGAGGAGATGTTTGTCGATCGCCCAAGCTATTTATTTTCACTTTAGAGTACCAGAAAAAAAAAAAGAGAAAAATAACTCCATAGTATTGTGATCATGCATATACTTTGGAGAGAGAGGGGGAGAGAGAGGGGGTGTTTGGAATAAGAGCATGGTGTGGAATAGCTCGCCTTATAACTCTAGGACGACGGGTTCTCCGATGTACTGAATGTTGTCTATGCCGGAGTTTTACGAGGTTCTGATGTGGTAAGAAATAATATGGGGGCAAAAGAAAATGGTGGTGTGGTTTAATTACTTTTTTTATTTGGAAAGTTGAGAGATAAGATACATGGAAGGAAGGGAAGTTCTACTATACTTTTGCTATTTATTTTTATTTTTATTTTATATTTTTGAATGCTAGTCTACAATCCAAAAATTTCATGGACTGGTCTTCAAAGATCTAATATAATACTTTTCTTCAATACGAATTTTGGATTCAAAAGCATGTGAAAATTAGACCTTAGCATAGTGACATTAAATGCCTATATAGGAGTGTGGGAGAGGTTGACTAGGACATTGAGTTTGATCGAGATTGTTTTTTAAAATATTTTTTTATTATTATAAGTAAGTGATCACGCCATGTAACGGGGTGTTTCTTGAAATTTTATTTTTATTTTACATTAAATTTTTTGGTATTTTTAGATTATTTTTATATGTTAATATTAAAAATATTTTTTTTTAAAAAAAATATAATTTTAAAGCATCTCTAAGCAGAAATATTTTTAAAAACAATTTCAACTATATTTCTAAATATACACTAAAGATGTAAGGTGACTTATACACGCTCATAAAAAAACTTATAACAAAATATCCAATATGAAAATATAAAAAAAGTCCCGTAATCTTGTTTTAAATTTTTTAAATCTAAGTGTAACATGATAATTCTAATGTGCTTTGGGAAGTAAATCCTGAAAAAACCTCTACAAGGCTATTGATTTTTCAGGGGTATTAAAATCATTATATTGTGCAAAAAAAAATTAAAAGATCGCACTTCCTTTAATTAATCAATCAAACAAGGGCTTATGAACCCCTTAAAAAAATTTAAGTGAATAACTAACATGAGAAATGGAAAACCTAACATGAACACAACAAGATCAGGCAATGCGTTATTCATCCATTAATTAATTTAAGTTCTTGTGATCATTTTAATTTGTTGCTACAAAAGTTGGGGAGAAGGAAGGAATCTGTGATGCCAAACTTCAATTCTATAAACGTGGCTGGCTTCTCAGCTCTTTTTATAACCCTAAAAATCCTGGTGTTCATCCTTCAAACTCTAATGTTGTTTAACACCATTTTAATTAACCTTGTAGCTCCTGGTGCTTCTCGTGGAGATTAAGAACAAGTTCTTCCTGGCAAACTGGTTTGGTGTTGTCTTAGATGGGCGTGATGTGACGACATAGAATTTGTAATCTGTACACCAAGTTTTGAACTCGAGTCAAGACATACAATCTTATAAGAGTCTGGAACAACCAGAATTCTACTCGCTCACTTATTCTTATAAAATACGCATTCCAGAAAACAAGGTTTCCCCTTCCAAAAAAAAGATTTGGTGTTGGTAAATGAAGATGTTAAATCTTTTTTAACCCGTGACAAAGTTAGGTTTTATTATTATTATTATTATTATTATTATTATTATTATTATTATCTTGTATTAAACAATAATGTAAGAAAGCACTAAATATATAGTCTCATTGGCAACATTGTCTCATTGTCGCATGCAACCGTTGAATCTCATCGCCTGTCAGTCCATCAAAACCAAGTATTTTGTCGTCAATTTGAATGCAGTTATTAAATATCAAATCCTCAGACACGATCCTGTATTTAATTATGTTTATCACAGAACACCATTCTATAATGATAAGCTGCTCCTCAAATATACATTGGGTCCAGCTCTATGCCAGCATTTCTTTGCCAGAACACAGTCAGAGCTACGTCTCATAGGGCATGCTTTGGGCGGTTGTAGAAATTGTTTTCATAAAGTATTAGAATAATATTTTTAAAAAAAATTTATTTTGATATTAGCACGTCAAAATAATTTAAAAATAAAAAAAATAATTTAAAATAAAAAAAATCAAATTTTTTCAAAAATATTTTTGAAACAAGTTACAAAACAATCATATAATTTGCTTAATTAATAATTATGTGATGGATCTTGAGCCAGAGAAAAACAATGTTTCATAATACAAGGAGCTGATGAATTTCGTTTAATTCATATAGCTAATGTCTTATAAAGAATGATTTTTAAAAGTGTTTTCGTTTAACGACCATGATCTTTCCATGTTTTTTTTTTATATATAATAAAAGTGAACAAAAGAATGACGAGTGGGGTTCTCAATTCACAAAAGCTCTCTCATATCTTGGAAAAACCCTAAAAGCCACTGCACGTTTGTGCGACGGGACGTGCGTCTCATCGCACTGTTTTGGCCATGTTTGTTTTTCCACTTTAATTATATTTCTTAAGAAATTTTATTTTATTTTTAAAATTAATTATTTTTAAAGTTTTTAAATTATTTTGATATATTAATTTTAAAATAAATAAACACTTAAAAAAAATATTTTTTTTGTCGTATTCTTGAACATATTTTTCACCCATGATACAACTATGTATATAATGACTATTGGACCGCTAAAAAACCAAAGTTAACCTAAAATAATGGTGTCAGCTATTTTTATAGATAATTTTATTTTAACAACAAAATATATTTTGATCCTGGTAAACAATTTTCACTTTGACCAGTAGAATCGGGTTTTGATAGGAAAATAATGGTTTGGTCAAACAAGAATCTTAATTTTTAACCTCAATTCTTTTTTCCCAAAAAGTTTATTTCCATCTTAAAAAAAATGGGTGAGTAAATATTATTATTATTATTATTATTATTATTCTGTAAAAAGTCATAAAGAAGTTACGGATATTTTAAAAACATGATATTTATATATAAAAAGGTATAGAAATTGATTTCATTTATGTTTAAAATAAAAATGAGTTTTTATTTAAGTTGTTTTCCTTTTTTTTCTTAGATCTATTTTATTATTTTAATATATTTATAAAAAATAATATTTTTAAAAACAATATCGTATTTCAACTTCTTATGCTTTTATCTTTTCCTTGAAGGAGAGACAGAAACCATAATAAACGTAATAATGGAGGGAGCAAATGCTGCTTGGTGGTTTTGAATACTGTGTTGGCTGCAATGGGTACCAAAAACAGCTCAAAAGAATTAATGGGACGTCCATGTTAGCCGCAATCGGTGTTTTTTTTCTTCTTCCCCTCTCTAGCTTCTAGCTATTTATCTTAATTCTTATATGTATCATCAGATCACATAATTATTTAAAAAAAAAATCAATAATTGAATCTACTTAATTAGTTTTATTTTATTTCAACTGTAATACTATTTGGATTTTATGTTTTATAAGAATCATTTATGTTATTTATTCTGCTCTCTCATTAAAAATATTAGGTTCTCTTAAAAAAAATGTAATATGCAAATTATTAATCACACTTTAAAGGTCATAATTCAACCATCTAAATGGTAATGGAAGGTACGTTTTAAACTATATTTGAGTGTGTTTAATTTTGAAAAAAACATTAAATTAATATATATATTATTATTTTGATATAATAATATCAAAAAAAAATTATTTTAATATAATTTTAAATATAAAATATGTTATAAAAATTCACTGTATCACAACACCAAAATATATACTTGATATGCAATTAAGGCCTCGGTAGTATCTATAAATAACGATAACTGAGCTTCCATTTTTCAACACTTCTCTCTCTCTAGCTTATGTGGCGGAAGCCATCACGGGCGCGCAGCTAAAGCTTATGTAATAATGTAAGTTATTGTTGAAAGTATTTTTTATTTTAAAATATATTTAAATAATATTTTTTTATTTTAAAATATTATTTTTAACATATTACATATATCAAAGCACAGTTGCCATGGAATCGTTGCTTCTCCTGACCATGTTGCTAGTCTTGTGCACAGGAACTAGCGCCGGAAGAGATCCCATTTGTGCACTCATCAGCTCCAATCTCCATCCATGCACCGATCGATGTCCTCCGCCTTTGCTTCCTGATCGGCGGCCACTCTTTCAGATGCTGTCACGGCCTTCGAATAGTCAGAAAAGCTAGGAAATAACATTTGTGTCAGAGACTGCATTGCGGTTCATATACTCGGAAAGAACTCGCCGACTCTCAGCCGTCGAATAAAACTACGGATACAGATCTCTTCATCCAACTCCAGAAGATGTGCAATGTCACATTAGGGTTTGGTATTGATGAAAACACTCCCTGTAACTAGGAGGAGATGTTTGTCGATCGCCCAAGCTATTTATTTTCACTTTAGAGTACCAGAAAAAAAAAAGAGAAAAAAATAACTCCGTAGTATTGTGATCATGCATATACTTTGGAGAGAGAGAGAGAGAGAGAGAGCATGGTGTGGAATAGCTCGCCTTATAACTCTAGGACGACGGGTTCTCCGATGTACTGAATGTTGTCTATGCCGGAGTTTTACTAGGTTTTGATGTGGTAAGAAATAATATGGGGGCAAAAGAAAATGGAGGTGTAGTTTAGTTACTTTTTTTTATTTGGAAAGTTGAGAGATAATTATACATGGAAGGAAGGCAGGTTCTACTATACTTTTGCTATATATTTGTATTTTCTCTGGATGGCAAACAATTTTATTTTTTATTTTTATTTTTTATATATTTTTATATGCTAGTCTACAATCCATAAATTTCACGGACTGGTCTTTAAAGATCAAATACAATACGTTTCTTCAATACGAATTTTGGATTCAAAAGCATGCGAAAATGAGACCTTAGCATAATGACACACTCAGCTCAATCACCGAGTTGACTAGGGCATTGAGAGTAGTAATTAAATTTTGAGCACACTCTGAGAGAAGGACACTAAGTTGTTTAGAAATGCTTTAAAAAAATAAAAAAACATAATTTTAAAGCATTTTTAAACAAAAGATATTTTTAAAAGTAACCTCAACTACACCGATGCTCATAAAAAACTTATATATATATACACACACACAAACTGTTTCTAAACCCACTTAATAATAACAAAATATCCAATATGAAAATATAAAAAAAAGTCCCTTGGTCTTGTTTTAAAATTTTTAAATCTAAGTGTAACATGATAATTCTAATGTGCTTTGGGAAGTAAATCCTGAAAAAACCTCCATAAGGCTATTGATTTTTCAGGGGCATTAAAATCATTATATTGTGCAAGAAAAATGAAAAGATCGCACTTCCTTTAATTAATCAATCAAACAAGGGCTTATGAACCCCTTAAAAAAATGAGAAATGGAAAACCTAACATGACACAACAAGATCAGGCAATGCGTTATTCATCCATTAATTAATTTAAGTTCTTGTGATCATTTTAATTTGTTGCTACAAAAGTTGGGGAGAAGGAAAGAATCTGTGATGCCAAACTTCAATTCTATAAACGTGGCTGGCTTCTCAGCTCTTTTTATAACCCTAAAAATCCTGGTGTTCATCCTTCAAACTCTAATGTTGTTTAACACCATTTTAATTAACCTTGCAGCTCCTGGTGCTTCTCGCGGAGATTAAGAACAAGTTTTTCCTGGCAAACTGGTTTGGTGTTGTCTTCAATGGGCGTGATGTGATGACATAGAATTTGTGATTTGCACAACAAATTTCAAGTTCGAGTCAAGACATGCAACCTTATAAGAATCTGAAACAACTAGAATTCTACTCGCTCACTTATTCCTATAAAATACACATTCCGGAAAACAAGGTTTCTCCCTTCCAAAAAAAAAAAAGATTTGGTGTTGGTAAATGAAGATCATAAATCTTTTTAACCTGTGACAAAGTTAGGTTTTATTATTATTATTATCTTGTATTAAACAATAATGTAAGAAAGCACTAAATATATAGTCTCATTGGCAACATCGTCTCATTGTCGCATGCAACCGTTGAATCTCATCGCCTGTCAGTCCATCAAAACCAAGTATTATGTCGTCAATTTGAATACAACTATTAATATTAAATCCTCAGACACGATCCTGTATTTAGTTATGTTTATCAAAGTATTATACATACAGCTAAAACAGATCGTACTTTCACTGTATATCCACTCTCATTTTACTGTGGACTTGAATAGTTCATTTCACTTCCTCATTTACGCTGTTTTTTTGCTTTTTTCGGCGCAGTCTCATTTGCTTTTTCCTACAACTCTTCATGCCCATTAATTGGCATGAACACTACTTTTGGTTTCAGCATCTTCTGACGTGTGTGACTTTTAATAAAAACCAATAATTATTTATAATATTTCTTTTTCCATTTCACATATTGTAAAAAAGGGGAGGCAAAGCAGCTACACGGGAATAGAAACCAATAATTGTTTATAATATTTCTTTTTTGATTTCTCATATTGTAAAAAAGGGGAGGCAAAGCAGCTACATGGGGCAAATAAACTTCTTCTCTACATTAACAAAAACCAACCCTTGCAGAAGCAGAAGATCAACCACACTGCATCTCTCCCCCCCTCTCTCCCCGTTAGCATGAGTAGTGTTTCTTGCATGCCCATTACATTGCAGAGGGGATTCTTTTGCTTGCATTTTTTTAGTACTGTTCATGCTAATAAATTAGCATCTACGAGATGACTTTTTTTTCCGGCTAAAAGGAACATTGTGATCAAAATGGGAAGTGGTTTTTTTTTTTTTTATGAGTTGCCTTTCCCCCCAATAATATTAGATCTGAAATATTATAAATAAATAAAAATTAAGAAATAAACTTAAATTTTTTGAATCCGTTTGGAAAACGCTTTTGAATTTTTTTATTTAAATTAAAAAAATCGGTGTTTCTAGATGATTTTGATGTGCTGATATCAAATATAATTTTAAAAAAAAATTAAAAAAATATCATTTTGATGCATTTCTTAACGAAAATCACTTCCAATAGCAACCTTAACCACACTCTCAAACAGGCACGATATGTGGTGGACGTGGAAGGTAAAAGGCGAAATGAATTGCTAGCTAAATTATGTCATTGAAATGACATTTATTATATGTGTGTTTTTCATTTTGGTCCTTATACTTTTAATCTTGAATTTTATTTTAATTCCTTTATTTTTTTAAATATATTTCTTAAATGGTTTACAATAATACTAATAATTATTGTATATTAGGTTTTTATATATTCATTTTATTATGCAAAATACATTTAAAATAATCATGACAAATATTTTTAAGGAATTTTCTCTTAAAAATAATTATATATTTTGATATATTTTTTAATATTAACACTTTAAAATGTATATAAAAAATGAAGCTTTTTTATGAAGAATATAATAATATGAAGAATAAATCTTGGGAAAAAAATTGAGTTTCTTTTTATAACGATAATGATAGTGGCAATGATACTATTGTCAGTAATGATTAGAATATTAATTATTTACAATAATTTTTACAATAATAGTTATAATAATTGTGATAATTTAACAATCATGATAATAACAATAAAAATAATAATCAAGATAATTAATTAATCGATCTTGTTTTTGTGAAAAATTACTTTTGTAACTTTTTTATATGGTATTTCAGATCTAATATTATATGAATTAAAAATATACGAAACTGCAAATAGACAAAATAGGTGAATTTTTTTTCTCAAATTATCTACAAATAAAAAATATATGAGTCCCTTGCCTACGCTTCGCCGCAACCAAAAACAAATTTTATAACATGTCAAAAAATATTAATGGTTCTTCATTTTTTAATAATGCTTACATTAGAGCGAAACAATCAATCTACAAGACTTTCAATTATTTAGTTCTTTAATATATTTAATTTAATAAATAATGCATTTAAAATAATGAAAAAATCTATTTTAAAGATTTTTTCTGCTAAAAATAATTATATATTTTAATATTTGTTTAATATTAAGGCCTAAAAAAATATAACAAATAACTAACAACTAAAGATTAACTATACATGCATAAGAAAAGGTTTTACTTTCATTTCACACCACCAAATCTTAACTTACTCTGTTTTTTAACTAAAGTTGCATTTAATACAAAGATACATAAATACAAACAAATTATTTAGAATGATAACATAATTACTAAAAAAATATACGGGTCACTCCCCCTGCATTTCGATTACAATGTTCCTTTTAGGTGAAAAAAATATCATTTCTAACAGATTTAATCTATTATAATTTTACTAATTAAATATTAAAATAACCAATTATAACATGTATAAAAATCAATCAATTTTTTATATAAAAAAGCCCAGCGCAGCGCGCGGGCAAGTAACTCGTACCATTCTATAATGATAAGCTGCTCCTCAAATATACATTGGGTCCAGCTCTAAGCCAGCATTTCTTTGCCAGAACACAGTCAGAGCTACGTCACATATATAGGGCATGCTTTGGACGGTTGTAGAAATTGTTTTCATAGAGTAGTACAATGATATTTTTAAAAAATTTTATTTTGATATCATTACGTCAAAATGATCTAAAAATATAAAAAATAATTTAAAATAAAAATAAAAATCAATTTTTTAAACAAATATTTTTGAAACACGGTACAAAACAATCATATAATTTGCTTAATTAATAATTATGTGATGGATCTTGAGCCAGAGAAAAACAATGTCTCATAATACAAGGAGCTGATGAATTTCGTTTAATTCATATAGCTAATGTCTCATAAACAGTGATTTTTAAAAGTGTTTTAGAAAAAAAATTATTTATTATTATTTTTATATTTTATTTTAAATTAAAAATTTAGTGTTAACGCAGTGCCAAACAGAATCTTAGGTGATTGGAAATCTAGGTTATTGAGTTTTTTAGTGTGTTTTGTTTTGTTTTGTTTAGTCAAATAGATTTAAAAATAAATTTTTGAACCCAAAACACCCTAGTTTGATTTTCCTACGGTTCCTAGGATACTGGAATTTAGGGTTATAGACAATACGTTATATAGTTATGATGCTTTACAATTTTTTCTTCAAAAAATCCCTATCAATAAAAGGAGTTTAATCAAAGATAAAAACACATTTACAAAAAGGATGATTGAATGTAACCGATCAAATCTTTGCACTAAAGTTCTTTATGCCCCCACTCAAGACTTCGTTGGGCTCCAAATGAACTTCCACTCCTTGATTTGTCTCGCAAGATAGAATGATGTTGTCAATTCTTTCATGCCAACTTTCTCTACACAGTTTGACATAACATATAGAAACGATAGAAGGTTAGACTTTCTCAAGCTATAAATTAAAATAAAATAACTAAGAAAAAAATTAACAGCAACTTCTAAATCTTATTTAGGTTTGAGAACAAACTCAATTGTTTATAGCTTGTTGACCCTTATAGAATTCAATTTATTGGTAAAATTTTAGTTTCATCCAACAATTTAATTAAAAGTTGTATTTATTTTGGTGCTATTCGGACTTCTTATTTGACTAGTACTTAGTGACATGCTCCCTAAACAATTCATGCCAATTGTTACACGTCCCATGTCAAATTTGCATGGTTTAGATTCAAACATCGAACGCTATGAAAACCGATTCAGTGATATATATATATATATATATATATATATATATATATATATATATATATATAAATGTCCTGGAAATTAAGGTTTTATTTTTCAATTCACGAGGCCAGTTTATATCTAGTTTCCATGGAAAGAATACTGGTCAAGGTGTCAGGGCCGGATCAAAATAATTTTCTAACGTAATAAAAAATGCTCATGCATTGTCAAATATGAAGAGGTTTTGTAATCATGAACAGAAAAACTAATGCGTTCGTATAATTAAATAAATGGGAAGAGTGAATATGAGAAGGTAAAAGAGACGAATTAAGTGAAAAGGTTATGTCAACGTGGTTGTCCCAAAAGATGTGACGTGATTACAATAAATTTAAAATCTGCATAAAAAATCTTGAGTTCAAGTCAGGTTGTGTATTTCTTATAAGAGTCTGGGACAATCGGGGTTTTACTCGCTCACCTGGTCCCACAAAGTATGTTTTCCTAGGAATAGAGTTTCCTCGAATCTAAAAAAAAATTATATCTACTTGGCGTGACGGCTAAGAATTTGTTATTTGCATAGTAAATTTTTAATTCAAGTTAGGATATATATATTTTTTATAAATACATGAAATAACTAGAATTTTACTTATTCAACTGGAATTATAAAATATATTTTCTAGAATGGAGTTTCGTCCCATAAAAAAGAAGTTATGTCTGCATAAAAACGTGCATGTGCTCTTCATCATCCATAGAGAGCCCTGCTTAAACGCCTCCCCTGTGCCATCATCACACGCATTTGCATTGTTTTGCCGGATACAGACATTCAGAAATTAACCTACTGAAAACATGAATGATATATTTATTTATTTTCTCTCTCTATATATATATAATCAAGGAAGAATACACGATTGATACTCTAATCTGAAAGCAAACTGCTCGTATTTCAAGACCAGATCAAGTGAGAGAGACGAAAAGATGATTTTGAGAAGATAGACAGGAAGATGCCTCTGGATGAGAAAAATTAATTCTGGCCATGTTATGTGATACTCTCTGTCTTGTCCAATTATGGCCACTTGCATGTTCTGCCCCAGCTGTAACTATCTCCCACCCTCTCTCTCGGACCCCATTTCCTTTCTGATCCCAATCATCTGTCCCTCTCCTAACCCAATCTGTATCCTCTCTTCCTCATTCTTCTGCCATTTTTCCTTTCCTTTTACATCCTTATTCTCTTGGGTGTGGATGATGACGTAGAGTTGGTGTTTCTGTTTATCCATGTCATTCAACTTTCCAAGCATAGAGAGACAGGCAAAAATCGAGTGACCCACCACCTGCATCAGGCCTCTCTAGGGAATCTGAACCAGTTCCTGTCTGAGAGGACAGCAGTGTCGATGAAGATAATGGTGATGGTGAAGATGACGTTGACAGTGATGATAGAGATGTGCATGGCATTATTGGCTTAAAAATAAACAAAGCATGCCTTAAACCAGGACTGAATAGCCAGTCATGGACATCCCAGTATACTTCTACTCTTAGTTTATGAAGGTTTATAGACTCGTTACCTCTGAACTTCCATTGAAGATGCTTCACGTGAATGACCAGGTGTCCATCGATCTTTATGGCCATTTCTGGTTCATCCCCATTGATAGAATTCCAGTTACTAACATCGCCACTGTAATTACATCTGTTCTTGCACTCGATTGAGATCTCATGAAACCTACCTTTTTCATGGAACTTGGTTCTTGTAGCGAACTTCTTCTTCCCAAATACGTGCTCCTTTCTTGAAACCAAAATGGGGTCGATAAGAGCAGGCCTGCACCCAGTTTTCCTGTAAGCATCTTTCTTTAGATCACCAAGAAGAAGCACCACCACTTCATCGCAAACAACAGCAACGTAGTACTCGGAATTAGGCTCAGTTTCACCGTTGAATTTTGCCGCCTTGAGGTCCCAGAAGATATCCACAGCTTTACCCTCCACTACGAACCGTTTGGAGCCTTGTTTCCTCCAAAAATACCATGGCTTCAGCTCCACTTTACAGGTGTAGTGGCTCTCTCCCTCAGGACCTTCAACTGATACTGATAGACCATGGAGCAGCAGATTCTTGCACCATGTAATTGTGATCAAACGGCACTGATCAGCAATCTTTGTACGATAAACAGACATGAAAACACTCTGCCCTGACCTGGTTACTGTGGCGGGATCATCAGTTACCCTCTCACCGGATGTAAAGCAAGCAGGAATCCCAATTGGATGGTCTAGCATTGTAATTAACTTCAGAATATGCTCTATTTCAATGGAAATACCTGGTAGCTTAGCCTAGTTAGAGCAGAACTGGACAACAACTCGAAGTAAGACAACAAGATGAGAATGATCAGTCATGAGCTGGATAAAAACCGATCTCGCTTGCATAATTAGAGAGAGAGAGAGAGTGAGTGAGAGAGAGATCTTACTGGTTACAATATATATTGTATTAACTCACAGATAGTGCCAGAGGTTTTCTTGGCAGCATTAATGGAAATAAAGAAATACTATCATGGTGGCAAATAGATGGCAACTGTGAAAGTGGAGTGAAGGAGAACACCCCATTTTATATTCAATTATGCTTTTACTTCTCTTACCTGGATTCCCTTGTTTTCTTGACCTTTTTTCAAAATAACAATTTCTTCTTCTTTTTCTTTTTAGCAAGACAACTTTAATGAATCCAAGGTTTTTTTTTGCTTATTCTATATACACACTTAAAATACTTATTCCCATGCATGGTTAAAAGCAGAGAAGGGCATTTTCACCAGATTAGGAGCATTGATTTCTACGTACATTAGTAGAATCCTTGGAAGCATGACAGCACATGAGATGGGAGTAAGAGATATGACCAGTCAAAATGTTAAAAAAATGAATCATCAAGAAGTTGGCTTTCCAATGTGGGTCTTACGGGATTTTTATTTTTTTATCATTTGATAAGAAATTTAATATAGTTTGATTTGTGGGTGGTCGATCGAGTTTCAGCATTTTTCTTGGTGCAGGAGAGGAATCTAGGGACAGCTGAAAAGGTCTGTGAAATCTACAGTAGCTGCATCTGGTCCATCTGCATCTGGGTTTTAGGACGGAGAGTTTTTGCAGTGTTCATGAGCCAGCAAGCCTGCAGGTATTTGCAGTCTGACAGAGATGGAAAAGAAAATTAAAAAGAACAAAGTAAACCCAATTATAATAACTGCGGAATTTTATGGCTTGCAGTTTACAAGTAGTCAATGAAAGGTATCAGCAGCATTTCATTACTTATTAATTTGAATTACACTTGCAGAAGATGAGTTTTCTAGTCGAATTGCACGCAAATTCATCCGGATATCTCGTTAAAAAATATAAAAAAAACCCTTAGTCAATATTCCTTTTACAAGATCATAATAGAATTTAGAGCCAAGATCATATTAATGCACTAGCTAGTCTTGAAAGAATTTCTTTTTAAAGAATGAAGCACACTTTTTTATGTAATGGAGACTCGAAGACCTAATTACTGCTCCAGTTAAGCCGAAATCTAAGTGCACCCTCTTGGTTTATTCAAGATTTGGATTTAACATAAAATAAAGAAATATAAGAGTATTTGAATATAATTATAATTTCTCTTGTACATATTAATAGAACAATAAAAAAAAATGATTTAAAGAGAGAGAAGATGAAGATGTTGGGACTTGTAACTACCAGGAAGTCATAATATATTTTTTCGTTCCCGGGTAGCATGACATGATGATAGAGGACTTGTGATCTATATAATAGGTTTTGAATTTGAGTTATGACATGCATCTTTTGTAAGAGTTTAAAATAACTGAGATTTTACTCGCTATATAGACACACAAAATACACTTTCTAGGGGTAGGGTTTCGTCACAACTAAAAAAAATATTTTTCTATATTCAATTTTGTATAGGCAAGTGTGTTTCTTCTATAAGCATATGTGTAGCTAACTTTAATGGTATTCGTACAATAAACCCTAATATATAAAATAGAATAGATAATTGAGCCTATAACTATGTTAGATTTGATTGCTACAAGACACCCATGTCAGTTGAATGTGGTAAGAAATCACATTTCTTGGAGGCAACAAATTGAACTTCGAGATCCTTGCTAGCTACAATGTCATGGATGAAGTGCCAATCAATATTATCCATATACTTCATGTGAGCATGAAGATTGGATTTGCATTTGAATAAGTGGCTTTTAAGTTAACAATCAAAGGAAAGAAGGAATTACACCTAAATTAATTACCATCCGGTGCGAACGTGGATTAGTCTGGGTCAGCACTTGGGACACCGCGTGGTTTATACCAAAAAAAAAAATTAATTACCATCATGAAGAAGAAATTGAACCCATTATGATTTGCCAGCAGATTTGTTTTTAGTATTTTGGCAATAAATACCGATTTGTTTTATGGGAAATAGTACTTACTTTGGGAGTTTCAATTAAGAAATTTTATTCAAATAAAAGAATTGTACATTATATGGACAAACTTGAAACAAATCCATTGAATCTCAATAATCAAGCATGATGAATTTCAAATGATACTCAATTTATACGTTGAAAAATAAGATGAGTTGAGTTACATATAACACTTAATCTAGAACCTTATCAAATTAATGTTGACATGTGAAACTATCTAAAACGGATTTATCATCTTAAAGATAATGCGAGGGGATTGCAACATAAACATTGTCGCACATGGGTGCATAACATTGTGATGCCATGATGAAATAGTCATTACTTAGTTATTAGATTTAGGCTCACAAAAAGATTTTGATGAGCTAATCTTATCTAAAATTCTAGGGTACAAACTAGTTGTGTCTAGAGAAGATATTAACACACTTTATCTACAATAAATTGTATTGTGTGGTTTGAATGTGGTTTAAAGGTATTGATGAATTCCTAGTTAATGTTTTGTTTATGGCTTAGAATAATGATTTACACTCATGAATAAATCTACTAATTTTGAACTAATTATAAGCTTGAATGCTAAGGTAAATGAAGAGTCCATGAAGGAGCTTTGACATGATTCACCTATCTTGGAAGACAAAAGTATTTTTCACAACTCTTATATTATAGTAAGAGTTACTCTTAATCAAAATTGGTGAATATCCAAAATAATTTTGAAAATTTTCTAATCAATTTCTAGTAGTCAAATATCAGCCTATTGGTAGGTCCAACAATTATACCACGATATTGACCATTAATTTTCAAGAATTATAATTTTAATATTTTTTGAAATATAGGCCAAAATCATTTGGAATTTTACAAATTTCTTATAAAATCCATGTAATATTTTTTTTTTTAGACATGCCAAAATATTTCAAAAAAAAAAATGCTCAAATAATTTTAAGTATTTTTGGAAATATATATAAAAAATTATAATTTTATTATTTTTTAGACTTTGTTTGAAAAAAAAATATTTTTGTAATAAAATTGTCCAAAAGAAGTATAGGAGGATTTTTCCAAATACACCTTTAAACCAACAAAACCTTAAACAAAAATTTTGCAAGCCAAACAAGGCCTTAACCATTGACCAAATCTTGACTTGACTAGGTTGAACAGACTGAGTTGACTCGATTGGGTTGACCCAAAATCTTTAGTCCAACCATAAATCAAAGCAAAGACATGAGTTTGACTAAAAACAAACCAGAAACAAAAATAAACCAAAATTATATTGAACTTGTCAAAAAACATAAAAACTCAAAAACAAAAGTTGTAACATGAAGAACACAACTTTCAAAGTGATTCCAGTAACACTAACTCTAAATCATATTGGATTTTATGAAATAAAAAAATAAAATGGTTGTATGTCATGCAAAGATCAATAATCAAGCAACAAAACTCAACAATTATCACTCAATAATCTTGATTTGTCCACAAAAGGTTTTAATACAAAAAATAAAATTATTAGATTAAAACTCGCAAAAAATAATTATCGATGCATGAAAGCCCTAGATTATTATTTAATGATGTCATACAAATGTGAGGATCCAAAGAAATGATATAAACGTGTCAAAAACTCATAACTAAGGCAATGTTCTTGGAAAAAATATGAACAACATCAACCTACAGTTGCCCATATATACTTCAGCCTACTATCAAACCTAGAAATGCATCAATGGTTGTATATGCACTCAATTTTTAGTTAGATACTAGTTCATTAATTTGAATCCTATTGTAGGGGCAGACAAATGTTTTTTTAGGAGTTTAAAGAAAAACTGAAAAATATAAGTTTATAAAAAAAAAAAAAGATGATTTTTTGGCTCATATTATGTTACAAGTTATTTATTTTTATTTTTATTTTTCCTTCAAGAAATATTAAAATAAATAGAAATAATGACATACTAAACAATATATATTCTTTAAAAAATATTAACAAAATTGTAAAACAAGTTTGTTAGTGGAGCATAACATTGTTTATATCATTATAAAGCTAGTGAAAGGCATTGTCATAATAAATCATTTGGAAGATAATGCAGTTGATGATTGCAAGCTTTTATAGTTTGATTTTTAAATGAAAAAAATATAATAGTTAAAAAGAAAATAGAGTTATATGAACATATCTGGGACATATTTTGATGGGGTAGTAAATGTATGTGGCAATAATATCGATCTTGTGCTAATTTCACCAATTAAAAAATCAATATTCAATGAAAATCATATTGCAGTTTGAATGCATTAATAATATAATAGAGTTTGAGGCATGTATAAAAGGCTTAAGACTGTTTTATAAAGGAAAATTAAAAGGTTTAATGTATATGGTGATTCCATGTTGATAATATTCTGTTTTATAAAGGGGAGTGACAAACAAAAGATAAAAAATTAAATCTATGCTTATAAAATAAAATATTTTTCATACAAATTTAACAATATACTAAAAAATTTAATCGAGACTCAAAATCAACCTTTTGGGATGAATAAGATGGGTTAGAAACTATTATGACACGAGAAGAAAGTGATGGTATTGCAAGTCATGCACCAGTAAAAGATTGAAGTTATGGTGTGTTGTTTCATGAGCTGCCAAGGTTTGAGAGGTGTAAGGATTCTCTCGTGGCATGCACAACTTCTTCTTCTTATATTGGTTGTGTCGTTCACTACCACTTGTGGGAGAAGATCAAATAACTTGAAGTTTCAATTCCTTCTCTCTCTCTTTCTCAACTATTTTGATTTTCTTTTTATCCCTCAGTTTCTCTCTCTCTCTCTCTCTCTCTCATTCTTGGCCTAATTGTTGTTGTTGCTTTTATGGTGCTATATGTTGGATGAGCAATCAATGTTAATGTTTGTTGATGAGATGACTGACAATGAAAGGTTTTAAGAGAAAATAAAGGTTTAACCATAGGTTTAGAGGGGAAAGAGTGAACATCTATTTCAATCTTGATCTGGAGGTAATGGAGCTCCTTCATTGGAGATAGAAAGGAAAATACAAGAGGATCATAACTAGGTTTGACTTAGGTTTTTTTATTTAAGAGAGGAAAAGAAGAAAATAAATCCTTTCCTTTTATTTCTTTTGCTTAAATGTTTTTCCCTTTGCTTTCTTTTGTCTTATTTACTCTTTTTTTTCTTTCAAATTCTACTCTTATATTTGACACAAACCATCTCTCTCTCTTTATCTTTATCTTTATCCTTTTTTTTTTTTTTATCATGGCTATGGGTTTTTTTGGCACCTCTCCTTTTCAAAAAAACTTTTCCTCTTTTCATAGCTCCATTTAAGAATACTTTTATTTCTTATCATAAGAATATTCTACCCCATCTAAGAATATCCATAATGTATTTTTTTTTGTCCTTTAATTTTTACTTAACTATAATTATGCTCACTAAACCTTTTTTTTTTCTTAGTCTTTGATTTACTCTTCTAATAGTAAAAAAATCACTAGCACAAATAAAACAAAAAAATAGTAAAAAAACATAGTTGAATTAGATTGAAAATGCATATTTTCGAAACCTTTTGTATTGTTTAAGAATATGTTAAAAGACAAAGAAATAAAAATAGGATATAATAAATATCACCAAACCATTCCCAAACTAGGTAACAAATTATCATTTCAATAACTTATAATGGTGCTTGATTATCATTGAATAACCTTATATGTATCTCCACCTTTCAATACTAAAATTTTAAATACAAATTTGAAATTTAATTAAACTAAGATATTAAAATAAAAAATGCAATAATTAAATTAAAAAAATAACAGCATGTTGAACTTTTTTAATTAGATTATAAAAAAAATATTTAAGTGTATGAATTCATTTTGGTCCTTCATGTCCTTTCCTTTTTCTTAAAATCTAATTATGATGATGATGATGATGATGATGATGTTTAAACTTTCATTTCTAAATGTTAGGGTGAAAGAACAATTAACATGAAGCTTTCCTTAACTATATAAAAGTAATAGAAATTAAATATTTTCTTTTTATAAACGGGCATCAATATTCTCCTATAAAAATTTGGAAAATTAAAGATCAAACACTTAAATAGAAAAATAATTAAGTTTATAAACCAAAAGCTTTGTTAACATCAAACCCAAGCAAACCATCCCTGAATTTCCATTTACAGCAAACCACCACTCCAGCCACCTGGCTAAATAGAAACATACCCCCAGACAAATTCTAAATTCCGGACCACCTGCAACCAACAAACAGCCACTCTCGCCTCCGCCCCACCCCACCTCACCGCCATCCGAAAACCACCTCCGCAGCGCACTCAACACAGAAATCTACATTCTTAAAACTGAAACCCAACCTGAAAAGGTAGGGGAAAGATGAGAAGGGAAGGGAGCGAGAACCCTCAAGGGAGTCGCCGAACCTGGTTTCTGCAGAAAAAGAACTAGCAGATCTAAAAAGGGAGAAAAAGAAACTTGTTGTGAGAACCCTCATTTTTGGTCTATCTGTATCCTCTTCCTTGTCTCAATTTGTTGACATCAAAGAAGTTATTTTCAAAGGAACTTGTTATATTTTGAAAACTGTTCTCCCAACACTCACTAGACTACTACTAGTTGAATTGCAGTCTTGAGCTTAGTAAGATTTTTTCCGTCAATATTGGCATTACTTGATGTCTTTCCATGTTAATATTATTCTTATTACACCGTTGCAGCATGTTTTCAACTTTCTTTGCTCTGAGTGTTCTCCGTAGTAGCTTAATCTGCTCATTTATTTATTTGAGATGAACTTTACGGGCATTGTTCGGTTTGTAGTGATGGTGGGCTTGGAAAAGGTTGATTTGAAAGCTATTAAATTGGAGACAGAATATGTTGGGGAAGGAGTGCAAGAGGAAAACCGCCGTAAGGCCCAACAAGCAGAGGTTCGGAAGTCTGGAACTCAATTTAAAAGACAAAAAACGGAAGAAAATAGAAGCTTGATTGCCTTAACCACTGGCCAGAGTAATTCAATTGTATTGGAGCATGGAAAGTCTCCATTGGATGACAGTGGCATTTCTTTTGCATCTACAATATGTCCAGCACCACTTTGTCGTCAATTTTGGAAAGCTGGGAATTATGATGACGGGCTCAATTCCAAGACCACACTTCAAAGTATGCAATCTATCATATTTGCTGTGTTGTTGCTTTACTCCTTGTTTTGTCTTACAAGTTGGATGGTAGTATCATTTGCAATCCGCGGAAGTATCTCATTTCAGTGTTGCTTGTACTCGAAAAGCCATTCTCCAAGCTGTTCTTTTTAATTTTCTTTTTGGTGTAACAGATGGCAAGAGTTATCTCCATGTCCATCCCATGTTTCTTCATTCAAATGCCACTTCTCATAAGTGGGCTTTTGGTGGTACGTCCAGCTAATACAGTATTCTATTCCACCAGTACTTCGGTGATGATGAATTTAAGAGTAGAGTTCGCATCTAACTAGCTTTTCTTGTTTGCAGCCATTGCAGAACTGATTGACAATGCTGTTGATGAGGTAAGTAACCAGTTTTCTTTTTTTCTTTTTTTTAATTAACTGGCTTATACAAGTTTGATTATCATGCAGTCTATTGTTGGAAGTACAAAATAATATGGTGTGGTGTTTTTGAGATCATTGTTAGTGGGCTTATAAGCCTGTACATGTCATGTCGTCACACTTGTATGTTCTTGCTTAGATGTTCTCTTGAATGGACAGAGCAGTGTCTGAAACCCAGACAAGATGTGCATATCAGGGAACTGGTTGGGACACCTGTCCAGGTGATCTGCTGAACCTGGAGGTCGTAATTTTTTTTGGTTGATATTAATAGCAGGTTGTACAGTTTTTCATTTCTAATGATTTTTCCAAAATGTGACAAGAGATTACTGCCTGCTTTAACACGCGCACGTATATGTGCATGTGCATCGCCAAAAAAAAGCGATAGGAAAAGTGAATAACTTCTCAATGACATTTGAATGCTTAAACCAATATTTATAGAACTTTTATCATTTATCAACTGTAGCAAGCTGAATCTAAAGTTTATGAAAATCTTAACACTTCAATCATAATTTTTCTAAAATAATTTACTTGAAAATACTAATTTAAAAGGAAAAGACCACATATTAATTTAATCTCACTGTATGTTCATAGGCTAAATAATTCCACTTTTATTAGGTGGATGTGTATGGATTTTATTTTTAATTCGTTAATTAAACTTATACATGTGAATGATATCACAATAACAATGTTGTTTACCTACTGATTTTGTCCATATTCTGATTCAATGTGATGCTTGTTTCTTGAAACATTTTGGATGATGTATGTGAATGATATCACAATAACAATGTTGTTTACCTACTGACTTTGTCCATATTCTGATTCAATGTGATGCTTGTTTCTTGAAACATTTTGGATGATGTAATGACAGCACAAGTCTTGATACCTGTGCTCCCTTTTGTTTTCTTCTTTGCAAAAATGCATGTGGGTCTGTGAAGTGCTACTCCTAAGACGAATCAGCTTTTATTTCACTAATAGCCTATCTTATGTGTATTGCTATCAATATATGCCATGGTCACCCTTATGTATTAGGATCTCTTGACTGTTTATTTCTGCTCTCATATGGTGACATCTTCAAGCTGTGAATTTCACTTTTCAGTTTTTTTTTTTCACTTGATAGATCCAAAACGGGGCCACTTTTGTAATTGTTGATAAAACCTTAAATCCAAGAGATCAAAGTCCAGCATTGTTAATTCAAGGTGTGTTTACCTTGTCAATCAGAAAGAGTTGTCAATGTTGTCTTTGTTGATGAAATATTTATCTTGAAAAAAAACTGAATACTTATTTTGGTCTTTGCATGTTGGTACTATATGACTAGATAATGGTGGTGGAATGGATCCTGAAGCAATCCGGCGATGCATGAGTTTTGGATTTTCTGATAAAAAGTCCAAAGCAGCAATTGGACAATGTACAGAACTTGTGTTTTGTTTTAATGAATTCTATGATTATTTCCTTCCATATTTATTGCTTGAGCTGTGGTCTTTCAGATGGTAATGGCTTCAAGACCAGCACCATGAGACTTGGGGCAGATGTTATTGTCTTCAGCTGCCACTTGGGTGATAGGTTCGATTATGACTCTAAAACTTTCACTGACTTGTTCATCTGAATTTAAATGTTTACAATTCTTATACAAACCATGCACAGGTGAAGTGATAGCCACTGCTGGCTAGTTATATATTTTCAAACATGCGTGTAAAAATATTCGATGATTTCCTAGTTCACTTATTAATCTTCAACATATTTCTTACCCCTGCCAACACCTGTTTCTTCCCTATCTTTGATGCTGAAACTGTAAAGATGATAGTAACAGATGAGCCAAATTACACATTTTCACTGCATACATAAAGAACAAATTTCAGGTCAAAAAAGAAAATAGAAAAAGATAAAGAACAATCTCAGGTCAAAAAAGAAAAAGGATAAACTTGCTCCATTTGTTTTCTAATATTGTATAATATGTAATTACCCATTCAAGCTTGTTTTCTTATTAGTTTATAAATGAGCAGGGTAATGACACAAAGCATTGGTCTTCTCTCTTATACATTTTTGACACAAACAGGGCATGACAGAATAGTGGTGCCAATGGTGAGTTTCACTTCCCCAGTTAATTATGTTACATTTTTTTAGACGACATTTTTTTGTTGCTTTTCAAAGCATGTAAAAGTAGTGGTATCACACATTGTACAGCAGCTTGAGTTGAGGTTCTGCTTAAGACTCTTATTAGTCTTTTGGATGGTATCCTGATTTGATAATGCAACATCACGAAGGATATTTCCATTCAAAGGAATCAGAAGATCCCAGAAAAATTGTGGGATTTAAAGGGATGAGGTTATATGTTCCCAAGTATTAGGCTCTTGGGGCAGACCTCAGCAGATGCTAGTGAACTGCAGCTCTTGAATCCTGTTATTATATGGCAGACTTAGCTGTTGACCTTTTGGTTTCCAAGACATGGCAAACTGCTGCTTCTATGTTTTATCCCTGCTTTCCATTTTTGTTTACAGGTTTGTATTTCTGGAGTCTATTTTAAAAGCTTGTTTCCATATGCAGGTGGATTATGAGCTTAACACAATTACTGGTAATATGGAAATTTCACATCGGTATGATAAAGAATACTTCATGTCTAACCTTTCCATGCTGTTGCAATGGTCTCCCTATTCAACAGAAGCTGAGCTGCTGAAACAAGTAAATTCCAAAAGTTTTTTATTGAGCAAAAAGTTATCTATTGATTAATAAGTTGGCCTTTATATAGCATTACACATAATAAACCCTAGATATTCCTAATTACCAATATAACCTTTTATTTCTTATAATTCTCAACACTTCCCCTCAAGATGGGCAAAAGATATCCACTAAGCCCATCTTGTCACACAACCTAGATAAATTTACTGAACTAAGTCCCTTGGTGAGGCAGTCAGCCACTTGATCTCCAGTAGTCACATGACTTAGCTTCAGTAGTCCGTCATTCAATTTTTCCTTGATGAAGAATCTATCAATCTCCACATGCTTAGTCCTGTCGTGCTGTACCGGATTATTAGAAATGTTGATTGCCGACTCGTTATCACACCACAACTTCATCTGGGCTCCTTGGTCCACCTTGAGCTCTACCAATAGGGCTCTCAACCACAGCATCTCGGCAACTCCTAAAGCCATGGCCCTGTACTCTGCCTCTGCAGTCGATCTCGAAACTACCGACTGCTTCTTGCTCTTCCAAGAGACTAAGTTGCCCCCTACAAACATGCAATACCCCGATGTTGACCTCCTATCATCAGCACAACTTGCCCAGTCAGCATCACAATATCCCTCAATGCCCAAGTGTCCATTCTTCCTGAAGATTAGCCCTTTCCCTGGTGCACTCTTCAGATATCGCAGAATTCGGTACACCACTTCCATGTGGTCTTTTCTCGGATCATGCATGTAACGACTCACCACACTTACTGCAAATGAGATGTCGGGACGAGTGTGACTCAGATAGATCAACCGGCCTACCAGCCTCTAATACCGTTCGCGATCAACTGGCTCTCCCGCTTCTGCACTCAGCTTGAACTTCTGATCAATCGGAGAAGTAGCTGGTTTGCATCCCAGCATGACCGTCTCTTTGAGCAAGTCTAACACATATTTTCTCTGGGACAGAACTACCCTCTCTTCTCCACGAGCTACCTCAATCCCAAGGAAGTATCTTAGTTGCCCTAGATCTTTCACCTCAAACTCCTTGCCCAGTCTCGCCTTCAGCTGAGCAATCTCTCCCTCATCATCCCCAGTAATGATCATGTCATCAACATACACAGCGAGCATCGTGGTGTTACCTCCATGTTGTCGGAAGAATACTGTATGATCTGCGTTGATCTGCTGATAGCCCACACCTATCATAGCTCTCCTGAACCTGTCAAACCAAGCTCGAGGAGACTGTTTCAATCCATACAGTGACTTCCTCAACCTACATACCTTGCCTACTGTTTGTTTTGTGCCGAAGCCTGGGGGTATCTCCATGTACACCTCCTCCAGTAAGTCCCCATGGAGAAATGCATTCTTCACATCCAATTGGTGTAACTTCCATCCCCCATTCACAGCAAGGGAGACGAGGGTCTGGACTGTGCTCATCTTCGCCACTGGTGCAAAGGTCTCATCATAGTCGATGCCATATGTCTGATTGTACCCCTTTGCCACCAATCGTGCCTTGTAGCGGTCAATTTTCCCTTCTGGAGTCTGCTTCACTGTGAAGACCCATTTGCACCCAACCGCCTTCTTGCCTGCTGGTTATGGTACTATCTCCCATGTCTTGTTCTTATCAAGGGCCCCAAGCTCTTCATTCATAGCTGCCTTCCACTTTGGATCTTCCTTAGCAACCTGCCAAGACTTGGGTTTAGAGACAATGTCCAATGATGTAATGAATGCTCCATGTACAGGTGATGTAATGTTAGTATGAGACAAACTGAGCAATATCATGTGGGAAATCAAAACGGTCAGGAGGATGTCCCGCATTGTTGTGAGAGGTCCTCCTTAAAATCGTGGGGTCAGGAGAAGGCAGAAGAATCATATCACCTGTGTAATTTGAGTCTGAGGTGGATGGTGTAGGTGTCTCAAGAGTCGGGGTAGGCCGGGACAAGGGACTTGCGGGCACAATTGGCACTACAGGCACCTCTATATCATTCTGCCTCCTCCTCGTATACACCCTTAACTCCCCCTGAGCTTGAGTCTCACCCCCTTTGGGTTCAATCTCCTCCTCCTCATCTTCCGGTTCCTCAACCGATTCCTCCACCACAACAGTACAGGGTACATGTACCTGTCTCTCATCATCGCTACTACTGCTCTCCCCCTCTCGCCTCATACCTGAAGTATCGGGCGAGTCGCCAAAGGATGACTTCACCTCTAGCGTGTAGTATGGCTCGAATTCTCTAAATGTCACATCCATACTCACAAATAACCTTTTCTCAACTGGGCTCCAGCACACGTATCCTTTCTTGGTAGCAGAATATCCCATAAAAACACACTTTACCGCCCTGGGATCCAACTTTTCTACCGACGGTCTGTTATCCTTCACAAAGCATACACACCCAAACACCTTTAATGGAAGGATCCCACCATTATCTCTTTTCAGCATCTCACAAGGGGACTTCCACTCCAACACTCTTGAGGGCATCCTGTTGATCAATTGAGCGGCTGTCAAAACTGCCTGCCCCCACAAGTGCTTTGGAACATTCATTGAAATCATCATACTGCGGGCTACCTCTAGCAAGTGTCTATTCTTCCTCTCTGCTACTCCGTTCTGTGCTGGTGTGTATGGACATGTGGTTTGGTGCTGTATCCCTTGAGCCGACAAGTATTCCCCAAACACCTTGTTGGTATACTCTGTCCCATTATCGGACCTCAATACCTTCACTACTGCCCCGTATTGAGTCTGAATGGCCTTGTGAAAATCTTTAAAGCAATTCAATACATCACTCTTGTTTCTCATCAAATACAACCAAGTAACACGAGAGAAACAATCAATAAAAGACACAAAATAACGATAACCATGCATAGAACTAACAAAACAAGGTCCCCAAACATCAGAGTGTATTAAATCAAAAACACTAGAACTCCTATTCCCAGAACTAACATAAGAGCTTCTAGTAAGCTTGCCAAACTCACAAGCATCACACACCAGTTTCTGTTTATTTGCTTTTTCATACAAACGACTCAACAAACTAAAAGAAGAATGTCCCATGCGCCTGTGATGTAGCAGCAGCACATCCTCCACACTCTGCCCAACTCCTCCTACTCCAACACTCTCAACCATGGATGTCAAGGCTGCGTCCATCCCCTCTCTATCCAGGTACCACAGTCCATTATGCCACGTGTCACTCCCAAGTCTTCGGCCACTCCCCTTCTCCAGGAAGATCACCTTGGGAATATAAAAAATAACAACACATTTTAGGTGGAGAATAATGGCACTAATGGATAACAGATTCACTGGAAAAAAAGGAGCATGCAAAACATTGGACAAAGTCATAGAATCGGTACATCTCACAGTACCCTTACCAACCACAGGCTGTGCTGTACCATCAGCGGTCTGGATGCTCTCTGGCACCGCTAGATGACTATAAGACGAGAACTCACTAGCAGTTCCTGTCACATGTCGAGATGCACCAGAATCTACTATCCATTCTGGTGATCTTGAGGTGGATATAGAGGCAAGAGCATGTGTATCGTGAGTACCTTTAGCTGAGTGAGCATAGGAAGCGAAGTTACCCCTGGATGATGTGGATGTGGATGCGCCTTCACTCGCACCCTTCCTGTCTCCATCGACTGCCACTCTTTGCTTCCTCTTCAACATCTCCAGCAACTCGTGATCTTCATCAGTAAAGACCACATCTGCCTCTACCTCGTCATCTGCTATCATCAAATTTGCCCGGTAGCCTCCTCTTCCACCACCTCTGCGACCTCCACGCCCACGACCTCCAGTCTGGCCACGACCACCCAAGTTCCTCTCCTTCGGAGGCTTAGTGCATGTCTGCTTCAGGTGGCCTACCTCGCCGCAGTTGTAGCACTCACGAGTTTCAACCCTGGCTACTGTGTTTCCCAAGTTGGAGACAGCCAAAGCAGACTTCACTCCCGGAGGTCCACCTGTCCCCGCCTGTAGCTTAATGCGGCTCTCTTCCTGTATCATAGCTGATACTGCCTCCACAAGTGAGGGAATCTTCGTCTGGGCTAACAACATCGCAGTCCTCTGCTCAAACGCTGGGGCCAACCCCTGGAGAAATAACATAGTCCTCTCCTGAACCAATGCCTCTCTCTCTTTGCACTCAGGATCTTTGCAGCTTGCTCGAGGTGAGAAATGATCATGCTCTAACCACAAGCGCTCCAGCTCTATGGAATACTCCTGCACCGTCCTATCTCCCTGGACTGCAGCACAGATTTCCCTCTTGATCTGGAACACCCTTAGATTATTCCCCACCCCATCATAAGTCCTCAACTTCTCCCAGACATCCTTTACCTTCTCAATACCATCCACGGTGGCAGCAATAGATGGGACCATCGAGTTCAGAAGCCAGATGTACACCAACATGTGTGTAGACTTCCACTCATCTCTCCCTGTAGCACCCTCAATCGGCTCTACTCTGTCACCCGTCAGAAAACCCTCCAGATTTCTTCCTGTCAGAGTATACCTTACACGACGTGACCAGCTCAAGTATGTGGGTGGCCCATCGAGTTTCAGATCAATAGGTGGAAGCTCCACCTTCACAGACGGTGGCCTCGTGGCACTTTCACCCATCGACATCCTCATAAACTGCATCAAGGTCGCAAGGTCTGCAGGACCTAATTTCTTCACGATCTCCTCCATCGGATTCTTGCTAGCCTCCATTAATCCGACTCGTATTCAGATGTCTAGATCACAACCTTGCCCTTCTTCCTCTTCTTGACCCTTCTTTTGATTCTCCTCACATCAATGTCTAGGTCTCTATCCCTTCATCTCTACCCTTCCTTGGGATCCGTGGGGTATCGCCCTCCCCCCACACGGGCTCCCTTCAATAGAAGATCAAAACGGAGAGGTGGTGGCCTAGAAAAGGGAAGAGTCGGCCTAGGAAGAGGGAGGCGGCGCGACTAGGAAGGCAGCGCTCGCTGGCTGGCGGCGCTACAGTGGCGGCGCTACAGTAGCGGCGCTACAGTGGCGGCGCTACAGTAATTTTTTATTTTTTTTTGGTGTGTGGCTAACCTAACCCTAGATCTGTGGTGGCTCTGATACCAAAAAGTTTTTTATTAAACAAAAAGTTATCTATTGATTAATAAGTTGGCTTTTATATAGCCTTACACATAATAAACACTAGATATTCCTAATTACCAATATAACCCTTTATTTCTTATAATTCTCAACAATTCCTATCCTATATCTTTTCCTCTACTTGCCATCTTTCATTGCATTTTATGTTGCTCTGTCAAGTGTAATAGCACACAGATTTGTTTTACAAGTTGATGTAGCTAATTACACAATAGTCTTTCTTTAAGTTCAGTAATGATATCCTGATCCTATACAACTTTTGAGCTATTTAACAGAGGTACACGTGTACAGGCATGTAAAAATCTAACTGCTTTTTTTGCCCCTAGATTACCTTCCCTTTGTTTTTAGAGCTGGGTTAAAAATCAAATGGTACAAAAGTGGACACATCTTGAAATGTTTGTTTAAGTGATTGTTCCATTGTCAACAGATACCGCACCTAAATTCAGAAAGAATGTGATGTAGGGCAACAGAATAGAGAAAATTCTCATGGCTGTTCAATGTCGAGATGGGGGTGTTACGAGTAGGTTAGACATATTTTCAGCCACAATTTTGGTAGAATTGGAAGCTGAAATTTTTATTTAGTTGTTGGAATGAGATTTGGATGGTAGTAGTATCAGAACCACAAGCTCCAAGCTGCACCTTGAAATCTTTTCAAAAAGTCCCATTACTCTATGTAGTCATAATAAGTGAAACACTACTAAATGGTACAAAACTTCCAGATACACCATGATTCTTGATGCCAAGTCTTTCTCCCTTGCAAGCTGATTTCTTAAAATAACTCCAATTTGATGTGCAGTTTGATGACATTGGATCGCATGGCACAAAAGTTATCATCTATAATCTGTGGTTCAGTGATGATGGGAATGTGGAGCTAGACTTTGATACAGATCCCGAGGTTGGAACTTCTTTCAGTCTCTTTGTAGTTGTTTTCTCCTCTAAACTTTATTATATACCATGATCACTCCCAGTTAGCTGCTTTGTTGTGGCATGGTTGCAGGATATTCGTATTGGTGGGGATGTAAAAAAAGTACAGGCAATTCCTGCATGGAGGTCAGTCAATGAACAACATATTGCCAATCGATTACATCATTCACTTCGTGTAAGTGCTATTTTTATTTTTATCTGTCTCTTCATGCAATTCTATAGCTTAGGTAATATTTCATAGCTAGTGCCTATGTTTTTTGTGATAAACCTCTCCACCTAAGTTCATTGTGGAGACGTGAGATCCACTTGTTCAGCCACACCGATCTTTTCAACACTAAAGTATTGCTCCATGTCCCACAAGAAATTTTACATCATAACTCTCTCATGCATGCTCACTCATGTGCAATCACATCTAAGGAATATATGAATATAATTTTCAATGTCTGATATTTTATGCTCCTCAGGCTTATTTGTCCATATTGTACCTGAAAATACCTGAAACTTTCACAATAGTGCTGCGAGGGCAATTTGTGGAGCATCGTAATCTCGTCCTTGATCTCAAATTTCAAGAATTCATTGTGTACAAGCCTCAAACTGGTGGATGTAAAGAGGTATTACTTGCAAACTTTCTCCCTGTTCAGTTATTCTCTGCATTGTATTAAACAAATAGAGTGATTCAATGTCTCATTTCTCAAGTTACATTTTGTTTTAACTACCAGACCATATTTATGGTGTTCTTTCAACATTTTTTTTCTGTTTCTGTTATAACCATGAGTCAACTGTTGGAGGTTTAAGTATCATATTGGTGGGCAATGCCACCCTTGCACTCTCTTCTAGTGGGAAATGGGATCTCAGAAAACCATGTGTGCATGTGCATGTGTGATTCTATTGTGCCTTAGTGTGTGCTGCTTAGATTCATGACAAATATATTATCCCTGATATCTCTTGACAATTTTTTCATATTTTACTGTCCATCATTGTCCAGTTTTCCAGTGTCAATATGATACTCATTTGTAAAAGTAGTTCATGTCTTGCTGCCTTCCTTTGTCTAAGTTTAGCATGTTAATCTGATGCTTATTTTGTAAAATGCACATGATTGTAATTCCTGTTCCTACCTGGTTTTATTTTGCAGGCTGAAGTCTTAACTACAATTGGGTTTTTAAAAGAAGCTCCACATGTCACTGCCCATGGTTTCAATGTCTACCACAAGAACCGTCTCATTCTGGCAAGTGTCTTTTAACTAAGAGGTTTTATCTTTGCATTGTCAGATATTTGAACAAACTATTGGCCCATTGGCATTATGCATTCTTCCTTGGTTTTGCCCCTTTTGTCCGTTGTGCAATATTTATAAATGCTGTTATGAAGTACAACCAATTTATGACTCTAAAAAACACAAATTCAAATTCTCTAGAAAAAAATTAATTTAATATCCATAACATCATAACATAACTTGAGTGCTATTTATAGGCCCCAGAGCAGATAGAAATAGAAAAACTAAACAGTTGGAAAACTTACTAAATAAGAAATATTGCTAGATTACTTATAAGCCAACTTTAAATAATAATATAAATTTGGAAGGAACAAGATGGTCATCACTTTGAGATAAAGGAGTTAAAACAATGGACTTTGTACAGGAAAACCTAGAAGAGTGGCACATTGAAGGTTCCATCGTTGTAAAATTTAAATAAATTTCAATCATATTGACTTCATCATTCTTTCCAAACTTATTTTTTAGTAGACTATATGGTATTGTTATCATTACTGCAACTGTTGAAGAAAAGTGATAGGTATCAGAAGCAAAATTGTTATGATAATTGTTAATGTCATAGAAGTTCATGAAGCTTTTGCTACTTCATTACTCTGAAATCCAAGGTCTCTAGAACCAAGAAAAGAGTAAGGGTAAGGAAGGATTACTTTGGAAATTAATTTTCAAGTATTCTAAACTTAGTAGTTTGTAGGAATTTCACTACTATTTAATAATTGTTAAAGTAGATTTAATAAGGAATCTAGTTATGCAGAATTGGATATTCTGAGAAATGAAATCAGTTGAATTGTGTCATGCTCTGCATTTTAGTGAAGTAATTATTTTTACAAAAGCAGAATAGTTATCGCAACACCTAAAGATGATGGGAAACAGATTGCTCATGGACTATTTTTTCTTACCAAAACAGACTAATTATTGTAACACCAAAAGATAATGAGAAATGAGAAGTGGATGTGAGATCATATCAAACTATGAAAGGACTCTTCCTTAGAGAAATGTTGAGGATAGCTGGCAAAGTTATTTAAGCATGGGGACAAGACCACAGAATCGTACTTGCTGACTTCTAGCATCTCCAAAATGAACCGCCTTATTTCCATAGAATGTTTAGATGCCTTTTTTGTGAAGCTTAGATGCCATGTGATTGTGTGCTGCTGCGGTTCTTTACCTTCACATTAAAGTTTGCTTGGAGCCTTGACCATTTCTTTTAACTTGGTAATGTAAAAGGTTTAGTGGTAGCTTTATCTTGCTCAGTTTCGTTCTGAAGAAAATGATAAACTTCTGAAAGATTTCTTCTTTCTCTTGCAATGCAGCCATTTTGGCCTGTTGTGAGCTATTCAGACAGTAGGGGCAGAGGGGTGGTTGGTGAGAAGCTTCTAAAAAATCGTTATTAGTTTTTTTCTCTTTTCCTATGATGTTGAGGTGAATTTTGTTCAGAATTGCAATTAATGCTTGACAGTAATTTAATATTATTTCCTTAGGTGTTCTGGAAGCAAATTTTGTTGAGCCCACTCATAACAAACAAGATTTTGAGAGAACTTCCCTGTTACAGAAGCTTGAAAGTCGATTGAAGGAGATGACATGGGAGTACTGGTACACTTCTCAATATCTACTAAAAAGGAGTTCTTTGTTGAGTAATTTAGAAGTTTTCATAATATTGATCTCTATTTTGAGTAAAGAATTCTTTATTTTAAGTAATTCGGAAGCTTGTCATGTTTCTGTTTCTGGGGCTCTTCACTTGTTTTTTCTAATTCTATTTTGTAACTTCCAAAAATTGCCTGGTCTGTGTCTACACACTGTCTATGACTGTTCAAGTTATTAAAAAGATTATCGCACAATCTCAAGCTTCTATATTCTTTTTCCCTTTTCTAAATTGATTACTTGATTTGTTGTTAAATGGATTTGCATGGGATCGGTGCAACTAATTGATTAATTGAAATGATTCTTTGCTGTGACAAATGCCCCTTACAGGGAGCATTTAACTTATGATTTTATATACCAATGATTTATGTCATGCTGGTTATTGACTTTTGTCAGGGATTACCACTGTGGACTGATTGGTTACCAGGTCAAGAAAAAGCTTCCACCAGTAGAGCCAAATAGTGGTAAAATGAAATATGTCACATTGAATCATGGTATGCCAAATGGTGGTAAAACAAAACCTGTCACATTGAATCAAAATCACCATTCTATTAGAGTGAAAGCAGCATCTCCTGCAGGTACACCCTTTCAATATGAAAAAGTTGTGCTTGAATAATACTAGATAATTATCTTTTATAAATTGTTCATATCCCTGAGCTATCTTTGAAAAAATCCTATTGTTGAGACAGGACTATCATCAAAGAGGAAGGAGCATGGTGGTGATTTAAACAAATTTGAAAGCATGAAACGGCAGGCAGGGACAAGGGCAGATGCTCACAATTTGGAAATACAGGTCTGAGTAAGGAGCATGGATTTGAATATCTTATTGATGTTAAGCAGTATATGCGGACCACCCAATCCCCTTGAAAGCCTTGACCTTAGTTCATATCCTGCAAATTTTATTTGGCCTGTGCTTCTGCTATCACAAGACATGTCCAGGCCTAAATCTGTCTCTTCCATGCTTCTTACTTCTGATGTTGAATTCATATAGTAAGTAGTATGGTACCCAAACCAGAAATTTATAGTATAGTAGCATTCAGTGAGGTGATTCTCAGGTTGCTTTTCTGCAAAAACTCTAATTTTGATATAATTTAACACGCACGCACGCATAAAAGATAGCTTCTTTACTGTGGGATTATTTTCATTACATAGCCTGCTTTTGCTCTCTATTTCTTGACCAATATGGGAGATTTCTGTGTTTTTTGCAATTCATTTTATTGTTCTGATCTATGCATTTGTTTGCTTCCTGTCATGTCATTATTTCAAAGAGACCTGTTGCTAATTTGGCCTGCAATCTTTTATAGTCTGTGAGTAGTACAAATCAGTTGAACAATAAGGAGACCATGAACTTGATTCAAGAAAACAAGAAACTTCATGCGAAGTAAGTATTATCAGAACATTCCTCATACACCAGTTTCCGTTCAATGCATAGGTTGAGTTAATCATGTGAGTAATTGGTGATGCCGAATAGGATGAAGGATTGTTATTTATTGATTTATAATTAATTAATTATTTTCTTAGAGTTTTATAATTAACTATCTATGATGTTTTTTAGGATTTATTTTTATGGAAAACTATTACTAGGGTTGCTTGGGTGTCCATATAAGCACCCTATTGTATCAATTGTGATGAAATCATATCAAAATTGAGAAGTATTTTCTGTAAATATTCGTCCAACCCTCTGCTGTAGGGTTTTCTAGCTTATTATTAGCCTTTTCTATAGGGTTTTCTTTTATATCCCTCAGCTCTCTTCAAGAGGAGCTCTCTTTCTGTAGGTTTTATTTTACCTCAATCAATTTATTCCTCTAGGATAGGGAGTTCTACAACCCTTTTATCTTCTTCTTTGTGATTAGAGATAGCTAGTGTCAGTGAAGTTAAAAACCAGACTGGCACGTAACATTTGAACAGAATCAAAATGCATCTCAGGAGAATTCTCTATTGACTGAAACTAAACATTGCCCCTAATTGGAGGAACTTGTATTGTCTTAAGCTTGGTGTTCATGAAAATTTACTTGAGCTTATTTTATTTTTCAGATGCTTGGAACATGAGAAAATGAAGGAAGACCTTGATCTGAAGGTATTTTATATGCCACAATTAATAATTACATGCATGTTCTATCTTTTCCTTTTTCAAATTTAATAAGCATCTTTATCACGCTTGAAAGTGTATAGCAGTACACCGGAGATGCTACACATAACTCTTGCCAGTAAGTGCGACAAAGTTTTGTATTACCAAGTTTTGCTGATTCCCATTTGGCATCCAAACAGATGCAAATAATAAAATTACACTTGAAGACGACGAGTCAAGCGTCGAAGATTAATCAAATATCAAGCTGATGATGTTCATATATTGTGCAGGTGAGGCAGCTGCGAAGGGAACTAGGAGATGTCCAACAGGAGTATGATCGGCTTATGGTTGAGTTAACATCATTAGATACGGTCAAGGAGGAAAAGCATGTACGTACGTAGATTTTTTTTGGGTAGCTCGCTTGCTATTTACAACTCTCTTATCGTAGAACACCTTTGTTGTATCATATTCTGGATAAGGGAGGGAAGCTCGGTGTATCGGATTCTCAGCATGTTTAGTGTGGACGTGAACAGGCCAGACAGTAATAGATGAGCCTTTGAGAAAGAAAATCAAAATCATGCTTGATACTAATTGAGAATCAACAACACTGATGCATTGATAGGAATAGATTTATGCCTTAGTACAAGTCAATTATCTATGTTTCCATTATCTGTCTATTTTCAATTAGAAATTAGTACCTTTTTTTTAGTTTTAGATAACTATGTGTAAAATCTCTGTGATTTAAACTCACAAGTAATATAGTAGTTGGACAAATGTTCAAGTTGGGAAACTCATTCCACTCTGAATTAAGTACAACTTTTTATAGCAAGTGTCTGATTGTTTTGTGGAAAATATTCTATAGATAAACATTTCTTCAAGGATAATAAGTTTATAAAAAATAAAATAAAAATAGTTAATAACGATTTTATTGATATGTTTTACTTCCTTCCCGTGGATGTTTTACTTGTGGTGAAGATTTAGTGCCTGATGTTACAACTATATTTTTGGCAATCTAGTCAATAGAAAAATGGAATGATAATGGACATCTTATATGTGATATTGCATTTATGTTCGTAAACTTTTTGGCATGAATTTTTTTTCTTTTTTTAGATATTCTTTAACTCTCGAGATCATATTATATAATATTACTCTTCCTAGGCTTTGATTGTCCATTTTTTTTCACTCTTTTTTTTTTTTTGCTAAAATAAATAAGAAGATTTCAAGCTTTACTTTCTTTGAGTGAAAAAAAATTTATTTATATTTTTGAGAATAAAAAACAATTAAAGTGCTTTTAAAAATGAATTTGGGATAATTAGCATAACCTAAAAACTAACTTGCGAAGACTCAGTTAGTGATTGTTTGAGAGAGTGATTGAAGTTATATTTGAAAGTGTTTTTCATTTAAAAATGTATTAAAATGATTTTTTTTATTTTTTAAAAATTATTTTTGACATTTGTACATGAAAATAATCGAAAAATATCAAAATAATATAATTTAAAAAATAAAATAAAATAAAATATTTTACATTTTTTCAAAAACATGTTTAAAATATAATGTCAAATAGGGGAATCTAGCTTATGCTCACACACAACTAAGCTAAGAAAGTTTGGCCTAGACATTTCTAAAATAAAAAATATCAAGTAGATGTATAATCTATTTTAGATTGGTGGATGTCACGATGTTCATTATGATAACTTCAATGGCCTAAATACATAAAATAAAATATATAGCTCATTGTTTTTTGTTCTAAATACATAATTTATTCACCATCATTCACTACAAACATTTCAAAATCTTTTTACAAACTTAGTGATAGACTAGGATATCTAGGCCTAAAAAGACTAGGTGACATAAATATTGTTAATAACAAATAATTCCATTTAAGCTAGTAATACAAGGCATATACGATCATCCAATCAATGCTAGTAGGTTTGACCCTAATACTACACAAACTAGCAATGTCATGCAATAATGATTCCTGCTAAAAACATGATAACACTTTAATCCAAGATCTTGTTTTAAAGAGTGGACCTAAATAGTATCTTCATCCATTCAAGAGATTGATCTAGATTTGATCATTTTAAGAGATAGATTTTCAAAGAAATCTCTAAGAATATGATCAAGGTTATAACTAAAATACTAAAGAAATATATAGAAGAAAATTAATCATGTATTGTGATAGTGCATATTAAACCAAATACTAGAGATAGACTATAAATTATCAAGATCAACTAATAAGAATATGTGGATAACTAACAACAAAGTCTTGTATTTCATAAGCCAATAATAATTATAAATCATCACCTTAAACCTTTGTACATCATAACAAATTTTGGTGTTGTTTTGTACAAAAGGTCTTATTCAATAATGGTGTAACACTTCACATTAGATTTTGCAAGGGGTATAAGAGGTCCTATACAAGTTTTACAAGTAAATTTACATGTTAGGTCCCAAAATAAATTTTGTTTATACTAAAAATAAACTTCCACGTGTTGGTAGAATAATAATGTCAATTGCTCACTACCACAAAGAAAAATTAAGGCTAAAATCTATCATGAATAATAAAATATATCAATCATAAAGAGTCTTGATTGACAAGGAGAGCTAGATGTCAATTGACTAGTCAACCATGAGTCATGATTGATAAAAAAAATGATTAACCATAAAAGTTTGATTTCACATGAATAACAAAAAGGTTCAATCCTATTCAAAATAAAATTCTCAATGAAATGAGCTTATCAAAGTTATAGATTAGTACGATTCATTTGGTTATTAACAAGAAAAACATTAAATTATATTAAGATTCAGTGTGTGTGTGTCTTATCTAATATAAATAATCTACATAGGATTTTAATTAGATGTTTATATATAATTCAAGTGATGTGATAATATAAATAAGTTGTATAGTTAATAGGAATGATTGCTAGCCTCACATACATAAACATTTTGTGCAATTTATAGATTTTCTATAATATTTGCTTCTTTACAACTTTTGTATATAACTTTTTTTCTTATTCCAATTTGTTTATTATTTTAAATATTTATTTCACTTTTTTAACCTCATATCTCTTAGAATAATATATCCTTTCATAGGGATTAAAATATTAGATTAGTAGGATTCATTTGGTAAGATGATTATGCTAAAGAAAAGATAAATATCATCTCAAATCATTATATCTAAGGTAAGATGCACCGTGCTTATTTTAAAAGATAAAAATACCTACATGCTTTCATAAAAGCTTTCTTAACCAATATGCATATTATTATGAAAAGAAATACAAGCGTTAAACCTGCGAGGATGGTAAATGATAAATTATGTTTTGAGCTTGTTTATTTGGTTGTCTAAAATGGCCTTTAAGACAATAACTTATGTTCAATATTATTTTTTGAGACACATTGACCTAATTTGAGTTTCTTCATAATAGTGGTAACACATGAAAAACTCTAAACCAACATTTGAACTCATAAAAAAAAGTTTCAAACATAGGCCAAAACAAAATTTACATTCTATTTTTTAAAATAAATAAATAAATTATGTCACCTTGAATGTGACTCCTCTTATAAGATAATGGTTTGCTATATGATAAGAGCATCCTCACTTTTGTGTAATTCAGTTATGAATCTATTATTATTCATTTAGTTTCTTATAGAGATGATTTGATGAAGTAGCATTCTACAATGAAATATGTCATAACTTAATTACACAAAAGTGAGGATGCTCATGTCATGATACACTTACTTTTTTTATGAAGATATAATTTTCTATAATATGCTTCACATTAAAGAGACTTTTGTCAAGAGAGGCATTAAGACATTACCGTAAGGAATAGGTGTGTGTGTCACTTATAAAAGCTTCTGTAACCACTATATCCAATAGGTTTTCCCCATTCAACATCTCCTCATTAAATATTTTCAAGTAAGCTTGTGTTTTCCCTTTTAAGTTGAGTGGTTAAGAAGAGTTAGGTCAAATTTTTTTTTGCAAGAATGTTTTGTTGAATCGGGCAATAATCATATTACACAAGTCTAAGAAATCATATATGGGTTAGGATTTAAATTGTGATTTAGGCTCTTGTATATCTATGAATAATTGTGAGGAGTATTATATGTTAGATTTTAAAAAGTCCAACACTATACAAATGGAATTGGTATCTTGAATCACCAATTTCAAGCTACTTTTTATATTATGAACATGCTCTTTAGGGTCAGAAAGACCATTGTAGTGGTCAAAACTCATATTGGCCACTACAAAGTCTCCAGGAAGATGATTGTTTAACACACTACTATATGTTAAAGAATCTATTATGTCACTTGATTCTTATCCCTCTTTTTTGGTATGTATCCTTTTAGGTTATATAATGTTGGAAAGAGATTTTATAGATAAACAAGGTAGATGGTCAAGGTTATAGCCTCGAGTCTTGCCTTTTGATGTGTATAGATCATATCTCAAGGATCCTTCATGAGAAGGCTCTACACGATCACATGATCTACTTATTATAATATTATAAATATAATATATAATATATTCTACCTCAATTTGGTGTTTTCTTCTAGGAACTAAAGTTGTCATTGCATAAGATGTTTAACTGGTAGAGCTAAAAGAGGTGAAGGTGGTTGTGCGATGGCCCGTATACTCTAAGGATAAATAGAAAAAGTTATGAACTATTATTGTATAACTAACATAACCTCTATCAAATATCTCAAATGTTGTGCTAGTTGTTAGATATTTACTAGAGCTAATGATGATGGTAGAAGGTCAATAACGTGTCTTTTTGGCATTTCAAAGTTATTCTCCATGAAAGATTTATACTAAAGATGCAAAGTTATAGTAAAATATAAACAAACAAGGATTCCATTCAGTTTCTCACAAATAATGCCATTAATAAAGCTCGAAAAAACTTTATTAAATCTAGATTTTCTTCACCAACAATTACAAGTTGGGTGTTACCTGTAAAAACTCATCCAAAACTAAAGTTAGTTTAGGATTATTTAATTACTATTGGTTTTAGATAGATGTGTTGTATAGAGAATAGATCAAGATGTAGTTTTTTGTTACCTGTAAAAACCCTCCAAAGCTAAAGTTAGTTTAGGATTATTTAATTATTATTAGTTCTAGGTAGAAGTGTTGTATAGAGAATAGATCAAGATGTAGTTTTTTTTTCTCTTTTTTTGAGTTATTAAGATAAAAACCTTCTCTATCTTGCTAAAACATGGAATATATATTTAGAAAAACATGAAAAATATTTAGGAAAAAAATGTTTTACTAATATAGCAGTTCTATATTTTTTTGTATTTTTCCATATATAGCTGTAGCTTATAGTAAAAAAAATGAAAGAGAGGAGAGAAAGAAAAAAAGGAAAACTTGGGAGGACCTAAGCCTAACTAGTGTTGCAATATGTTAACCGAGTCTATATATATATTATTTAACTAAAAAAGATAGCTCATTAATTTTAGCAAATAAACCTTTTAAACTTGCAATTAAGTCATGAACTCCACTAGGATTAATAACTTGATTTTTTTTTTCGAGCTATTATTTATTTAACTATATGAAAACAAAAATAAACAATCATAAAATTGAGCATCAACCTAACAATATGATATTTTTCTAACACCCCAATAAATTTATAGAAATCAACCAAATAATTATGAAATATAATCTCTAATAAACTCAATGACAAAATTTAAAAAAAATAACAAAAAGGGGAAAAAAGTTGAACTAACTAAACCCATAAATTATGTCAATCCAAGTTAACTCACAAACCATTTAATGTACTCCATAAACATTTTATAAAAAAAAAAACCTAATTTTTTAACTATATGATAAAAAAATAGGTTAATCACAAAATCAAATACAATCAAGGAAAAAAAACAAAAAAAAAAGTTACCACACTATATATGTGAGCCAAACAACTCAGAGTACCCCTTTAAACTCGCAAATTGGGTCATGGACTCCACAAAATTTATTAACTTGTTTTTTTTTTTATCTAAATATATGTTAAAAACAATGATCACAAAATCAATCATCAACCAAATATTATGACATTTATTTAACACCATTATAATCTTATAAAAAGAAAAAGAAAATAAAATATAAAGTATAATTTTCAATCAACTTAAAATAAAGGATAAAATACAAAAAAAATTGAAAGATCAATAAAAAAAATCAGAACTTAATCAAAGAAGTTTTAAAAATTAAATGACTAAACTAAAAGAAGAGAAAAATGTTTGGTACAAGTTAGCACACTAGGGCATAAGGAAGGTCTACATCCTTTAAGTGACACATAAGCCATCATCAAAGTTTCAACATCATTTTCCTCAAAAGGTAACACATGTTTCTATGACTAGCTCATGCTATTCTTCCTTTCATGCTTCAATATTATCCTTTTTTTTAGTTTTAATCCCTCTATTCTCAATTTTAGAAAAATAAAGAATTGATACAATATTTCACAAAATCAATCATAAACATGATTATTAGAAAATTACTTGAAACAATCATGAGCACATAAAAATATATTGAAACAAATTGTTCACGAGAAATCTTAATCATCATCTAATAGAATAATGAAATTAAAATTAAGAAAAATGATGACTAAAGAAAACATAAAAGATGAAGTACCAAACTTGAAAGCAGTTATTGTCAAAACATCAAAAAAGTTGTTCTTTTATATCCTTTTCAATTTTGATCCCTTGATTTTAAATTTCTTCAAAAAAAAACAAATTTGTGAAATCAAGAGTGAATTTGATGTGAGAATATTTTTCTAATATCACAATAATTATATAAAAACAGCTCAATAAATGAAAAATGAACAAAAAAAATTATGGATTACCATTGTAATCCATAATGGTGTGAATGAACAATATTTTTATCATACCCAATAACCAATCCATATAAAATTTTAAATAGGAAAAAAATAGTTGTAGATTACAATTATAGTATTTTCCCTATACCTTTTAGTTTTATTGTTATATATATATATATATATATATATATATATATATATATATATATATATATTATTCAATAAGAACTCTTCAAAACACACTCAATATCAAAATACAAGCACTTGTTGATTCTTGAACAACTGCACATGCCATTTGCTTTTAAAACGACAAGCACCTAATTCTATAAACTTTGAAACTACAGGGTGGAGCATTGTAATTCATAACAATGCCATTTTGCAAAGAAAGAAAGAATTATACAAACTTAAGATGCTGCACAAGTTTTGAGAAAGGAAAAATAAATCATTCCATCTCCTCAAACCACTGTATTCCCTGTGATTTCTGCATCCATTTTGAAATGGAATATGCAAGTGCTAGGATTTTGCTTATCCTGTGAAGGAACCAACGCCATGGAATTCACTTTCCAGTACTCACCATTCCTTCTCTTCTCCTTCTCTCCGTACTCCCATTTTTCTTCTTCTCTTCTTTGTTCAGCTCCCCCACCACCCGTGCTCAAAATCGAAACTTTTCTCCAATTATACCAGATTCTTACTATCATATAAAGCATCACCAAGCATATTAAAGTAGAAGTAAAGACAATGGCCACTATAATACCAACAACAGCAGTGTTTGAAAGCCCATTGTTATCTTGACCCGCTGATTCCAAGCATGATACCAATGGTGGGCCGCACAGCTTTTCATTGCCCAGGAAGGAGCTGAGTGGGAATCCTGAAAAGGTGGAAGGAAGTTGGCCCTGGAGATCATTATTTGACAGGTTTAGCATGTGAAGGCTGGTCAGCTTTGTAAGCGAAAATGGCACTTCTCCTTGGAGGTGATTTAGAGATACGTTCAATCTCTCTAACTTTATCAGATTTCCAAGAGACGATGGAATCTCACCAGAGAGAGAATTTTCACTCAGGTCCAGGATCACTTGCAACTCGGTCAGTTTTCCTAGCTCAGGTGGTATAGAACCAGTCAGGAAATTCTCTGAGAGCCTCAGTTCAAAGATTTTCTTGCACTCCTGAATTGTTGAAGGGATCGAGCCTGAAAGATTATTTCTCTGAAGAGTAAGGACATTGAGAGAAGTAAGGTTTCCTATCTCCTGCGGTATGTTGCCTGAGAGTTTGTTGCTATGAAGAGAAAGCTTGAGTAATCCTGAACAGTTGCCAAGCTCAGCAGGTATATTTCCATGGAATTTATTGAATGAAAAATCTAGCTCTCCAAGTTCTTCTAAGCTCCCTAACCAAGGAGGCATGGTGCCTGCAAGCTGGTTATTGTTAAGTAGGAAGTGTTGGATTTTCTTACAGTTTGAAAGCTGAGGTGGGACTTCTCCTGTTAGGTTGTTGAATGACAAATCAAAGAAGTTGAGTTTGGTGAGTGAGCCAAACTCAGAAGGAATTTCTCCAGAAAGATGATTGTGAGCAAGACGGAGACGGCTTAGATTTCTTGACTGGGTTAGGACAGAAGGAATGGGACCAGAGAAGCTATTGTTGGTTAGGTCTAATGCTGTAAGAGAATTTGAACCCAAGAGGGGAGAAATACTGCCGCTAAACCTGTTGTGTGAAAAATTGATGATGTTGAGGTTTCTGAGAAGAAAGAGGGATGCAGGAAGAGGACCTTCAAAGGAGTTGTTGTAAAGAGTTATCTTGTTCAGTTCTGTAAGGAATCTGAATGTTGCTGGCAAGGTTCCTGAGATCTTGTTATCTGCCAACGCCATGATCTGAAGCCTCTTGCAGTAGCCCAAGCTCGGTGGGATTGGACCTGACAACTCATTCTGTCTCAGTTGAAGAACGTTCAGATTCTTAAGCTTCCCTATTGTTGCAGGAATCGATCCCGTGAAGTGATTTCCAAAGAAATCAATTTCTGTCAAGCTTGTGCAGTTTGTTAACTCTCCTGGTATTCCTCCTGACATCTGGTTGTCATAGAGATAGATGGTACTCAACCTCTGCAACTTCCCGATTTCTGGTGGGAGTCTCCCTGTGATCATGTTGTCAAAAAGAATTAAACTTTCCAGGTTACTCATGTTTCCGATTTCTGAAGGTAGATTCCC
The DNA here is from genome assembly GCA_964035475.1 of Salix caprea. Lineage (NCBI taxonomy): Eukaryota > Viridiplantae > Streptophyta > Magnoliopsida > Malpighiales > Salicaceae > Salix > Salix caprea. Next base: position 5,581,457 of record OZ037744.1, read on the forward strand.
ACTGAAGCTGTTATTATTGAGCTGAAGATCTGTGAGGTGCTCTAGCTTCTCGAGGCCAGACGGCAACCCTCCTTCAAAATTGTTATCAGAGAGGTCTAATTGTTGGAGGGAGCGGCAGTTCAGAAGATCCAATTGGAACTTGCCGGAGAGACTATTTCGAGCCAGAAAAAGTTGTTGCAGTTTCGATGAATTGCTGAGGCAGAAGTTGCTTGGGATGTTACCTGTCAAATCATTACCAGACAGAACTAAAGTTGTAAGATTCTTCAATTGGGCATTGGAGAGGCTAATGGCTCCTGAGAAATTATTTACTGATAAGTCGAGTGTCTCAAGCTGAACCAACTGGTTAAGCTGTGAAGGAATTTGGCCACTTAATCTATTTCCAAGTAAACTCAAGTACTTCAAGTTGGAGATCTGGCCTAGCTCAACCGGAATTGAACCTGAAAGGCTGTTATTGGCCAAGTTTAATATTTGCAGCGATCTGAGCATCCCCATTGAAGCAGGAATATCTCCCTCAAGCTTGTTGTTTGATGCTGCAAGTTTTTGAAGCTCTTCACATCCATGAATCTCTTCTGGTATGTGGCCGTCGAGACTGTTGTTCTGCAAGTCAAGAGATACCAGATGCTTCAGATTACCAATCCCAGAAGGAATGCTTCCATTGAATTGGCAGTAGGCAAGACCCAACACTCTCAACTGAGTCAAGTTGCCTATACTTGGTGTAATTTCACCCGACAACAAGTTATCTCCTATCCTTAGAACTTGCAAGTTCTTCAAAAGGCCTATCTCTTCAGGAATTTTACCAGAGAGAGAATTTCGATAGAGAAGCAGCATCTGCAAATTTTGAAGCTTTCCAAGCTCAGAAGGAATCGATCCGGTAAGAGAATTTGAAGACAAGTCAAGTATTTCAAGTGATGTAAGATGCCAGAGCTCGTGTGAGATGGAACCGGATAGTTCTGAGCTTGACAAGTTAATGCCCAGAACATGAGTTTGATCTGGAGAACAAGTGAGTCCATTCCAGCTGCACATATGAGCTCTTGGAGACCAGTTGTCAAGAACACCAGCAGGATCAACTAGTCCTGATTTGAATCTTAGAAGCCAATAGGATTCTGCTGGTTTATCTTCACCAAGACTAACAGCAAGAACAGAATGGAGTATTGCCAGAAACAGCACCAAATTACACATTTGAGTGCTGCCCATTTCAAGCTGTATGGAAAAGATGAATCTCAAATGACAGCTCCAGCCACTTGTTTTAAGAGATTCATTTTAGTCAATTGAGGAGCTTGATTCCATGATGAAAGAAAAGGCAAAAACAAACAAGTGAAGCTCAAGCTCAGCAGAATCAGGAAGAGAAAAGACAAGAGATAGGATAAGGAACTGAAGAGGAATGTGAGTGAGAGAGACTCAAACTTGTTAACTGCTACGATGATGGAACCTTTGAAATTTATATAGCTCAGTGGAAGTAGGGCTGCCTATGATTTTTGTTGTGAAAGTTGACAATAATGAATCAATTGTATTCTAGCCTTAACCACAGATTATTTTCACACACAACCTGCTCTTCGTACCTTTTCAAGGATTTCTAAAAGGTAGGGTATTTTTATTTTTATTTTTATTTTTATTTTTATTTTTTTCTCCTTCTCCTCTCAAAAGCAATTATTATGGTACTCGACATAGTAGCATGTTTGATAGCTTGTGAGATGGGAAATTGTATATAGATAAGGTAAAGTGATTGGCATTGCTGGAAAACAAAAGGTTAGGGAAGATACCCACTTGCTCCTAGGAAAAAATAAAAACCCCACAAATGGGGTCTATCTAGTATGATTTTAGATTGGATTTTTTTCTACAGGAAATATCATCTCACTCTGATGTCATATTAAGTTTAGCAGAAAATAATGCATCAGAAATATTCCCAAAGATAAAGTAGAATTTGACTCTCTAATCCATGCCAATTAAACTTTCAACAATTGTCGGCTTGCATTAGCATAAACGCATTATTGGCTGAAACTATATGCTGTTAAATGAGTATAGAGGTTATTAATGATTACAAAAGCCAGTATGATCCAGCTGGGTTACCAATTCCTTGATGTAGACCAGATATATCATCAGGCCAGAAGAAAAGGAAATTGGAAAGCAATCAAAGATAAAGATCAGTGACGAAATCTTGGTGATGAATAGCTAGAATCATTTGTCTTCAGTGAGTTTATGGGTTTTCCTACGTTAATTAAGAAATCATCTCACCTAAAAATTTAAGTTGTTAGGTGAGACCCCGGAATATGATTTATATTATTTTTAACGCATCTCTTTAAGTGAAAAACCTTTTAGGCCTGAAACTTGCATAGACCTATATTATCTTGTGCTTGATTTTTATCAAATAAAATGGGGTGATAAGATTCGAACTCGTGACCGCTGGGTCAATAAAGCTCTGGTACCATATTAAAAAACTATCTCGCCTAAAAATTTAAATTGTTAGACAAGTCCCCGTATTATTCTCTAAGAAATCATTTGTGTAGTATTTTCTTTACCGCCCATCATTTCTCCCTTTGTGTGCGCATGCGTGTACCTTAGTGAATAGATAGGTGCGTTGCATTTTAAACATCTTGAGATTTTTCTTTGCTAGCTACTATTTTGTCGAGAATTTACCCATTGCTAGTCCACGGGCTGAATCTCACCTCCTCCCTCAACCTAAACCACCTAATACCAAATTAAAAACAAGAAGAAAACAGTGGAGCAAAACAACCACAAAGAATTATACAGTAGAAACCAACTTACTAATGATATTTAATTCCAGAATAAAGTCAAGATCACATGAAGTTTTTTCAGGAACTGCTTCTTTGGCCCAATTAGGACTTGATTAATGCTATTTAGAGATGAATTTGCCTCGGAATATTGAAAGGATTCTTCCAACAAGAAGCTAAACATATAAGGACAAGCAAGTTCACCTCGAAGTTGATTGGAAATTGTGCTTGCATCGATGGCAGCTTTTTACATCGACCTTCGCTTAGCTTCTCAGGAACTAACCAGAGACCACCACAATGAATTATATTCCAATAAGCTCTGTCCCATCACCAGCCCCAGACAAGGAAACAATGTTCATATCAGCATGTACCGTTTGCTACGCAAGTGCTTCGATATTTACTTTTGCTTTTGCTATGGAGAATAAGTCAAGATCACCACCATCCTTCCAATTCTGCATGCTGGGGATATGCTAGATTCTTGTGCAATTAATTTTAAATTTTGACACTATCTATACCTGCCCTTGTTTATGATAAACAGAAAGAAAAAACCATTTGGCGAAAAGGGTAAGTACGTGAAACCATTCAATCTCAGATCATCAAGAAGGTCATTCATTAAACAAACACATCGTTTCTTATTTTCTTCTTTTGCGAGGGGGAGTTTTTTTTAGCTTGTACCTAATCAGGGTTTATTTAAACTAATCTAGAGGAATGTTATCAGTCTACAATATAAATGACTGTGTTTAAAAATCATCACGCCATTGACAGACAAAAGAGCAGTGGAAAAAAGAGGATAGAGCCAAAAGAGAAGGTACATTATTGAGTCTGCGAATGAGGACCATGATGGAAGGTCAATGAACGGTGGGAATTTCATATTGTAGGCATAAGAAGCTCACAAAACAACTCTCAACGCGGAAATATGAATATAAATATTTTAGTCCAAATGAAAACTCAGGTAAAAGAATGAAAAAACAAAAGTCTCTGGTAGCGTGTGCATGATGGAAGATGAAGTAAGAGGTTGTAACTCTGGTAGCTTAGAAATAGGCAAAGCCTCTAGTCATGTACTTTAAGGTAAGAGTATTGATTGTAAATACTAATCATCCAACCGTTCAGATGAAGCTCAGTGTACTTCATTAATCTTTTGGGTTTTCTTTGCAAATAACAACAGTATTGACAGTGGGTGTTTCTGGCAAAATAACCCTAATTAAGGGTAGTTTGCTCATGTGTAGCCTGGACAGCTCAACATAAAAGAGTTGATATAGATAACAAAAAACCAAAATGAGAGGGAGAAGAGATAGAAAGGTAAAGGAGAGAAAAGGTGGTGAGTTTATTGGGCTCTACAAATCAACCAAGGGTTGTGCTAGAAAAATCAACCAAAATGAGAGGGAGAAAGATAGAAAGGTAAAGGAGAGAAAATGTGGTGAGTTTATTGGCCTACAAATCAACTAAGGATTGTGCTAGAAAAATTAACCTACATTTAGATCAGGGTGAACCTAACTTAGTAGCTCAATAGGCTAAGGTCGAACCTCATAGAGCTCATTTAGACCTGACATAATCTAACCTTGTGAAACTCATTTAGGGTTTGACCCAACACAGCTTTCCAGAGCTTAGTTGGGTTAGGCCTAACCTAGGCCAAAAAACATTTTGTATTATCTTCCCCCTAGAAAAACATCATTGTTAAAAAATTACTTTATTAAACATGGTGAGACTATAAACAATGCAAGAAATGTTTATTACATATACATGTAACCTTAAGTATAAGAAGTGTGAGATTATTGTTTGCATATGAAGTGGAGATAAGTGTCATGCCTACTATAAGGAATGATTGATATTATGACACTAAGACTCGACAAATATAGGAGTAAAAGGATGTGGTTATGTAAATGAATCTTGGTACACCATTTCACATGGTTGTGCTACAGAGTTTTGGTCTACTAATATTATAATGATTATGTTAGAACCTCTCTACCATGATAATGGTGAATGTCCATCATATAAATATGAAAGTGTCAGAAATATGGTAAAGTCACTACTATATATAGCTAGTAGTTTCTTTTTTCCTTAATATCACATCCTTTTTTTAATCTAGAGAAATTTATTTATGATAGGTGAGGAACCTTACTCTCTTTTTTATTGATTTTCTTCTTGGTTTTAAATACTTCTAATTAAATTATGAGAACTTTTGGTTGAGGAGAGTATAGGGTTCATACCTTTACCAATAGAAATGGTAGGGCTAAACCTTTTTATTGTATTGGTGGGGTAAAAGAGTTGAATCTTCTCATCAAAGTGATGTGGGGCCTGTATCCTCTAGCCACCAAACTAGTTAACCCTAAGATCCATGTAAAAGCAATGTAACTATTGTTGTCATTAGTCATTTAAATAAATAAAAAACATGAAAGCAAGGTAAAAATGTATAAGTCTAGGACTCTTTTCCCATGAAATAATAATTAGGACACCTCATGTAGCAACTTGAGAGTTTGAGATCATGACCTCCATATGTATATTTAAGTTTGGGTATTCCCTGCCTTGTCTAGTTTTGTTAAAGATGTATTTTTCTATTACAACTTTTGTGTGAGCTAGTTACATCCAAATAGATGAATGACTAGTAGCTTTTGACAAATATTTAAGATTTAAGGATCTAATTTTAATTGTTTAATTGTTTAAGTATTGTTATAGTTTATCGATGTTTCATGAGGGTAAGAAATAAGTGTCATGATTTTATACCTTTTTTCCAAGTAAAGAACTTGAAATCTCTTAAATGATATTTTTTTAAGATAAATAATTGTACATAAAGAATTAGAAAAAATGAATGGGTTATAATAGTTCAATAACCTTTATTATAAAGGTGTAAGGATGTTTTCTAGTTTAGAGGATATCTAGCTGAGTTAATGTCCTTCCACTTTTAAGCCTAAATAAGAATAGTGTATTTAGAGAACTCATTAATAATTGTCAATATCGTATCTTTTTGGTTGGCTAAAGGGTATTCTTCAAGCAATAATGTTTATGATATGAGAGATACATATCATTTTCTTTATTGTTTTTGGCATCATAATCTTTAAACTCATATTTGTCTATAACATTTATAGGTGGTCTTAACTCCCTAAGATAGGTTTTAGAAATAAAAACACCAATAAGCCTTGAATTCACCATTGTCAATATCATTAGATAAAAATGATACAACAATAAAGGCGATAGAGTCTTAGAAGGAAAATAAGACTAAATTAGATGAAATTAAAGTAAAGATAATAAAATAATCATATCGATGAGGGAATGGTGAGATGCCTAACATTAATTTAGAAATTATTAGAAGTAGTTATGTTATTCATTAAAGAAGTGAGAAGAGGATTGGTTCTCAATCTATCATTTATGGTTCTCCTATGAATGACACCATCACCAAGTTTTGCGCAAGCTAACACCCCAAGTCCTTTTAATGTTGCTCATAAAGTCTAGAGAACTTCATTGTACCTTGACTATTTTTGTAGGTAATAATAAGTTGGATTGTAGATGTTACCTGCAAAATAACCCTCCAATGTTTATATCAATTTAAGGATTTTTTAGAAAGATCTATGATCAATATGTTTTTTATTTTTTTGTGTTCCTAAGATGATCAATATCTTTTATATTTGCTAAACCTAAAAATATATAGTCTACCTTGAAAAAATTCTAGAAAAGCTCACAATAAAGTGACAAGTCTATTTCATAGCTCACTCATGTTAAGACTACTTTCCCATATGTAGCATGTACAAGGCAACACAGATTACAAAAAAAAAAAAAAATGAGAAGAGAGAAGATGATGAGCTTGTTAGATTCTAGAAATTAACCCAAGGTTGGGTTAGAAAAACCAGCTCAAGCTTAGTCGGGACAAACCCAACCGAGCAGCTCAATCAGGCAGAGATTGAGCCTTATGGGGCTCAACCCAACCAAAAAAAAACTCTCAGTAAATGCAGACCTTCACACTTAGAGACAGATAAGATGGCTTTTAATTTGGTATTATCTTCTCCATTCTTCCAAAGAGCTTGTTTTGGTAGCCAACTCTTCTTTAAAGTCCCCTGCAAACTGGGATCTCAAAAAGTATGTGAGGTACTCATCAAGAAATATCTGGCCATTATGTCCTTGCTTCAACATTCTAAAGCAACGATGCAAGTGACTGTTAAATGATTCCAACTTATTAGTCTCGAGGGTAACAACATAATTGCAGTATTTATACAGTCAAACAAACAATATGATAAATCAAATTTAGTAGTAATTAGAGTTTCAAGAGCACAGAAAACACTGGAATGCATGCTTCCCACAGAATAATATTTACATGTTGAAACATGTCAGCAATATATAAAAACACCTTGAAGCCTTGATCGTACTTTTTTTATTAACCAAATAATACAAGAAAATGATTTGTACGCTTCAAAATTTCAGTAACTTGTTTCAGTAAAAAGATGAGTGCGGATGCATCCATATGTATAAATTAGCTAAAATGACTTTTGAAGCACAATCTATAATATGAAAAATCTAGAAGGAAAAAGGATCGGTATACAGGTAAAAGTGGCCAACGACAAAAACCAAGTGTTGTTTAGCATTCCGATCATAGATCAGAAACCTCAAGACAACTATACTGCAGAAATCACATGACTGCCACTTTGAGCAACACTGCTCTTCAGTATGTCTTCATTCAAATAATCCCACCAGTGCCACTGTTTTCACCATGCTTTCAACAATTAAATTCTTTAATATCCATTGAGCTCCAACTTCTCACCATACCAGAACCATGGCTCAAATAAGTAAGAAACCTACATGTATTGTATTGCATGAATCAAGCATTGGCATTCTAATCAGGAAGGTGAGATACAGCCATACCAACTCTTCGATGTTCAAGCATCACTCGGCAGTCCTGGCAGTTGGTGGGAAAAATTTCATGAGGAAGCTTGATAGCGACCAAATGCAGATGACCCCAAGGAATTGAAGGACATTCAAAAGTGTGCCTAAAGAGCTGCTTATCTCCAAATTGTGTGAGGTCATTTCAGCTCCTCTCACTGTGAATGACAGGGCTGTCACCAATTGTGCGGCTCTATTCAGTTGATGTAATCTATAAACCTGTTAATCACAAAGAATATCTTACATTTACATTTAACTGAGTAGTAACAATAAATAACTCAAATAGAAATCTCCTATCAAAAAGGCCAAATTTAATGAGCTGAACTGTACATATCATGAGACTTCTAGACTGTATATCAACTATAAAATCAAGTGTATCAGAGAGTAAAACTAAACATTGTTTCTTTCTTCTCTTTTTTTTCCCCTCTACAAACCTATCCGTACAGACAACTGTAAGAAAATCAGTCAAAGATAGGTCGCATCTGCCCTTACTTGAAAGATGATTGGAATGACAGGCCAAGAAGGTGACTTCCGATATCTTGCATACTGCTCAAATGCGAATTGTACGACGATACCAACCAGGTATGGAGCAAGAGTTGCAGAAGCTGCAGGGCCAGTCCATGGCCAGACCAAGCCCATTGTAACCATGGGAATTATAAGACTAAGTACCAAGGCAGCAACAGAAGAGATTCGCTGTCCCAACTGGGGAACCAGGGTTCTGTCATCGTTTACAGCAGATAATGGTTCCACTGGCCTCCTTAAATGGTCTATTAGCAGAAGAAAAACAGCAACACCACAGTAGAAAAGAGCTTCCGTGAAGAACAATATGAGGAAATCTGCAGACAGATATAACAAAGGAATGTTCAGAGAAGCAAATAAATCCTGCAATCAAATCAGGAACACAAAGCAAAAACTTAAAGAGATCATATCCTGGAAACAAATATCATTTCCAATTCCTTAGAGAGTAACTACTATTCAAGTTATATTAGATTTAGACATCATATCCTAGTTACACACAACTTTAATGCTCTTTGATAGAATCTTCTAGCACCATCCTTCACTAATATCCTTCATGCCTCATTCTCCCGAGTTGTTAGCATTAACTAACAGTTCTCCTTTACAGCTGTCTATATAAATGTCAACTGAAATCTCTAAGACAGTCTCTAGCTCCTTGCTAGAAACCAACAATTATAGGAAAACATAAACAGGGTGATACTACCAAGATTCATACAAATGTAATCTAGTCTAATTAAATACAATGACCAAAACCAATAAACCAACCCCTCCTAGACAGTCTTAGTGGATTTTTTACATTCTTCTATGCAGTTTTATGTATCTTTCACTTTCTTTACTTGCTCATTTAATGCTTGGCAAAAATAACAATTGACATTAATTGAGAAGCAATATTACAACAAAATAAGGAAGCCTGATCACCTGTCAGCAAAGAGTCCTCAAATACTGCGGAGAGTATTTTGCGTAAATAAAGTGACGGGAAAATGAAAGATGCTACAAGGGCAGCAGGACCGATGAACCATAATAGGCTGTTTGGATTCCTTTGCACATTAGATATAATGACTTCATCCACCATTTTATAAGGCCGGTTATAAAATGAAATTAAACCAGGTTTCCCATCAGCTCCTGGGAAATGATTAATTGAACTGCTAGTGGTAGGGAGAGCTTCAGCAGATGGATGGTCATCTTCTTGTTCTGATGCATCTGGTGTGTGCTCACTGTACTGTGGCTGATCTTGAGAGGCTGCAAAGATAATGTGTTGCCTTCTGGAAAATTTTCCCTTTAATTTTGGCAGACCATCTATGAAGTGGCATGAGTGGAGCATGCAAAATACAGAAGAAGACTATTAGAAGGCAAATTTAGCGCAGTAACCAGGACTGAGAATTTCAGAATTGAGTAAACCAAATATAAAATCAAATCTAATCAGTAGAGGATAAGTAAACATCTCATATTTTACTCACCTTGTCACATAAAATTAGTATATTGATCCGTTTTCATAAAGCACAATGTTGAAGGACGTGAGATGCACTTCACATGTGCTTTATTCATTCTTAAAAATATGAATTTAACCTTGTTGACTTGTTGGACATTTTGTCCTTAAGATAAAGGATAAAAAAGAACTTGCTCGCCTGTCTTGATGACTGGAGTATGGACAAACTTTGGGACTATAAAAAATTTCAAAAAAATAATTAAAAAAAGGCATGTGAAGACCAATATTACAGAAAGAAGGGCATGGCAAGAAAAACCAAATTTGTCATGCACTGTCTACTGTATGAAGGCTCTAGCATCACTACAGTTAGCACCATCATGACTAAATCAGATTTATGGGAGTCAAATTGCAAAAATTTAGAAATTTGGCAATCATTCATGTAGTCTAGGAACTTACCATTAGCATTTATAGGCGTATAATGTAGTCCATTATATGGTCTTTCTAACAAGCTCAGCTGAACAATGAAACAAGAGTGATGTGTCAGAAAACTACCATGGAGCTTGTCATCTAGAAATAGATCTTTAGGAATCCTTGGTTAAGTTTAGCATAACGTAGCAAGAAGTCAAACAGTGCATCAGGCTCATTAAGAAGAATTCGCTGCTTTAAATAGAAGCTCTGCCAGAACAATATCATAAATCTGACATTACACAAGAGTTTGACTCTAATCAAGTAGCAACAATCTAAACAAGAAAAACAGTTAAATTGCTGACAAATTCACATGGTATAGAATTAAACAAAAAAAATGTGAAAAAAAAGAAGAAGAAGAGTGTGAGCATTCGTTAAGGCGGCTGAGATGGTTTAATCAGTTGGTCTCTTCCAAATCTGGTGAAGATTTTACAAATAAATTCCTGAGAAACATGACTGATTATTAGAGGTAAGAATATATTAGTTGTTGCCAATTTCAAAAGTGCATATCAAAGGAACTGCCCTGGTTCCAGCATGTGACAGTGGCCTCATTTTGAATGTATATATTTGGGGAACATCTTAAAGGAATGAAGAGGAAAAAACATGAAATATGAAACCATCAACTGGAGAGTCAATCAGCCAGCATAACTTGTATCATCACATACATACATCAAAGCAAAAGCATTGCTCTTATGGGCCATAGACTAGTGTGCATAACGTACCTTCATCTTTCCATAGAAACAGCAACGCCAACAGAATAAGTGGAGAGGATTTGCACATTTGATTCTCATTTTACCAGGGTACAATGAAAAATTAATTCCTCAACAGAAGTTAAACACCACTCTCTAATTCCATGTTTTACTACAGGAGTGTTTAATTATTCACCCCTTCTCTCAAATTCCACTATCATAGTAAATTAAAAAGAGGCGATTTCTTTATCAATATTGGTGAGATTTACCATACTATAAATTTAACTCCTAAAATCTGATCCCATTTGTAATAAAAAAAAAATCACCCAAAAAATAACTTGCAATTCTAAGAAACAGTAAAACAAAATGCCGTCACTAATTGCAAAAATCACAAGTATCTCATTTGGAGAATAACTATCCAATAGGCCGTACTCAAAAAACAATTTTAGACCAAATTACTCCTTTCTATCATCATGTCACTGAGAATCAATTAAAAAATAATTCTTAATACACACAAAACAATAACAAGAACCAGCAATACTATTATGAGAGACTAAAACAAAGCAATAAAAGATACCTGGGAGCCTCTCCTTATTTTAAAAGGAGAAGAAAGTGGAGTGGCAATGCAAGAAAATGAAGAAGAAGCAACTTTGACTGCCATCTGAATAAGTAAATGTAACAGCAAAACCCAGTTCAGTAGAGATTAAAGTAATGCATTTTGTATGAGTTTATAGCAAACCCATTTGAGTTTGAGGGATTTTAAGGATACCCATGTGAGATATTATAAGGAAATGGGATTTTATCAAGGATGGTAGATAAATTTGAGGAAGTCGGAGATTTTAAGGTGTTGGTTTGTTTTGGTTTGGTTTTTGGCTTCTTTCTTCGTATATAAAAAGAGTGGACTTTTGGTCAAATACTATTTCTGAGGAGAGTTCTTTCCATTCAAATTCCCATCCTTTCTTTTCCCGTGGTATTATGTATATTTTCATCATATAAAAATAAAACAATTGCTTTTAGAGAAATTTGACTGACCAACTTGATGGCATTGTATCATGATAAAGCTGTTCTGATGGTTTCGGAATAAATAATAAGAAGAATAAGAATAAGAATATAAGTGCAATTTGTTTGCTTGTAAATATTTTTCAATCTTTTAAAAATATTCTATAAAATTAAAAATGACTGTTAATAATTAAATTTTAAAATTATTGCGTTCAAAAACACATGTTATTAATTTTTCAATTTTTGGAAAACCTGAGAAACATTTTATTTAGAAAATTCAATTTGACTCCCCTCTTATTCAATCTCCTATTCATTACTTGAAAAATAACTCAACTGAGTGAGTGTTTTGGAATGCTTTTTGGGAAAAAAAATAAATTTATTTTATTTTAAATTAAATTTTTATAGTATTTTTAGATCATTTTAATGTGCTGATGTTAAACATAATTTTAAAAAAATAAAAAAATATTATTTTAATGTATTTCTGAAAGAAAAATATTTTCAAAAACAACCTCAACCACATTTCCAAACAGGCATTGAAACTCTTGTTTCTGTGTTAAAAAGTGTAGAATAAAGATGAAAACTGAGAAACTCTTTCCTATATACAAACATAAAAACACAACCCTAAAGTTTATGTTCCATAATTCTGGTTCTTGTTGCGTAGTAGCAAATTCAGCAGCATTAACAAACCAGACGACAATGGAAAACTTGTTTTGGTTTTAAGGGTGTATTGAAACCATACAAAATATCATTAATAGCCCGATAATAGAGTTGAACACTTACATGCTACTATGGAACCTCAAAGAACATAATACAAAAAGGAATAATGGGATTAGTCAGAAATAGGAAAAAACTGCTTCTGTTGTGCTCCTTGACTTGCCTGATGATATGAGAACCCAAGTCTAAAACGGGATTCGTCAGCACTTCTTAAAAAATCTCAACCTCTTGAAACATTTTCCAAAGAAACTCTAACCTCAACACTTTTCCCTTGCCTATAATATTACCATATTTAGATCAGATTAGCCCTCTTTAAAAACCTGATTGCCCTGCAATAGTAGGGCCATACAGATTCCACATAATCTAGGTACTTCTCCGTCAACCATTCTTGCAATTCCTTCGTCTTTTTTCTCGAAAACTCTTTGCGGTTCAAGTTCTTAATGTGTAGCACAGGTTGCAGCACATGAACTTGTATGACATCTTTGAGCTTCCCCTGTCTGATATAGCCAGAGGCCACAAGGTAGTAGGTAGGTACATTCCTGATTACTTTAACTGTCTGCCTAAAGCTGAAGATATAGAGAGACCACAAGCCCTGGAATAACTTGATGTAGATGGCAAGAATCAGGGGCCCAATAATCCACAATGGAGTCAATTCTTTTGACACTCCAGCTCCATATATCATATTAACAGCCAGGAACAAAGGGGTGCTGAAATTGCACCAGCACAAGTTAGAAGCAGCCAAAAAATCTTAAGAAGATAGTGAATATTACAGACTAAAAGCCCGAGATATGTTTTACATAATGTGATCATTTAGAAATCAAAAGGTGGGAGAATTCTTGTATTGTTAATAGATTATCATGTAGCAGTGTGGCGAAAACCTCTCAGACGATATATAAAATCAAATACTAGTTTTGCCAGTCCAATAACTCAAGAAAAACTCATTGCCTCACTGTAGTTGAGTCAGGTAAATAGTAAATCCTTAACTTCGACCTATTTTGAGTCACATTTCTCATCAGAACAAGGAGTGATTTACATTTATTCACAATAGGATAGTAGCAGAAACAACAATACTTACAATGTCAGTATGGGTATCTTTATTGTTGCATCCAGAATCAGGAAGTGACACCAAACCAACTTTACAATCTCAACTCTTTCCTTATTTTGGATCATATTTTGAGCTTGTTGCAATTCTTCTCTTGGAGGAGGTCCTTCCAGAATCTCATCTGCAACTTGACTTGGTGACTGTGTCCGTGACATGCTCAACCATTTCTTGAATAAATTGTTAATAGCAGGAGATCCTGTGATTCTGTCATTTGCTTCAGAAGTATAGGAAACTGGAATACTGTGCACCTTTGAAGAGTCCATTTTGCTCTCCCCACTTTCTTTTGGCACATAAGAAAGTTTAACAGATTTTTTGGAAATTTTGGACCCATTTGTTCTGACTCCTGATTCATCATTTTGTGCAATACCTTTAAATCCTGAAATTCTCAAAAGCTTTACTTTGGGTCCAGGAGCAAAAGCCCCTGCACTGTGAAAACAATGCGGCTCAATCTCAATTTGCATCAACAAAGAGAAACGGCAGATCATGAATTCAACTACATAGGCATATCTTACCTTAAACAAAGATCGCGTCTTACTGAGAAACGCATATCTGTTCTCCTAAACATCTGAAGTGTCATTACATGTGGCTTCAATTTTACCCCCTTGCTCCATGATAAAGGCCTTGAAGGAAATGTTGCATAAGAACCCTAATTGCAGCAGACAAAGCAATATGTTTTATAATTACAGTATATTGGAGTGCAAAACAATGTGAAAAATATAATGTTACAGACTTGAACTTGCATTAGCATGGGTGAGCATGTATGATTAGTTTTTTTTCACATGTAACGTTGAACAAGGAAAGTACAATTGCTGTGATACAAGACTATCAAATTCAATAAATTTTGCATTTCAAAAATATGGAAGGAAAAACAAATAACAAAGTGGAGTTGATGAAAATGATCATTTGCTTAGATGGATTAAGGCTAATTTGCTTAATCGATTGCATAGGGAAGGATAATTTGCTTGCAATGGATCAAGGCTTAGATGACTTGAGAATAACTTAGGGGAAGAAAACAAAAACTTTTAGGGCATAAGATCTACGCAGAATTACATTTTAAGTACCTGCATCTGATGGGTCACCAATGCCATTTTCTCCACTTCAAGCACCTACTCATGTACTCAGCAGCGCCTTATTCAATACCGAGCTAAGGAATAACCAGACAGATATCAGCACAAGCTAAAAAAGTCACTTTTATTAATGGAATCATTAGGATAAGGCAACAAAAACACATGCTCCATTCAATTTCAAAAAGCCTAAGGAAAAAAAAGATTATGATTTTTTTCTCTCCTTTTACTCTGAATCTCCAACAGCTTACAGAATGAATAAGCTGAATTATGCCTTCAAATTAGCTGATATGACCAAACTTAATTGTTTTATCCAAAAACCCAACAACTTCAAATCTCTCTTCTTTTTGTACTTTCCTTCCGTTTTCTTAGCAACCAAACAGATAAACAAGCCAACAACGATATTCACAGAAAAACTAGGCAAATGCAGAAAGCTTCAAAATCTCATCGAAAACCAAAAAGACCTCAAATTACATAGAACCCACAAATAAGAAAACGTAACTAAAGCAAACCTAAATGAAAAGGTAGAAAAAACTGTGGCTTAGATTGAATAATTAATGGTAATTAGTGAAGAAAAGATAGAATTTTGATAGTTGGACACAAACCTGTCGAATTGAATTCATGGGAGTATGCCTACAGAAAGAAAATCTTTTTATGATTATATGATTGAAAAAAGAGAAACCCTTTTGGTATCTGGATTGAATTCTTGTTTAAACGGAACGGATGGATAGATAGAGAGAAAGAAAACAAGAAGGCAAGGTGTTCAGTTTGCCAATTATTTATTTATTATTATTAAAACAGCGGTGGTGGATATTCAATTTCGCAGCTTAAAACTAATAAAACTGAGTACCCTGATTTTCTTTTTTCTTGGGAATTGGGAATAGAATAATAAAATAAAATAATAATGATAGAATAACTAGTGGCTGGATGGGCTTTGATGAAGGGGTCGAATCCATCCGAAGTCGGGCGTGTTTGGGTTATGTTATTGCTAGGCCTAGGCCTCTTTACCTTTACCCATTTTGGCACTTTGTTATATTCATTCTCTATTTCTGATTATTAACATGTTTTTTTAAGAAAATTAATAAAAAATTATAGTGATGATTGAAATAGAAAATTTTATACATATCACCAGAATTAAAAAAAGAATTACCAATAAAGATCATCAACAATGGTCCAAGTATGTCACACTTGTTGTTCGGAGAGGGCGAGTAACTTGCATGCTTTTAATGAGAAGTATGACCCACTCCATTCTTTGTTAGTAATTTTTTTTAGTATCATTGAATTTATCTTGTTGAAATATTTTAAATATTTTTTATGATATTGATGGTGTTGTAATTAGAGTTTCAATATTATCATCATCGAGTGTTTTTTTTTTAATTTTTTTTATCTTTCATCTCTCTTCATTATAATCTGTGCCAACTTATTTTTATTTAAATGTCATTTTTTTAATAGCAACAAACTTAAATTTCAAGTTTTTTAATTGCAATATATACAAACTATGTTACTTTACTTATCCTTTTTTAAAATTGTGTTATTTTTGCAATTAAAAAATACTATTTTTTTTTTATAAAAAAAACGTATCTTATTTTGTGTTAGGCGGTTTAACCATGGTTGATGTTGGTTAGTTAGACTTTATGTTAAAGGGCTCTTTGACAACAGCACTTGTTAAGCTTGCTTGATGCCTACATTAGTTTTATCTCATTTCAAAAAAAAAAATATTTTAGATTATTCATTTTCAAAAATAAATATAAAAAATCTGATTATTATTTGAAAAAAATGATTATACTTATGAAACTTAACAAATACATTAAAGTTTGATAGATCACTAATAATAAATAACTGATTATCAAAAAAGGATATCACTTCTCTTAATAAACAAAACAAATAAATCAAAAGTTAGCTTTCTTTTATTTTTAACTTGGAAATAAAATAGTTAATTTTATTCATTCATAAAACTTATGAAATGTAATAGATAACTCGACAAACATAGTGAAAATTAATTGTTATATCTATGAAACTAACAAAATAAAGTAACACAAAATAAACTCTTTAAAAAAAACTATCTTTTATAACAGTAAAAAAAAAATGATTACTTCTACATTTTTTAGCATAGTTGTCAATACCGTTCCGGTCGCCGTTCCGGTTTTTCGACTAGAACGGAACGTTCCGATTTCGGACCGTTCCGGCGTGCCGTTTCGGTGTCATACTGTTCATATATAATTATATATATATATATATATGAAAAAAAATAAAATATTAATTTAACAAGCATAATTAAAATTCAAGATAAATTAACTTTAAATTATACAATACAAACACAAAGTCAAACAAACATAAATAAATATAATTTTTATTTTTTATAAAATCAAAATTAATGCAACTATTTTATTTTTTTATAATATATATATTTTTTTTTTATTGTTTTGATTTTGGTTTATTTTTATTTTTATAATAACCTTAATTTTTTATGATAACTATTATTATAATAATTAATAATTATTATTAATTATTATATTATAATAATTATTAGCATCCCACCCGTCCATTCCTCTCAAAGTTAAAAAACAAAAAGCCACCCCATCCGTTCATTCCTCTCAAAGTAAAACCCTACCCTCATCCTTATCTCTTCTCCCTTTGGCCGCCGCTCCCACCCCCCACCCACCCACACACTCTCGTCCACTCCTCTTCAATCACTGCCCCCACACCCGTCCGTTTACTCCCTTCTCTCGTGCCATACTTTTATCTCCTCCTCCACCATTCGTGCATTCAAAGGCTGCTCAGCCATCATGGGCCATGCTAGAATCGGCACTCCTGCACAAATATTTTCCAACACCGAGTTCCATCCACAGTGACTCAGAAAACATTGTTGAGATTTGAGGTGAGCTGATAGAAGAATTATGGAAAATTGATTTGGGGAAGAATTTTTGGGTGCCGGGGCTGTATGTGTGTGATTTAAATCGGAGACAAAATTGACAAATTGAACAGCGTCGTTTTGATTCTGATACCGGAACGACACACCCGGAACGGAACCGAGGCGTTCTGACCAGAATTTAGCTGGAAATTCCAGAACGGACCGGAATTAAAACCGGGATGAAAACAATACTGTTTTGTCCCGGTTTTATGAACGGAATAGATCGTTCCGGCCGGAACGGATTTTACAGCTCTGTTTTTTAGAAAAAAAGATTATTATTTCTAAACTTGTATATATATACACGCTAGATAATATCCTCGGAAAATGCGAGCTGCGAACAGTTGTGAGTCACTTGTCCAATCCAGATCCCGAAAAAGCAGCTTCATTGATTTACAGTAAGAGATGAAGGTCAAGAGTGATTGGGGGGCCGGAACCACGTGTACATCACAGAGCAAAGAAAAGAGGCCACAATAAAATGGAGATAAATGTGAGAGAACCATGAAAGCTCCTCTACTTCATTCTTTCTGGTGTTCATATAAAAGGGATATAGATCACTAGATACACAGCTGAAAATCATATCTAGGGTTCCACAGCAAAGACACTGCGACCAGTCACCAAATCAAACTGTTCAGATCAAATACATTTTAAAAATAAGGAAATAACACATCCAAGGGCCTCCTGTCTCTCTGTTTTTTTTTCCTGGACGCCATCTGTGTTGCTCCAAGCCCTGCTCAATTAATATGCCATCAGCTGATGATGATCCAATATTATTTACAACAGAATATGACTACCTAAACTAAAATACCTGAAACTGTGAGGGATCACGCCAAAACTTTTATGGAGGCATGGTTTTTTGACACACCAGAACCGATCTGAGAGTTTCATCCCTAATCATAATTGGCATCTACTCCAGCACTACCAGTTTGCCGTACATGAGGGTTCCCCCCACCATGCCTTGGGCGACCTTGACCTCTCTCCCTGGACCTTGCAACAGAGTAATGGGAACCATCTTTTGAAGATTCAAAATTGTTATCTTTGTAAATATTTTGAGGCCCTACTGGCTGGTACTCGTAATGTGAATTAGGTCTCTGCCTTTCACGGTTTGCTGGTACATTGTGTTGCTTGTTATCTTTCCCAGAGCCACTCCACTCGCCATGAGAATCATGCTGTCTGCTAAAACGGCTGTTTTGGTTTCCATTTTTTCGGAACCCTGAAGGCACACGGTGCTCTTGTTGAAAATCCATATTCAGCGGAGATGGTTCAACTGGGATGCTAGGACAAAGTCCTTTATGTGAAGATATCTTCCTTTCATTCTTACCCTCTTGATGAGCAGTGTGTGGAGCTTCTTCCAAATGGCTCTTTTCAGATAGAGAGCGGTCAGGATGAGGCTGGGCCTTAAATGTAGCAATATCCTTGCCAGGCTGAGGCAACAGTGGCATGCAAGTTTGGGAAGTGGAATCCTTTTTATTACCCCTACCAACTTCAGAACCTGTGTTCTGACCACCATTGGTCCTGCTTCCTCGCTGATTAATTGCTGAATATGGCTGAGATCTAGGTTGCCAATGAGATGCTGATCTTTCCCCAACAGACCGATTTTCTTTTGATGTTGCAGGTAAGTCAGCTTGATGCATCTCCGAGCCTGAAGTTTGGGCATAAACCTTTTCAGTGTCCCCAGTATAAATTTTCTTCCCATCAGGATCATGGCTATATCCTGTGCCTTTTTGTCCCCTGTATGATTGCCGCCTACCTCTGGCTGTTGCACCCTGATCTTTTGTAGCTAGGGCAGTGACTGGCACATCAAAATTTTCAGGAATGTTCCAGCCATCAGACTCATTCCAATCATCAGAATTACACAATTGCTCTTTTGCTGACCTTACATCAGGTTTCTGGACTTGATGCTCAATTGATTTTTTAACATTCCTACATATAAAAGATTTGGTTGATTCTGCTGATCCCTGTTGGCGGCATGATCCATGCATTTTTCCATACTTGTTTTGCCTGTCATCCCCATTCTTAGCTTCCAAAGTGGATCCTACCTTTGCCATGGATGTGGCAGAGGTTTGAGAACTTTCTAAGCTTATAGAACCAGATTCAGGTCTTCCAGCAGCCTCATCTGGTGTAATCTGATTGATTGATGGAGCTACTGACTGGGGACTACTTCCTTGCTGAGCCATTTCTTTGGCTACAGGCTTTGGAATGTATCTTTCAATTTCTGCACGTTTAGTTCTTGCATTATTCTGCACTTGCTGATCACTCTTCATGGGTGCACTAATGGCATCAGCCACATTCTTCTGAGGAGTGCCTTCATCAGTAGCCTCAATTTTATTGTGAGACCGAACAGGAGCCCAGATAACAGTTTCACCACTTAGAAATTTTTCAGTTGATTTATTAGCTTGTGGATTCCTTGGCATCTTGCGAGAATGTTGCAGTTTCCACTGGTAATTTACTCTTCCATGAGCTTCTTCATTTGTTGATGATGTATGTTGATCCATGGACTGATTCCCATCTCTAGAATCAGGCTGAGGCTGAAATACGCTTGGATCCAACAGAGATTCAGAAACCTTGGAATTACCACTTTCAGCTGAAGTGTCTAAAGCAGCAGCTGTTTCTTTTGATAGAGTTGGTGTTACAACTTCCAAAGTTGATGCCTCGTCCATTTTGTGTTTGTTCTTTCCATTCCTGCTCTTCCTTCTATGATTTACTGAAGACTCAGCCATGGCAGTTGGGTTGATGGGTAGAGTTGATTCTGAGTTTGAGGTAATTTCGTCCAAGCCCTTGAGAGAAACAGGAGTATTAGCTGCTGTATGAGTAACATTTTTAGGTGCCTCAGTTGTACAAAACAACAACTTCTCATTGGAAGTTGTTCCCAAGGGACCATTCTGCTTCTGTCTGTAGCTCACCCGTGTCTGCTTAGAAGCTCTACTGTCATGAATCTGTGGGGCTTTATCAGGGTGATCAGAATCAGCATGACTAACATCCTGTTGCAGTGGTTTCAATTGGTCATGTATCACAATGGGCTCCTTATGGGTCACCTTTGGCTTCTCTGGCAGCACCTCACTTGAATTTTCTGCTGCTTTTGTCCGCTTATTCAACTCTTTTGCAAGTGCCTTGGCCTTTTGTTGTTCTCTTTCCTGTTCCTCCTCTTCCTTCTCTCGCATTTTAATCCTTTGAATAGCTTTCAACTCTTTCGCAGGTGCCTTGGCCTTTTGTTCTCTTTCCTGTTCCTCCTCTTCCTTCTCTCGCAGTTTAATCCGTTGAATAGCTAGCTCTTTCATCGTATCACGCTGATTAAAAACACAAAAGCAAGTAAAGATGCTGATAGATAACAGTGGAATTATAAGAAATAAAGATAAATATATTACTTGTGTCAGGCTATCACTGGGATCAGGCTGAGGTGGCACTGTTTCTCCATCATACTTCCCTTGATGACAAAAGCCAGACTTTTCAGTTGCATCTGCAGAACCATGGTCTTGCCTATAAACATTAGAACTTCCAAAATGAGAAGACAATACACTCGGCGAGTCTGCAACTTGGGATCTTCTCCGCCACCCATCAGCCTCTTGGGTGATAAATCTCCCTTTGCCATGATGATCAGATCTCCCATGCATACCTTGAGTTGATCTCCTGTGAAATTGAGTATTAGCGCTGTCCACCATTGGAATAAAACAGATCCAATGTGAATGAAGCCTGCGGGGAGAAAAGAACACACCTGGAGTTTGCTGTTTTGTTAGCATCTTGGACCTCAAGGCACTTATCTGCAACAGAAATGCGGTGGTCTTCATGGAAACCAGCTTCATTTGAAGAATGATTAGACTTGGCATTACTAACTTGTAACCTATTATTCTGCTCCTCTCTACTGGAAACAAATTTAACTTCAAGCCTTCCATCAGAGCTCCAGGCCTTTAAATTAAAACCTTCTATTTTCCTAATCAGATTGGGATCTTTTGGGGCTGCTGGAACTTCTGGAAAAGCAGACGCTGCATGTTCTGAATGTTTCAATTCCTTAACTGAACTCTCAGCAGCAGCCTTCCAATTTCCCACATGCTCAAGAGGTTTCACTCTAGCACCTCCTTGGTTGTTGGTAGCTTCAAAACAAAATTCTTTGCCAAATCTTCTTGTATCTCTCTCTCCATTTTTCTTGTCATCATCTCTCCAGCTATTCTCCCACGATGACTTTCTTTCATGGTCTGCCTTCCCAGGATATGATGTGTTGATTGTCATCTTGGCATCCCGCTTCTGTTCTTCATCTTTTCCCTCTAAACCATCATGCTGCTTAAGGACTTTGTATGTTCCTCGAGTATCTTGTTGATGACCAGGTTCATGTTGTTCAGAAACCATTGTGTGACCACTAGGTCCGTATCCACCTGATCTTCCATGGGAATTTCCAGGATCAGTAGTGTTTTGACCAGAATATCTGTTATATGGAGCAGGACCCACTGCCATTCCCATATACTGAATATCTCGATCATTGGGATTGCAAAAGCCCACAGGAGGACCATAGTAGTTCTCATAAGGGACTGGTCCAGGATAAAAGCCATGCCCAAATGGCATGCCTGGGCGAATATAGGCATCGTGCATATGGGGTCTGAACACATCTCCATTCTTTGGATGTGGTCCTCTTGGTCCAGATCCCGGTGGATGACCTTGCTGGGGGTTGGCAAGAGCAGGAGGTGGAATCTGTGGATGATAATAAGGAAATGGCTCAATTGGAAAGCCACCAGGAGCAATTGGGGGCGCGAAAGGTGGACCTCCTGGAGGCCCTCTGTACCAAACACCACTAGGATGATTATTTACAGGGGGCGCGCGCCAAGAATCATAATTCTGATGACGAATATTAGAATTAGGATACAGATGGGGATCAGGGTGCCACTTCTCCATGTTAGGCCTCAACCCATCTTCACCATACATAGGATTCTCTCTCCTCCAAGAATTCGCAGGTTCAATTTTTGCATTTGTCTTTATAGAAGCATTACCTGGAAATTAGAACAGACAAATAATAACAACATATGACTATTGTTTATATTTAGTCAGGCAGTGGCTGTTGTCACATGTAAGGCATGCACACATGCGTGTCAGGTTACATCATGAAAGAGACAGTAGAATTCATATAAAAAAAAAAAGTGTGGTGCCAAAAACACAAACCTGCAGAATTTCCAGTACTCTCCATCGCTGGAGCTACTCCACCTGATGATGAACCAGGATGACTATAAGAACCACAGTCTGCAATTAAATAGTTAATATCTATGATTGGTCATGAATGGGAAAATGAAATTAGAATAGATTAATACATCAGTAAATCTTATGTGTAAAGTTATTTGAGAATAAGATTGGATGTCAGGATTTTTTTCAAAAGTTAATGTGACTCAGCATACATATACTGATGCCAAGAAATTAGTCAATTCATGAAGTCTTCCCCACACCCTCAGTAGAAAAGAAAATTTACACAACCTTTTCAAAATCAAAACAAGTAGATAACAATGTATATGATTTGGTTATACCTACACAGACAATTGAGCTATATGTGATTAAAAGAATGCAAAAATGACAGCAAGTTTTCTTGGCTCTTTAAGAAGCACTGAATTCTAAAAACACCGAAACAATCATATAATGATCCCAAATTCATATCCTGAGTTAATAGTATTAGAGGACAAGGCAATATAAGTATGAACCTTGGGACTCAATGTTTTTTCCAGAGCTTTCTTTTTCTGAACCTAGTGTTGGAAAGTCACCAGAGGTCAAAGAAAACCCATCATTCTTAGAGGATGTCACACCCTGCATGTATTTAAATCAGGCAATGTAAAATTAGTAAAAGAAAAACACAAAAGCGAACCGAAGAAACCAAATAAAATCAGTTTGGCCTTGGCATGGGCTGCTGGGAATGATCAAGCATATAGGATGTGAGTTACTAAAAACTTTACGCCAAAACATAGATGGCCCAACCCGATTTTTTCAGTAAACCAAATCTAGCCTCCTAGGAAAACCTTTCTCCTTGTATTGCAACTACTCATTCTTCAAGATATCATAATAAGAAGCACAATCCGAGCAGTAAATGACTAAGACTTTCTTTGTAGAATAAAATCAAGTCATATACACATGTATGACACATGTCAAATGTTACAGGCAGCATATTCAGTTTTTCCACAAATAATGGTTCATTCCCCAACTCTACAAAGTGCTTGCTCTTGAACTCTACATTCACAATGTGGTAATGCCTGCCACTCTGTAGTTTATATAGCAAAAACACTTTATATACTACATCAAATGAGTGTTAATAAACAGATTAGTTTAAGGCTTTTATTATTACAAAAAAGGCAGTCAACGAGTAAGAACATTTTTTTAGTGACAAGCAGCCCTTTGCAGACATGTGGGAAAAAAAGGGTAACTATGGAGCAGAGACAAAAGTATTGATATCAGATAAGAATGGCAATTTGAAAATCTGTAGCTCCCCAAGGGGAAGGGAAGACATGAAGTTGTGTGGGTACCTTTTAACTGATCAATATGGTTTTCTACTGTCAAAAAATGGGGAATCCTAGCAACAACCATAACAATCTAGAATGTGGATGCCCATCAGAGAATTTTGAGTTCATCGATTTGAATCATAATTAAAGAGATAACGAGGAAGGTACTCCATGCATTCACAGTGCAAGGAGAAGGCCATCAAATGGATTGAAAAGGCAGCTGATAAGAGGTTTCAGGGGCTAGGGCTACTGTTTGCAATTAAAACCAACAATTAACTTCACATGCATTTAATTACAAACATTTTAATGAATACAATCCTCCATGAGTTAGAAGGTCCTATTATAATCACTGCCAGTGAACTGTTGTAGGGTTTACCAACAGAAGCACTCTACAATTTTCATTACTCTCTCATGGCTTCCATTTTAGATATTACTATCAACTAATTAAAGAACCTGATGCCTACTCAAACAAGCACCACTTTAGCAGCTAGTGTGTCATGCAATTCAGAAACCTATTACTTATTGCCATCTTGATTTCTGCAATTGTTTGAAATGGCAGGTTAGGGGAAAAGAGCCAACCAATACAAAGAACAGCAATAAAAAGGAAGGGTGCCAAAAATGAAATGCGCATACTTCACCAGCCAACATTAATACATGCCATATGTTCATAATAATTATCCTAGAGCAAGCAGAAAATTTTATATCAAAGTCATTGGTATGAGATGATTTAAGCAGTGATCATTAAGAAAACTATACCAACTTTTCTGCTGTTCCAGTTGCACCCCATGCCACTGAATTATCAGACAACGGTTCAGCAAACCGAGATAAATGTGAGCTACCAGGTCTTGTTTCTGCACTGCGAGGACGCAACGACACAGGTGATGATTGATTTGATGTCAGTGCTCCTGATGCCGAAGATGGCCTAGAATTTGAGCCCCATGCATTAGTGATGGGTTCATGGGTTCTATCACTGCTTGCAGTTGATGGTCGAGTGCCACTTCCACCAGATGAAGGGCGACCACTGAGATGGCTTGGAGAACCACTACCACCATCAGTGTTTGGAGAAAGTGTGGAAGAGCCCCAAGCATTAGGTGTGGAAGAAGATGATCTGGTGCCCCAGCTGTAGGTCCCCCTGTCAAGGTTAGGAAGCAATTGTGGATCAAGTCTAGCCAAGTTCATAGTGAAGAAATGAAGTAATGGCATCAAGGCATTTCATGAAGAATGATAGCAAGAGAGCCAGAGAAGGGCATCAGAAAGGTAGATGAATGACTCACTTGGGCACAATTTCAACATTTGGGTCCAGACCATGATTTTCTAGCCTTGAAACATCAGAGAGAAAACATGAAGTTTGATAATCAGAGAGAAAACATGAAGTTTGATTGGGAGTAAACCAAGGGCCTCATCATATAAAACCACAAGTTATTCAGAAGAAACCTAAATACCTTTGGCTGGGTAGGTTTATTGGTTTTGGAACAGCGACTTTCCCCAAAACTGTCATGCCACCTTTTCTTGCAGAAGCCCATCTGAAAACAATCATTTTCAGATAAAAATTATTCGTTGTATCCAAAAATTTCAAGTTCAAAACCATTCAAACATAAAAGTTGAAAGCTTTCCATAATCCACAAACATAAAACAGAAATACAGATGCCCACACTGCATAATCCAAACTACAACACTCTTAAATGTGAACATGTCAAATGCAATGCAAAAACTGGATGGAATCTATGAAGCATGGCGCACCTAGCAATCCTAATAAAATGATCATGCCTCTCTAAGCCAATATTGAACGAGTTTGCAGGGTAATATCAATACCATGCGAAGAAAATGTTTGTCCTCCCAATGGCCATGCAAAACCAGATACTTGCTAAAAGATGATAGGTTATATCAAAAGACATGAAGGTGCATATAAACCCCATACCTGCGCTCTCCGGTCAACGTACTTGATGTCATAATTCAGAAGTCTTAGCAAGGTCATCCAAAAGACTTTGACACAATCTAAGAAGATAAAGAAACAGATAAAACTACATCAATATGATGTATCACAATAAAGAGCATGGTAATAGTAAATATTTCATGTGCTATAATAAACAATGATCTATGTTTTTTTTTCATCTCTAATAAGAGAAGGGGAAGGGGGGGATGGGCAAAAACAACTGCATCAATTTCAGTCCGCACCCTACAAACACACAACCATACATATAGTCGAACAGCAATCATCTGCTACGTTCATTTTGGAAGAAAAATACCTCATCCAACTGATAGTTGGGGGGAAGACTCAGTTGTGTTAGTGTTAAAAGAATTACTGTCGTGTTTCCTTCCTAACAAATTCTAAAAACTAGCTAAATCCCAATTCTTTCCTAACAAAAAAACAGCATCATTTCTAACTCACTTCATAGAAACACAAAATTTACATTTCTCAACATTCCAACCCACAAATCAACCCCTATCCACATTCACCATAGAAAGTGGCATTGGCATTTTAAACCAGAATATAAAAATACAATACATAGCAAGCAAAATCCCCCTCTCCATTTAATGTTTCTAGTTTTCGTTCATGCAATCCAAACTGTAGGTAAGAAAGATGCTCTTTGCTCCCTCTTTGATATCCAGAATATAATTTCCATGTTACATTTTCTCTTTTACTACTATCAATAGACCATTAGGATCTTCCTTGAATCACTGCTCTTTTAAAAATAACTAGTGCCTAGGTTTCCACTAAAGCCACCAAACACTTCTAGCGTCAATCTTTCACAATTGTAATCAAATAAAACCATAAAATGTGCAAACAAAACTGCACCAATGTATAGAATCTCATTCCATTTAAAACAAAACCCAACACTTGGATCACTCAAATTGAATCAATTGTGCATCAGAAACTTGTAGTTCACCACTAATAATAAAGTTTTTCAAGATATTGGAAGAGAAGAACTCATGCAACCCACCCCATATTGTTTAGTGAAGAGCAGACTAGAAGAGTTGAGTGTTGTATAGACAAAAATTACTCATCCCACGTTTCCTTTATAATGCATTTAAAAAACAAAATTGCTAATCCTAATCCTTTACTAACACTTCTTTTCCTCTCAACACCATTCCCAACTTGCTCAGTTCATGAACAACACGGAATCTAGATTTCTCGACACACGAAGCCTCGTAAAATCATGCCCTGTTATTATTCACACTAAAACCAACGTACGAAAGGCGGGTTCCTCTCTCATCATCAACCTATAATCCCACTCTACAGTATCCATACATAGGAAAACTAATAAAGCTCTTTCAATAACTGTAATAAAATAAACCACTATATATATATTAGAGCTAAGAGAAATTAGAAGACTAAATACAGAAAAACCTAGGAAACTCATTCGAATAAACATCGAATCGAATCAATAGAAATTATATATGAAAAGGAAACTGAAATCACAACGTAAAACACGCTGGCTAGGTACAAATTCGATAGA
The DNA here is from genome assembly GCA_964035475.1 of Salix caprea. Taxonomy (NCBI): domain Eukaryota; kingdom Viridiplantae; phylum Streptophyta; class Magnoliopsida; order Malpighiales; family Salicaceae; genus Salix; species Salix caprea. The sequence continues at coordinate 5,608,854 of OZ037744.1, forward strand.
TGAAATTTTAAAAAAAAAAGACTATTCTTTTTCCGGCAGTTTCTCGGCAAGCAAACAGAGAAATAAATTAACAACGATCAATTAACTAGAGAGCTACTTGCCTGAGATTTGATTTTTTTCGTTTTATTATTAGTTTTTTTTCGAAACCCTAGCGGAGAGAAAAGGTGGGGGGGGAGAGAGAGATTTATGTGACGGGTTTCGTAAGGAATTGGGAAGGGACAAAGATCCGTGCAGGGTAAAAGCAGCGATTAAGAGAGTGAGAGTTGTTTTTAATTTTATTTTTAATTATAGTAATTTTTTAGATCTGTGAGAGAGAAGAAAGAAAAAAATGGGGGAGTAGAAAGAGAATTATTTGTTGCTGCGGCCTTGAAATTGGATATGGAATCATTTCTTTTCTTTTCTTTTCAAACTCGGGAAAAAAACAATCTGGAATTCAAGAAAAAAAAGAGTAAAAAACCGATTAAATCGTCAAGATTAAAAATAATTAATTGAGAAAAATCGAATCCAGAAAAAAATTTGATTAAATCAATTAGATTTTTTTAACTTCCAGTTTAGTTCGGTTTTCAATTTTAAAAATAAAAAAACTGATAAACCAAACCCAACTAATTCAAATTAAAAAAATATATATATGCTATAATTTTTTTTTTTTCGGTTCAGTTCAAATTTATTTGTTTGCTTATATTTTAGTTAAATGGGAGAAGTAAAGCTTTGGTTTAAAAAAAAAGAGACTTTTTTTCTTTTTTTTTTGTATGGTTATTTTTGTTGATAAAAACTGAACCGAATCGATAATGCTTATCTCTACTGCAGGTTAACCCGCAAACAAAAATAATAATAATAAATAATAAAACAATTAAAGCAGAAAGGGAATAAGCAAATAAATTGAAAATTTATATATATTATATTTTTGTAATAAAAAAAAACATGAAAGAATGGTAAAAATATTGTTTCATGTATACACTACACCATGATCAAGATCAGTGTTTTTATTTTATATGTTGCCTTTCCAAGCAAAATGGATAAAATTATTTCTGCAGCACTACTATTTTGATGTTGTAAAATTTACAGTGACAACATGAGCATTTTAATTTCTAATTACACCATAAAATAATATCAAAACTCTTAAAAGTAAGAAATTATAAGGTTGTTGTAAATAGTTAATTTTGTCTTTTTTCCATATAAAAATGCATGGTAAATAACATATTTACTTTAATAATAATTAAAAAAAAACTTTGAATGTTTTAATCTTTTTCTTTTGATAAGCATAGTAAAAAACAAAAGAATTACCCTTGAAATTCAATTTTATACACCTTATATCGAAAGACATTTTTTTTATTATGATATTGGCTTCTTTTTTTACTATTGAGTTAGGTTATAGTTAATTTAGTATTTTAATAAATAAAATATTTAAAAAATGCATTGATAGGTATTGAGCATAGGTTCTAGTTGATTCTAATGATTAAAAAAATCATTTTAGTAAAGCGAAGGATTTAGTAGGCCTCGTTTGGCATGGTAATTCAATAGTGTTTGTGAAAGAAAAAAAATTATTTTATTTTAAATTAATTTCTTGTGTTTTTATATCATTTTCATGTACTAATATCAAAATTGATTTTTAAAAAAATAAATAAATATTATTTTGATGTATTTCTAAATGAAAAACATTTTAAAAAACAAATTTAACCATATTTTCAAACAGTCAACTAAGTCAGGTGTGTGAGGCTGACATTCATCCTTTTCTATTTTCTATTTTTTGTTTTATAAAATTATTAAAATGATGTTTTTAAAATAATGTTTATGACATAATTTTCAAATAAGATTAGATTTTTTTTATAATAATTACTTTATAAATTATTTTATATAAACTTAATATCTATTTTAAAAAAAAAAAAACATTGCTCATGAATATTAAATGAGAAAAGATATCTATTTTTTTATTAGAAATGCATTATAGAGTTTTCTCAAATAAAAAAGAAACACATTAATAAGAAATGAGAGTTTTAATTAGAAAAAAAATAAGCATTTTCTCTCTCCTTACAAGTCATTAGAACTTTTACAAATATTTATTTTAATTATTTTCATATTTTATTCAAAAAAGAAAAGAAATGCATGAATTAAAAAAAAAACGAATTTTGGCAAAAAAAAAAATATTCTTTTTCTCTAAAACCGTTGACTATCTTGTCTATATTAATTTTAAGGGCTGCAAAATCTAACAAGAAAACTTTTCAAGAACTCCACAGGCTAGCAAAAGGGTAAAAGACAGCAGAATCCATCAAGTTCTTATGGCATCAACTTTCAAGCTGAAATGGAATACACAAACATGTTTCCCGCACGCAGACACGAGAATAAGGAATCAACAGTACTGGTTTATTATGTTTTTGTCTGATCCTTTTGACATAACAGTCGAGCTCATTCGTTCTGCAGTTCCTCATCAGTAAGAGGCCAATCCACTGGATTTACAGCCATCTTCTCCGGATACTTTTATATCCGCCCAGACTTCATTGGTGCGACCAATAAACTGGAATGGAGAATCATACTGAGCAATGGAATAGGAATAATTGCTGGCGGTAGAATTCACGTTGGCCATGGCGACCTGCTCAAGCTGTCAGATAGTCTTGTTGCTTCGATTGCAGTATTCTCATCCTTCGCGTATCCAGAGAACTTCCTCACAGCAACGCAATGACTGTTCCATACATCAAGGGGGACGGGTGGATCAGCTTGGAATTTCACAGGCAAATAAAACCGAACAACATAGGCTGATGATCGGAAGGGCCCAGCTCCTGGAACTATGCTAGTCACAACGGGAACTGTCACTGCCATCCTCGAATAATCTAGATTGGCACCCCGGATGCATTGAAACAACCTGATAAAAGTATTATAGAATAATATAAATTATATTTTAGAGTCTTATTGGTTTTTTAATATGATATCAGAATTTTATTGACACAACAGTCACGAGTTCGAATCTCACCACCTTCATTCTATTTGGTAAAAATCAAATACAAGGTAGTGTGAGACTGTGTACAGATTTCAAGTCCAAAAGGTTTTCACTTGAAGGAGTGTGTTAAAGAATAATATAAATCATATTATGAGATCTTATTTAACAACTAAAACTTTTAGATAAGATAACTCCTTAATAAAAATAACAGCAGTGTAATACCAAGCAAATGAGCTAGAATTTCAAAGGATGATTTAGCAATTGCAAAATATAAATGCCCAGTTAAACAGTGGGACTACTGAGGTTAAGCATGATATTCATACAAAGTCCATATCCCAAAAGCTGTAAATAGAAAAGAGATGCAATCCATCCTAAATAAACCTTTACCATTCTGCTTTAAGGAAGCAGAAATGGTAGCTCCAGGAGTCTGGAGGAAAATTGAAACATTCACTTAATTTTTCTAGCTGGTTGAATTGTTTTAGAATCATGAACTGGCATTTACCTTTCAAATCACAGATGTTTAACACAAAATCAACATTGGAAATACTACCTTCTCCATCCTAATTATCAACAATCAAAATAAAAAATCCTTCATTCATTTTCCTATACTTTCCCAGCAACCAAACATAGTTTTTTCAACATTAATTCTCCATGATCATGAAACAAGCGAGCATCCAAACAAATATCTGATGCGAAAAATACCAACCAAACCAAAGTCTTAAAAATAACAAACTAGTTATGCACATAAAATCACTCTCCTCATGAGTGCATGAGTTACCTCTGAAAGCCAAACAAGGTGGCTTTCTCAAAGGAAAGTTCATTAACTGGAGCAGACATCCATGTAGAATTCACAGACAATCTAACCTTGAAGTCTTATTCTGCAAGCACACATCATATTGTGGCGATTCGATTGCCTTGCAAGGACCCACCATATTCAACAACACAATACTAGGTAACAGTAACAACCACCACCTTGGTTTCTCCATCTCTCTTTTAACTCTCTGTCTGTCTGACACTCCAGCTAAGAAATTAAATGAAGTCTTTATTATGATGTAATACTATATTTTTCTGCAAAACGAGATTAAACTGTCCCTAGCGTTCGTGGTTTTCTAATTTCTCCGGCAAGACTTATAATAAATCAATGGTGGATAATGACGGCTAAGCTAGGTTACGTGCTCGTTAAGGTGATAACGACATGTATAACAAGGATGTTTTCTGCTTCATTTGTTCGGATGTAACATATATGGGACAATGATGGAATATCCATATGTTGGTTTTGCTTTCCAGGTTATCGTTCCACCTGCTGTTGATGTCATTTGTATCATGTGATGACAGAAAACTTGTGATTTGTAGAAAGCAGAATCAGAATCAAAGATGTACCAAGAACTGCAACAACTGTTGAACCCTTTCATTTGAACCAGGTTTCCATATTACAAAATACTAACCAATCCATATTTGATGATGATATTCATCTGACATACATCAGATATTGTCTGCTTGAAAACAAATAGCAAGTAGAATGTAATTTCAAATACTTTGAAATATTCCATAACTTCTCTTATACACGTACCGAGTACAGGAGAGATAGTTCATTGATAGAATTTGATTTTTTTCTCAGTATAGATATATTATTGTTTAAAGAAATGTACATCTGAGTTTTGCAACTTAAAAACCAAATCGCCATTATGTTGGATAGGTGATAATTATAGCATTGGTCAGGGAAGATGAAAATTCTAATGCTAGCATTCATGCTACGAGTGCCATCAAAAAATGTTCGCTCTGACTTCCAAAGATTGGTTGCTTTGCAGTTGCATCGTAATTGATACTCATTCATCTTTACTCGGATATTATCTAATAACCTAAAAGATTACGCGATTTGTAACAGTGCCGGCTACTATTCATTGTTATTATCTAATAACCTAAAAGATTACGCGATTTGTAACAGTGCCGGCTACTGTTCATTGTGACTCATAGTCACTGTGGACGTGCAGTTTGCTCCGGTGCTGCGCGAGAGTTTGTGCACCTTTTTTTTTTTTTTACACAGGTCTTCTTTTTGTATTTTTTATGGTGAAATTGACAGATGAGTAGTACTGGCCGAGCAGTTCGCTGCGCGCTGGAAATCCAAATCCAGCGCGCAGGGTTCGAACCTCCCAGCCAAACTTTTTGACTTTTTTTTCTTCTTTCCTAAATTCCGTTTTTTGTTTTAGCAACTGGAAATTTGCTTCTGTTTTTCTATTTGCTTTCCTGTTTTTTTTCGAAATTCCTTTTTTTTTTAAGCAACTTTCCAGTTGCTTTCTCTTTTTTTTCTATTATTATTCTTATTCTTATTTTTTTTTAGACTACTGTGTTTTTGTTTTTGTTTTCTACAATCCTGATTTTGAAAATGATTGTCTGGAAAATTTGCTTTCCCTTTTATTTTATTTTTTTATTATTATTCTTATGATTATATTTTAAAACTAGGATATCAATGACAATTTACGCGTACCATGACTAATCTCCGGATCCATTTTTTTTTCCTTTTTTGGTTCAACTTATACATTTTTTTTCCCGCTTATTTTTTCCCCCCGTGATTTCCCCTTGCACGTTTTTTTATAACCGTGCTTCTTCTTTTTTTCCCTTTTTTGGTTCAACTTATACATTTTTTTCCATTTTTTTGTTTCCGCTTATTTTTTTCCCCGTGATCGGGGTCTCCAGGTTAACTTATGCGCACCACAATTTTTTTCTCATTACTGTTTAAAAAGGTGATTTCCCCTTGCACTTTTTTTTTATAACCGTAAATATTATTAGATTCTAAAAAATTATTTGACTTGAAAAATAAATAAAAAAGAAAAAAGAGAATAATAAGTCAAACCATTACAAAACACCCAACCGCCAACGAATGCCCAATTCAATACAAAAAAATATAGTTATTCATCTCTAATTGATATAATGGATTGTCTTTTTTTTATCAACCGATTATATAATTGTCAAAACAATTAAGACACACCAAATAATCAATCAATTGCAGTTTTGCAATCTATGAATTAAATAAATCGACACAAAATAGCAATCAACCAGAAATAATTTATCTCTGATAGATTTTAGCAGTTGCAATTTTGCTATCTGCTGGTTAAATCGTTCATTGCTGTTAAAATAAACTCAATCATCAACAAGTTCGATACAAGAAAAAAATACTTCATATTTTATTCATTTTATTAATTGCAAATTTACGACCACCAAATAAATAATTGTCATAATAATCAAAACACGCCTACTAATTAATCAATTATAGTTTTTATGCAAATTACATAAATCGATAAAATATTTAAGCAAGTTCACCCATTAATGAATTGGCTATAAAATACAATTCACTCATCTTTAATATATTTTATCGATTATAATTTTGAGAGTTGTCAACTAAATTATTATCCGAGCACTTAAACTGATAACAACAACCAACTAATTCAATACAAAAAAAAATACAACAGAATTTAACGATTACAATTTGCTATCTACTAACTAAATAATTTTTTGCAGGCTAAATAATTAATCAGTTTACTACATCAAAAAAGCCTAGCGCAATGCGCGGCTATTTTCTGATATTTGTTATGTATCGACGCTTGAAAATATATATAAAAAATGAACTGGGTTTTTTAAAAATATCAAATTAATGTAATCTAAGTGTTCTGAAATAATAAATCTTAAAAAATAAAAAATAACAATTTTAAAATTAAAATCACTTTAAACAAAAAATATATCATGTGACATATATATAAAATAAATGGCAAAAAACACAAAAATGTAAGATAAGTATTATATGTATGCTAAGATGAACACCTAAGTCGAGTGTTTAACGTGTTTGCTGCCGCATCACAAGAGCGAGAGTTCGAATCTCTCCGACTGCTAATGTTTTTAAACACTGATGAACAATGATTTTCAATTTTCATTACTGTTTGAATTTTTTTTAACTACGCTTCTTTTTAAAAAAAAAAATCGGAGTATCCATGTGAGCTTACGCACACCACGACTAATCTCCAGATCCACTTTTTTTTCATTTTTTCCCTGTTTTTTTCCTACTTATACTTTTTTTTTCCATGACCGGGGTGTTCGGGTTCATTTATGCGCGCCACAATTTTTTCTGTCATTACTGTTTAAAAAAGTGCTTTCCCCTTGCACTTTTTTCTTATAACCGGACTTTTTTTTTTAATAAACGAGGTGGCCGGGACAACTTAAACACACCATGACTAATCTTCGTAACCATCTTTTTTTAACATTTTTTTCTCTTTTTTTTTTCAATTACACTTTTTTTTTTCTGTTTTTCTATAACCAGGGTGTCCTGATTAGCTTTTTTTTAATATTTTTTTAATTGGGTTTCTTTTTTTGTGTTTTTTAACCAAAGTATCCGTGACAACTTACGTGCACCATAACTAATCTTCGAATCTATTTTTTTTAACATTTTTTTCACTAATTTTCCCCCCACGTATACGTTTTTTTATAATTGTGATGCCTGGAACAACTTACACGCGCCATGAATAATCCCCAAACCCATCTTTTTGAAATTTTTTTTCTTTTTTTTTCCGACTTATAATTTTTTCTTTTATAAACAGGGTGTCCGGGTCAACTTACGGGAACTAATACTATTATTTCATAAAATAGCTAAAGGATATTGCAATTTCAAACAGTAATAAACAATTATTTCAATTGTGGTTTTCGTTGTTCATTACCATTTGAAAAAAAATCCTTTTTTTATATTTCTTACATAATTCTTATTTATGTCCATATATATACATGCTCTTAGTTTTTGTTTCAATTTTTTTTATTCCTCTCTTATTAACATTTTTTAAATTTTTAATTTTTAATCTGTGTTGGTAATCATTTAAAAAACAATATTTGTTATTATTTCTCTTTTTTTTATTCTTCAAGTAAAATATTTTATTTAAATATAATCATATTTATTTTTTGTTAATATTGTTAGGTATTGAATTTTCTAATTATTATAGATAAAACATTCAAAATAATGATAATGATTATTTGTAAGTTTTATTTTCTTTTAAATATGTTAGACTAATTATATATATATTGCTTTTTTGTAAAAAAAAATATCATTTTTCTGAAATGCTTTTAATATAATATTCTAAAAATAAAAAAAAATTATGGAATTTTTTTCTCTAACAATAATTATGGTCTCACCAATTTTTATTATTTCAACTGTTATTAAGGTTATTTTCTTTTATGTTTACATTTTAATTTTTTTTGTAGTCATTTCAAAAATTATATTTTCTATTTTCTCTTTTTTTATTATTCATTTCTATTTTTTTTAAATCTAATAATATTTATTTTTGTTTTTCCATTTATTTAGTTTTTGAATTTTTTTTTAATACTGTTAGGTGTTGAAATTTCTTATTATTATAGATAAGACATTCAAAATAAGGATAATGATTATGTTTTTCTTATAAATATGTGAGACCTATTTATTATTATTCTAAAATATTTTTAATATAACAATATGAGCAATAAATTTTACAATCAATTTCCTACATATAAAAAAATCATTTCTAACGGATTTTATCAAAACATTTTTAGTATTAGCAATATTCAAATATTTTTTAGTGAAAAAAACATCTGTTTCTAAGAGATTTTATCAATTATAATTTTACTCATTGAATATTAAAATAACAAAATACAACATGCATAAAATCAATGAATTTTTTATATAGATAAAAAAAAAACCTAGCGCATCGCGCGGGCAATTCGCTCTCCTACCTGCGCCAGATGACGTCAGCTAAGCTGATTTTTTGTCAAATTTCATTTCAGTCCCTGAACGTTATAATTTGTTTTTCTGGCCCTTATTTCTATTAAATGGGTTTTGATTTGTTTCAATTTCGTCCTTCAATTGAAATTGGTTATGTATTGAAGTTCCAGTTCGGTCCTCATGCTTTTAATTTTGCGGGTTGGGCTGGAAATCTAAATATTTTTGGTATCAAAGTTTTGATTAATTTCAATTTCATCCTTCCATGCAAATTTATTATAAATCCTTAATATTTTAGGTATCAAAAGTTTGATTTCTTTCAATTCTATCCTTCTATGCAAGTTAATTATGGATTTCAGTCCCAGTTCTTTTAATTTCCAGTTTTGTTTTGAATTATTTGATTTCAATGTTTGGGTTTACTTCAATTTTGTCTTTTAAATTAAAGATATTATTGAAGGTATATCAAATTAACTATATATTTATATATTTATGTCAAATTAAAGTATGTAAAACTAATATTATGTTCAAATATTTATTGAATATTATCGCCTAAAAATATATAGAGGGAGAGGAAAAATGACCTAGAAATTTTTTAAGGACAGAAATTCATATCAGTATTCTTAAATACATTTAATATAATAATACGATGAATAAATCTTATAAAATAAAAAAAATATTGGCTTCAAAATTAAATTTTGTGCTCTTTTGTTTAAGTTTATTTATGTATTTATGTCAAATTAAAATATGTGAAACCAATTATATGCTCTAATATTTATTAAGTATTATCGCCTAAGAATATAGAGAGAGAGAACAAAATAGCCTAAGATTATCCTTTAAATTAAATATATTATTGAAATTATGTCAAATTAATTATATATTTGTATATTTATGTCAAATTAAAATATGTAAAACTAATTATATGTTTGAATATTTATTGAATATTATCGCCTAAAAATATATTGAGAGAGAGGAAAAATGACCTAGAATTTTTTGAAGGACAGAAATTCATATCATGTTTTCTTAAATATATTTAATATAATAATATGATTAATAAATCTTATATAAAAAAAATTGGCTTCAAAATTTAATTTTGTGCTCTTTTATTTAAGTTTATTTCATTACAAGAATTTCCAATGTTTTCATTTCTAATATTTTAGATCTAATATTACTGGAAAAAAAAACATCTCAAAAAAAAATGTTGACAAATTTACCTGCATTATCTACAAGTCAAATTAAAAAATATACAAGTCACTTCCCGTTTCCATTAGGCTGTTCATTTTAGACGGCAAATAAATAATTACAGCACACAAAAAAATTAAGTTTATGTTTTAAAATAAAATTACAATATTTTTATTTCTAATATGTCTGATATTTATTGAATATTATCGCCTAAAAATATATTGAGAGAGAGGAAAAATGACTTTGGATTTTTTGAAGGACAAAAATTCATATCAGTATTCTGTAATATAATTATACTAACTAAATATTAAAATAACAAAATACATTACATATAAAAACAATTTATTTTCTACATAGATAAAAAAAACTCGCCGCATCGCGCGGGTATACCGCTAGTTCAAACACTAAAGAATTCAAATACACACATGTACACCTTGAAAGTTTATTTATTTGATGTAAAAAAAAGGAAAATAAGGGAAAATAAACCTTTACTTTCATCATTGTTGACACACAAAAGTTTTCAGCCCAAACTGGGGAGAAAGCTAAGGGAAAGAAAAAGTTGACAGAATTTAAGTCACTGTATCCTCTAAAAAAATTGTTTTTCTTTCTATTGCATTCATATATCCAAACAAAGACAACCTTATTTCGCTCACTTCTCTTGAACAAAACAAAAGAAATTTGATTTCCCTTCTCTTCTTTTCCCTTTTCTTCCTCAGTTTAGTTTTTCTTCCATTCCATAATATTTTTTAGCTGCCATGCAGACCTTAAATGTTTGCAAAGTCGACAAATTGTAAATCATCACCTAGTTATGTATTTTCACCAGCACAATAAAATCAAAAGGTTAATGGCCAGAACAGCAACAGACAGTCACATCTGTGAAATTCCAACAAATAAAAAAAAATCATCAGCTGATTGTGAAAATTACCAGAAATGTCAACTTAAAATCTGTGTTCTCAGTACTGAATCCTCGGAGATCAAATATTCCTAATATTTGTTCTTTCCCAGCTGGGAGCTTTCACTGGCTTTGGTTAGTTTTGAAATAGCTTAATCCACAGAAAATTTCCGGTTTTTTAGAAACCAGAGGATCATTTCTTCATCATCTCTTCCATTTTTCCCAACTGGTAGACTAAGATAATCTCTTCCAAGCTTCTCCTTTACTTCAACAACCAGTTGCTATATCCCTGAACATAAATTCACCAAATTAGAAACAACTCATCAGAGATTGCAAAGACTAGCAAACATGATACATCAGCTACAAAAGACTGGCTCTTCTGGCAGTGTTTGTTCATTAATTTCGAACTTCCTTACAAAATCTTTCAGTAAAAAAAATAGCCAAACAATATTTATTTTTTAATAAATTGAATTACGGTTACAGAACAAAATTACTTCTAAAAAAAAGGTTTTTTTTGGACAACGAAATACAATATTTTCTTAGAAATTTTTACAAGTTTCTAAGAAAAAAAAAACAGAAGAAATAAATAGAAACCGAGAAAGAAAGTGAAGATTCAGTAGTAATTACCCTGTGGGACTGATTAAAACTTAAACTGCAACTCTGAACTGAGAATTTGCAGTTCCGAGAGGGACTTTTAGTCAACTTTATAGGAGCAATTAATGAACGACCTAGATTGTGACACGTGCGAATAGCCATTTCTTGAAGAGTTCACTGCTTTCTTTTTCTCTAGTTTCGATTGTTATATGAACTACAGATTGTGATGCCGGTAACTTGTGTTTCTTTCCATTTTGTTTGTTTCCCAGGAAAATGACTGGAAAAACGACAGCAGTTATCACCTCACCTCGTAGTAGAAAGACTGGTGAGCGTAGTGCAGGCCCATGTTGCGGGCGTAGAGTTTCGGAGTTTCCTTGTAAGCGATTGGGCCTAATCTAAGCCCAAATATTTGTAATTACATTAAATTAAAAAAGAGAGTAAGATATAGCTTCTGTTCACCAACTCATGTTACTATTTACATTGTAAATAAATGAATTAGATACCACGAGTTTGGTGATTTTTTTCAAATTAGTCAATAACAAATTATATATAAATACATATAAAATTACTAATTTAATTTTAGACTAAAATAATTTAATGACTATGGCTCAAAGTATTTTTATATTTTCAATTTTTTAGAATAATACAATTATTTTTAATGTATTTAAAAACAAAATCAACAAGGCTCTCATACAAGAGTTTTTTTTGTCATTTTATTGGTTTTGTTGTAAATTTCAAAGGTATTCAAGAGCATTGTTGTAAATTATATTTATTAAATATAATTAAAAAAAAAAAGCCTATCAACCACCAAACACCATCTTCCAAAATGGTGTTTGAAACATTTGGCATCTTAAGGTAATTTCACTCTCTTTTAATTTTTAATCTTTTAGATTTAGTCCATATTTTTTTTATTTCTATCTATTTTGTTTGATATAACTTTTTAGGTTGTTTTTCTTTTTATAATTTCATCCTTCATGATTTTTTTTCTTATAAATTTGATCTCCATTCTTTTTATATCTATCCTTTTTTAGTTTTCAAGATTTTTTATATTGAGTTTTTTTTATATAATTTTATCATTCAATTAAATTGGTCGAGAATTGAGTTTTTGATTAAACTCGGTTTAAGGATTTTAGGGATGTGAGTTTTAGAGATTGGATCATGTCTAGAAAATTTGCTAAGGTTGACTTGTTTATATATAAAACTAATGTTTTTTTTACCTTATTTTTATATTATTCTTATTATATTTGTATGATTTTTCTTTACTAGGATTAGTATGAGGTTCATGACTAGAGTCATGGATTTCAAAGGTTAATGTGGGTTAATTTTTGTTTAGTTTTTTTTATTGATTTATTTCAATTTTATTCTTCAATATTAATTTTATTTAAAGTTGATTTTACTACTCTCTTTTTTCATTTTCTTTCGTTTCTATTTGATTATTATGATTCTATATCCATGATCACGAGATCTTTGAGTTAACCCAGGTTAACTAATTCTTTTTTGATGTTGCTATGAGGTTAATCCCAGGTTTAAGATCATATTCACTATTTTTTTTTTTTTTTAAATTGATTTTTTTTTCATTTCATCTCTTAACTTTTGATTTATTAGAAATTTATCTTCATATTCTTTTCATATCCTTTCTATTGGGTTATCTCAATTATTTTTTGTACAATCTCATCCTTCATGGGGTTTTTTTCTTAACAAATTGGATCTCTATTCCTTTTTTGTTCCATAAGGTAAATAACATTTCTCATTTTTTTCAAGAATACCTAACAAACAAGATATGTCTTGATTTTTAGATGAGACAAACAAATAAAAACACAACTTAAACAACAATCAATTAACAATACAACTTATCACAAGTAAGGTGTACTAGAAGTGATGTGTCATCCTTGTCCATAACTAGTCTCGCAGACCAAAGATAAATCTCACACACCATAGATTTTCTAATGATTATGATACTAAATGATGACTCCTTCAAATCATAATTTTATGATTCAACTCAAAACTCTTTTAATCCAAGAGACAATTCTATCTTCGATGTCGTGTATACCATGATAGATGGGACGACAAAGCTACGACTTAAAATCGATGACACATGTTACACTACTCTACATTAAATTGAAAAAAAGATAGTTATATATGACCTGCCAAAAATCTTCGCGTTACAATTCCAAACACACATGGTAATCAATATGGCAACAAAAACTTGCAAGAAAACACTCATAAAATCCTAAAACTGACATAAGTTCACCAAGTGCAAAAATTAAATTATGTTTATCAGTGATAGTAACTCGTTGCGAAGAAGAAGTTTTAATGAAGAGAAATATATTGGGGGAACACGGAAGATATGTAGCCAATGTGAAATATATAAAGAGTATAATCTCAAGGACCACAACAAGAGAATAAATCCTACATGCAATTAGAATTAGTGTTTTCATAAACACGAAACATTTATGACTCTTCATTCTATACGATTTGTATTTCTCTAAGTTCACCAATCTAGCTATGCTCTAAGCATATCCATCAAGAAATTGCAAATTTCTTAAGTCATTCATAGACAAAATATTGTGATTTCTTTCTAAAGCAAATACACCTTGGGTTTTTCACACATACCTGTTATTATGAAACTTTATATTTTTGATGGTCACAAAACAAAGTTATATCTATTCCAACTTTTATATTATCCTTTATTTTTCATGTGACATCTATTACCATATGAAAAATGTTTTCAAACATTTTTTTCTCAACATGAATGACATCCAAATTATAGCCAAGAAAACTAGCCTTCCAATAAAAATGCTTCCAAAATATACTTTGACTTGCCAAATTATGAATCACATCAAAACAATGAAATTTCTATTTATTGGACTGAAAACTGAATACAATGTTCTTACATTGTCAAACTATATCATATAATTCTTCACCCGAAAGTACAGGAGATGCAACATACCTTTTATGAAGTATTTTTTATATCAATGATGAAAAATCTTTCTAGTAATAATAATAAAAAAAAAATTTGAAGCATATAAGATAAAAATAAATTTATTTTTCATGTGTAATCATCCGAGAACTAAAATCATTTACAGTATATATGAAAGTTGTATCCATTTAATTTTTTTGTCTCCTATTATACATTACCATTAGAAAAACAATTCCGTTGTTATTTTACTCACTAATCATCCCGACAAAGATGGCCAATTTGAGAGAGAGGCACGCAGGAGTAATCATGATGTAGCCTCGCGTAGCTTTAACCTGGTCTTGGTTTTACCTGAAACACACCACCACCACCGGTCCACCACCATCATCATCGATGAATGAGGACGAAGACACGTTTTTGGTGCACGCGCCGTCACATTCAAGCAGCGCGGATACCGTTCTTTTCCGATTGATTTAACATATCCAGTCCTTTCTTGTTCATGAAATAGTCAATGCAACCTGTCATTGTACTCTCTCTTTGCAGCCTGTAGTTTGGATATATTAGTCTCATTTTTATTCTCTTTTTTGACCCACAAATTAAAATTCTCATGCTCATTGTAATTTGCGAGACAAAAATGTTGTGCCAACAGTACATATGTGGCATCTTCTATCTTCTCTTCTCATTCACAATAATTAGGTATTAGTTATTTACCTGTTATTTGTTTAAAAATAATAAATATATAAGTTTTTGAAATGATAACTTTAATGATGTTAATAGCAATACCGATATTAATAGTTATAATAGCTATTGTGATAATAATAATATTAATGGTGACGACAACAACAATAATAAATATATTTAAATATTAATTATTTATAATAATGGTAATAGTGGTAATTGTAATGAATATAACAGATTAACAATTATAGTAATAACAATGAAAATAATGATAAAAAGACTAATGATAATTTTAATGATGTTAATAGCAATAACAATATTAATAGTCATGATAGTTATTGTGATAATGATGACAGAGATAATAATAATGATGATGGTGATAACGATAATCATATCAATAATAATTAGAATATTAATTATTTACAATAATGATAACAGTGGTAGCTATAATGAATATAACAATTTAACAATCATAGTAATGACAATGAAATAATAATTAATATAATTTATCATTCGATGTTGTATTAGTTAAGAATTGAGATTTGCAACTTCTCTATGTATAGTGTCTCAGATATAATATCCCGGGTTAATAATTTGGAAAAATTTGTGGCTTAATGTTATTTTTCTTTTATTTTTTTAAATTGTTTTGCTTAACATTATTTTTTTATATAAAAATATCATGTCATTTTCATTTAAATTTATTAAACAAATAAATTCATATCAATTTAAAATTTATGTATTTTATTATCTACTTGTGCTTTACAGAAATTCTTATTTCGCTCAGATTTATTATATTTTCTATAGCACTGTGGAAAAATTCTCTCACTCTTAAAACTTGTTTTTTTTAAATTTTAAAAATCATAGTTTTGTCAATAACGAAACGCAGGGTAATTTGCTGGCAAACTCTAAATGAGTGAGGAATGATCGCGAAGACATCATGACATATTTGAAATCCCAAGTAAATTTTCCACCCATATATTGCAATGCTACGCTGTATCATAGAAGCTCCAGAAAAATGGTTGGTAGGTTTATGGTGGATGCCAGCATCTTTGTGAGTCATTCTCATCGAATCAACACTGCAGCATTGAGTTGTACAACGGCATTCCCATGCCGAGACCACCCTGTTCCGACTTGGCTTAGCGGTTGAAGGAACTTGTTTTCTTCCTCTGCACAGGGTTCAAGTCCTACCATGCATGTTTGTCATCCCCGCGGTGCCTTACATGCTCACTGGGTTTGCAGGATGTTCAGTGAGTTCGAGAATTAATTGTGGTGCGCGTAAGCTGCCCGGACACCCCAGTTATAAAAAAAAATATTGGCTAGCTAGTTTCGTAGTTTTTGCAGCATAGATTAATGGCTATATCTGATGGATTGCTCGTGCTGAAAATGGAGATTACTGTCTTCATCACTAGAATGATGACTTGACCCAAGGCCTACCACAACTGTTCATCTTTCCTGTTGGACCCTTTATTTATTTATTTATTTGGAAGATAGTCTTATCTCTTAACATTTTTTAAGTAAAACAAAATGATTTCCCGTCCATGATTGTGCCAATAATATATATCCCTTCTGTTAATAGAGGACACAAGCTTCATAGCAAAAGCCATTTCTGTATTCCTTCTCACTAAATTGTCAAATTTGGCGACAAAAAAGTTATTCAAACGACTACTTTGGCTGATTGAGCAGATTGTTTATCGAAATCTCAAGTTGAGTTTCCTTTTTATCCATTTCATTTCATGGTAATGATGCCATAATAACCTTTTGACCACCACAGCCATATTGTGATTATAAAGCAGAAATGGACCATCATGGATGATTTATATATATATATATATAGCCACTTGATAGTTTCCCAGAATAAATGTCCATTCTTGCCAGAAAGGTTCTCTGATGTACCTTTTAGAAATCTACAATATTTTTCAGCCTTGTCCTCCACAGAAATAGTGGGGAACAAAAGCTGCATATTCTATATCTATCACTGGGAAAACAACACACGGTCTCCACATCCACAACAGGTGACCAAATTCATCTTCATCCATCGAAAGTAGGCGCACCAAGATGCTGGAGTTGCTCAATTTGCACAATACGTATTACTGAAGGCAAACAGTGCTCTTCTCGGACCATGTATTTTGTGCCCACCCAAAAAATATATTTTGTGGTTCAGATAAACGAGTAAAAAATTCTGGCGGTTCAGACTCTTATAAAAGATACACGCCACGACTCAAACTCGAGACCTGCTGTATAGATTATAAACTCTTTACCATTATGTCACGCCCCTCGAGTACGAAGATGCTGGACTTGCTCAATTTGCACATTACGTATTACTGAAGGCAAATGGTGCTCTTCTAGGACCATGTATTTTTGTGCTCACCCCAAAAAATATATTTTGTGGTCCAGATAAATAAATAAAAAACTTTGGTGATTCTAGATTTTTACAATGAATACATGTCATGACTCGAACTCGAGATTTGCTGTATAAATTATATATTTTTTACCATCACGTTACGCCTCTCGAGGACAAAGATGCCGGACTTGCTCAATTTTCACATAACGTAGTACTGAAGGCAAACAGTGCTCTTCTCGGACCATGTATTCTGTGCCCACCAAAACGAGTGATTGTGACCTAAAAAAATGTCGAAAAACATCCTGTACGCGTATCTACAGCCCTCATCACAAGCCACTTATGTATTCATAATTGGCTTGGTTGTTTATTTAGGTAAAGACTGGTATAAGAAGCACAGAAATGAAAAAAGAATCGAAATGATAACTTAAAAAAACCCATCTTGTTATTCGCCTCCTCTGAAAAACCATGGCTCTGGCAGCCTTATAATCATGCAGTCGCAGTAATCAGTGGACATCAAAATCTCTTCCCCTTTCATGGCTGTCACTAACACAAGTTTTAAGAAGATGGTGTATCCTACCGATGAATGCTAGCTCGATTCAAAATAAAAATAATAATCTGACGCTCATTGTTTCTAGGTTATTGTGGGGCTGGAATCTTTTCTCTTAAGAAAATGGAGCATGCTCCCACTCAAATTTCTCAAGAATCTCATCACTGCCATTTGTTTTTTCTATGAGAGTGTTGCCATCACTGGACCAATGCTCCTCGCCCGTCTGTCTTTTATTTCTTGCAGAGGTGGGCGTGAGTGGAAGTGTGTGCATGTGAAAAGAAGAGAGAAATAAAGAAAGGGGTCGTAAGTAGTTAAAACGACAAGTATTTCAAAGTGGGAGGCATCATATAACTCGAAAAAGAGAACCATGCATGCTAAGCCCCATGCTTTTTTTGGTCCCATGTCAAGCACAGATTTAAAGAAACTACAACGTCGTAATGGATAAAGCTCAACTTACTTTAATTTAAAATAAATATTTAAGATGATGTTTTTTTTTTAAAATATTGAATACTCTAGTTAACATGTTGATTTGCATACAATGTAGGGAGATCATGATACCTCTACAAAAAAAAAAATCAAGAAATTTAATTGTTATTAAATTATAAAGCTGAAAAAAAAATCAATAGATTAAGTAAACAAGAGTCATGAGACCTAGATAATCCAATAAAAAAAAATATGAAGCTCAAATCTTATTAAAATTAGTGTTGAAAGATGAAATTAAAAAAAAACGATTCGATTGAAAAAATGGCATAAAATAAACTTGAGTCAACTAGGATTAATATGTTAAACTTATAATATAGTCATGAAATTAGAATAACCTCATAGAAAATAGATAAAAATAACCATGAAACATAATTAATAATTAACTTAAAAAACAATTCAAGTCAATTGAGTTAACATGTTAAATTTGTAGTCTAGATCATGAATATATAATAAATTTATAAAAAATAAAAGAAATTACATCAAATTTATTTTTAAAAAAAACATATAAAAAATAAAGGAAATGTTCTTACTATTCTAGTAAATAATATTATGTGAGGAGGGTTGTCCTCTAGTGGTTTTTTTTTTTTTTTAATTTGTTGACTTGTAATCTACATTATCCAAAAACTAACTAATACAGAATCTTCTGATCACTCCTGCAACTTTTAATATATATTATCAACTATGATCCTATTTATAGGAATGATGTAAAGCTAATGTGAGATTAAATAGTGTGTAATGAGACAAAACAACGGTATGATATATTGAGACAATATAGGAGAATAATTAATTAATTAGAGCAACTTGATCATAGAGCACTTCCACCCCACTACTCCCTGTTGTCAAATCTTAGGTCACTTATTTAAAACCTTTTTTTTTATGTTTTTAAAAGTATTTTTGAAAAAAATAGAATTTTTTATTTTAATTAATTTTTTTTATGTTTTTAGATTATTTTCATGTGTTGATGTCAAAATATTTTTTTTAAGAAAATAAGAAATATATCATTTTGATGTATTTCTAAGCAAAAAATATTTTAAAAAATAACATCAACGACATCCTCAAACTGGGAGAATGTAGGTTAATATTGTGTTTTAAAATTTGATAGTGATTGTTTTTTAAATATTAAAATAATATTTATTTTTTAAATTTATTTTTAACATGAAAAAATTAAAACAATTCATAAATATTAAATTAATTAATTTAAAGTAAAAAATAAATTTTATTAAAAAAACAAGTTTAACCTCAACTAGAAAGAGGCTAAAACCTAGAGAATCCTGTTTCACCATTAATGTAAATTCTCTACCTTCTCTTAAAAGTAATGAATTTGAAGATATTTTCAATAGCAATAAAGTTTTGCTATACACATTCAAGTCTGACCTAATTAACCATGACATCACATATCATTGATGGTGACATCATTGAAATCAAGGGGGCTAGGCTGGACTCATGATAAAGTGAGAGGTCCCCATGCATCCATTTTGGTTCAGTATTTATTTTCATAATTAATTTTTTTTCAGGACTAGGCATATAAATGATTGTAAGGAGACGATAAAAAGTTACATATATATGAAAAATAAATTTCAAAAAGTAAAAAAAAAATTATTTCAAAAACAATTTAAACAAAAAATAATTTAAGAAACACATTATCCCAAATCCCTTCTGAGCAAAGTATGATAAGGTCATGAAGATGGATAACTTTTTCATCCTAACTCTAAGCTGTTTGCAGCCTTTCTGTTCAGAAATTTTAGAAGTATAGTTGCGGTTGTTTTTTAAAGTGTTTTTCATTTAGAAATATATTAAAATATTTTTTTTTATTTTTTAAAAATCATTTTTGACATCAGCATATCAAAATGATCTAAAAATATTAAATTTTTTATTTAAAATAAAAAAAATATAAATATTCAAAATTTGACCAAACAACAGTTCAGCCGCTTAGCTAAAAAGGCACGACCCAAAGTGTCTGCAACGATATTCCATGTTCAGCAGAAGTTTTCATTTGGGAGTTTGATTATGTTTGTATTTGAAAATGTATTTTATTTAAAAATATATTAAAATAATATTTTTATTTTTTAAAAATTATTTTTAATATCGATACATAAAAATAATATTAAAATATAAAATCTTTTAATTTAAAATAAAATAAAAAAATTCATTTTTTCTTCAAAATCACCGCTTAGTGACAAACACCCCCTTCATACCATGCAGTAACTGGTCTTGTACGTGAAGTTTTCAAGCATTCTGGCTAGGTTCCTCTCTCTCTCTCTCTCTCTCTCTCTCTCTCTCTCTCTCTATATATATATATATATATATATATATAATGCAAATATTGAAGATGTTATCAGTAAATTATACAAGCAAGCTGTCAGAGTTGTTTTACTTCACTCGACTGTTTCAATAAACTCCCTCGAACGATCTAATTATTGAAGATGTGTGGTTTTACGCGCAGGCTCTCTGCGACCGGGTGTCGCCACTTTGGTCTGCCATGAATCATCACCGCAAGGACCCAGCTCTTTAATTATCGAAAACATGATATCAAATCAAAATCAAAAAAGGAAATTACTCATCAGGAACCATCATGAGTTCTCGAACACTATCATTACATTTGGCCCACCAAATTGCAATCGGCGTAGTTTCCCACTTCACTTCATAGTGGCGATCGATGTTAGCAGAAGAACTATGAATGGTGACTCCCTTCTTTTTCAGTGCAGGCAATAGTTGTGCTTGCCCACAGATGGGATAATTATCTCCATCTTTCATATTCCAAAATTAATTTCAAATTCTATCATATATCTGCTGGGACAATGTAAACTGTGCGCTGTTTCAACCTCTACCAGCTTTTGAAAATGCGCTGTTTCAACCTCTACCAGCTTTTGAAAATATATATTTTTTTAAAAAATATATATTAAAAATATATTTTTTTTATTTATTAAAAATTATTTTTAATATCAATATTTTAAAATAATTTTTTTTTTAATTTAGAATAAAAAATAAAAATAATTTTTTTTAATATTTTTGAAACACAATTACAATCATGCTTACATTATGATTATCAGCTTTCCACCCGTTTTTTTTCCCTCTTCACCTTGGTTTCCTCGCGTGGCACTTTAGAATCTCAAACCAATCTTACAATTGTTTTCTTCATATTTTATATTATTATTTTATTTGAAATAGTTTACAAAAATAATTTTATTTTTATTTCATCATTTTTATTTCTCATATTTGATCCTTATTTTCTTTATTTTTTTTAATTAACTTGGTTTTTTAAATTTTATCATTCAATCTTTCTTTTTATTTTCATTAAAGTATCTTAATCTATCACTTGGTCTCAAATTTGGAGAGTTAACTCGAGTTTTCTCAATCCTTATTACTAGTTTTAAAGGTTTTCATGTTAACTCGGATTCACTCAATCTATTTTTCATCTATTTTATTTTTTAATATTTAATTTTCTATATATTATTTTTTTGGAGAAAAGTTTTTTTTTCAAAGTTATCATGATTATATTTTTTACTTGATAAATTTATTATCATTGTCTATTTTTTTACATTTAATTAAAATAAAATTATTTTATTTGATAAAATCATGTATATAATCGGGCTTGCAATTTTCTCATTTTAAAACACACTTACAACAACATTAATGTGTGTGTGTGTATTAACTAAAATATAAATCTTCAATTCGTATTGTTTACCTAGACAAAGTTCACTATGGATTGCTACAGTGAAATGACCATTTTTCCTCTAGGACCGAAAATTTTAACAATGTCTTTATTTATTTCAGTCCCAAGATTTTATTTATTTTAATTTTTTCCTTCAATTAGAATTAATTATATAGTTTGTTTTAATTTCTTTTGATTGTGTCCTCCAATTGGAATTAGTCATGTATGATACTTTTTATTTCAATCCTTATTCTCTTAATTGTTTTAACAAAATTACACTGATTTTTTTTTAAATATATTTATTTGTTTTGGCCCCAATGTTTTTATTTGTTTTAATTTTGTCATTCGATTGGAATTAATTATATATTTTATATTTTATTTTGTTCTTTGAATTTTTTATTTGCTATTAATTCCTTTGGTTTTTTCTATCATTCGTGGACATCATTTATTTTTTCTCTGTATTTATACATCTATGCTTTTTGTTTTTATTTTTAATTTTTGTTGTTTTATTTTTTATTAGGGATTTATTTTTATTTGGTTCAGTCCTAAAGTTTTAATTTATGTTGATGATCATTTTAAAATTAATATTGCTCTCTTTTTCCCTTTATTTTTTTTGTGTTTTATGTTATTTTTATTTGTTCTTTGGATTAGATGATTTTATGATTTTATTATTTGCGCCATAATAATGATAATTTTAGTGATTATTTTTTCATTGTTTTTTTTGTAAAAATGTTTTGCTTTTTTATTTTTTTCTGGACAATTTAATGATTTTAATTGTTTGGACAGTAATGTTGATAATAATTTTAACTGTTATAGTAATGGTAATGATGGTAACGTATGGATGAATTTTTTTTCTTTTTTTTTATATAAAAAAATTAACTATTTTTTTTTGTTATTTGATTATTGCAAGTGTTTTAACAATTTATATTTTGTTTTTATGTTGAGTTTAAATTGAATTATAAAATGAACCAATTAATACAATGAATTCAATAATTCAGATATCTCAATCTTCTTGTTTTTGTAATGGTGACAATAATTCTATGTTAATTATTTCGTTGAAACCTACTAAATAGATAAATTTATATCAATTTAAAATTAATATATTTTATAAAAAACTATACAAATTTATTATTTTACCTAAATATATATTATAATAAAAAAATCTTATATAATTAATATTTTTTTACATTAAAAAAATATAACACCGCTCGAAATGAGGCGTGCGGGCAGTGGCTAGTATATACATTCACCAGTCCCGCTGCATTGCTGAGACCCACTTCTGATCCCAACTAATTGCTAGGTGGCACCCATGTATGAATTTTCTCATTAAATTCATGGAAGATGATAATTACTAGTACTTGCAATGTAAGACATTTGAAATGACCTGCAAGTGGAGTGAATTCCTTCCACTTACCATTTCAAACTGTCATAAATGTTGCAGATTTAGGCTGTTTGTTTATGTGGTTGTACTGTTATTTGTTTAAAATTTAAATTTTATTTTATTTTAAATGAATTTTTTTTAATGTTTTTAAATTATTTCGATGTGCTGATGTCAAAAATAATTTTTTAAAAATAAAAAAATATTATTTTGATGTATTTCTAAATGAAAAACACTTTAAAAAACAACCACAACTGCACTAACAAATAAACCCCTTAAAAGACAAATGAATATCATAAAAAATAATAATCTAAGATTGCAATTTCTTTTAAGGGGACTAAGATTTTATGATTCTCTTTCTTTCCCTCATGAATCATTCCGCAGAATTACAGGCTGCTGCTGGTAATTTCTTTCATTTTTTCAATATATATATATTTAATTTGAATTGCATCTGCCACGTATGTGTGTGTATATGTTAGTTACTGATTATATTTAAAACAATTAAATAGAAATTAATTATAATGATTATGATAACTAATTAAAACGGTTGTATTGATTATCACTCATCATTATTATTATTAAAGATAAATTTTAAATTAAAATAGTAACAATTTATTATTGGTTGTCGTGTGTATTTTGACGAGTAGCTACTCGGAAGAGGTACAGCTCTACCCATGTAGGTGGTCTATTTTAATAAGCTCATGCCTGAAGTCTCTTGCTTGACAGAACAAACAAAACCAAGACAGCAGAATCTGAGTTAGAGGAGAGAAAGTGGGGGGGTTTATTTTATTTTATTTTATTTTATATATATTATGGAAAAAAGTGAACAAACCAGCTGTAGTTTTCTTCCTTTGAATGGTGTTGATTCTGTTTTGTATGGACATCAAGTTAGATTCATCTCCATGGACAAAACTTCAGAATTATGAACCATCTTGTATTCTTCACACAACAAGACGACACCGATGTATACTGCAATAAAAACAACAGCTACAACAACAACAACACAGAGACAACGAAGACACAGACATTCCTAGAAAATGGCTGCTTCTACTTCTCTTGACACTCACTCAGTGAAACCTCTTTTTGTTGCTTTCCTTCTTGTCTTTGCTTCTTCTATTTATCCTGTCCTGTCTGCACCAGCTGCCGAGTCAGATTCCGGCAGCCGGCTATTGGCCAACCAAACTTTCAGGCCGAGTAAAGAAATATTGAGGCTAAAGAGAGTCAATGCTTATCTCAAGAAGATCAATAAGTCTGCAGTGAAGACAATTCAGGTACTGCTTTGTTTTGACTTTTCATTCTTCTTTTCAATGTTAGTCGAGTTTTCCTGGTGTTGTGTTTTAGTTTTCTCAGTGACCCGGTTCCTTGTTTTGTGGTTTAGAGCCCTGATGGTGATGTAATAGACTGTGTTCTATCTCATCTTCAACCAGCATTTGACCATCCGGAGCTTAGAGGAAAGAAACCCCTGGTAGTTTTTCTGTTTGTTTCTACTGAACAGCTTATTTTTTCTGCTGGTATTTGAAAAGTTTGTGATTCTGGTGTTCGTTACTGTATCTACATTAATTCAGGATCCACCAGAGAGGCCGAAAGGCAATGAAACAAGAGAGACAGTGGCGGAGAGCTATCAGCTCTGGACAGATTCAGGTGAATCATGCCCGGAAGGAACAGTTCCAATAAGAAGAACCACAGTAAAAGATGTTCTAAGAGCAAGTTCTGTTAAAAGATTTGGCAGAAAACTACGCCGACATGTAAGAAGAGACTCAGAAGGCAGCGGTCATGAGGTTAGTTAGTATTTAGCAACAAGAATTTGCAGATTTTAAAAACAATGTTATTAGTGGAACCAGTCAAATAATAAAGGGCCTCACCATCCTCTTTCTAGGTCTTATTCTTTTTCTGGATTAGTTGAACCAGAATTTTGTTCACGACTCACTGGAAAATCTGTCATTTCTAGTTATCCCGAGAACCCTCCAACCCTTTCTTTGTTTTAGTTACAAAGGATAATTTCATTTTCATGCCAAATAAAACAGTGAATAATGGGTCGGTGAAGAAGAAAAGAAAAGTGGCAGGACAATAAATGCTGCAGTTTTCAATTACAGAGAGACCCCCACCTGCCATTTATTTATTGCACCAAGAACGACAAAATAATAATAATAACAAGGGACCTTGAAAAATGTTCTACATGTGCTAATAGAAATATCCTAGTGTTGATGTTAACAATGTAATGTGTTACAGCACGCAGTTGTTTTTGTTAATGGAGATCAGTATTTTGGAGCGAAGGCAAGCATAAATGTTTGGTCACCTCGTGTAACCAGTGAATATGAATTCAGCCTATCACAAATCTGGGTCATCTCTGGATCTTTCGGCCATGATCTTAATACCATCGAAGCCGGTTGGCAGGCAAGAATCTTCTTTATACGCTAGAACATCTTGAAAATAATCTGTGTTGATTATGCCAAACATAATTCATTTCTGTAACTGGTGTTTGTGTCATGTTTCAGTCAGTAATAGGGTGCCTAAGAAACTGACTTCTTCTTCATGTTTCTTCAGGTTAGTCCAGATTTTTATGGAGATAATTATCCTAGATTCTTCACTTATTGGACAGTAAGTCTTGTTATTTGGATCTAAGTTTTGAAACACCTTCCATAGTTTAAGGAAAATGTGAGCAGTTGCTGACTGGAATGAATGGATTTGCAGACCGATGCATACCAAACTACTGGATGCTATAACTTGCTGTGTTCTGGATTTGTCCAAACAAACAACAAGATTGCCATTGGAGCTGCGATATCTCCAAGATCATCTTACAATGGCAGACAGTTTGATATTGGCTTGATGATTTGGAAGGTGAGCTTTCTTGGTCAATGGATGGTAGTTGAGAGTGCAGTAGTACTGCTGCACTGTCTGAATCAATTCTACAGCACCAAAGTCTTACCACTAATTAATCTCAGGTTTAATGTAGTTTTTACAGTTAACTTGGTAGACTTTTCAAAGTATTTTTTTGTTTAAAAATATATTAAAATAATATTTTTTTTTAAAATTATTTTTAAAATTAGCACATCAAAATGATATAAAACTATCAATTTTTTTTAATTTAAAAAAAATTAAATTTTTTTTCAAAAACTTTTCAAACACATTCCCAAACATCTCTTTATACTTTGCTTCCTTCCAAATCCACTAACTATTAAGCGGTAATGCTTATCGATTAATAAATTTGACTTGGAACACCTATCTTGGCTTCTTCCTGGTTCTTTGCCCTAATCATGCTGTTAAAATGTAAGGATCTCTCTTCCTTTTTCACTTGTCAAAGGGTTTTTTCCTAGATGGGGTCAGCTTTTCTTCTTTCTTTCTTTCTTTCTTTATCAGTGTCTTTAATAGCTTGACCTAACTGGCTTTAAGGTCTTGAAGGGTAAAACCACACATTTCTTCACTTTAAAACTGTATTTTATTTTATATTTCTATCTCTTTAATCAAATATAATTATATCTCTTCAGCAGCATGTGTCTTTTATGATCTCGGACACTAGCAGATAACAGTTTATGTACACCTATTTCTATCTGTATAATCAATGCTAGAACTCAGGACAGTTTGACTACCAAGTAACGTGTTAATATATCTATATATATATATAAGCAAGGACTTGATGTGATGACACACATTAATCATTTACCCTAACAGTACTGAGATGACAGTGTGTATATATATATATATATTCATGTAGGACCCAAAGCATGGAAATTGGTGGCTGGAATTTGGAAGGGGACTCCTGGTGGGATATTGGCCGGCGTTTTTGTTCAGTCACCTGAGAAGCCATGCAAGCATGGTACAGTTCGGAGGAGAAATAGTGAACTTCAGATCATCAGGGTTCCATACATCAACACAAATGGGCAGCGGCCATTTTGCAGAAGAAGGGTTCGGAAAAGCATCCTATTTTAGGAATCTGCAGGTGGTGGATTGGGATAATAATTTGCTCCCACTGTCAAATCTTCATCTTCTGGCTGATCATTCAAACTGTTATGATATAAAGCAAGGGAGAAATGGTGTTTGGGGGACTTACTTTTACTATGGTGGTCCTGGAAGGAGTGTTAGGTGTCCATGAACACAAATGACTTAGGATAGAGACTCTGAAAGCTATAATTTTCTGGTTTTTTTTTTTGAGTGATTAGTTTTCATTAGAGGCCTGATTAAGGTTTGCGTTAGTTTTACTCTTCAGGAAAAACACAGAAAAAAGAAACCCCATTTTCGGGTTCTTTTTTCTTTTCTTTCTCTATGTCCTAACAGGCTTATCCCACTTCAGGGAATTATGTATATCTGGGTGAAAATACAAGCTGTTAATTTTTTTTTATTCTCTTTGAGCTTTGTAAGTTTGAATTAAACAAGTAAAATCCCGGTTGTTCTAAATTCTTATAAGATAAATGTAGCGACCAACTTAAACCCTGAAATCTACAATACAGATTTCAAGTTATTTATCATTACGGCAAGCAATTTGTTACCTGACAATAGATACTGTGTGTTATCTGTTGACTGCTATTTGCTTATTATAATTTTAACTCATTCAAGCTACAGAGTTATTTAAAAATCATAGGGAAAAACAATGCGAGGGAAAAACAATGCGAGACTTGGACAGTGGACACCCTTGGCTTCTCTGTGTGTGTTTGTATATATATATATATATAAAAGATAAACCCCCCTACTTTCTCTCCTCTAACTGAGATTCTGCTGTCCTGGTTTTGTTTGTTCTGTGAAGCAAGAAACTTCAGGCAGAGGGAAAAACAATACGAGACTTGGACACCCTTGGATTCCGTGCAAGAAGCACTCGACAACACTGCCATTGCTGCTTGCAATTTAAAAGCTTACTGTAATTAAAAGAAAACCTAAAACGCGTGGAGTTTCAGTGAAGAGCTTTACAAATAGATTACTTTGTATTATTACAATGAAATTATCTTTTTATTTTTTGGTAGAGAAAATTTAAACCTTTGAGCCAGGTTTTTTTCTTCTTATACTTTGACTTATATATGTTATTTATTGATTTTTTAATATAATTAAAGTACTATTTTATCTTTAGAGTCAACAAAACATAGAACCGTTGACTAAGAAATTTCTTGACTTTTCACGAGTTTTGTAACCATAAAAATATTTCTTTGACCCCAAAATCAAAAAAAATATTGAGCAGTTGGACAATATTATTTCAGTTTTTTTCATTTTTCATGTACAATAAAAAAACGTTTTTAACTTTATAGAAGACAAAAAAAACTTTTTTTTTGTTTTTTTATTTTTATTTTCACATGGGTATTTGTGTAATTAAGAGAGCTATAAGGGGTGTTTTGGTCTTTCTCATGTTTTTTTTAATATATTTTCAATTAAAAAACTACTTGCGTTTGTTTCACACGCTAACAAATAGATGATGTCCGTTCTATTTACACACCATTTAGACGACACATGTGACACCACTAGATAATCAAATATGATAATTCATCATCTCCCTGGGTTCAAAGCTTTGTTCTCTTCCACATGAGTGTGGTGCATGTTGGTTTATGATGGTCGAACTGTTATCCATGATCAATTTTGTTTTTCTTTCTATTTTCTGTCCTAACAGCTAAAGTATACAATTGTTCTTCTTCTTTTTTTTTTTTTCCAATTTCATTCCTCATGCTTTGATTTTTTTTTATTTCATCCTTATTTCTTTCATAGAAGGTTTTTCTTTTTAAATTTTGTCCTTCAATTACAGCTTCTCATATATTTTGTTTTTCATTTTAATCCTTATTTTTTTAATTTCTTATTTTATTTTTATTCTTTATATAGATTCAATCCTCCTAAAGCCATCCCTATTTTTTTTTTTTGGTGTTTCAGAATTAATCCTCTTAGTTTTAGTTTTGGCCCTTTCTCTTTCTTAGAGTTATTTTCAATCTAGTCTTTCAATTCTAATTTAAGCATATGATGTTTTTCGATTCAATCCTTCTATTTTTGATTTCTTATTTTTTTCTCTCGGCTCTTTTGTCAAAGTTTTTATAGTTTTTAATTTTACCCTTCAAATCAAATTTATAGTTTTTTTAATAGTAATAATATTTATTTTACTTTGGTCCTTGTTCTTTTGATTTTTTGATTTGTTTCATTTACCCTTTTGTCAAAGTTTTTATTGTTTTTGATTTTATCATAAAAAACAAGTTTATGATTTTTTGTTATGGCAATAATAAGAAATAATTCTTATTCACTTGACTTTGCTGAATTATTATAGCTTGCTATTCTAACATAATTCTTTTGTCTTGTTTATTTTGATCCCTGATTTCAACTAGAATATCCTTGAATTGTCATAAAAGATTCTTTTTACAACTATATCTCCCTTTCTCTCTCTTTTCCTTGTTCATGTTTAAGTTGTTCCTTTGCAGCCTTTTCATAAATTGATCTATCTTGATAAATCTATGATTTACTATCTTATCCTAAACTAACAAAAGTAGGGGTAGATAAAGTTGATGAGGCTGAACCTGCATTAACATGGATTTTTGGTTTCTTGCTTAATCATTGATGTAAGCTTGCGCACTCATATTATCATCTGAGTTTTTTTTTTTAAGATAACCTAACAATACCGCAGTTGAAATCATTTGCTAATGCAAGAAACATGCATTTGCAAAGTATCATTAATTGAGTAAGAAAAATTATAGAAATTTAACAACGTTAAAAAATATGCTAAACAATTTAACATGTGAGTAAATATTAGAATCACTCTTGATTCTTCGATCATTTCACTTTGTAGATGATTTTTAATTTGGGTAATAAATTTACCAATATCTCTATTTATTTCTTGTCAACTACTGAGATGTTTATTTAAAAATTATTATTCAAGTTTTCTCTGTTCTCTACAAAGTAAACATGTACTTGAACCTATAATTATTTTGTATGTGTTCAATGCTTGTAAATGAATATTTGCTTGTATTCAATCATGCAAACACAATCTTCTTCTAGTAATAATGTTTTACTTCTTAGTGATTTTTTTTTATTGTAGCGAACAATTAAATTATATTATAATATGTGGAGTTATTAATTATTTAATTGGGAGAGAATATGTCCTGAATTGCTTATAAGAAAGCTAATGAAAGAATTTGGAAAATTTGATAAAAAAAAACTCAAGTTCGAACCTGTGCAAGGGAATTTACAGTCTATGTCTAGCAATTCTATAGTTCATGTTTAAGTCGTTAATTTGCAATCATTTCACAAATTGGTCTATCTTAATAAATCTATAATTTACTATCTTATCCTAAACTAACAAAAGTAGGGGTAGATGAAGTTGATGAAGCTGAACTTGCATTGAGATGAATTTTTGATTTCTTGTTTAACCATTGTTGTAGGCTTGCACACTCATATTACCATTTGAGTTCTTTTTTTTTTAAGATAAACCAACAATATTGGAATTGAAATTGTTTGCTAATACAAGAAACATTCATTTGCAAAGTATCATTAATTGAGTAAGAAATTATAGAAATTTAACAACGTTAAAAAATGTGCTAAACAATTTACATTGGGAATAAATATTAAAATTACCCTTCATTCTTCGATCATTTCACTTTATAGATGATTTTCAATTTGGATAATGAATTTACCAACATCTCTATTTATGTCTTGTCAAATACCGAGATGCTTATTTGAAAATTATTATTCAAATTTTCTCTGTTCTCTACAAAATAAACATGCACTTGAGCCTATAATTGTTTTGTATGTGTTCAATGCTTGTAAATGAATTTTTGAATGTATTTAACCATGTAAACATAAATAAACAATCTTCTTCTATTTATAATTTGTTACTTCGTAGTAATTTTTTTTATTTAATTATAATCATTTGATTGAGAGAGCATATGTCCTGAATTGCTTATAAGAAAGTTGGTGAAAGAGTTTCGAAAATTTGATAAAAAAAAACCCTCAAGTTAGAACCTGTGCCAGGAATTGACAGTCTATGTCTAGCAATTCCATAGTTTCCATATCTGCCAAATAATAATAAGCATTAATTCCTCTTTGATCAAGCACAAGGCCCTCAAACTCTATTACCATTGTCGTGATGTGTGGACAGTGTCTGCAGGATAAATCAGAACTGTTTACTTCCACCTAGTTTTAATCACACCATTCTGAAAATTAAGCAGACCAGTCAAACTATAGTTTTGGTATTCTAACATTAATCGAATCATACGACCATTCGAAGTTCAAAAACATCAGATTAAGACATACTTATCGAGGCAACAAGAGCTGAAGTAGCAGGAAAAAAACCAGGTAGCATCCACACAATTTTGGGCCAGGTCAGATTACGAGGAGCAAGAAATACTAGCACCAGCAGCTAGTTCCAAGACAATTATTGAAGGCGTAAACTGGTAATGGACAAAGTCTACAAGCTTAGTCCCATTTCAATGCTCAAAAAATATAATTGACCCCAAATTAAAATAAGAAAAAAACCCACCACTTATCAAAGAAATGCTCACTGATGGTGTCAGCTTCGAGCTTTTGGATGCTGCTTTATAGATCAAGTACCAGAGGCTTTCTTCTTCATCACCATTCTGTATGATGCTGCTATCAGATCTAGTTTCGCCTGAGATGTTTGCAAGAAGCCTGCATTTAGCATTAAAAAATCATTGTAGCAATCCACAGTGTTTTGTGAGAACAGCTACAGTGTTTTCCCCCACCACACCATTTAGAGTATAGATTGGGTTTTCCGAGGTTGATCAATTTTTTATTTTTTTTTATTTTTTAATTTTAGACTCAACACGGATCAAGTTTTAAGATCACGTGTTTCCCAGATATATAAAAGAACATGAAGAGTGTCGCATATGATATTTGTTTTTACTTCTCATGATAAAAGATCACTCACTCTACATTTTCATAGCTAGAAGACTTGCAAACTGAAAACACATTCTATTACTTGGGATGAAGTTGCAGAGCTGGAGTATGGTTAAATCGTAGATGCACTACTAATTCCTTCAATAAGGAGAAAAAAAGTTTGATTATAGCTGAAAGAATTCAGTTACTTCTAAAACATGCTAATTGTGTAGAAGCTCATAGATGAAAATGCAGAAGAATATACAGAGACTGGGAAGGAGATGTTAAGCAGCGTGGTCAAATTTGCAAATCCATGTTGGATATCTCTTAACTCGCACACATCTTCAACAAGTTTAATATATTTTATCAATTTGCTACAAAAAATAATTAGCTCATCTATGATAAATTTTCTCGATCACAATTTAGCGATTTGCCGGTTAAATACAATTAAAACAATAACAACGATCAACCAAATTGAAACATAGAACAAATAACTAATATTTAATAGATTTTAGCAAATGCATATTTCTGCTATTGTCAAATAAATAATCCATCATATAGTTCAAGCCGCTTTTCTTCTGTTCCAGGACATACTGCACCATTTATACACTGGGAACGATGAAATCATGAGACAAAGTAAAGAAAAAACATCAGATTCTTTCACATTATGCTTCCCACTTATTAGATGTAAGCTGGCAAACTTTGCTTAATTATTTGCAGCTTTGGTATTGAGAATTTAAACATCACAGAAACTTCAAGATTACGGAGATGCAGAGAAAAAAAAAGGAAGGATTATTCTAGATATTGATGACCATCAATGATCAACCAGCTTTGACAAAAACCCACACTACTTTGTGTTTCGTTTTTCATCATATAGAATGAAAGTGGTGAGATTCAAACTCGTGATCACTAGATAACAAAGTTTTGATACCATTTCATGTAACCATCTCACCTAAAAACTTAAGCTGTTAAATGAGAACCTGTAATATAATTTATATTATTCCGTAATATCCTTCGGAACCAATAAATCGCCTTGGTTTCCTAGAGGAGAAAATTGCCAGGCCTGGTAATTGATCTCTGACAACCTTCTACAACTACATTTGATGGCTATCACATGCAATAAACATAATATAAGTTAACAATAGAATCTCGCATCCAACAATTGTGTGCTGTTAGATATCTTTCCATATATGTACAATCAAATCGACAACATCTGTAGATATTGGCTCGGCAATGTTTCTTTTATGCCCATTGCTGCAGCAAGAATTCATCTTTTATTTGGGCAACTGAGCAAATCCCATTACTATTTCGTACCAGTTCAAGCATGGATGGATGGATGATTTCATAGCAAGCTCTGAGGATGCCATATATGATGACTTCCACTTACCAAATCTGGTGATCGCGTATATTTCAAGCTGTACGATATCATCAAAAAAGGATTTCATGCCAAAAAAAGGACTTTTTTTGTCTCACTAACATCATCAAAAATATTATAAACACAGCTCTTAAAGCCCAAGAATCAAAATAGGAACGGAGGTTCAAGTGAAAAGAAGTTGTGAAACAAAATAGGTAAGAATTAAAAATCCCCTGTAATCATAGTTATAAAATCCGTTCCGGGTACCGTTCCGGTTTTTTATTTGGAACGGAACATTCCGGTTTCGGTGCATTCCGGCGTTCCGTTCCGGTTTTGTACTGTTCATATTTATTTAATTATATATATGAAAAAAAATAAAATATTAATTTAACAAGTATAATTAAAATTCAAGATAAATTAATTTTAAATTATACAATACAAACATAAAATCAAACAAACATAATCTCAAAATTAGAAACATCTCTAAAATTTCAACAATAAAATTATTTTTATAAAAATAAAAAATAAAAAATGAATTTAATTATAATTAAAAGATCCAGAATATTTGAAATTTAAGCTTCTTATTGTATGTTTTTCAAGTAATTCTATGTTTTTTTTATGGTTGTTGTATTTGAATTTGAATTTTGAAATTAATTAATGTTACTTATTGTTTTTAATGTTAGAAAAACTTAAAAAAACAAAATGAACACATTAAGAAATAATCAATAAGTTCAAACATAATTAATTAAAATACATTCCATTACAAATAATTCAATCAAATTAATTACAAATTAATACCCCTATTTTTATGTTAACTATTATTATATAATAATTAATAATTATTATATAATAATAATTAGTATAAAAACCAATAATTAGAAGAAAAAAAAAAATCCAGTCCACCCCGTTTTTGTCCCCTTCATTTCAATACATAAAAGAATAAAACCCTACCCATATTCTTTCCAACCCTACCCATATTCTTCTTCTCTAGCCGCCCAACATTTCTTCTTCTCCTTTCTTCTTCTCTAGCTGCCCTAGCCGCCCATCCTTTCTTCTTCGCCCATCCTTTCTTCTTCTTCTCTAGCCGCCCATCCTTTCTTCTTCTTCTACTCAGTATCGGCAAATACTGAGTAGGGATTCAAATGAGTGGGATCCATTTTTCTGGTGTACTGACCTGTGTTTTTTGCGGTTGAAGAAATGAAATTGATTTGGGAATTATGGATGAGGTTGTTTCTTCAGTGTATTTTATAAGGGACATGACACGACGTCGTTTTGATGGACCCGGAACGGAACGCCCGGTACGGAACCGGAGCGTTCCGGCCGGAATTTGGCCGGATTTTCCGGATCCCACCGGAATTCAACCCGGGACAAAAACGTCGCCGTTTTGTCCCGGATTTTGCACTGGAACGGGCCGTTCCGGCCGTTCTAGCCGGAACGGAACGGGATTGATAACTTTGCCTGTAATCATTCATATATACATACAGTACTTACAAACTTAGACACTCTGTTCTATAGTGTTTAATCTGCAGGGTCCAAGAGGCTTGACTTGTTGGTAAATGATTTGTAATCTGTATAGCAGGTTTCGAGTTCAAAACTTGGAATAATCAAAGTTTTACTTGTTCATCTGAATTTATAAATTCCGTTAAATAATTTTGACTTAGAGGTGTTTTTAAGTGAAAATTGGTTAAAAATAGCTTTTCAGTGTAAAAAACACTTACTATGATGCTTTAGTTGTTATAGTGGTGGTCACAATCCGAGTAGATAGATAATGTGTTATGTGTTATTTTTTTTTCCAACAAAATAGAAGCTTCTTCACCCATTGGAAAAAAAATGGCTTAGACGATCAGATCTGATTTGGAAAACCTAACATGTCTAAGCTATTTTTAAGGTCCATGCATGATAGTCCATTCGAATTAGATCTGCCTCTACCTTGGTGTTTGTTTTGATTTTTTTGTTTTGTTTTTTTTTCTAAATTTAATTTTAAAATAAAGATAAAAAATTAATATCATAGGTTTTTATAGTCATTTATATTTTTTTCTTTGATTATTATGTGAAAATAAAAGTTATGAATAGTTAATTAACATAAAGTTTTTATATTTTTAATACATTTTTTATATAACCATATCAATGATTTTTATTTTTATTTTAAGACCACAATGAATATTTATTTACAAAATAATTATTTTATTAGATTAGTTATCAATTCTATTATTGTTGTTTTATCTTATTATTTAATAAAATGTAATTTAAAAAAAAAAACTAACTATATCATGTTCGGTGACAATGGCAAAAAACTTCGTCGTAGCTTAGAATTTATTTTATGAGTAATTATCTAGATATAAAGAAACTAAACCAAAATGATTTTTTTCTGAAGTAAAAAATCACATTAGAAATGTGGCATGTGATGTGAATTTTTCAACTGCTTTGAATTCATTTGAACAAAAAAGTCTAAAATATTTAATATTAAAGATTTTAAATTATTAAATAAATTATAATAATAATCATATAAATAGTCATATATTTTTTTATTCATTTTTATTATAAAATATATTAAATATTAGCACGTATAAAGTTAACTTCAAAATGGGATTCTTCAAATTAGTCAGTAATGACAATTTGAGTTAAACTAAGGGTTTCTCTATTTTATATTGTTACTCTTACATGAATAAATCTAATGGATGAGAGGCTAATTAAAAAAGATGGATATTCGTGATTGCTATGCAATATATTTTATAAAATATTTTTTATTTAAAAATATATTAAAATATGTTTTTTAATTTTATTATTAATACATCGAAATTCTAAAAATACTTTAAAAAATATCAATTTAATAATTTTTTAAATTAAAAACACAGAACAAATATCTAAAAACAGACAACAAGATTTGACAGACACTTAACTTAGCGTGTCGGTCCCTTGTTTTCCCTATATAGACTCCAACTCCTGACTGTTTAAATATAGAAATATACAATATATTCACCTCTCTTCAATTGATCCTCTGCTAACTCTCAAGTCTCAAAAGTCAATGGCCGATCCAAGCTCTACTCAGCCCTCTTCGTCCACAGACCCGTGTGTTTCATTCATCTACCTTCTGTTGCTGTTAAATTATTGTTTAACAACTGTTGGGCCTGTACAAATTTTGGTGCTTTTATGTTTCGTACTCAGAAAGCTTGCAAGTTTTGCTTTTACAGACCTAAATTTTGATACTTTTGTAATGATATCATGCTGTTCTCTGTTTAATAGTAAGTAATCAGAAAAAAACCCAACTTTTGTGTTGTTTTGATTGATGTGTTTTTGTTATTTTCGGAAGAATGATTGTGTGGTTATTGTTATGAGCTTATAATTTTGATTATGTTTTAAGAACGGATTCGTTACCCTATATGGATTGTTGGATTTTTAATAGTCTAGTCTCTTTACCGTACGGTAACAGAACTTGTTTGTGTGTAAATAATCATAGGAAAAGTGGCAAAAA
The DNA here is from genome assembly GCA_964035475.1 of Salix caprea. Taxonomy (NCBI): domain Eukaryota; kingdom Viridiplantae; phylum Streptophyta; class Magnoliopsida; order Malpighiales; family Salicaceae; genus Salix; species Salix caprea. Next base: position 5,645,788 of record OZ037744.1, read on the forward strand.
AGATTTTTCGACCGCAATTTTGGAGCGAAAGAAGTCTCCCAATCGACTTGTTGTTGACGAGGCCATTAATGATGATAACTCTGTGGTGGCTATGAATCCTGCTACCATGGAAAAGCTTCAGTTTTTTCGTGGTGACACTGTGCTAATTAAGGTAAGTTTAACTTTTAATGGGGCTATTTTGTGTTGTGTTTTGCTACTGATGATTTGCAAAATATGTTTGTTGTAATATAGGGGAAGAAGCGAAAAGACACTGTTTGCATTGTTCTTGCTGATGAGCAATGCGAGGAACCGAAAATCAGATTGAACAAAGTTGTCAGAGCTAATCTTAGAATCCGCCTTGGAGATGTTGTGTCTGTCCATCAATGCCCTGATGTCAAGTATGGGAAGCGAGTTCATATCCTTCCCATCGATGACACTATCGAGGGTGTTACTGGAAATCTTTTTGATGCATATTTAAAGCGTAAGTTCTTAATTTTAGATAAATGCGCCCTTTTTATATCCTTCATGATCTTCATGTCTTGTGTTGCAGTTGATTCTGCTAACAATGTTTTATTCTGAGTATCTTTTTTCTCCGTTTGTGTCTCAACAGCATATTTCTTGGAATCATACCGCCCTGTAAGGAAAGGTGACCTTTTCCTTGTCAGGGGTGGCATGCGCAGTGTTGAGTTCAAAGTAATTGAGACAGAGCCTGGTGAATACTGTGTTGTGGCACCAGACACCGAGATCTTTTGTGAAGGAGAGCCCATCATACGTGAGGATGAAGAGAGATTGAATGAAGTGGGCTATGATGATGTTGGTGGTGTTAGGAAACAGATGGCTCAGATTCGTGAGCTAGTTGAACTTCCTCTTAGGCATCCACAGCTTTTCAAATCAATTGGTGTGAAACCACCGAAAGGTATCTTGCTGTATGGGCCACCCGGGTCTGGTAAAACTCTGATTGCAAGAGCTGTTGCTAATGAGACAGGTGCATTCTTCTTTTTGATTAATGGTCCTGAGATAATGTCAAAGCTGGCTGGTGAGAGTGAAAGCAACTTGAGGAAGGCATTTGAGGAAGCTGAAAAGAATGCTCCATCCATAATATTTATTGATGAGTTAGATTCTATTGCTCCTAAGAGGGAAAAAACTCACGGTGAAGTGGAGAGGCGTATAGTATCACAGCTTTTGACTTTAATGGACGGCCTCAAGTCACGGGCACATGTGATTGTTATGGGGGCTACCAATAGGCCCAATAGCATTGACCCAGCTTTGAGAAGATTTGGAAGATTTGATCGAGAGATTGACATTGGTGTGCCCGATGAAATTGGACGGTTGGAGGTCCTTAGAATTCATACTAAAAATATGAAACTTGCAGAAGATGTGAGTCTCTTAACTACTGTCTCTCTTTTCCTACTCAATTCTATTCTGTATAACAATGTGAACTCGTGGTTATGCTGAATTAACATTTGATTCCAGGTTGATCTTGAAAAAGTTGCAAAAGATACCCATGGTTATGTTGGTTCAGATCTTGCAGCTCTTTGTACTGAGGCTGCTCTTCAGTGTATTAGGGAGAAAATGGATGTTATTGATTTAGAGGATGAGACAGTTGATGCTGAGGTGTTAAGCTCAATGGCTGTGACTAATGAGCACTTCCTAACTGCGTTGGGAACTTCAAATCCTTCTGCGTTGCGTGAAACAGTGAGTTTTTGCATAATACAAATTTTTAGTTCCCTGTTCTTATCTGGAGATTATTGCTGTTTGGTTTATGCTCCGTGCTTTGTTTCTCATCAAAGATGGAAAAAAAGGGACATTTTACCTGTACACATGTTGAGGCAAAAACGAGTAATGTATAACTGCCACTTTAAAGGAAAAAAAAACAAAAGGTTATAGTCTCCCAAGAGCCCTAGAAAGTAGTCCCTTTGCCCAAATCTGAAAAAAAATCAAGTTTTCATTCTTGCTAATTACAAATGTTTTGAGGAAATTTGGATGAAATACTGTATGCTTTGATTAAATAATGGTGGAGCATATGGATGACCCGGCAGTAGTTACACCCATTTTGGCTTCTGCTCACTTAATCCTAACAAGAAGATTCCTCTTGTATATTCTTTATTGCCTTACTTGATTCATGTTATATATTGCTCAAAATGTCATACATGTGTGTTTGATGAGATTTCTATATGCTTCCTGAGAATGATGAACATATATTCCTGATTGATAGGTTGTGGAGGTTCCTAACGTCTCATGGGAGGATATTGGTGGATTAGAGAATATTAAAAGAGAGCTTCAAGAGGTTTGCCATTTTATCTCAATTTAATGTTTCTGCATGTGAAATATTATAGATGTTCTTCTTCTTACCATCTTCCTCATTTATTGGATTTAGTTTATATAAATTCTAATATTAAGTTTCTGGCTTCTGGCAGACTGTCCAATATCCCGTGGAGCATCCTGAGAAGTTTGAGAAATTTGGCATGTCACCTTCTAAAGGTGTTCTCTTTTATGGACCTCCTGGCTGTGGTAAAACCCTACTTGCAAAGGCAATTGCTAATGAATGTCAGGCCAACTTCATAAGTGTCAAGGGTCCTGAGCTGCTAACTATGTGGTTTGGAGAAAGTGAAGCAAATGTGCGGGAGATATTTGACAAAGCTCGGCAGTCAGCTCCTTGTGTACTTTTCTTTGACGAACTTGATTCGATTGCTACTCAGGTACGCTTGCTTTTCCTTCAGTGAAAAGTTTCCCTATGCGTACTTGGAAGCGCTGTCTGCTTGAAAAAAATATTCCCCTGCTCACATCATCAGTGCTTCATTTTCACCTTTTTTCTATTTGTTTCTTATTATTTGTTTTTTCCTTTTTTCCTGGTTACAGCGTGGTAACTCCGTTGGGGATGCTGGGGGTGCTGCAGATAGAGTCTTGAATCAACTTCTGACAGAAATGGATGGCATGACAGCAAAGAAAACAGTTTTTATCATTGGAGCAACAAACAGGCCAGATATTATCGACCCAGCATTGCTCAGGCCTGGGCGTCTGGACCAGTTGATTTATATACCTCTTCCTGATGAGGCTTCCCGTCTTCAGATATTTAGAGCATGTTTGCGCAAGTCACCTGTTGCGAGGGATGTTGACCTGGCAGCTCTTGCACGATATACTCAAGGATTTAGTGGTGCTGATATCACTGAAATTTGTCAACGTGCCTGCAAGTATGCCATTAGAGAAAATATTGAGAAGGCGAGTCTCTTACTTTTCTTTTCATCCAGAAGTTTAATGAGCATGTCTATATTGAAATTCTCTTATGTATTTAATCTAGTCGAACATGAACTGCATTGCATATGCATGTGTGAACCAGTGTCTGATGTGAGTCTGTTTATATGTAGTAATCCTTCTAGCTTTTTGTAAACACTTTGCTTCCCATGTTGGCTGGCCTTCTGTAAATCTTGCTTTCATTTCTTACAAAAATGTTTGTGCTGAGTATGTCTGTTAGCGCACCTGAAATTGCTCTTGACTTGAAATTGGTATGATTGTCAACAAGGCATCGACTAATGCTTGTAGTTTGTGTTTGTGCTGTTGCTCTTCATTGAAACTTTTGGGTAATGGCAGGATATTGAAAGGGAGAAAAAGAACCAAGATAATCCTGAAGCAATGGAAGAAGATTATGTGGATGATGTCCCAGAAATAAAGGCAGCACATTTCGAGGAGTCGATGAAATTCGCACGTCGAAGTGTCAGTGATGCAGACATCAGGAAGTACCAGCTCTTTGCTCAGACCTTACAGCAATCTCGTGGGTTTGGTACCGAGTTCCGGTTTGCAGACCGTTCTGAGAACGTGGCAGGTGAAGGAGCCACTGATCCGTTTGCTTCAGCAACTGCTGCTGCCGAGGAGGATGATCTATACAGCTGAAACTGAAACCAGTGCAAGTTCTTGGCGCTCTCACTTCTGTAAATATCCAACACACAACGGCAATACATGCCATAATAGTATGCTTTTTATTTGCCAAGGAATTTAAGTTTTTTTCTGTGCACCCTGCGGATTATGTAAGAATTTTATGATAATCAGTCCAATATGGGTTGGATCTTACCATGAGGTTAAAATAAAGATCCTCTACGTTCTGCATAATTTCTTCCTATTTTTTGTTTAAAGTCTTTTCTGGTGTCTTCATTATTTTATTAAATTCTGTCTCTGGAAAGTTGAATATATAAAACAGTTCAGGCTCGTGGGCTGTGCATGATTACTAGGTAAATGATTTAAAAATTATGCCCATCTTTTCTTCTGTAGTTATCATCGGATACTTTCCTTACAGCAAGTTTCAGAGGCTACCAAATTAACGATGGATTAAAACAGGACTTCTCTAGCAACGCTCTCTGTTGCATCAAGGGTTTCTTTCAAAAGCAATTTACCCTCGCAGGATTAACAGTTTGGAGGCTAAAGCCATCAGTTATGACACAACCTCGTAACCAAACTGCGGTCTCGTCTGACAGATTATCCGCTGTTTTTTTTCTCCATCTTAAGCATGATGATTCAAAAAGTCTGAACTCATGATAGTTTGGACCAAACCGAATCATTTACTGAGAAAATTAAATGGCAAGAAGAACAGATTCCGAGAGTTTTCCTTCCTCTTGACCAAACAGAAGGTACTAAATTCATCTCTAGACATAGAAAAATCAAGTGTCCGAAAGGTAAATGCGTAATGAAAGTGAGCATTATCATCAACAAATATTTTAAAATCATAGTTGCATGTGGGATCCGCCCAATGCATGTGGACGGGACCTCACAGCCTTACAGAATACAAATATATTAGTCTTACGATCTACTTTGGGAATCTTATATGTACTTTTTTTCTAAAAAAATAAAATAAAATAGTCAACAAATTTGAAAAAAGCCTCTGTTAATGGGTTACAAGCCTCTGTACTTTGTGTTAAACTGCATGTGAGCATGTGAGACCGGAGAAAAACAACTGCTGTGGTATTATTCCTCACCGCAACCTTTGCTGCATTACATTTTATAGTATGTGGTAGAATCACTTTCAATGCCTTCCTTCCCTGAAATTCAGACTGGGAAAAAAACAAAAAGCTGGATGATTTTTAAAACAATGAATGACACCACGCCCACTCACTTATCAATCAAGACATCCACATCCTACTACTCAGAAGTTTTGGAAAATGAATTCAAATTGAAGCAAAATATATAGCTTGGGCCTCCATTTCCTTTACCGATCTCTTCCTCTGCTTTCCTTTTCACTTTCTTTGTCAATGTTTGTGTGTATCTTTCATTATTAAAAATGTTGTTCACAAGAGTAGCAAAAACCACAATAGCACCATTCAACAGAGAGTAGAGACAATGAAAGGAACTTGCTATGTACTCAATTTTGTCGTCTCGGGACCAAGCTATCGATCAAAACACCCCTGTGGTGCTAACTCCTTATGTGTTTTCCTATTCTAAAAAAACAATACCAATATATTTGAATAACTCTCAAAAATAGACAAGGAGGTTGTTATTGATTAGTACTTGACATAATACTAGCTGATGATGAGGATGAGTAAGCAAGTGAGCAACGAGAAGACCCTTGTTGAAGCATCAACAACTGAGCTGGGGTCACCGAGGATGATGAATATGATTGGCTGCTTTCCATCGTTTTCGATGTTTTGCTGGTCGGCTTCTGGGCCTCACCACCTGCGATCAGTTCCTGTCGAATCTCCTTCAATAATGCTGCCACATCTTTCATTGTCGGCCGATCTTCAGCGCGATTGCTTGTGCAAAGAAGAGAGATTCCAAGAGCTTGAAGCATTTCCTGTATTTGTGTGTCTGCGTGGCCTTGAAGTTTAGGATCAAGTATTTCAACTGGGTCCTTCTTGCACCTCAGGTGATCTCTGACCCACTGGACAACATGATGGCCATCCGGGAATGATGGATCGACTGGCTTTTTCCCCGTTATGATCTCTAAAAGGACTACTCCATAGCTATATACATCACTCTTTTCAGTGATTTTAAGCATGCAAGCGTACTCTGTAATTGAAACATAAAAAGAAAGATTATCGTGCATGCAAAATTAACAAAGATGCACAATGGAGACAGTGCAGCACTGCAGCAAGTTCACAAGTCTACCTACAAAAGTTTAGACATTCACGCAGGGTGAAGGACATTTCACTCACTGCAGAAACTTTTTGCTAAAAGTAGTTTTTGTTGTGCATGCAGCCTTTTCCAGTTGCCAACGAAAATAACAAATCATGAACAAAACATCAAACAGCTTGTTGGCATGCCTGATGTGATCTTGCAACCTAATTACAGCTAAGGGCTTTTGATGATTATACATGTTAAACCCATCTCCAAACCTTGCTTTAAGTCCCCATCGTCACTAATCCCAGCTGACTTCTCACATAATCACAAATTTGTCTCATCCTTTTATCATATTCGACTAGATGTTATTCCTATCAAGTGTCCAATAATCTCTCGGCAGTACTTAAGAAAGCCAATTATCACAATCTAATGATAAATTATTATCAGAAAGTGAGAGAAAACTCACCTGGTGCCATGTATCCATAGGACCCTGCAAATTGTGGATTTGCCGAGAATGATCCATGCTCGTCCTCAACCAGCCTAGCCAGCCCGAAATCGGCTAAACATGCCTCATACCGGTCCCCAAGCAAGATATTATGCGATTTCACATCTCGGTGCAAAATCGGCGGTACGCAATCATGGTGCAAATATGCTAGCCCCTCTGCCACCCCTAATGCGATCTTAAACCTCGTCTCCCATTCCACCAATCCAACATTATTCCCTTCATGCAACAATGTCCCTAATGTGCCATTAGCCATGTAATCATAAAACAACAACTTTGTTTTCCGGTTTGCTCCCCACCCGAGTAAACGGACAATGTTTCGGTGCCGAATTCTCGCCAGTGTAGCAATCTCGGATGAAAATGCTGCAGCCGAAATCTTCTCTGCCGAATTGAACCTCTTAACAGCTACCATTAATTCAGACGAAATGGTAACCTTGTAAACCACACCGGACCGGCCTCGTCCTATCACATTGCCAGCTGTCAATGATCGTGCCACATCAGCAATTGACAAGTCTAGTTTCTGATATAAAGTCACTTCCCAAGGCGGACTCATCTCCAAGTCATCCTCACCGTCACACTCCTGGGCCCCACTGCCACGTGTTTTGCTTAGTAGGATCATGTAGAGCGCTGCCAAAAGGAGCGCACATGCGGCACACAACAGCACAATCATTGCCACACGCGCTGCCGCCCCTCGCTTGACGTGCTTGTAATCAGAATCACACTGGTTACCGGAGAAGCAAAGAGCAGGATTCCCGGAAAGTACACTGAGAGGAAGCTTCGAGAAGAAGGGCGTGTCAGGCACGTGCCCCGAGAAATTATTGTGCGAAACATTAAGCACTACAAGATTCTGCAAAGCTGCGAGATGTTGAAGATCGCCTGTAAGATGATTATACGAGATATCCAAAATGCCAAGCTTGTTTAACCCCGTGAACTCTGAAGGAATCTCGCCATTAAGTTGATTCAAGCTTAGATTCAAAGCGATTTCCAGTGACGGGATCTTTCCCACACTTGACGGAATGTTCCCTGATAACTGATTTCCACTCAGGTCCAGTAACTGTAACTTGGAGCAGGAACCGAGTTGACTAGGAATGGTACCTGAGAGCCTGTTCTTAGCAAGGGTGAGTTTGGTGAGTGAACCCAGTGAACCAAGACTTGGACTCAGTGTGCCTTCAATCAAGTTATTGGAGAAGTCAACAAACTGGAGTGACACGAGCTTGTTAAAACTCTGTGGCAAGTTACCAGAAATAGCATTTGAATGCAAATCCAAAAATGCGAGATTTTGACAACCAGAGATTTCTTCCGGGACTACTCCCGTAATCCGGTTCGATCCGAGATCCAAAAAGTTCAGATTCTTCAGATTTCCAATCTGGGCTGGAATAGCTCCGGAAACCTTGTTGTTATTAGCTCGAAAACGAATCAAAGACGAGCAGTTTCCAATCTCGGGCGGTATTTCACCAGAGAGATTGTTGGAAAGAAGCAGGAGTTTGTTGAGTTTCTTCAGTTGAAAAACTCCTTTTGGAATAGGCCCTACTAGGCCATTTTGAGAGAAATCTATGGCTTCCAAGTTCTGACAGTTGGAAATGGAAGGTGGTATGTTGCCTTCGAGTTTGTTCTGCCATAAGTAAAAGAGAGTGAGATTAAATAAGTAACCTATTTCAGGTGGGATTGAGCCAGTGATTTGATTGTTGTCGAGTTCGATGTGAGAGATCTTCTGGCAGTTTCCAAGCTGTGCTGGGATTTCCCCGGAGATTTGATTGAGGCTAAGCTGGAGTTCTTGGAGCTCAGTTAGATTGCCGAATGATTGTGGAATGCTTCCGGTTAAGGAATTCACTGATATGTCAATCACCAACATCTGGTTGCAGTTTCCTAGCTCAGGAGGGATGATACCAACCAAGTTGTTCTGCCAGAGCAAAAGGTTTCTAAGGTTTCGGAGCTTGCCCAATGTTTTCGGAATTGAGCCAGTGAGTGAGTTTTCATAAAGGTATATGTCCTGGAGCTCGGTGCAGTCACCGAGTTCCGGAGGGATTTGGCCGGAAAGGAGGGCGGTGTAGATGGTAACGGTTTGGAGTTTTTTCAGGAGGCCGAGGCTCGGTGGGAGAAAACCTGAGATGCTTGTTTCTGCCAGGCCTAATTTCAACAAATTGCTGCAGTTGCCAATTTCTTGAGGCAATGAACCTTCAAGGTTCTTGTTGCCACCAGCTCTAATCACTTCAAGATACTTCAACTTGCCCACGGTGTTGGGAATGGAACCGCTAAGTTGATTGTCGTAGAGGATTAGCCATCTCAAGCTAGTGAGGTTTCCGATTTCGATTGGAATGGAGCCCCTAAGTTGATTTGAGTTGAGAAGGAGTTGTTCAAGCTTGGGAAAGTTACAAAGCTCACTCGGAATCTCGCCGGTCAAGGCATTGCCACTCAAGTCTAAGTGAGTCAACTGAGGAAGAGCAGTGCCGATCTCTTTAGGGATAGAACCAGTGAGATTGGTTCCAGACAGAACAAGCTTGTTTAAGGAAGATAATGAAGTTAAATTGGAGGGAAGTGTTCCAAACAAATTGACATACCTCAAGCCCAAGGCTACAACTTCATCGTTAAAGTTGCAGGTAATTCCAAACCATCCACAGGGAGTTTCATTGCCGGAGTCCCAATTATCCAGCCCCTCAGGCGATCCATTCAAGCTTCTCTTCCATGAAAGTAGGGTTTCGCCCTGCTGGTTGACGGCGAGAGCAGTAAAAGGAAAGAGAAGCACGAGGGTAGAGGAGAGGAATAAGAAGGAAAAGAGGGGGCATGGATTTGCAGGCATTACAGCTAGGCTACAAACTCCAACGAGAGGAACAGCAGAGAAAAAGAGGGTTTGAGCCTTGGGAGAACCAAATCATGTCTTGTGGGTTAATGTTCTTTTCAAAGTCTTATAACTAGATGTTTAATCGTATTAAACTAATTGAAAGAAACCCAGAATCTCCGGATCCAAGAAACAGCTAGGCCATTATGTTTTCTGCTCAAGGAAATGGAATTTTAGATGGGTTTTTCTAGTTTTTCTTTTCCTTACAGGGAGAGAGAGAGAGAGAGAGAGAGAGACAGAATTGGCTTAGGGGGGAAGAGAAGATAACTGTTTTTTAATTCGAAATGGGTATTGAGTTAACTGACTTTCCATACACTATTTTAGAGTAACCTTTTTACGTGGGCTTATACAAATTTATCTCTCATTTTTCTTCCTTTTCTTTTCATGACCAAAGAAAAATAAAATATAGTTATTCAACTTATTTTAATCCAAGGAGTTTGGGTCACTTTAGTGTTGTCATGGGTAGAGTTAATAAAAGCATCCTGTTAATTTTTTACTGTATTTTAAAAATATTTTTCAAAAAAAAATTTAAAAATTTATTTTTATTTTTATTTTAAATTAAAAAAAATGGTATTTTTGAATCATTATCATTTTCAAAAAAAAATATATCATTTTGATGCATTTTTAAACAAAAAATATTTTCAAAAACAGCATTATCTACACTCACAAACAATCACAAAATCTCCGGCTTGTGTTTAGAAAATCAATCTAAATTAGATTAATTATAAACTTTTCATTGTTTTTTAAAAGATAATAAAATATAGTCATTCAACTTATTTTAATCCAAGGAGTTTGGGCCGGTTTAGTTTTGTCATGAGTAGAGTTAATAAAAGCATCGTGTTAAACCTCAGCTATGTGTCTAGAAGGTCAATGTAAATTAGTTTTTTTTATCGAGTTTTATCTAAATTGACGAAATTACAGTTTAAATCGAATTTTTGACCCGGCCAAACAAGTCAATCCATCCTTTTTTTATTTTAACTTGAATTGGTCTAAATCGTGAATCGAATGGAACCCGGGTCAACTACGCATGGTGCTAACATTTTTTTGTTAACACTATATATATATATATATATATATATAGAGAGAGAGAGAGAGAGAGAGAGAGAGAGAGAGAGAGAGATTGTATTACAATTATAGGTTAATCAGAGACTAAATTCTTGAATTTTTCTCAAAGGACATGTAACTTGAATGTGAAAATATAATCATTACCCAAATAGGCTCAGAATATTGAGTTGAAAATGATTGACAATCTTCCTGGGTTGGTTAGAGAAATATTGCTTCGAGTTGCATGATCTGCTAGTTTAACCAATAATTTATGCAACCCTAATTTATAATTTCTCCGATTTTCCCTCCCTTTTTAAGGTTTGATGTCATGAATTGACACAAATTGCAGAACCAACTCCCAGCACCCCGCAGTGAATTTGGATCTTAAACAATTTTTAAGACCAGAAAGAGTCGAGATTCAGATCTAAACCAGAACTAGAAAAAACATTGGCAGATGATCATCCATGCATGCATGCAAATGAGATCTGTGACGTGGTCCTTCCGTCCCCTTGTATGCAATTATTTTAAACCATGCGCTCATAAAAATAACCTAAATACATACCAAAACAAATACTGTACCGATTAGATACACCAAACCCAAATCGAATCAACTCCATATATATATATGTGGGTGGGTGGGTGGTGATGAACTTGCAGAGAAATTAATATGTTTTCAGACTCTGAGCGCGAACAAAATATATGATCAGATGCCATTTGGAAAAACAGATCCCGTTTAGCTAGCTGATATGAAAAATAAAGCCATCACGTGATGTCGCGTGATGAGGAAGACGAAACTGTGATGTGCTTGGATATAGAAATTATTGGAGCAAACATATAATACAACAATCCACTCATACACACACACACAGATGGCCTCCCTCGTGACTGTGCAGTGGATTCATTTATATTATTTTACTCGGAATCATCTTAAGATAAAAGTGTGCCTATGCCTATTAGGAATCTAAGCACATGAGAGAGAGAGAGTTTAAAAGGCAAGATTAATCATCCATGGCGTCGGACAGCTTTTCTGTATAGTGAGTCATCCCTGTGTCGATGGGCAAAGAGGAAGAGACAAAAACAACGCATCACAGAATATTACAACAAGGAATTAAAATAGAGTAGTCCCCTATCTGCTACCTCACCACCAGCTTCACCTATATTTCTTCCTTCCTTCCATCATTACTCCTGCTACTCTCGCTACTCTCCTATATATATATATATATATATATATATATATATATATATATATATATATATATATATATATCCCTGCATGTGTTATTGTGTAAATCTTACATTTTTATACATATACTAGGTATTTTGTCCCGTGCTACGTGCGGGTGGGCTGCTGAAATTACACAATTGCAAATCTCTCATGTTTAATTTGTTGAAAAAAGAGTATGAGATTCAAGTAAATTAACCGGGTTAAAAAAACCCAGTTGGTTTATAAAATTGAAATACAAATTGAGAATTGGGTCATTGGATCAACTGCGTCTGATAAAAAGAATAAATAAAAAGACATCGACCATAAACAAATTTTAAAAATGGGAGATTGCCAAAATTATAGTAAAATATTGAAAACAAACTCATGTCTCACTGAATTCATGATTTGAGATATGATATCAAGATAACTCTACATGAAAAAAACAAAAAAAACAAAGGATGATTCAGAATTAATCAAATGTTGAAGAATCAAACTAAAATAAGGTTCAAGGAAATGACCAAGTTGATTCAAAATAATTCTCCAAAGTCGTGGCCTGAGTCATTAGAACGAGTTTATACTATAGAAGGAAAATTCAGGAAATAATGACTCAATAATCTCAAAAATCTAAATGTTGGGGGATGAAATTGAAAAAAAAATATTAATCTAAAAAAACATAAAAAAACTATTGCAAAACCTGATTTAACCAAACAGGTTGCCCAGTGAACCTTGTAATTTGATGCCTAAGTCGGGTTGAGTTCCAAAATAAAGGGAGAAATGACCTAGTATGATGGGGTCAAAATCTTGGCTGAACAACGACATGATATGCTAGGAGAACAAGAAGTAAAAACGCATTGAATTTTTACTCCATCAAGATAATACCATTTTTACTTCTTTACTGCATAAAAAATCAAACAATTAGCTAGGAGAAAATCATGTCAAAACCAATTGATTTTTGTTTTTGCTTTTATCAAAATAATGTCATCTTTACTTCCTCTTCTTGATTACTTCTTTTTTTTAGCAATTTTATCCCTTGATGTTTAATTTCATTGAATTTTAATATCATATGTGGTTCTTAGTTTTTTATCATGCTTTTAAAACCCCGCCTAATAGCTGATCCCTATCATGTCTTGGGTCACAAATTGAGTCGAATGACCATAATTACCAGGGATAACCAACTTTTTTTTTTTTAAAGGAATTGCAATCATAACAATAAGGATCAAATTAAAAAAAATCATATCAAATGATTGGGGATGAAATCAAAAGGTAAAATCCAATTATAAAAAAAAGATTAAAAATAAATATGAATCAAAAGAATGAGGATCAGATTTGATTGAAAAATATACAAAAAATAAAATGTCAAGATATGAAATTTAAAAATAAATAAATGAAATTTGATACAATTATAAAAATTAAGGACCACCCTTCAATTAATAATACCTCTTAATTAATTAAAATTAAAAAATCCACCAGAACTTCAGCATATTTTCCATGAACATGTTTTGAATTTTAACTTTAGAAGAACGTATGGTTATATAGACTTCCATTTTTAATTTAGCGGTCATAAGATGTCAATTTTATTTCTCTCCAGGGCATGGCAAAGGGTACGTAGAAATTCATGAACATGACATGGTCCGAGAAATTGTCCGAGAAATTGTCTCAGACTCCAAGTATTTTTGGAGGTCGGAACTAAGTTGGGAGGACGCAATCTAGTAAATGAGGGGTCATTTTCTCGTCGCAGTTGGTGGTTCAGGCACGACACGTGCACATGATGGATGATGTTGTCTTTGTTAGGTGATCATCCCCTCTTTAAACTAAGTATCACTTCCAACTAATTCCAGTGAAAAGGACCTTGAAAGCTATCAATTACTTTACATGCAGTGATTGCATGGGTAAAACTTTTTTTTTAAATAAAATAAAAATAAAAATAAAAATAAAATTAATACCCTCATATTCGTCTCAATTGTTGTAGATTATAGTATTATTTTATTTAAAAAAAACAATATATATGTTTGTAGGATAAATCAGTTTCGGCAAACCAAAATGTTTGGATCGTGCCAATTTTTCATAAAGTAGTTTCATCCATTAATTCCCGATGTTTTCAAATTTTTATTGTTGATGTCAAAAATAATTTTTAAAAAATAAAAATAATTTTAACCATATTCTCAAACAGTGATGATGCTTCAGCCTCACAAGTGAGAAGGTGATGTTTTTTTTTTCGTTCTAGAAATGATCATGGATGGTCCCTCTAGCTTGAATAGATACTCAGCCAAACCCTCTATCTAAAACTTTGTCAAATCAACCCCTTATTACATCAAATTAAAAGTGATATGAGTTCTTAATTTTATCCAACTTCTTTATTAATTGAACTGTGAAATAAATTCCATGTGTACGTTATTGGGAAGAGGTCTCAGCGTTTTCCCTTTAGTGGAAGAAAAAGAAGAAGAATTTGAAATAACCATGTTAAAAGTAAAAAAGATTGATTAGGCTAAATGTGCAAAGTAGGGGGATCATAAATGATTTTTACCGATTTTCTTATATGAATATTAGAGCCTTCACCAAGCCATGTCCTTCTTTTGTTTTTGGGAGGGAATGCCGTTCACTTAATTTCAGGATTTAAATTCATGTATATGTGGGTATGGATATCAAAATCGAAAGCTTATTATTACCATTAGCTTTTCATTTTTTTATCAATGAAAGAAAGTTTAAGATCTTATGACATCATCTAGAATATATGGTTTTTGATGATGTATGGAATTTTGTGTAGTTTTAAAATAATAATATTATAATAACTCTAATTATAAAATTAAAACTAGTTGGTTGACTCAGGACCCTTAAACCTTTCAAATTTAAACAGAACAAATGAATGATTGGCAAGACAACTGACTCGTGATAATTACAAGTTAAAAGTCCATTGACTTTTTTTACTTTCTTAAGTCAAAACGAGGTTGTTTTAATTCTTTAAAATATAATAATTTGGGCCTACCTCAACCCATCACTTGCCCCCAGGTTAATCTTTAAAGTGAGTTTTAATACTATGATAATAAATATTTTTATCCTTATCTTACCCTAAGTTAATCCGATTCAACCCTCTTAATTGAACTTTAAAACTATTAAAATAATTATTTTTATTGTTACATTGACCTGGATCAATCTAGATTTACCATTCTAAGTTTCTAACTCATAACTTTGGTCTTGCCTTATGTTGACCTCTAATTTGTATTTTAAAACATTGATAATGGTTGTTTTTATCCTTATGTTGACCCGAGCTCGTGACTTAAGCCTTTTCTTGGGTCCATCTCCAAGTTGGATTTTTAAATTATAATAATAGCAATTTTTATCTTTATATTGGCCTAAGAAATGTTAATTGTTAAGGAACCATCTCACCTAAAAACTTAAGTTATTAGGTGAGGCCCAACAATATGTTTTATAGACTCTAGTGGGATTATAATATTTTTTTTAAAAATATTTTTTATTTAATTATATGATAACAAAAATAAAAAATAAAAAAAAAATCAAAAATCAACCCAATATTGAGAAGTTGAAAAAAATAATTAATAAAAGTTAACTAGTTAGATCTGTGAAACATGTCAACTAGCTAAATTTACGAACATGTTCGTGGATTTTATAAGATAGTCTTTCAAACAACAACTAATCCTTCTTATAATAATAATATTTTAAACCCCTAAATATAAATTGTCTTTTAAAAGAAATGAATGCATCTTCTAAACATAGATGAATTTGAATCATTATAAATTAACAAAAAAAAAAAACATGGTGCTGAAAGTGTTTAATTTAAAAAGAGAAAAATTATGACCATCAAGAGAACACTTATTGCCTAATTTTAACATAAAATATAATGTTTTATTCAAATTTACCTGTTTTATTTGGAAGAACATGTTGTATCATAATTTTTATAATTTGAGAGGATCGCAATCCACAAATTACTTCATTGGAAAATAACTTGTTTATCAATAAAAATTTACTCCATTAGTATTTATCCATGTGATATAGATAATGAACTTCAGTTTATGTTCTTACTATTTATCAAGTAATACAAATCGTCACCAAGAGACATGGTGTGGTGAAAAATAATTTGAGATCTGTCTTGTAAATTTTGAATTCAAGTTAAGGTGTGTTCATCTTAAAACAAATGAAATTTTATTCACTTAACCCGAGTCCCCAAAAATACCTAAGAGACAAAACCAAAAAATATATATATATATTACAAACCACCCATTATCACTAGTTTTTTTTTTTTTTTTTTTCTATTTTCTTCTTTGTAACTGAAGTCAGTCCATGTGATTCTAGTCAATATTCCTCCCTCCCTCTCCCTCTCTCTCTTCAAATATATAATTATAATTTTATATATATATAAAATTCCTTTTCTTTTTATAATTGATTCTTTTTTATTGTTGGTTTAATTTATGGCCGCTACCTCGCTAGCGGGATGGGGAGCGGTCAAATTAAAGATTATGCTTGGATTCTGGACTGCAATCTTTCAAAGACAGCATTATTGTTGGTTTATATATATATATAATTTTGATATTAAAAATCATCTTCGAAAAAAATAAAAATAATTAATTTAGTGTTTTTCTTAAAAAATAATATATTCAAAACAAGTAGTCAAAGGATGCTTCAAAGTCTGAATGTAGACCAATAAATTATTTAAGTATAAGCTTTTCAAGTACGAAAATACTATTCAACTGATGATATGCGCTGGTCTTTGATGCTATTCTAAAAACATCTATCATAAGCAACATGCAAGATCGTGCTGTTTAATTGTATGCAAATATTTATTACCCAAACGTACGTGTAGCTAATTAATCTTATCATAGATTTCCTTTCCTTTTTTAGGTCCACATTACATTATTTATTTATTTTTACAAATAATAATTGAGTATTTGCTCCGAATCTTTAGCTGCTTTTTTTTTTATATATATAATTTTGTGCGTATCTTTTTCTCTAATTGGATTTTCTATATATAAATGTGATCTTACTCATTATTTAACTAAAACATAATAGATTTACACATAGCCATCAAGGAAGCAGCATGATAGCAAACTAGACACACGATCAAAGAGTAATATAAAACTTGTTTTAAGATTTCATTCAATAATTAAATTATGATGATTTTTTAAAAATTATGATGATTTTTTAATATAATATTAAATATTTAATTCCAATCTCATATATATAATTTTGACGTGGTGACTAAAAGAGATGATAAATTTAGCATGAAGTAGCATAAATGAAAAATAAAACTCTGTAGAGTCAAGTATATGCTATTCAAATCAAATTTGTCAATTCCGTTTTGGTTGGTACTTTTTTTTTTTTGGAATCGAATGTTTTGGTTTGAAAGAGTTTTGACGCGTCTTTTTAGAGTTCAGTTTATGTATATATATATATAATTAAATATATTAATTAAAAAAAATAGTTTAAATTCAAAAATAAAATTATTTAAAAATGTACAATTTAATCTAAAAAGGACACAATAAAATGATTTTTATGAATAAAATTATGAACATGTATAATATTACAAGAATGTTATCATTAATCTCGCAAGGTTATTACATTATCTTATTGCTCTGAAAATTTTAACATAATATATATAAATATGTCAAGAGACTTATCATAAAATTACATCTCAATCTAATGGTCGAATTAAGAGAGATTGAGATTATAAAATTATTTATTATTTAAAAAAAACACTATTTGACCGAAACAAAACGGGTAGAACGAAACCAAAATGTTCTGGCTGAAATTTGGGAGGAATTTATGGAATGGACCGAAATTAAACGAGATAAAAACCGCGTTGTTTTATCTCGTTTTTTTTAATTGGTACGAAACATTTCGGTCAGTCAAAACAAAAAAAAATTGACAACACTTGTTAAAACATGCTTCAGCATCAAAATTAGCAGTATAATATTCTGCGTCGCCCTTTAAAATGGCACTCTCCTGAATATAGATGAAGGTTGCGGTTGGATTCTAATCATTTTCCATCTCCTTTTCTTGATTTTCCGGCAGCAGAAAAACCAGCACTTGCTTCACTGGTGATCGTGCTTTTGAGCAATAATTGGGGGGATACGAGAAACAATCCCAAAGTAGAGAAGGGTTTTTTTTTTTTTTTATTATTTATTATTATTATTATTTATATATATATATATATATATATATATATATATATATTCATCAGCTATATATATATAATCATCAGCGGCTAGTCAACTATGAGATCATTTAGACCAAGAAGAGCTTCTTTTTAAGCATATATGGCCCCCCATGCATCCCTTTCACAACGCGAGCCATAACCACACAACTGGAAATGCACGTGAATTTAATATAAATAAATAAATACACTTTTTTTCTTTTTTCTTTTTTTCAAGTAGCACTTCAATAATTCTTTGCTTTATGGCTTTGCCTAATCCTTTAAGCACTACAAGTTATTTGAACCAAATTAAAAATCAAATCTAAATATCTCTCAATAAATAAAATATATAAAATGAACCTAAGCTAAGATTTTTTTTTTTTTTAAATATAGGGGAGAAAGAGTATAAAGAATCATTGTGGAAAAGTCTTCTTTCAACTTTTTTTTATTGTAAAAGCTAAAAGATTAAATAATCAATTTCAGTAATCATTAGATTTAATTCCCACCATTATTATTTTTTTATTAGTCAAAATAAATGAAGAATTAAATGCGAACATAATATCTATAAACTTAGTTTTTTAAGCTTAAAAAAACTTTTCAAATTTACAAAAAAAAAAAAGAAGCTTGTGGAAGAGACAAATAACATTTTATGGATTGATTTGGACGAAACAATGGGTTGGAAGAAATGTTTTCATAGACCACACCCACCTGAGTCTTCACCTGAGCACAATCTAGTACTTGTCGGCATGCTCCTGGGCTTTCCAATAGGCCCATGCAATATTTATTGATTATCTTGATTTCCTAATTTTTTTATATAATTTTATATTTTAATTAGGGCTCTTATTTTCTTTGGATTTTTTCACCTTTTTTTTTGTACTACATCATTTACTGTAAGTTAATTTATTCTTTTAGTATTATCATGATGATAAATCGATTTTCATATTTTTTTAATCATATTATAAAAGTTTTTTTTTTTTAACAATTTTTTGATTTTTAACCTTTTCTTTATTTTTTCAATTTCATACTTTTATATGAGATTTTTATTACCTTGAATTTTTTTTATCCTTTCCATATTACTTTTTCTTTTAATAATAATTCCAAAAAAGTCAATTAAAAAATTTATCATCGGATCAATCTTTCGTCAGCCCAAGTTGAAAGTCTTTGCCATTTTATCTGACAAATGGCTTGCAATGTATTACGGTTTTCTCCATGTCATATGGGTTCAACCATATTATTGCCCAGGTTGAAAAAACTTTTTTTTTTCTTTTTCAAATTATTATTTCTTATATTTTTGAATGTGTTAATATTAAAAAATAAAAAAATATTATTTTAATATATTTTTAATAAAATATTATTTTAAAAATTAATCCTATCATAATGCTAAACAAGCTCTTAAACAGAGTATATATTGCTTTTGATCCACCGTCAGTTCCCAAAAAAGCCCGTAGCCCATAGAACAAAAACACTCGTGAAATGGCTCCCTTCCCGCTCAGTCTGGGAAAGGAAAAAAAGTAAAACGAAAAAAGAAAAAAACAGAAAATTTTGGAAAATCAAAACGACCGCTTAGATAGAAGTAGAACAGAAAAATTAGCCCCAGCCAAAGAGAATGCAGAGGAAAGCAACGGGGATTGTACGGACTCAAATGGAGTCTCTGCGGTTGATCTGCGACGGAGATGCCAAAAACCAACTCCAGAAAGTGGACTCCTTCATGTCGTCGTTTTGCAACTCTCTGGATTCCATCAAAGCCATAGTAGAAGAAACTATGCAAAATCAAGGTCAGAAAAAGAGTGGCATTGCTGAATTCTTCGCACAAATCTAGTTAAACTTTGTTGTCGTGTAGTTAGTTTCGGAAGTGAAGCTGTTTTGTTTTGTTTGGGGATCGAATTAGGGCTGTCAAAATTGTTTGATTCTTTTTCTTCTTTTTGCAGGGAAATCAGGGAGGTTGAAATGTAGCTTGAGAGAAGCTGATGATGAATTTGTTAAAGTTCTGGCAGGTCTCTCTCTCTCTCTCTCTCACACACACACACACACACACACACACCATTTTTCAGTGAATTTATGCTGGCATTTTTTGTGGTGTTAAAAAACTTTTTTTTATCATTTCAATATTTGATCTTTTGAAGTGGCTGGTAATCTGGACGTGAAATCTGAATTTGTGTGTTTCAGGCAATTTAAATACGAGTGCTAATTACTTAATTAATTAATTGTTGGTGAATGTGCATTGCTACTTTTAAATGCTACTATGATTTAAGTTTGTGACTAAAAAAATCAAATACTGAATACTTTAAACATGCAGCCGTCATTACCATTTTCGATGGAAACTTATGTTTTGGGAGGGCTGTATTGTTCGCTTGCAGTTAGCGCTATTGTATTTTTTAAGTTAGTTTTACTGGTGTTAGCGTTAACCTGTGCTGGAAGACAGAACAAATTCATTTCCTTGTGCTCATTACTGAATTTGTGATTTTGAGTAGTACACTTTAATTTTTATTTCCTTGTGGAAGCTTAAAATTGCAAAGAATTAACTTGCTCCCACTTCCGGAATGTGAAGGTGCAAGTGTTATATTTAACTTACACCGATCATCTATTTTGATGTTTTGTTTTCTTTATCATTTGTATGCTTGAGTTCATAAATTACCATGCTATTTTGGAAACCCTTAACTTAAGAAATGATATAAAGTAGTGGTACAGAATGTTTAGAAGAAACAAAGATATGCTATTTGGATGATGAAATGTTATGATTTTCATATTTCGTCTGACACAAAATTAGTTGAAGGGAAGCAAGGAACTTTTTATTTTTTTTATTCTTAAATTGGAACTCTCGGTGTCTTAATAAGAATGCTGGAAAAGAGAAGAGAACAGTTAGTGAAAATTTGTGTTTTTATCTCCAAAAAACATCCATTCTCTGCTTCAATTTTTATTTTTGTTTTTGTGAGATACAATGCTTTAAAATTGATGTCCATTTTTTTTTATTTATTTGTGTTCTCTTACAGTTAAGACTCGGAAAGAGGCTAAGCAGATGACAACAAGGGAGTCAATATCTACTACAAGAGCTAGAATACAAGAACTTCAAAAAAGTGTTCTAATTCAAAGAGCTAGAAGGGATGAGTATGCAACGATCATGTCCCAACTATCACTTGGTATTATTATTTTCCTTTTTTTAGCTGATTGTTAATTGTTCAGATTCTGACTCCATTACCATAACAGTGCATTACCTTTTTACTGTTTCATCAACTAACTTGATTAAAAAGAGATTTTTGTAGCATAGACTATGCCTGTGAAATTGATGATTAAATAGTGGTTCTTAACATGAGTGGGGTTTGATTCTGGTTCCTACTGAAATGGAAACAAAGGTTTAGAAGGTTGAGATTTGTTGGATGTGTTTTCACATTTTTGACATGTCAGGGCCCTATGGAAACTCATGCAAACATCCATTAGGATGTATCAGGGCTGTAGAACTCAACTATTGGTGGTTAGTTTTAATGTAACATGTGAGCTGACTACATAACCATGGCTTTTATTTGATTGGAAAAGGAATTGTAAGGTCTGAATTCATGATGTTTATTAATTTTGAGTTTGGACATCCTCAAATTCTAGCAAGCTGTGATATTTCTTATGTTTGTTTCTTCATCAGTTGTCTGTGAAAACCATATTTGAGTGTTGTATGATTTGCCTTTTCCAATCTCTTGAGCATGTAAATTATGTGGTTAAGTTGCTTATTGGTCTCTGCTCTCAGCCCTTTTCCTTTTGGCATTGTTGACAGCTTTGGCAACATCTGAAGAAATAGAACACCAAGACATTGACCATAAAAGGGATATTCAAGAGGCAATGTTATGGTACAATAGGGTTCTTGGCTTGAAAATTGAAGGCGGCAAGGGTAATCATAGCTCATGAAATTTTTAATACTCATTTTCTTTTTTCCCTCTTTAAATTATGTACTTTTGAACTCTTGATATATTTAGGAGTAAAATTCACACTCAACAACATCAATTTGAAAAATCAAGATGAGGAGTGCTCTTTCACCATTCGCCATGAAAATGATATGTACACATGTAAGTAATGGATGCATTTGGTTATCAAGTAGTTCCAATTTTCAACTAAACCAAGTTTTTGTCCATTCTAGTTCTGTTATGGGCTTAAATTTTTCATGGTCTGTTGTTTGAATATATTCTTCTTATATTTAAAATTTCTTTTCTGCCTAATTTGCAGTGTTGGGCTGTGATCCACAATTGAATGACACCAAACAGCTGGTCCACGACCTGAATAAAACCAATGGTTTGTTCAAATTTGTCAGAAAAATGAGAGAGAAGTTTCAAGAAGCTGCATCACATGGTAGAGTTTTAATTGTCGTGTTTCTTTAACCTGCATACTTGGGAGAAGATACTTTATGAATAACGGGCACTTGCTTTCTCGTTTGTGCAGCATCTTTCATGTACTTGCACAATATTTAGGCAAACATAAATGTTGTTCCATATGAAATGCTAGTTGCTCTTCTGGGACAACTGCTAAAAGTAGAGAAGTTTGATGAATAGGCTTTTATCTTTGCTGTACTAATAAACTGTGTGTTCAATCATAATGCATTAGGATTTTTGCCTCAAACCACAACTCTTCACCAAGAATCCGCAACAATATCTGTGTCTGCTCCAGCACGTTCAATCTCCAGTGACACAAGTGAATCTCCAGGGAAGACAAGTAAAACTCCCAATGAACATATAAGAAATTCCAAAGGTGGTCGTGGCCTTGGCCGTGGAAGGGGGAATCGAGCAATCATGTCTCCTGTATCTGTTCGTTGGTCTCCACGTTTTAAGGTAACATTATTTTGATTGCATTGGAAGTTTTAAATCTTTCCCACCACCCAGTACCATAAGCATCATATTTATAATCTTTTTTTTCCCATGCAATTTAACTCTAGGGAATTAGTGAAGGATGACAATTGAAAAAATAATGGCTAGAAATTGGTTTCAAATTGATTTAAACAACAGGAGTCGATTTCGCTAGCCAGTATTCCTCCTCACATGTTTGTCACTATCTTTCCTTGAACTTCTCTCTTATGTTGCTCTTGCGAAGACATTCTCCCCATTTCATCCTTAAATTAAATTTAGGCATTTTTTTGTCACCGTGTATTTATTACGACTCACATTTGAGCTCTTTGACATTTGTGCTATACAACTTCGACTGATATGGATTTTCTTGATTTGAAATTTATGGCAGGCTAAGAAATGAAGAAGTGGAGGCAGTCTTCTCAACTTGCTCGTGTGCAGCTTATCATTGTTTGCGACTAGGTTGCTTTCTGGCTTGATAGTTGATATTGGAAAATTAACTGAAAGCAAATGGAGATTCTCTCCGGCAGATCGATTACCACTCATCAGACACGATGACCTCAACAAGGAGCCCAAACTAGATGCACTAGGGCATTTATTATGCTGTAACTTTCTGGTAACTGAATTGATGATGGATGAATGAAATGTAAAGGTCCAAACATGACTGTGTCCCTTTTGTTGATATCTAATCTATGTATTTCTTCTTTTTTTAAAGCACAATCTTATATTGTGGAAATGAAATAACCCCCTTTATTAATTTCAGAAATTGAACTCAATCTTATATTCTCCTTGACCCTATTTCACAAGAATGTAGCATCACCATCCCTTTATTTTAAATGCAAATTTAAATTATCCATCACTTTTTATTGCCCCATGCTCTTATAAATCCCTTTATTCAGTTATATGTAAATTAACAGAGATTCTAACTTGTAAATACACATGACTCCTAAATATTTATTCTCAGTCACAGAGAAGAACATGTTGTGCAGGTGGTGGATACAGATATCTTTGCAGCAGTGCATTTGTCTGCATCCAAAGTTTCTGTGCCTCTAATTCATCATTTGCTAGAGCTGAGCAGTCACTTTCATTACAGTCTGCAAAATATTTTCCACTCACACCTTCTACTTGTGGACTCAGAGCAACATAGCATGTGGTTGATGCACCCTGCATGCACAGAATACTAACTTCACTGTTTTCTGTCTGTCTGAACATGAATGTTTTTTGGCAGGGGAAATGACAGGGATTTGTGGACAAACCTGAGATGTAGATTTTAGTAACTTGGAGGCAGTGAAGTAAAGGGAATCTGCAGGTGAAAGTTTTTGTATTTATGAGATTGTTTTTCTCATCAAAGAAAATATTTTGAGAGAAAAATTAAACTCAGGCAACCTGTGATAAAGCCCTTATAACTCTCTCTCATTATTCCAGTCTTTACAATGCCTGGGTGTACTGCATTGATTGTTACTCTTGCATTCCTTGCCTGCAAAGCATTCATCTTTTATGAGATTGACTAAATTTTATGGTGCTGAAGCCATAACTACTTGGATATTTAGAGATTGACATAAAGAGTAGATAAAAAAATTATATATGATCCCAAAAATATAGCAAGAACTTACTCTCATATTTTTTTTATTTTTTTTATATATTCAATCTCTCTTTTATAATGTTATAAGTATCTAGGGAAGACACCAGGGTGGCTTTTACCTGGAGCTTTGTGGCTACTTCCTTGACATGCAATATATTAGCCAATTTGGATTGAGAATATGCACTTGTGCCATCATAACTGCAAAAATTGAAAACCAAATATGAAGCCTAAACCCATAATAATGATTTCTTCTCCATTTGTAATTTTCCTACAAGTTGTTAATGACCTCTATATGTCTTATGATTTTGTTAGATCCTTGGTAATTGTTGCTGTTATTAGTTTGTCTCATCATCCTTAATATACTGAAATGTGAGATGGATTTAATTTATTTAATATACAGAAATTAAGAAAAAGGAGAGCGATCTTACTTTCTTGGGTTTAGCATGTTGCTGAAACACAAAGCATCTCTCCTCACCCAGCTGTGAATTGCAGAGGAAAGATTTATTATTCTTCCTTGGATGCCTGTCTTCTCTGCTGTTTCTATCATTTTCTCTAATAGCAACTCTGTCAGCAAAAAATGCCCTGCAAATGGCCTCGAGGTTTTACTTGATGATAAAAACTTTATTTTCCCACCACCTTCCTAACACTTGCTATAATACAAAGTGGGATCTTTGAAGTTCTTGGCCCCAAAATTATCTTCTTAAAATCTCACATTTTCTTCTCTGTGTTTTATTGCTTCTTAACACTTGTTATAATACATGCATCATCACTTCAAGAAACAACCCCAGGATCCACAACCTTTGATTTTGGTGGGTGCAATCTTGCTTCACGCTAGCATCAAGCTTATCAATGAAGGAATTTGTTATCGACTTGCCTGTGTGATCTATCGTGTGTTGAGTGATTGTACCTATTAAGGAACTATTTTACCTAAAAGTTTAAACTATTTGGTGAAGCTTCAAAATATAATTTATATTATTTTCCAACACATCCTCTCAAGTGAAAGTCTTTTGATCTTGAAACTTGCACACAAGTCCATACTACCTTTTGTTTGATTTTTATCAAATAGAATGGCAGCGGTGAGGTTTGAACTTGTGACCGCTGGGTCAACAAGACTCTGATACCATGTTAAGAAACTATCTCACCTAAAAGCTTAAGCTGTTAAGTGAAACTCTAGAATATAATTTATATTATTCTCTAACAGCATCTCTACTACTAGCTAAGGATGAGAGAGGGTGTAATCTTGAACAGGTGATGAAAAAGCTTCACTCCATAGACGGAGTTGATCACTTTGGTAGTGAATTACACACTTTCGCTACCGAGTTCTTCTGTTCAAGAAGCAAAAGCTCTTATAACTTTGTTCATCCATGGTTGGAGTACTGAATCACAATGACCTCATTGCATCGTGAACGTGTTGTAGCTGTTGCATTAGCCAGTCTTTCATTGTGTGCATGGGACCTTGAACTTTGAGCAGCAAAAGTTTTTCTTGAGATTTATTTGTTACAAGGAGAAAATATGATGAAAAAAAAATTCATTACTTACGTAATGTTTAATGCATAGACCACTGACAATTTTCAAGTTTCAAATTTTATATCGGTATAGCAATGGCTTGTAGCTAGCAGGCTGGATAGAAAGGTTTGGATTTTCTTGGAGTCAAGAAGCTTGTAAAAAATAATATGGAAAAAAAGTAAAATAATGGAAATAAACTAACATAAAAAGCCAAAATACCCGGGACTAGTGCGAAATATATTGCCAGGGAAACTGAGGCAAACCCTAATAAGCTATTCTCTACCTATCTTGTTACATTTTATAAAGCTGATGGTGTGTTACATATAATGCCAAACAAACCTTGATGATCATAGGAAATTAAGTAATATATTGTTGTATTTGTTATTTTTATTATTTGTTAAATATTTAGTTCGTTATCAAACCTTCTATTATTATTTTTTATTATAGTTATTAAGAAATAAAAATAAAAATAAAAATAAAAATCTCACAACTTCAGGATATAAATTAGTTTTCAAAAAATCATAAATTAGTTTCTTGTTAGTTATTTTGCTTATTAAAAGTTTTAGAGAACTAATATTCTCTTATGGTTTATTCTACTCATAAATACAAACAATTATCTCCCATTGTATATGTGGGTGTCCAATAGTTTAATGCTATATTTGATAGAGATTATAATAATGTAATGAATAATGTTGTTGATTATGTTAATTATGACGGTGATATTCGATAATGATATTGGTGACGATATCAATACAAATAATGATATCATTTTACGAGAGAGTTTGATGGTCGTAAACTAGTATTGTGCACTATTGGAGTTCACTTAATGCACTATAATAATTATATAAATAAAAAACTTTGTATGGTTTCATATAACACAAGAATGCGATGATTGAATGAAATTTTACATGAAAATAGAAAAAGATGTGTAAACATGTTTAAGATGGATGCAATGACATTTCAAAGTTTATGCTTTGATTTAGAAAGCCTATATAGGTTAAAAGCTTCAAGAATTATGAGTGTAAAATTCATGTTTCTATATACATTAATATCAAGTACTTCAAATAAGAAAGTTCATGAAAGATTTCAATATTTAGAAGAAAAAAATGTTAATAAACATTTTAATGAAGTTTCGAAAATAATTTGTTCACTCGCAATAAATGCTATAAAACTTGAAGACACTGAATTTGTAAGCACACCACATGAAATTATGATGAATCCAAGATATATACTTCATTTTAAGGTAACACCAATATGTTTTTTTTTTTTTTATCATTAGTGATTTGTATTAATAAATTGGATAACTTCTCTAAAATTACTTATAAATTGATGCTTCTTGTTTTTCATGTAAAATTGTATCGGAGCTATCGGTGGTACACATATGTGTTTGTGTGTCTGCAAAAAACCAAATATCATTTATCAATTTTTGACATACAATTCATGTTTGTTTAGGTTGAATAGGAAGGTAGTGCATACGATATGCAAAGTTTTTCTTGAGGTAATTGACAATTTCAATATCAAACTTTCAAAACCTCTAGAAGGTATTAACAAATAAAGAAATTTTGTTATTTTATGTGGAAAAGTTAATGTTATTGTGACTACTGAGGAATAAATTACAAAGTCATTATTTGTTATCCCAATGGAAGTACCACTTTGTTGATTTTGGATATCCAAATGAATATAAATTTATAGATTCAAGATATCACTTGCTAGAATTTCACCGGCAAGTTAGGAAGAAGTATGTAATTGTGCTTACTTTTCAATACACTATATGATAGAATATATATATTTAAAGTGTTGAAAAAACAGTGGAGGATCTTGTAGAATATGCTCGTGTTTCCTTACAAAACACAAGTTTAGGTTATAGTGATATTATGAACAATACATGAATAGAATTTGGCAGCCATCTTAATTTTATACTCTTAATCATTAGACAAATGTGAACCTGGGTCACTTGATTAAGAAAAAAAATCTAATTTTTTTAATAGATCTATGTTCATTTTATTAGAGAATAATATAAATTATATCTTGAGACTTTACCTAATAGTTTACGCTTTTAAGTGAGATTATTCCTTAACATAGTATTATAGTTTTGTTGACCTAGCAGCCACAAGTTTAAATCTCACCACCCTCATTCTATTTGATAAAAATCAAGTACAAAATAATATGAACTTGTACAAGTTTCAAGTTTAAAGTACTTTCTTAATATATTTACAGTTTCATTCGAGGATAAATATCAGGATTCGAATCTAAAATGCTACCAGACCCGAACTGTGCTAGGGCCTATAACTTTATGGATGCCGTCCTAGCGTAGGCTCCATTGTTAACATCTCTTCATCTAATGACTAATCCCACCTAGACCTTAACCATTTTGATAACTCTAATTAGATTTAAACATTCAATCTCAGGTAGAAAAACACCACTTTTACCTTTTTCTATTAATTTATTATTTGAGGATATATTATCATATCCATAAAGTTAAGCATAATAGTTAGCTGCGTCTTATCTTCTTTTTCATTATCTCTAAGCAATCTTAATTTAGATTCTCATCATTTCCTCACAGTACTTGAGATTGTAAGATAAGTTTGGATACGTTTTTTTTTTTTTTTTTAGATATTCTCTTTTATTATAATTATTTTGATTATTTTTTATATAGAAATAGTGAATATATATCATTTATGTGAATATTTTTTCTATTTTAAAATACTAATTAAACACAATAGAATAATAAAGAATCTGAAAAAAAAAGAAGTTTACCCAAGTAATTTGTAGCGAATGTCATCTCAATTTTGTCTTCGGAGAACTCCAATTTCTGAGAGTATATGCCAGCATTGTTTCTGCAATTAAAACTGATATTTTAGTAACTATTTAATTTAATTTCCACTGTTTTGTCTTCATGAGCTTCTTGTCACCGCAAAAATAAGAGAAATTAAGCTAATTAATAATACTCACATGAGGATGTTAAGGGGGAGTCCAAGAGCGAGAAAACCAGAACAAAATCTCTTTACAGAAACAAATGAGCTTATATCAGTCTCAAATATAATTATCTCTGCCTTTGGACTCTCTTTTCGTATCACTTCCTTCAGTTCATCAGCTTTTCTCAGGTTTCTTGCAGGAATCACTATTCTCAAACCTTTCTTAGCTAGTGCTCTCGCAGTTTCAACTCCAATACCTGACGTAGCCCCTTTCGGAGAAATAGTAATAATCACTCGGAAATTACTGATATGCATGCATTCATACTTGTACAGGTTGAGAAAAGATAATTGACACACTTTTTTAGTAAGAGTAGAGAAATTTAACAAAAAGAAGCAGGTGAAGAACGATTTATGTATACTGTATACTATATATTAAACAAGAAGAAGTGATCAAGTTTTGAACCTATCAGGGAATATATAAATAATATGATTCGAGAGAGACAAAACCATATCTCTTGCACCAGCCAAAAGGGCCCGTACTTGAATAATCTCTGCAGAATATACTGAT
Source organism: Salix caprea (assembly GCA_964035475.1). Lineage (NCBI taxonomy): Eukaryota > Viridiplantae > Streptophyta > Magnoliopsida > Malpighiales > Salicaceae > Salix > Salix caprea. Next base: position 5,674,928 of record OZ037744.1, read on the forward strand.
TGTAGGGAGAATAGTACAAAAAACTATGTGCTCTTATCCTGAGACTGCTCAAAACTATAGGAAAACATGGAATATATCAATATATTGAAGGGAAAAAGAAATTGTAGCTAGGTGTGGTAATAGTCATGAACCATTTTGATCAACCCTTGTGTATATAGATTGTGAGAGAAAGCTAGGGATTGAAGTTTAAGCCCTAGTGAGTGATAGCAAGGAACTCTTTAATGCTCACTTAAAGAGAAAATTAAGAAGAAAAGGAGGAAAAGAAAGTAAAGAAATGAAGATGATGGAAGGGAAAACGATCAATCTCAAGACTAGAATTTCCTCCAAGAAAACGAAAATAAAAAAGAAAGAGGGAAGAAAACCTAGGACATGATCATATTTTGATACATCAAAACCTTTTTCATCCATGCCATGATCAGCAGGAGTAGGTGAAAAGATGAAATGTAGTTTCCATCAAGATAAAGTTGTGCGTGTGTATGTATCTTGCTGGTTAGAGATGAAATTTGGAAACTAACCAGTGATGATGGCAGTTAAATGGAGAGGATCTGAGAAAGCATAATCTTGAATAACTTGCTCAGCTGTTGAGTTTGAGCCGAAACCACTCGGTCCTGCAATGCCTGCCAGGTATCGCAATGCTTCCTTCATGGGGTGGTGCCTGTGGCCAGCGAGTAAGAGAAGCAGTTTAGCCTGAGATCACAACCTAAAAAACTAAGTTGGAATCTTCTGTCGATCAAAGAAATGATTAGGTTATGTTGGTGGTCTAATGCTTGAAATATATATTTCACAAAGTCTGCATCGCTGAAATAATTGGCTGAGATAACTTGCTGAGTGTGGTCAATGGAGTAGCTTATTCTTTAAGCTCTGAGAATGTATAATACCATTATTTTGTCCCTTTCTTCTTCCTCAAAATTAATGGTGAAGCATTGTTCTTGTCGAAATGCACTGTTATCATAATGTGTTTTTGTTTTTATTTCTATTCTCATTGCTGTCTGTCCTTGCTGCTGGCCATGCTTTCTTTTCAAAGATGCTTATTTCCTGCAGATACTATTTGCTAATAATTTCTTTGATTTCATTTTTATTTTTATCACATAAAGAATCATTTATTACATCAGAGAAGAACTCATTCAAGTGGTGAAAATTGACCTGTAATTAAATTGTTTTGGACTGTTGTTCCCCCCCTTCGTTTACCTGGTTGCATGGTTGGTTGGATCTGACACACCCACAATTAACGCATCATATGACTCTCTTTTTTAAGGAATTAATCATGCCTTGATCAGACATTAATTAACGTACCTTAATTCCCATATTAAGTGACAAGATATTGTTCATGCTGATTGATGCGATGAAAATGGTGAAGTCAAAAAACATAGATGATGGTAAACATTGTGAGCCACAAGATGATTTATGAATCTTGCCAATGATTAATTATTCATGGAAAGACTGTAAAATCCTGTAACAGTGCAGGATTGCTTTCATACTCAAATTTCTCTTCCTTCACAGGGAAATCAAAGAGGTCTCATTTTTCATGAATGGAATTTGTAATTACCGAACAACATACTGCCCAGAATTTAGTGGCAGAAAGAAGAAATCCATACGAGTGTGCCACTGAAACATCCCTCTAGCTAGGAACATACTGAGTTATGTATTTGCAATAGCATTCACAGTAGCAGTGAAAGATTTGTGTAAAATTCACTGAAAGATCAAAGTCCAAATCCATGGAGAGATGAACTACTGCTTACGGCCATCATTTTACTTTTAACAGCAGCATTTGAACTCGAACTCGTTGACCTGCACGACAGAACTGATGTGCATGCAGTATTCACACGTGTGCACCTAGAAAATCTATTCTACTGATAATTGCATGCAATGTTGAGAAAAACATCGAATTTTTATCGTGAAAAACGGCCAAGGATTTCTGACAAAAGTGCCTTTTACTGTGCAATACCGTGTTCTTCACTTTTCCTTTTGGTCTCAGTGGCCAATCCATCACTTTGATAAAATGATAGCCACGGTTGTATGATTAATGATCTAATTGAAGTTGACTCCACAGCAATGGAGGTGTGAACTGGCTATGAACTAGGGCCCCATTGGTTCCCTACGCTGCTTCCATTTCTCATCAGTATTCCGAGAGATAGTCAAGCACTTATGTTTTGGTTTCACACTGGAAGATGCTTAGTTTGGTACAAGTTGTTTTTTAATTTTTTTTTAATTTAAAAATATATTAAAATAAAAATTTTATTTTTGACATCAACCCATCAAAACAAATAAACACACACAACTAATTTTACGAAACACAATTCCAAACGGCATCTAGATAGTTGCTTGTGCTTCGGTGTGGGGTTGGGCTGATTTTTTGCAGAATAAGAAAACAATGCTCCAGCATTGTTAATGTATTTTAAAGAACAAAAAAAATTCATAACTTGACATCATTGAAAGATAATTGAAAAAAAAAATGTCCATCTCTAACAATCGAAATGTAGAAGGATGAAATAAAAGGTTAAAACACTCTTCTAGGTTTTATTATTATAATTATAATGTGATCTTGCCTCCTTTTGGATCTCTCTCCTTCACGGCATGCTCACAAAAACAAAAGTGTAAAGTAATAAAGGTTTGATTGGAAGGCCCATTCACTGGCCTTAAATGCTTGTTGGGAAAAAAAAAAAAGGATTTCCCATCATCCAAAACTAAACTAAAGAGGGGTAGCTTCTTGAGCCAAAAATCTATGGTAAAGATTATGGATTTAAATAATATTTTATTTTTCTTGAAGTTTTCTCCTATTTGAGTGTGCTTTGTCATGAATGAATAGCGATTTCTCTTGCTAATTACTTAAAATCAATCCTGCACCAAACTAATGAGACAAAAGGGGAGTATGGTGATGAATATCCTTAGTTAGAGGCAGATCAGTAAAATTCGTATGTTAGCTTAGTAATTTTTCCCTAGAATCCAATCAAGAAAGTGGACTTACAATTTCTTTTCGATAAGTTTTTTGGATCACAAACTTTTTTTTTAGATGTGAGAAAACTTCACCCCTATAAAACATATTTTATTAACCTAGATGAATGAGTAAAATTTCGATTATTTCAATCTCTTATAATGAATATACATCCTAATTTAAATTTAAATTTTTTTATTTAGATTATAAATTATTTTTCATCATGATATGTTTTTGAACAAAATTATGGGAGGTTGCTAATCTTAAATTATAATACGTAGAAAAACATGGTATATACCACAAGGTCTCTAGGACAAACAACTTTGTAAGAAAATTGTCCCCAAAGAAGTTGTAGGGCCCAAGCGTTGTCTGCCCCCATGTTCAAAATTTTCCTGCCTGAATTGATGCATCTCACCAGTTCAAAGCGTCAACCATGGCCGACCAAACCCTAAAAATCTCTCCCGTAATAGTGCCAACCTAAAATTTGTCATTCATGTAGATCAAGTAAGCTTGAGAGAAAATCATGTATCATTTTCTATGAGTGCTACCCACACGTACGTGCCATAAGTCAATCATGGGTTTACACGTGTCCACAATGGAGGTGGGCCAGCACCAGAGGATAGAGCCAATCACGGGAGAGTGGGACATGGCCACATCTAGTGTTTGCCTTTTGGTATACCTAAAACATAGATCAATGGATTACCTAGCTATTATATAGTCTTGACATGATGATCGATGCTATGGATTTTCATGTTTTTTCTTCCTTGGCTTAGGTTCTTGTAAGGAAGCTTTGGAGAAAAGGTTGTTTGTCTTCATCTTCGCAAATATGGGTCGGTTGACATTACATTTTAAATTTTAAATCAAATTACGGGGAACAAAGATTTAATAGAAAACCGAGATTTGACAAACAATACACACCCATGCATGTATAACCTTCTCTAAAAAAGACATTTTTTTTCTTAAATAGTGTTTTTTTATTTTTTATATGAGTAAACTATATTTTCTAAAAAACGTATTTTATAGATCCAGGTGAACGAGTAAAACCTCAACTCTCCTTAATTTTTATAAGAAATATATACCCTGATTCGAACTCGAAATCTATTATATAGATGTTAAATTCTGTAACATCATACCATGTTTAGTGGGACTATTTTCCTTACATGACTCTTGATAAATAAAGCGGGGATTATTTGAACCAACTAGATAATTAAGAGCAATGGTGGAAAAGGAATATAAGAAAAAACTATTCAAAGACAAGATATTGTGTTTGCCATTCTTGATGACTAGTGGATGACAATATGGGGGGAGTGAAAGGCAAGAACATAGTCCACGTGGTTGAATTTATAGCTTTAAATAATAGTTTTCAAAGATGAAATGATGAATTATTTGCTTAAAGATTTCACATCTGGATCCTTATCTTGAGACATGATCATATGATAAACTTACATTTGATTGAGAAATCTATTCTTTTTGAAAGAACGACTAAGTGACTATTTAGAATTATTGGCAGGAGATTATTTTTGAAAATATTTTTTATTTAGAATTATATTAAAATATTTTTTTTAAAATGATTTTTAATATATACATATGAAAATGATCTAAAAATATATATAAAAAATTAACTTAAAATAAAAAGTAAAAATAAAACTCAAACTTTTTCAAAAACCCTTATAAAATATAGTTTCTAAACCTTCCATGCCGAAGTTTGTAGAATGGACTTTTCCCGTTAAAGCCTATTAGTCGGTGGTGTTTAGTGCCCATTTGGGACGGCGTTTCAAACGCCGTTTACAAAAAAATCAATTTTTTTTTATTTTAAATGAATATGTTTTGATGTTTTTAAATTATTTTGATGTGTTGATGTCAAAAATAATTTTTAAAAAATAAAAAAATATATCATTTTGATGTATTTCGACACGAAAAACATTTTGAAAAGCTACCGTAATAGCTCTCCCAAACAGGCCCTTAGTAGATGCGAGCTTTACGATTTTCATTTACAAAGGACAAATTTTAGACCCATCATTTTTGCGTTTAAGAAAAACAAAAGGAACTAAAATTTTTTATCGAAAAAAGAGTATGTCTACCGTAGCAACTCCATTAAATTCCATGTTCATCATCTTCTTTTCTTTTTACGGCTAGCTTTACGACTCGATCTATAAATTCACCAATTGTTTTGGATTTGGATTTGGATTTGGATTTGGGCTTCCAATACCTAGATGATGTTGTCGGCCTTGAAGTAATGAGTGACTTTGAATAGTCAAATATAGAAATATTATAAATAAATGATAATTTATCCCAAATAAATTATAAAGATGACCTAACAAATGTATTTATAAATTAGTGAGATAAGTTTAGACTTACGAAAAGTTCTAGTGATGCTAGACTAAAATGATGCTTAAAAAAATCATAAATTTTGATCCAATCATTGGATTAGACTAAAATTATCATAGAAGTTTTCAGAAATCATCTTCATTATAATAATGACTATGTTGCTATGCGGACCATTGGATCTTGAGATATCAAAAATCTTGCCAAGATCCTTGGTTCTGATAGTTTTGTAAAAAAAAAAAATCATACATTTTTTTTATTTTATGGTTGTTTTCTTAGTATTTTTAGATTTTAGTTTTTGTTTTCTAGTTGAGATAGAGTTTTTAGCCTATTTAAAGATTTGTAAACCTCCTAAAAAATAAACTTTATCATTATTATATTTTAGAGGATAAAACTTTAAATTTGGAGTTCATATATGCAGTCCTTCTCACTCATAAATTTTTTATGTTCTATGTGTGTTTGTGTTGTTTTTAACCTCCATCTTCATCACTATGTTTTATGTTTTCTCCTTTTAACATGACTAGTTTTCTTCACGATGTGTTATGTGATTTTGTAACTTTATATTTAATATCTTTTAGTTGATAACGAGCCATATGCCCGCGCGTTGCGCAGGGTTTTTGTCAATGTATAAAATTAATTATGTTTTTTGATATGTTTAATTCTAATATTTAATTGTGATGGAAAGTGGTTTGTATATTGTATAATCGTGTTATTGTTTTAATTGATTGATATAAAAATATATTACTCTTTAATTTCCAAACAACCAACTTTTATTTAACTGTAATGTTATTATGCTAAGATTATGTTTATTGTTTTGTTGTTTTTGTTATATTAATTGTTTGATCGTTTTAATGCCATTGCGAGTTTTAAATTTGAAGTATTTCTTTTTTCTCATCGTTATATTGCTGCAGGGACATTGTGTTAATTGTTTAGTTGTTGCTGCATAAAACAAAATGATAATTGTGTATATACATGACCTTTGAAATTTATGAAATTTGTTATTTTATTTTAATGTTATATTATTTTAGCCAGATTGCGTTAATTGTTTTATGATTGTCGATGCTTTGATTGTTTTATTGTAGCTGCTACTTTTGCGAGTTTTGAGAATTTGATATATATATATTGCGTTTTAAATTATAAATATTGTCATTTTGTTTGGTGATTGTGTTGTTCTGGTAAGATTGTGTTAATTGTTTTTATATTTGTGATTTGCTAATTGTTTCATTGCTGTTGTTTTTATTTTTAGCTGAGCACATGGAGCCATCTTTTTATCTTCTTGTCAAGAGAATTATGGTAGACTAACTGATTATTTATATCAGTTAATGGAAGAGCCCAATGCAAAAAAATGCATGTTGGGTCTTTGAAACATGCAAATAGTATCTCGCCAAAATATATAATCAAACAATGATAAATTACCACTACACCTGAAACAATAACTCTTGGATTTTATCTTATATGAAGGTATATGCGTATTTGGCTATTTTAAAAAAAAATGCAATAACCTTGCAATAACCTTACTGACCACGGCATTTACTATGCAGTTTTATCTTATATAGATGTATTTTATATTTAACCATTTAAAAAATATATGCATTAACAGTAATGCTCTCATCGATTACTGTGCTGTTTTGTCTTACATATAGATATTATAATTATTTGACTATGCATATAAATATATAAAAAGAAATATCCCCAAATAAAAGGCTAAAAATCATAGTGGCCCTGAGTATGTATGAACAATAAAAATCATTTCATTACTGCTTAAATCTGTTTAAATCCAAGACCTCATTTAAATTTTAGTAATAGTTATGTCCCTAATAGGACTGTTTCATTAAGAAATTGATTTGGTACGTTTCTGCATAGTGTTTGTTTCAAGAAAATTTATCGAATTCTTAAAAGTTGAAAAATCAACTCCATTTATTTTTATTGTCCGTAACTAATGATCTAGAACCAAAAGAGTCAACTCTAGTCACAGGAATGCAAAAATATCAACATCTAATGCAATATGTAATTGGCAAATGTTAGCTTGTCTGTCCTACTCTCGTTTGAGTTTGGCTTTAAGGGGCAACCCTGATTTCCCAATGAAAAACATCAAAATAATCCTTCACTTGAAACGACAAAAAAGATTATGCTTTCACATGGAAAATAAAGATAGATTTTTAGGCAGTGTCTAATATTATTGCAGTAGTTATTTAGTTATTTTTGAAAGATTTTTCTTGGTTAAAAGTCATTAAAATATTATTATTATTATTATTATTTTGAAATTATTTTTTATATAAACCCATCAAAACAGTTTAAAAATACTAAGAAAATAATTTAAAGCAAAAACAAAATTAGAAAAATCTCAAGAACACGATTTCAACAAAGTAACAAATATTGACGAAATATCCAAAATGATCTAATGACACGGGGCAACCTAGCAAGACAATTGCTAAAAATGCGTAGAAGGAATCAAAATATACCATTGGTCATTTGATTAAATCAAGCAAAACAGATGTACATTTCCGGAGAATAATGGAGAATAAAGCCTCCCTTTGCTTATATCTACACATACTGAAAATCAGAGTGGCATAATCCATAAATAGCTCTAGTATATCAAAGTGAGATCATGGAGGTGAACTTTTATGTCTACAAAAAAAGCCCCACTCAGGTCTTACCAATGAGGCAAAAAATTTCAGGCAAGGGGCATCATCATGGATCTTTTGGCATCAGATTGAACAAAAACACATTCCACACTTCGCACATGTATAATTGGAAATGAACTCACAAACAATGCAGAAATGCCCACGGTAAGTAGAGCTTGGAGGTCCCACTGTTGGCCTTATATATGATGGAATATGCGGAAACAAAGCTTTTAGGTTTGCATGTTTCCATTTAGACCTACTATTCATACAATTAATACATGTTTAGCGTTTCCATTCATACCTCATGTAAGAGCTCAAGGAAATTTGTTGGGGCTTTCCTAGCATTCTCAAGTGCTTTTACTTGTCGAGTCTTACGCTTTGTGTCTTTCTGCTTCTTTTGTATATAGACTGCAATGGAGATCAAACAAAATTTTAAAACAATATGGCTAAAAGAAGTAAACAATATGATTAACTTGCACTTTGCTATGCAATCCCATTAAACTACCACTACTTGTGACAATAACTTGGAAGGAATTTTAAGAAGAATTCTCATTCTCCTCATTCAAAGATTCAAATGTTGGTTAAGGATTGATGATAAAAATGTCAAGTTCAAAACTTTTTAAATAAATGCACGCTAAGCAAAAATCATTGGAGAACAAATTTGCAAAAAAGGACATGTTTCAATATTTTAAAATAAAGGTAATTAAACATAAATATGGGACATAGCTTTGCATAACATTATTGAAAAACAAATTAACAAAAAGGGACATGTTTCAATCAAAATAGTTAAGTGCCATAAACTTGTCTTGCCGAAACAGAAGATGCATTAGAATAGATAATTGACACCATGAAAAAAATAACAGGAAAAAGATGCACACAACAAACTTCTTTGTGAATACTAATAAACAAAACCAGCTAGCTATATATAATAGTTGCAAAAGAAAAAATGACGGGGGAAAACATAAACATACCATACACATAAAACACTACACGCCTTTAATGCATCAAAGAACATTCTCTTTAACTTGAAACTATACAAAGCAAAGCATACAAATGGATAATGCAACAAAGGTTTTTTCAAGACAGAAAATAAACACAAAAGAAAGAAATGAATGAGAGACTCTGATACCGTCATCTTCAAGAGAAGATTCATCATCATCAACTGCTTCTACTGTTTCCATCCCTGTATAATCATTCTCCAATGCTTCAAGTCTAGCAATCGCCGCCTTAAAAAAAATCTTCTTTAAATCAACGAAACATAAGTAAAACAACAAAAAGCTTTGATTTTCCCTATTAAAACAAAGCCCCAGTAACTAATATCTTTCTCAAATCAGCCAAACATCAATAAATAAAAAATCAATCTTTTCATTTAAAAATAGAACCTACTCTCTTATTTAATAGTTCAAATAATTGCAAAAATAAAAAATCCTTCAATGAAATATCAGAAACCTGAGTTTTGTTATCATTGCTGGCATGCAGAATCACCATTTTGGAGCAATCTTTCGAGCCCGCATTGAAACTATTCGAAACGGGTTTGAAACGTAATCTTCCATTAGCCTTCAAAAAATCCAAAAAAGAATCAAAATATAGTTACTTGAAAATATAAATAAAAATGGAAAAAAAAAAACACAAACTTTGGACGAAGACAGGGATATTAAAGAGAAAATGAGTGAACCCAGGTGAAGGAAAGCGGGGGCCTTTGGATTCAATTCCGAATTGAAAAGGCTTGATAAACAATTAAGGGATAAACAATCCATTAAACACCAAAAATCATGTAAAATTATTTAAAAAAAATAATGTTCAATAAGCCAATGTACTCATTTAGTTTCAAGAAGAAGCAACCTGCGCAAGAGCCACAGTTCAAGCATGTCTCTCTGCATGTGTCCCCTCGTCCATGTTCTCAATTTCCCCATCACTGTTAAGCATTACCTGCAGCCTATTTTCCTTCATCAATTTCTCAGATCGAGCATGTCTCTACAACCGAAAACAAAACTTAATTAAATAATGGAAAACTAAAGCTAAGTACCAGCTTTCAAAGTTTTCAATTCCATGCCAATCAATCTGAAAGTAAAAGCAGTTATGAAGAGTTATGTTCATGTCATCCATGTCATGGTAAGGTACTGACAAATACTCATCCTCGTCCATGGTTAGTTTATTTTCATAAAAAAAAAAAACTAACCTCCTGAAACTTTTTCCGCATGTCAGTATCCTGAGTACCAACAAAGAAGTGGTCCAGGTTATTTTCTCCAATAATCTCCACAATGCAAGCCTCTGCATTCTTCATTTGTTGATGACCGCACCTGCCATTGAAATTGAACTTCAAAATCACACCAAACCCAGAAAAGAATAAAATCTCCACAACCCAATTTCATAAATCCACAAACCCATCAAATTCAGCATCAAAAACCCAAAAGATAAAGCCTTTTTACACCATAAAAACACACCTTGCAATCATTTTTACTCCACAGTAGAAATGAGTGTGTGAACAGTTAGTGAACAGTAGAATCCCGAGCTGTTTTAGCTCTTTTACTAATTACTAATAGACCTGTCAGAAGGAAAAAGCATCGTTTTTTACGGTCAATAAAAGACAGTTAAAGGAAAAACCAACATAAAATAATATATTATATAAAAAATAACTAAAGATAAGTGGAAAACACTGCAGAGCTACAATGATTTTCCCACATGATTTAACTTATAGTTAATTGTCTCTTTGTTTTCTTTTGGTCGATCGGTGATGCCTTTTGAAAGAAAAGCAAGAAAAGGGTGCTAATGAATTTTGCTGGAAGGTGAGTCAAACATTGCTGCCCAATCACTGTTAAATGCCCATAGGTCAAGCAGGAAAAGAGTGGAAATTATTTGATCCTCCACTGAAAGTTAAGCCAAAAAGAGACGAAGAGTGGAAATTAATTGCTGCCCTAGTTACTATTACAATCCACAGTTAAATGAGTCTTGAAGAACAATATTTCAGCATTCTGTTTTAGCTATACCAGTTATCTTGCCCAGGTTCTTTTTTTATTTAGCAAATTGATTCAATGATATGTTTATAATATTTGATTAGTAAAATTATTATTGATAAAATCCATTAGAAATATTTTTTTTTGCATTGAAGTGATTAAATATTGTTATTGCTCTAACTGTTTGGAAAATTATGTAATACACTTATTATCCAGAGTGTATATGTCACAAAAGTCCTATCACAATAAATAAATAACAGGTTCAAATACTAAATTGAGATGAGATTATTTCATTTTTCTTTTTTTTAATCAAAGACAGATTCCATCAGCAGCAACAACAATATTGCAGCAAATAATTTTATGCACGAAGACAAATAGAGATTGTTCTCTTTCTAAAATCATACATATCTCATTGACAATTAAATCCTAAAACCATATAAAATAATTTAAAGTCAAAGGAGTTGACAGAAGAGAAGATTGATCATAGAATTTGGTTTGTCAAGCCCAAATCGTTTGTAGCAGTTAGTGCCTTGCTAGTTTGCCTGTAGTGCAACTTGTAAACTTACACTACATGGTACATTTGCCTATGCCTTGCTTTTCATTTTGTAGCTTTCGGCAACCTTTTTCTTATACAAAAGGGTGGTTCTTGTCTTATCTTGGTGTTGGTTGTGCATGGAAAATCATGGTAAAGAAGAGTGATGTTAAAGAATTAAAAGGGGTCACAACAACTTGGAAAACTTTAGCTAAATCTTGCATGTTGTATACATTGTTGCAATTGTTTGTTTAATTAATATAACAATAAATAAATAACAGGTACATATATTAAATGAAGGTGAAACTATTTCCTTCATATTCTTGTTTTAATTGTTGTTTATTTTCTTCTTTGCCAGCTGTTTCTAAAGGCAAAACAACCGCCCCACCAAAACTATGACAAATATAATACCTCGCCATCCTTAAACTGTTACTATGTCGTGATTAAATTCCACAGCTAGAAGTACAATGCACTTTTTCAACATTAGGCATCTAGAAGGCCTTGCCACGCTATGAAAATTCAAAATATGTTATTTTTTTGTTTTCTCTAGCATTATCTACACTTTTTCTTGGAAGAGACGAACATTTTTCTACCCCACCACACCAGCAGCCTAGATAGGCAAACCAACATTAATAGGAAATGCAGCATACAAAACACAATAGGCTAAAATCAGCAACAACCAAAACACAGACACAACACACAAAAGGCAACACAACATAGTTTAATTTTAACAGCACCATCATCTCTAAGTTGCAGGAACAAAATGAAGGATGAAGAAAAGCGATTGATGACTAAAGAGCAGGAAACACAGTTGAACCCAATAAGAGAAACAAACACAACCAAACTCAATAAGAGAAAAGCAAATAGAATGAAAAAAGCTAATAACGAAAAGAAGAAACTGAGATTGCAACACGAATAAGACAAACAACAGCACTAAAAAACAGCTAACCTTCGCAGCAACAACAATCGGGTAACGTCAAAGATGAACCAGTAGAAACTATAAAATCCCTCAACAGAACCCAAAGTTGAAGAACACCTACACATAACAACACACCAAAGAATCGATGTAAAAATCAACCAAAACAAACATAAAAGAAGAGGAAATAGAGTAAACACAGCAAACCAAATCTCAAACCACACACTTAATTGAAATAAACAACAAACAACGTTGCTAGGAAAACAAACAAAGGTGGGAATTGCCTATTTAAATGAGAAGACAAAATCTACACAGAACAACAAACCAAAGAATTGATATAAGAAACAGTCAAAGCGAAAATAAAAGATTTCCATTGTTGCGGAATCCAACTGAAGACAACCTATTAATTAAATGCAACGATTGACTGCCCAAAAATTGAAATTACAAACCTATCCAAGTAATTAATGCTAAAGTTTAATTTGGGTCCCAATCGCAATGTGACTCTCATGTTTTAGTAGCCTACATTATTACCGAAAGAATATTTATGGGAAAAAATATTCTAAGAACACAAAAACTCTAACAATATAATTATAGAATAAAATGAAAGTCTAAATAATTGTTAGCAGGAGCTTAGTAGCCTACATCACCACCAAAAGAATATCTATGGAAAAAAAATATTCTAAGAGCACAAAAACTCTAACGATATAATTATCGAATAAAATGAAAGTCTAAATTATTGTTAGCAGGAGCAAAAAATATCATTTGTTCTCGGTAGCATATACATGTATTTTATTTCTATTACTATGAAATTCATAAATGAAGTAAAATAATTAAGGGTGGGGTTACCATTATCCTTTTTGTAGTAATGAATCTTGTATGTGTTCCTAAGAAGGAATTTGTCCATTTTTCGGGGTTTCAAAGGGGCGTGGATACATATAAGAACTCTTGAATGGAAATTCAAAAGAGATGCAACTCCAGTTCCTTCGAAAATGGTAAGATCTTTGGTGCAAGAAGAAGGGGTTGATCCATATCATCTTGGCTTGATTCTGATTTCTCTATTTTTTTAATAATACTGATTTAAGAATACCGAGTTGGGGTCTTCTCCTACCTGTATCGAATAGAACATAGGGGGAAAATCCAACAGGAAAAAGTAATGGCAACAACATTTTTTAGAGAATAAGAAGCACAACTTTTATTAAGCATGGCAATTTGAGAAAGTATAAGTTGGTAAATTATTATTTTAAGATGTTTTGTTAAATTCTAACATAATTAAACATAATACCAGCAAGAGAAACAAAGACATTAATGCTCTATGTAATTAATGTTTGCACATACCAGTAAAGCAAAACAAACAAAGGCATTAATGTAAATTTAAAAAATTATGAACACATCCGCAAAGTGAATTGAGCAAACCTTAACGACAACAAAGCAACATCTCAACCGAAGCAGACAAAAAATAACCGACACATTTCTGCCGATGATTAAATGATCTGCCATAAGAAAACTAACAAAAGCAAGGAAGAGACATCAACACAAATTCAACAAAACCAAATGATGATTAATTTTTTACAACAATTAGTACAACAATTGACAGAAGAAAGGTTGCCATATATGAATTACTCACATATTATTCTGAATTATTTGTTAAGCATTAATGAACTTAAAAATGGTATGTTTTGATGCAAACACAGAGCCTTATGGCCGGAGTAGTGAGCTATGTGGGAAATCTCAAGGTTGCTTTGCTGGTAGAAAAGGACTTCATCGATCCACAGAAGCTCAGGTCACACATAGAGAAGGCATTTGACATGATTTTCAAAGCTGCATGTGGAACAAACAGCCACTCCACCGCCCAATTAAAGATCTGTTGAAGAGAGAAACTTTGTGCGCCTCTTCCTTCTTTTATTTTTGTATTTGCGCCTTATTCACATGATATCTTATGGTGATATTATTGTTGAATTTAATTTTATCCTTAATCAATAAATTTAACTCAATTTTCATTGAATTTTACCCCCCAAAAAATGCAAATGAACCAAAAAAACATTTGAGGACCAAGTTGAAAAGCAGTGAACAACAGATCTACAGTGAAATGTGAGAAGTTGCATGATGTTAGAACACTAATACTGATCCTTCACGTTTTATCTGGCTCTACCAATAATTGATATTTTTTTCAATTGATCATAAGGAGTTTTTCATTTTAAAAAACTTTAACATTAAATCTGTTTAATACAAATATTTATAAACTTGCACACTAAATTGATGGATTATGAACGGTAATAAATTTTTTGATATTATTAAGCCTAAACTTGTATGTAATGTATTGATGCATTTTATTTTTATTTTATTAAACAACCTAAAAAGCAAGAGCATGCTAGATATGAGCAATTTAATTCAGAATAATATGTGAGTAAATAATTATGAATAATTTAACGCAGGCACACAGTAAACCCTTTGAATGAACAGTAAAAATACTCTAAAAGCAGCAATAATCACTGGAGCACAACTAAAATCGACGAAGAACAACAACAAAGACAACGCAGGCACACATTAAATTACCATTATTTAAAAGTAGAGGGAAAATAAAGGGAGACAAAATTAACACCTTAAAGCCACACACAGATATTGAATTGCCAGTATATTCAAGCGCAAGCATGAAAAGAGAAGTTATGTGCTGATTGTTTAGATCCTCAACATTGTGACCCATTTGTCAAACATGTCTCCGAGAAAAGATTTGAACCACAAATATCTCTTAATGAAACACGCAAGCTTGAAAGCTTCCGTGAAGGTGGCATAAATCTGTTCTAGGCACCTTTTTTGAGCATTTTTTGTGCTGTCCATTCTAGTTCTAAGCGTGAACGGTAAAAAATGCCCACGATAATTAATCCCCTCTGCAAGAAACACTGCAGATGGGGAGGGAGAGACAGATGCAGTATGGTTCTAAGCATTTTTGTGGGCATTTTATATAGTGTTCACGCCAATTAATTAGCGTGAACAGTATAAAAAATGCCCACAGAAATTATCTCTTGAAGTTGCGGAAGGGATGGTATAACACACCTTTTTGTACACAATCAGCTGTCTCAAACAATCTCTAGCTCTCTTCAATAACTCTTGGTTCAATCGATTGCCTCAACATGATAATCTCTGTGACCACTGGCGAGTAGAAATATGAAAGGCTAGTGGATTGTAAAGGGAAGGAGGCTGCGGTGGCTAATGGCCGCGGAATGTAGTGTGCAGAGGGGGGGGCTAATGGCCGCTGAATGCAGAGGGCAGGAGGGGGCGGCGGCTAGGTTTAGGAAAGAATTAGAAAGTTAGAAAGTTTTTTATTCGGTGCAAGAGAAGGGATAAGAGGGAGCGCCAGCTAATTAAAAGTTGCACTGTCTTCGTGTGTAGCTTGATCATTTGTTCTTTTTTAAATTGTAATCCACGCAGCTAGCGTGAACCGTTGATTTTTTTAATTGTAATTGCAATTGATGCAGAGCATGAAGCTTTCTTCTTTGCATTGCAAGTGTCATTTACGATTACAATTGGATGCAAACAGTGATGAGCTCGGTACATGCGCGCGCGAAGCAGGAAGGTAAAATGTCCAGTGAATAGTAATTTCAGTCTTGGTGAACAGTCAGAGCCCGAGCTGTTTTAGCTATAAGGTAATTAGAAAATATAGACTTTATATCATATATTTGTATATACTTGTACATAAGCAAACTCAATCTTCGTATAACAAAATTAATATTATTTTATTGGACACTTTATTATGCAAACAGAATTATACATATTTATAGAGTATGACATAAATATAAGTGGAGTGAGCGTATACAATAATTTTGCATATACAATAAATAATAGAAAGAAGAAGAAGAAGAAGAAAAAGTAATCTTATCGCCAACTTGATACTTAATATAAATAAACCAGGTAATCCCATTGTTTGAAAACTGATACACAAGTAATTCTACTATTTGAAAGCTAATATACAACCATTGTGGTGAATCTTGGTATATACAAGAGCAATTACATATTACTTAGAAAACCTATATAGAATAATAATCTTGAAACATTTCTTAATAATGTAACAATCAATTCAAAATTCAACTTTGATAATTAGAAATAAATTCAAAATGTAATAATTAATTATTATATTTTTACATTATAGGAGAAAACCTATTATTTTTGCTTAACAAACAGGCGCGTGGCCACTAAGCTGCAGACGCTTCTTCGTTTCTTGATGTGCAAAAATAATTAAATATCAATAAATAGGAGAACCAAATGACTCGAACCAAGCCGAAAACTGAGTAATACTATTGTAATTCACAGTGATTCTCCTCACATGCTACAATTACCAACTCTGACCTCTTTTAATAATATATATTATAATTCGTCAGTATATACAGTGCTACATGAAATCAATTCATGTCAGGAGAAGAGAGTATGGAGATGATGTTAGAAAATAATATAAATTATATTCTAAATTTTTATTTAATAATTTAGATTTAAATTTTTAGACGAGATAATTTCTTAAAAGATAACATTAGATGAAAAGTGAAGAGCCCAAGAGGTTGCAAGCAAAACAGGTGGCCTTAGGACCCTGCCTTTTATTACAGGTAATCTTTTTTTGTGTGTGTATAAGTCCTCCAGAATTTATTTTAAATGCAAAAGATGTTAATTTGATCGAGCACATGTTCTGATTGTGTAATTATAATGATCTTCGCAACATTATATTGTAATTGATTTTGGTTGGTCCTTGTAATTTGCATAGTTTAACTAAAGCAACATTGTTTTCCGTTATTCAAAAAAAACATTTTTAACACAGTCACCTTGTACTATTCCTTTACTACATCAAAAACCATGGGTGAATTGATATCAAAAAACCATTTGCAGGCATATTTGTTGTGAAACCTAAAACCTTTAATCAAAAAACTATTGTTCTGCCCAATCTAGCCCATGAGCTTGATCGGTTTTCGTATAGAAGAGGTTCTTTAAACCTGAACTATTTTTTTTTTCAGCTCAAAAACATCATATATAAAGCCAAGACTTATAGGTTTAATTATGATTTTACGATGGATATTTAAAACTGGTAGTGGTGGGAATTACTTCTGTCAATTCCTTATTAAATATATTTAATATCTAATTTGTTTTGAATGCTTTTGTTGCATGAACTAAACATCCGTGTGTTGAGCTGTTTGCTCATCCACATTCATTATTCATCCCATTACATACGACGAGTTCTTGTCCACCGTGAAAAATCTTAATACAAATGAAAGATTCTTGTCTGCCACGACAAAGAAAGGCAAAGAAAGAGCAGAGATCAATGGGTGATGAGCCACTCATTTTGCAACGAATGACTGTAAAAAACATAAAATCAGGCGGGGGGGCGTTTACGTTCAATAAAACTAGTTTCCTCAAGACTTCAATCAATAACACTTTAGCAATCCAATTTGATGGGTATGCACAATGAGCCAGAATCACAGATATTAGCTGTTTCTAATGGATGAAGTCACTGTTAAAACACCATGACATGTTCCTCATTCCTTTAATCTCATTTTGATTCAAAAATGTGTTCTAAATCTTTGTACAACCAATTCGATTTGGACTTGAAATCCGAAGAGGTCTTTTGAGATGAGCTCCCACTCAATTTGTTTGTCCAGAATCCACTGCATGATGTCTAGCTAGTAGTTTTCTTTCCAGGTTTTGGCTCAGTCTTCCATCTAGCTATGAATGGTGGTACTCGTTTTGAGCTATGATTTCCTCAATGTACTAGCTTTGTGATGGTGAGACACATTCATATGATATCATAGAGTGGCTGATATTTTGGTGTGATTGAATGTTATATACAAAGCAGTGTAATATTATGGATGTATAATGACTTCATGGACACGTGTCTCATTGGTTCCTCTCACATTTTCTTTGAGTGTAACTCATACAAAAGAATTGAGCAATAACAAATTTTGCAAACATGTTTATTGAGCATTGGATTTACTATTAGATTTATAAAGTGATCTTAAATTGTTAACATTATGTGTTGGAGTTGTTGTGTATTTATTCTTAATTTGTATGCTGATAATGATATTATTTTACTTGTATTAAATAGATGTTTTTATAAGTTTATTAATAACATGAGCTCGATAAAATTTAAGTTAGATAGAATGTAACATATCACCTAACACAACTTTTTTTTATGTAAATGGACTCAAATTTGCCAAACTCGTTCACTAACATTTTTATAAATGAGTTTAAAGATATTGTTTCTCAACCAAGTAATCCTAATCAACTTTCCGATAACTCCAGAGCCTCTAATTTAATTGTCTGTACAATTAAAAATCACAAAAAAGTAAAAACTTCTCATAAAAAGAAGATTGTTTACTTGTGTCTGCATGGTTAAATACAAGCAAAGATCCAATTGCAGGAGTTGAACAACAAACAAGACAATTATGGGCTTGAGTATATGCTTACTTTGTAAAGAACATAGAAAACTTGAATAATCATTCCCAAATAATCATCTCAAGTATATGGCAAAAAATAAATAGAGAAGTTGGTAAATTTATTGGATTTGTTACCCAAATTAAAAACCATCAACAAAGTGGAAAGACTGAATAATCAAGGGTAATTTTAAATTTTTATTTTTCATTTTCATATTAAATTGTTTGTTTCACATATTTTTAACATACTTTAATTTATTTACTTTGTTTTACCAGATTAACTATGCTCGTCAAATGCATGCTTCATGTGTTGGCAAACGATTTCAACTATAATATTGTTGGGTTATCTTTAAAAAAATCCAAATGACAATTTGAATGTGTAAGTCAACATCAAAGGTCAAACAATAACAAAAAAATCATGGAAATGCAAGTCCATCTTCTTCAACTCCATCTATTCCTAATTTTGTTAGTTTAGGAGAAGATAGTAAAGCATTTATTTATCAAGATAGACAAATTGACAAAAAACTGCAAAGAAATGACTTAAATGTAGACAAGAAAAGAGACAGTTGGAGATACAATTGTAACAATTTTTTTTTATAACAATTCAAGCATACTTAAGTTGAAATTGAGGATAAAAAAAAAAGATAGAGATATTATGTTGAAGCAACAAGATATAATGATTAAACAAAGTCAAGAGAAACAAGAATTGGACACAATTGAGAAAGAAAAAATATTATAAAAATCAATACTTCTAATTTGGATCCAATTTCTACAACTTATTTTCAAAATAGAAAGTTAGAAATTATAAAAAATAAGGGTTTAAATTTTTAATTTTTTGATTGAATTATTTGTAAGGGAATGTATTTTTAATTAATTATGTCTAAACTTATTGGATTCTATAAATATATTGATTAGTGTGTTAATTTTATCAATTTATAATATTTTATCGTGTTATAAAATTGATATCAATTCAGTTTATTTTTTAAGTTTTTCTAACAATCAACAATAATAAGTAAAGTTAATTAACTTGAAATATAACAACCATAAGAAAAAACATACAAATACTTGAAAATTATGATAACATAAGAAGTTTAAATTTAATGATCATTTACTCATTATTGTATTATTCCAATAAATATTCAATCAAATTTTCTTGGAGTTGGGAGTTCGTTGCTTTATCCAAGAAAATCATGTAGTTTTGGTGTTTCACCATGTGACACTGGTATAAAAGACTAATTTAGCGTTCATGGTTAAATCCAAGGTCCATTACTCCTTCATCCTTAATAATCATATTATGCATTATTATGCAAGCTTTCATAATATTTGCAAATGTTTTTTCATCCCAGTATCTCACAAATCCATGCACTATTACGAAACGAGATTGTAACACCCCAAATGCCCACTCGACATCATTTTCTACAGACTCTTGTTTTCTTGCAAAATATTTTTTTCTTTGCTCTTAATGGCCTTGGGGTTGTCTTAACAAAGATTGACAAATTCGGATAAATCTCATCTAGTAAATAGTATCTCATTGTATATTCATGTCCATTATTGATGTAATTCATAGGAGTAGTATGACCTTAGGAAGTGCAACAAAGACAGGTGACCGATCAAGAACATTAATATCATTTAGTGATCCAGGCATTCCAAAAAAGGCATTTCATATCTAAAGATCTTATGAAGCTACCGCCTCTAGAGTTATAGTAGATTCACGACAATATCCAATAAACATCTCATACCATGCAGTTCGACATTTCTCTTATTTTCAGTGTATGCAATTAATGCTACCTAATATCCCTGGAAATCCATGTTGCTCGTCAATTGATAATAACCGACCAATATTGATCTCGTTTGGTGCCTTTAGATGTCAACCTCTAAGAACTTTAACAATTGATTTGACAAAAGCTCTAAGACTTTTTATCGCAGTGTTTTCCCTAATCTGAAGATATTCATCAGTAAGATTTGCAGGAATATCATATGTAAGTATTCTATGAGCTGAAGTTATCTTTTGAAGACAAAATAAGCCAAGAACACCAAATGCAATTGTTTTCTGTTTGAAATATGGATTGTGAACTTTCACCGCATTTGTGATCCGAAGAAAAAGACAACAATGCATCTTAAATCTCCTTCAAAACTAACTTTCAGTGAATTTGGGATTTTCTACAAAATAATCATTATATAGCCTTAATTTATCTTCCTTTCTATTACGATTGACGATATTGTGTCCAAAAACAGAGCCAAGAGACTCTATTCTTTGCCCTTGATTTATCGATTCTTCTTCAACAACCACTGTAGTAGCAACCTGGAAGGCGAGCATAGGAGTGTCATCATCAAAATCAAAAGCATCAGAAAAATTCAAATTCAAATGATTCATGAGGAACATTAATAAAATAGAATAAAGATTGGAAAGAATAACAATGAAGAAAAATATTCAAGTTGACGAGAATATTGATAGATGAAATTTTTTTCCCCAAAATTTGAAATTTTATAATTTAAAATGTTGGTGCTTTTTTGCAATATTTGAAATCTTAAAAAATAAAAAGTTGATGGTATTTTTTCAATATTTGAAATTTTTAAAATTTGAAAACTTGACGGTTATTTTTAAAAAAAAATATTTTAGCAGTTTTTTTTCAATATTTAAAAATTTATAATGTTAGCGAGTATTTTTTTTTTTTAAATGATTTTTTTTATTTAAATAAAATTAAAAAATTAAAAATTAAAATGTTGGAGGGTTCTCATATATATATTGGACCTAAGAGTTTTTATTGCAAGTTAATAATAATACAAAGGAGTAGCAGTTTGGCCATATGCTCTAGCCGGCTTTGATTGGACCTATGAGTTTTTATTGGAAGCTATTAATAATAAAAATGAGTACCAATTTCATGGCATAAATGATACGTACCTAACAAGATATGACAAAGCATCCCAGAAGTAGCAGCAATGAATTTATTCAGAATTTTGCAAGGTACTTAACTGCATCCAAGTCGCTTAACAATACAGCTTTCTGGTATCCATATCCGAAGAAGCCGATCATAAAGGGAACAAGTAGCCACTAAAGAGCTGTTTTGCTTGACCTTCTCAGATAACTCTCCCTTTTGCCAATTTGCACCATAAGCAACTGAGCCATGCTTGGTGCACTTGTGGTTTTGGCCTAGGGGAAGGGACTTGTTCCCTCTACATCCGGGTTCGATTCTCTTTATACATGTCTGTCATCTCCGCGGTGTTTTATCTGCTCATTGGGCTTGTAGTGTGTTCAATTGGTCCAGAGATTAATTGTGGTGCGTGTAAGCTAACCCGGACACCCCGGTTATTAAAAAGAAAAATTGAGCCATGTCTGGCATAGATTTCCATCAGTTCACCTTTCTCCTCATCTCTTCACAACTGCAAACCCATTGTGCATGCAAGCATCTAAGACCACGCCTGGTACATATGGGTGGTGCTTGACTCTCCAAACTCCTCCCCCAGAACAAACTAATGTTTCATTGACTTGAAAAGAGCCATCACCAACCAATAAAAGCACCACCACCAAAATGGAATTGCCCTGATGAGAGACAGCTTACAGCCTTCTTCCCCGTCTGCCACCCTTTCTGCGGGTGCTGTCAGTTGGAATTGGTGTCACATCCTCTGAAAAACATACAAGAGATCGTCACATTCCAAAACATTAAACTCGATGTCAGCATAAGAAGATTCTCTCCTATTAAAAATACTTCTGGTTTTTTTTATTACTCCATAGACTATATGGTCTAGATACACGTCAACTAAAAACATAGCATAAACAAGACAATATTTATGGCATATAACAAATATAAATTGTTGAGGTCTTGAAACACTAAGAAACTAAAGGGTAGCTAATGCCTCAAAGATTGAAAGCTTCAATCCACAAGCATCACCCCAACACCAGTTAATAACAAACACAAGTGCATATATTAAACTCCTAAAATTTCAATCAATGGTTCTAAGACTTTATTTCATATTAACGACTTACCAATGTGACCAATTTTCATTCCAGAACGAGCCAATGCCCTTAGAGCAGACTGGGCACCAGGGCCAGGTGTCTTAGTTTTGTTCCCTCCTGTAGCTCGAAGCTTGATATAAAGAGCAGTAATGCCAAGTTCCTGTTTGTTTTGAAACCATGTTAGTGTAAATGAAACCTCTGAATAAAAAAAGAAACAAAAAAGCTTATAAATTAAATAAGGAAATTTTCAAAAATCAATGTATCAAATATAAAACAGAACAACACCTTGCATCTCTGTGAAACATCCTGTGCAGCAAGCATAACTCAACATAATAATTTGGGATATGTAGTTGGGAGATGTACACCAAGTTCGATGTCTTGTCTCGACCAATGTGTCTCTTATATGCAATTCAAGGATGATATGTAGTTGTAAAGAGTAATTTGGGATACAGAGCTCTAAACCACGAAACAAATAATAATTTAAAAGCACTAAGTTATCTCATTTGTAATCTATTCATTAACTCAGCATAATTTTTTTTCAAATGATGAATTGCCAGATATAACTTAAAGGTGTGCATATGTAGGCAATCCGTGATAAATGTAATGAGATAATTGAAGTTTCAGATGAACTTTCTATATAGAAGGATGTGAATCCACAAAAAGCTTCAAACTTTATAAACACTCTTTAAAGTCAATCACTCTATAATTATAGAAATCATTGATGGATCACCTTGAACCCCTTAAACAAACATAATAAAGCTATAAAAAGTTTTAGTACAAGTAGTAGTGAAGAACTTATAGTTATTGTAGTTCACATACAACTACTATTTTTTTAAAGTGTTAAAATTAAAGTGCATATGCTTTAATTAAGACTCTAGAGTAGGGCTATAAATCATAATGTAACTGAAGTAAACCACTCTATAATTATAGAGATCAGTGATGGATTGGCTTGTAAAGAAAAAAATGAGATGATTTGAGAGAGAGTTTTGTGATGAATAAGTTGAGGTCTTTCTTCTTTTATTTCAGTGTGAACATCTAGGCTGTACAAGTAAGATATTTATACTAAAGATGAAAAAAAAGAACTTATGACATCTTGATTTGATATCCTAAATTAACCTAAACTGTATTTGCAATCTAGTTTAGTTAGCCTTAAAATGTTGCTTACTTGTTGTTATAGTATTATTAAAAGTTGCATAGAAAAACTAAATGAAAAGAAAATCATGAGATAATTCATATCAAAAAAATGAGTTGTCAAAAAGCATCTAATAATATATTGAATGGGAAGTCAAGGTAAATTAAACCTAGATTAAATGAGAATTTAATAAAAAAAAATAATAAGTATTGACTTGGACTAATACAGAAAATGTATATACATTTTGTTTTATTCAATAATTTGATGGAATGACTATTGACTTCTAAAGATAATTTAATTTATATTATATTACCATGTAATTGAAAATTGTAATTGTCCAAAAAAGAGGAAAATAAGATTTAGTCATATGAAAGGTAGATTATTATGAGTTTCTCAAATATAATCTAATTTATATCAAATGATGCATTTTTTGTTTTTAGATTTTCGAAGTGATTTAGTTATATTTCTTAGATATAATAAAATTCACAAATTAACTTAAGCTTCACAAACTATTTTTTTTTTTAAATAATCTTTCCCCATGCACTCACCATGTATAGCCAAAAACTTAAGGTTAAGTTGTGAATTTTGTCAACCTTCAAATTTTGAAGGATTTAAGGCATCAATCTTCTACTAATTTGTTGCTCACCTTAAGAACTAAGTTGTTAACCTTGAAAATACTCAAGATTTGAGTCATTATTTATTTAATCTTTATTTTAATATTTAGTTTTTAATTTAAATGAATTTCATAATTACTTGACAAATATTTTTTATGGTTAAAGTTATAATAAACAAAACAAATAAGGATGTGTTTTTTTCAATAATAATTTGAAGTTCTATTGATATTTCAACAATTAGATTTATATCTTAACACAATCAAGATGAAAAAGAAAGGACTTATGACATTTTGATTTGATATCCTAAATTAACCTAAAATGTATTTGCAATCTACTTTGTATCAGGCTATAGTTTAGTTAGCCTTAAAATGTTGTTTCCTTGTTGTTATAGTATTATTAAAAAGATGCATTGACAAACTAAATGAAAACAAAATCATGGGATAATTCATATCAAATAAATGAGTTGTCAAAAAGCATCTAACAATATATTGAATGAGAATTTAAGGAAAATTAAACTCAGATTAAATAGGAATTTAATAAAAAATAATAAATATTCACTTGGACTAATAGGGAAAATATATATAAGTTTTGTTTTATCCAATAATATGATGGAATGACTATTTACCTCTAAAGATAATTTAATTTATATTATATTACCATATAATTGAAAACTGTAATTGTCCAAAAAAAAAAGGAAAATAAGATTTAGACGTGAATTAACGTGAGATGAATTTGAAAAGTAGATTATTATGAGTTTCATGATCTAATTTATATCAAATAATGCATTTTTTGTTTTTAGATTTTAGGAGTGATTTAGTTATATTTCTTAGATATATGACATCTTGATTTGATATCCTAAATTAACCTAAAATGTAGTTGCAATCTAATTTGTATCAGACTATAATTTAGTTAGCCTTAAAATGTTGCTTACTTGTTGTTATAATATTATTAAAAAGATGCATAGAGAAACTAAATAGAAACAGAATCATGGGATAATTCATATCAAATAAATGAGTTGTCAAAAAGCATCTAATAATATATTGAATGGGAAGTTAAGGTAAATAAAACCTAGATTAAATGGGAATTTATTAAAAAAATAAATAAATATTGGCTTGGACTAATAGGGAAAATGTATATAAATTTTGTTTTATTCAATAATTTGATGGAATGACTATGAGATGCATTTGAAAAGTAGATTATTATGAGTTTCTTAAGTATGATCTAATTTATATCAAATGATGCATTTTTTGTTTGAAGATTTGTAGAGTGATTTAGTTATATTTCTTAGATATAATAAAATTCATAAATTACCTTAAGCTTCACAAACTATACTTTTTAAAAAAATATATATATATATATTCGTTCCCCATGCACTCACCAAGTATAGCTGAAAACTTAAGGTTAAGTTGTGAATTTCATCAACCTTCAAATTTTGAAAGATTTAAGGCATCAATCGTTTATTTCTTCTACTAATTTGTTGCTTACCTTAATAACTAAGTTGTTAACCTTGAAAATACTTAAGATTTGAGGCATTATTTATTTAATCTTTAATTTATTATTTTTATTATTTAGTTTCTAATTTAAGGGATTTTCATAATTACTTAACAAGTATTTTTATGCTTGAAGTTATAGAAAATAAAACAAATAATAATGATTTTTTTAATAATAATTTGATGAAAGTTCTTTTGATGTTTCCACAATTAGATTCATATCTTAACACAATCAAGATGGAAAAAAAGTATTTTCAATCTAATTTGTAACATCTTGATGTTTCCAGAATTATATCTTTTGATGTTTCCATAATTATAACATCTTGATTTGATATCCTAAACTAATCTAAAATGTATTTTCAATCTAATTTGTATCATACTATAGTTTAGTTAGCCTAAAAATATGGTGTACTTGTTATAGTATTATTAAAAAGATGCATAGATAAACTAAATGGAAACAAAATCATGGGATAATTCATATCAAATAAATGGATTGTCAAAAGGCATAATGGATTTCAGTCCAATAAGCACAAAAATCATCAACACATTGCTATTACTTTCTAAGTATCTGATAAACAGATCACTCAACCAAAGATTAGAGAGCAAGAAAGGAAGGATGAAGAATTGAGATGCACAAATAGCAAAGATGTAAAACCATACACCTCAAGGAAAAATGCAACATAATAACTGATAAACAAATCACTCAGCCAAAGATTAGAGAGCAAGAAAGGAAGTATAAAGAATTGAGATACACAAATAGAAAAGATGTAAAAACCATACATCTAAAGGAAAAATGCAACCTAATAAGCCCAAAAATTATCAACACAATCAACTTATACTTTCTAAGTAACTAATAATCAGATCACTCATCTAAACAAAGACAAACAACACTACGATCATAGAACATTGCTTTAGTAAAGCTTCAAAAAAGGAAGCATGAAGATTTCAGACACACAATTAGCAATACATCTCAAGGAAAAAAACAACATCCATCCACAACTCATAACCCATGTAGTTGAGCTATATTTTAAACATGCGAGGTTGTGCTTGTTGTGATGAGTCCGAGTACGCCTTCTATACCTTCATCTGCTCAGCTTTCATTTCCTATAAATAGAAAAGATCTTCATCTTTCAAGCCAGCGATCAGTCTTCAATAGCTCAATATGCTTGAAAAATATAGCCCAAACTACAGACCAGTTTCAAATATTTGGCTTGGTTGAAAAATGAAGGCCCCGACCCGACCAATTAATTATACAACCCCGTTTTGTTACACTCTCTATAGCAAATAGTAATAGCAGTATTCAAGTTCACAATTAGTTTCCATAACTCCATCGCAGACGGTGAGTGCATGGGAAATTTATGAAAACTTTTTGTCTAAAAACGATGGAGTTATAGAAACTAAAAGCTAATCAAAGATCCCGCTACTACTATTTTACAAAGAATACAAAATTACATTCAAAATTTGAATACATGGAAATCAAGTCAACCAAGACCAACTATTTGAAACCAAATATAGGGTTATGAGCTGGACATTCACATAAAAAAATAACTCATTCATTGCAATTGATGATAAGCTTCAAACGAACAAAAAAGCTTACACATATACCCCGATAAAAGTGGAACAAAATCATATGTTCAAACTGGGAAGAAAAATAAAATGAGTACATGGCTGCAACTTCATGATATTTCACACACAACATTCATAACATCCCGACGAGGGACAACATTTCATAACCTATATTGCTTGATTGCAATCCTACTCACTCCTATTGAAAACAAATGCACTCGGGCTCCTACTCTTCGTTGCATTCTCTAAATAGCATGTGTGGAAAGACTATTAAAAACTAAAATCAAATAGAGGAAACAAAAAACAAGCCAGTCCTATCCTTAGTTCTATTGTAGAAAATCAGTTGTGCTACCTAAAAACTTGGCCAAGCTCTCTATTGAAACATAAACTAGAATATTTCCTTAAGAACTATGGTTATAGCCCCCATAAAAAAAAAAGACAGAAAGAGAAATAATTAGGGAAGTGAAAATGTCATAACCTAATGTTTGCGAGAATATTGAAGCTAACAACAGCCTAAAACACTGAATATATAAGAGCTAAGAAAATGCTAACTTTTTGTACATTTCAGATCACCAAAGAAGATAGGGCCTAGATTTCTATTTGGGATGGAAAGGCACAACTAAAATATAAGCATCAACTAACTACTTCAAACATTTTGAAATAATTCATATTGAAGTTAGCATTTCAAAATAATTGTCATTTTAACTTTGAAAAGACTTGATAGAACAAGAGAGCATACCTTGGTCATTAGCTTCTTTATAGGTGTAAGTTTTGTCACCCATATTCAGAGCCTAAGACAGCATTTGCACTTCGTGTAATAAGATAATCCACCTATATGTCTCCAATGCCTTGGTCCAATTAGAATCTTTACAGAAACTTCATCTGCAGTATTAATGTGATTAGGTGAAGAAACTACAATGATAAATTCCATGATGAGAGCAAACTGTATGGAATTACACCAAGAAACAATTACCTTCTTCCTATGAACCTTTTCCAAAGTTCTGGATTTTGTCTCATTGCCAAAGACCTATCAATATACCTGTAGACAAAAGGTGAAAAAGTTTTGAACAACTAACTGACACTATGAATGAAGACCAAGAGATTCTTATGGGAAACGTTTTCTCGTACACCCACATGAAGAGAGCTTGCAGATTATTAGAGTGGAAAGGTTCATGATAAAAGTTACATTTTCATGACTCAGACTGTTGAATTTCTACAAGCATAACTACACACTCCATGAGATAGAGCAATCTCAATAAGCTAATCTTAAATATAGTTGAGTTCAATATAAAAATATAATGGTTCAAACTTCCATATCAGCTAAAAAAGCTTCTAGAAAGACTATTGAGAAAGCAACAAAGCATTGACCACGGTTGTAAAACAAGGTACGTCTAAATTCCTAGCAAAGATCAACAAATTCTTCAATGATATACAACCATCAACGCTGGAAAAAAAATCAACTATCATAAGCGTAACTAGACAATGATAGAGGGAAATGATGAGGGAAACATCATGTAATTCTCAAAGGAGCAATTGGTCTGCCTAAAATGTGTTGATGGTCCTTCCACTGCTATGATAATCTCAAAGTTCTTCTTTGCGAAAGGTAGAATTCCTAAGGCATTCAAAGCTTCCTAGAGTTTAGGAGCAGTACTGTATAATAATGCAAGCAGAGAACCTTCATGTTTAAAGAATTAATGATATAATTACATGCTGCAATATTCTAGCAATCAGAAAGAAGGGAAATGATCGAAAAGTTAAGGTTCGAAGAGAAAACAAGTCACTTAATTGAAAGAAAAGTCAAAGAGTAGTTAGTTTGAAAATGGAGATCAATAGCTTTGATAATTATCATCTGGCATTACTGGTGCAATAGGTTTTAATAAGGTTAATAAGAACACAAGATGAATAATAACTCGGTACATGTGCTTCAGTAACAAGCATATACCGATTTCTCTTCTTACCATGCGTCTTCTTACCCAAATTTAACTAGAGGTTAGGACTCGACAAATTGCCATTAGTAGGATTAGTTACTGAATATCAAGAATGAGATTTACTTGTTGCAAGAAGAGAAAAAAACATTTGTAACCTCTTACTGTAAAAACTTTACTTATGTTAGGCAACAAAGAAAACCTATCAATTTCTATTTCATCAACCATTTATATCATTTATATCATTTTAATTAGTTAGTTTGCATTTTAATTTTTCATTAATCCTGTAAGCGCATTTACCTTGTTGATCAATGCGATAGGAGGTCGCCTTGCAGCTTTTGAAGAAGATGCAACTGATAATGGTGTCAAGAACGACAAGAATTGAATACACGTATATGATAAGCGTCCCCTCTGAAATTATCAACACAGAGCCTGGTGTTTCACCTCTATGACAATAAGCTCTCACAATCCGGTGTTGGGATGGTGCTTCAACTCCTGCCAGGGCTATATTGGCAGTAAAAATTAAGTAAAAGAAAACAAGAACCTCGAAATCTAAAAGATCCAAAAAACTTCAACTCTGAAAATTCTCCAGTCCTTGATAAACTCAAGAAAACAAATCATAAAGTCACAAAATATAAAGCACTCCCCCTTTGAGAACAAATTGTATAATTATAGCGAGATAGGGGAGATGGGCGCTTACAGAGAATTTGAATAACATGAACACTCTCCCTTTGAGCGAATTTGATGATACATGAAAAATCAAACTTCACACAGAATTTGAACGGCTAAAACAAATATGTTGTTTCTTGAGAGAGAGAGAGAGAGAGAGAATTTTTCTTTTGAAGAAAATGAAAAAAGATGATATATAGAGAGAGACAGAGAGAAGATTTATATAGTGGAAGAGATACTGAGAGAATTCAAAAAACTCGACCGTTGCATGAACTAAACGAACGACACTGCGTTCGGTTTTACTCTTCCTTTAAAGTGGTTAAGATTTGCTAAACCACGACGTCTTATTTGTATTTATACTGAACTTATCTAGGAAAATAATTAAACTCTTTTATTTTTTCTTCTGACCACGTGTTGTAAAGTTTTTTTTTTAATTTTAAATTATTTTTTTAGTATTTTTATATCGGTTTGATTTGTTTGTCAAAAATAATTTTTAAATATATAAAAATTATTATTTTAATGTATTTTCAAGAAAAAATACATTTTAAAAAATAATTATTTGCACATTCTCAAACAAACTCTTAATTAAAAACTACTGTTTGTGTTTAAAAAGTGATTAAAAAAATACAATAACCAATCTATTAAGAAATAAGCTAAATCATGTCAGCCTTTTATTGTAGCAAAATTATTATAGCAATGGACACAGATTATTGTGGATTATAGTGGTAAAATTATTATTTTACCTCATTGTGCGTAGTAATATTAGCCTTGGACTTAGGGGTATTTTTAATTTTTTATAATTCTTTACATAGTAAAATTGTAATAGCCCGATTTTTTTTTATATATATATACCCACACATGGTACCGGAAATCAGCAAAACTCATTACCTCACATCATCGAGATACTATCCATACAATCAACATTTCATGAAAAGTGGATCTTATATAAACATGTAATATTATGGTTGCATAATCAGAAATTCATATTAAAAATATACATACATAGACATGAGTTTGCATTTCTATCCTACTAATAGCCATTACAAATTTACACGAAAGGGTCTAATAAAAGTTATGTGTTCAGTACATTGATTCATACAAAATACATTATGACTTAGAATGCATCTACATAATTCCTTGCAAAAGTAGGTTCCCATGTATCGGGTTCCCTAGACATCTCGTGGATGTGACGTTCCTGCAGCAGTACAAATCATTTAAGAGATTGTAATTACTTAATGATATTAATAATAATGATGACTAAACGGTCTGGCAGTTAAATGAGGCATCATTTGCTGAGGTTAACCGTTCATTCACTCTGGTCATCCTTTTCGTATACCATTAGCCGAAACTAATCAATCATTTGTCCCGACCATCCATTTGGATGCCATTAGCCGAAGCTAATCAATCATTTGTCTCGGCCATCCTTTCGGATGCCATTAGCCGAAGCTAATCATTAATCATTCTTTTGTCCCGGTCATCCATTCGGATGCCATTAGCCGAATCTAATCAATCATTTGTCCTGGCCATCCTTTCGGATGCCATTAGCCGAAGCTAATCATTCTTTTATCCCGGCCATCCATTCGGATGCCATTAGCCGAAGCTAATCAATCATTTGTCTCGGCCATCCTTTCGGATGCCATTAGCCGAAGCTAATCATTAATCATTCTTTTGTCCCGGTCATCCATTCGGATGCCATTAGCCGAAGCTAATCATTCATTTGTCCCGTTTCGGATGCCATTAGCCGAAGCTAATTATTCTTTTGTCCCGGCCATCCATTCGGATGCCATTAGCCGAAGTTAATCAATATATGTCAACCTTTAAGCATTCGACAAACTAATATAGATTCTAACACAATAGGGTAATATTCATGTTAAAGTATTTTCTCATTCAATGAATGAAAAAGAAAGGTGCAAATCACCTACCTGGTCCGCCTGTGGGATGTTCTTGCCTTGACGATGGTCCAATCCCAACCGCACCACCTATGACATCAATGATCATAACTCAGTATATTTGTATTTTTGAATCACATTCGTCACCACACATTTTTTAAGAATTCATATGTTCACATTCATGTGTACACTTTTCACATCATCATACCATGAAATTGTTACTAACATTTAAGTCATTTCTGCCGAGGAGGCTATTGTAGAAATTGGCAATGAGAACTGGTCCTCAAACAATAACATGTCTCAAAACAGTAACAGGTCGCAAACAATAACAGGTCCTGAAACAATAACAGGTCCTCAAATCATTCAAGGTCGCAAACAATAACATGTTTTAAAACACTAATAGGTCAATACCAATAACAGGTTCAGAAACAGTAACAAGTTCTCAAACCATAACGGGTCTTAAACAATAACAGGTTCTCAAACCATAACAGGTCGCAAACAATAACATGTCTTAAAACAGTAACAGGTCGCAAACAATAACATAACCCCAGCATATATACACTGTCATCAAATTCCAACAAAACACGTACCTTGGAACTATCAATTTCAGCATAAAATCCTTTAACAAATCACAACAGAACACAGACATGCATGCCAGCCCACCCTATAGTTAAAGTCAACCCTCTTCCGTGATTTGGTATTTCCCTTTTTCTTTGTTCTCCTAATAATTTTCAGTTTTCTTTACAGCTAGCTTAGATCAATTTCCTTAGGGTTTTCTTCCTTATTTCTGTTTAGGTCTTAAGGAGAAGAGGAAGGAAGTTTCATACCCATACCTACTGGTTTGGTTTAGGGTTTGTTGTGGAAGAGAAAGGGAAAACGACGTATTTTCAAAATAGAAAGTTAGAAATTATAAAAAATAAGGGTTTAATTTTTTAATTTTTTGATTGAACTATTTGTAAGGAAATGTATTTTTAATTAATTATGTCTAAACTTATTGGATTCTATAAATATATTGATTAGTGTGTTAATTTTATCAATTTATAATATTTTATCGTGTTATAAAATTGATATCAATTCAGTTTATTTTTTAAGTTTTTCTAACAATCAACAATAATAAGTAAAGTTAATTAACTTGAAATATAACAACCATAAGAAAAAACATACAAATACTTGAAAATTATGATAACATAAGAAGTTTAAATTTAATGATCATTTACTCATTATTGTATTATTCCAATAAATATTCAATCAAATTTTCTTGGAGTTGGGAGTTCGTTGCTTTATCCAAGAAAATCATGTGGTTTTGGTGTTTCACCATGTGACACTGATATAAAAGACTAATTTAGCGTTCATGGTTAAATCCAAGGTCCATTACTCCTTCATCCTCAATAATCATATTATGCATTATTATGCAAGCTTTCATAATATTTGCAAATGTTTTTTCATCCCAGTATCTCACAAATCCATGCACTATTACGAAACGAGATTGTAACACCCATAATGCCCTCTCGACATCCTTTTCTACAGACTCTTGTTTTCTTACAAAATATTTTTTTCTTTGCTCCTAATGACCTTGGGGTTGTCTTAACAAAGATTGACAAATTCGGATAAATCTCATCTAGTAAATAGTAACTGTAGTAGCAACACAAACTAGTAATCTTTGCTCCAAGAGACTCTATTCTTTGCCCTTGATTTATCGATTCTTCTTCAACAACCACTGTAGTAGCAACTTGGAAGGCAAGCATAAGAGTGTCATCATCAAAATCAAAAGCATCAGAAAAATTCAAATTCAAATGATTCATGATGAACATTAATAAAATAAAATAAAGATTGGAAAGAAAATAACAATGAAGAAAAATATTCAAGTTTATGAGAATATTGATAGATGAAAATTTTTTCCCCAAAATTTGAAATTTTATAATTTAAAATGTTGGCGCTTTTTTTCAATATTTGAAATCTTAAAAAATAAAAAGTTGATGGTATTTTTTCAATATTTGAAATTTTTAAAATTTGAAAATTTAACGGCTATTTTAAAAATAAAAATATTTTGACAGTTTTTTTTCAATATTTAAAAATTTAAAATGTTAGCAAGTATTTTTTTTTAAATGATTTTTTTATTTAAATAAAATTAAAAAATTAAAAATTAAAATGTTGGAGGGTTCTCATATAGATATTGGACCTATGAGTTTTTATTGCAAGTTATTAATAATACAAAGGAGTAGCAGTTTGGCCATATGCTCTAGCCGGCTCTGATTGGACCTATGAGTTTTTATTGGAAGCTATCAATAATACAAACGAGTACCAATTTCATGGCATAAATGATACAATACCTAACAAGATATGAGAAAGCATCCCAGAAGTAGCAACAATGAATTTATTCAGAATTTTGCAAGGAGATGTACTTAACTGCATCCAAGTCGCTTAACAATACAGCTTTCTAGTATCCATATCCGAAGAAGTCGATCATAAAAGGAACAAGTAGCCACTAAAGAGTTGTTTTGCGTAACCTTCTGAGATAACTCTCCCTTTTGCCAATCTGCACCTTAAGCAACTGAGCCATGCTTGGTGCACCTGAGGTTTTGGCCTAGGGGAAGGGACTTGTTCCCTTCCTCTGCATCCGGGTTCGATTCTCTTTATGCATGTCTGTCATCTCCGCGGTGTTTTATCTGTTTATTGGGCTTGTAGTGTGTTCAATGGGTCCAGAGATTAATTGTGGTGCGTGTAAGCTAACCCGGACACCCCGGTTATTAACAAGAAAAACTGAGCCATGCCTGGCATAGATTTCCATCAGTTCACCTTTCTCCTCATCTCTTCACAACTGCAAACCCATTATGCATGCAAGCTGCTAAGACCACGCCTGGTAGATATGGGTGGTGCTTGACTCTCCAAACTCCTCCCCCAGAACAAACTAATGTTTCATTGACTGGTTTTGAAATTGATCTTACATCCCATGGCCTTAGATACTCATCATAATTACCAGTGAGTAAGATATTAGGGTCACTAGGATTGTTTGCAATGCATCAGACACCCATCTTATGGATTTTAGAATCCTGAAATGCCAAATTGGAAGGATCATCCCTTAAATCCCAACTGAATTTGCGATCATCCGAACCACTGTGTATACCAACTGAGGTTGGTGAATGTGAAATGACGCAGCCCATAGCTCTAACTGGGACTCCGGAAAGGAGAATGCTGATACAAAACCATCAGAAAGCCCCACTGAGATAGATGTGGCTGGTGGGTTCCAGTCCAAACAAAGACACATTGAGCTTTTTTTTTTCACCACCTATCCCTCTTAGAGATAGAGAGTCCCCTGTATCAAGAATTAACAGCTTTTAATAGCCAAACAAATAGTAATAACAAGAACATAGATTTCGTAGTCAAGTCGCTAAATTTGCAGTTTCATTTCATATTAACCGTTGTTTTCCTACATTGTCCAGTTGTTAGGTTACACATAAATGTTAACCCTTTCCCTTTCTGAATCCCTCCCATCACAAGTAAGAAAAAAAGTCATATTCCGGGTCTTTCGAGGCAATGCCACATGAATTTATCAACTAAACAGTCACCTATGACATTAACATTTGAGAAAGGCACCTATAGGAAGGACCACCATCATTTTTTTCCAAGAAAATGCATGTTAAAGGACATGGATAATTGTGAGATTAACTACGTAAGAATAAACTTTACCATACATCTCTTTGGCAAAAATCGTTTTTTTCCCTTCATATTTTTCAAGAATCAAAACTATTACTTTGTAAATGCGCGCGCGCATGTCATGCGACTAAAAATCTTCAATTTCAAAGTGTCTTTACCTCCATTAGAACAGCACTCTAATCCATGAACTCTCTAGTAACCATCAGCATCAACTTGAGCAAGCATTGGCCCACATTACCATTACAACCAACAGGACTCCACCTAAAGTCAAAAATCCCTGCAGTCTCCGCATGGTAAAACAAATCAAACCGACCCACATCAGCATTTACATCGAATAGCAAAATGCTACTAGCTCGACTTGGCCTATCCCCCTCTTGCAGCTTGTATGTTGCAGCTGCTAAGACATTGTGATACGGCTCGTGCGTCTGCATTGCCATCTAAGCATTTGTAATGCCACAAAAATAGTTGGAGCATTTTGTCGAACAGTAAGTGGACACAAAAGCGAAGTGTCTAATTTCACAACCAAGAACCGCAATTTGGTTTGAAATTTTGTGTTTGTGCCTATCTATGTGTGTAATGTTAGAAGCGACATGTCATGCAAAGCTTCTTGAGCTCTACTCTTGTAAACAAAACTCCTATCCTCCTAGGCCAATTTTCTCTCTCACAACTTTCCATGTGCCTATCAGGCAAAGTTGGCTGAGAGGCTCTACCCCCACTTTCCATCGCCCTAAGAACCCATAGGCTACCTGCTGTTTGTACTCGTCATTAATAAAGAGAACCATCGATTCCTGAAGAAAAACAAAATACATCAATGCAGATTGTGATTTATGTTAATAAACCCATGAAATGATGTAGAAATTAGAACCCTTGTAATATCAGATCGATTTTTGGTTGTTGTGCTAAGATCAACAGAGATAAGATTTCCAAAAAGATCTCCAACCAAATCAGCTTAATAAGTTTTTCATTTCAAATTTAGAAAGGAACCCCAACACATTTCATCCAGGACGATCAATCAGAGCGAGCCTGTATCACTACAGGACACCAGGCTTCAATCAATCAGAGTTACCACCCATTGTTGACACCGAGTTGCGATTCACCCCGACATCTACTACGAAGCATATCAATCGAGAAGGGTGGTTATTATACGTACTCGAGAGGCAAGCAACCATGGTCGCTGGTTTTTCAGATACTGTCGTTTAATGGGTGGTTCGGGACTCTTTTCGTCCCTATACTCGTAAGACATATTAATTTGATCCCTCTAGCACCAAGCAATTTTGATTAAGTACTTCGATTTCGATATATTAAATCGATTACCGTTAAATGACAACATCTATATCTTACTAACAGTGTATAGTTTATATTAGTTTATTGACCCGCAGGTCTGATTTTTTCCAAATCTTAAAATAAACTATTGAGTTAATTGAACGTAAGAACATTTAATTGAACGTAAGAAAAAAAAAGTTAAGCGATATAAATATTTTTATAGAAGTAAAAAAAAAAAAATGTGACTTGAGTCATTGACTTGTCTTTCATAATCGTTTAATTTAATAATATATATATATATATATATATATATATATATAAGCTATCTTAATTTAAAAATATAAAAAGTCAAGCAAGTATAGACGAATGTTCTAAACATAAGTTAATCTTTTAAATTTGAAGGTCATAAAATCTTAGACGCGGGTTCAGTAAAAAAACTCAAATCCCAACAAATTTAACGTTCAAAATTTAAATTAAAAGAAATGAAGGAGGATGGAATTGAAATAATTAATTGAAATAAAAGAAGTGCAGTTAAAATAAAAGGGACTAAATCTCAATACAATAATAAATCGAAGGGTTATTATGATGTTTATTAAGGTCAACGCGCTAGTCAAGGTGGAGAGAGGAGAAAAATTCCAATTGGATCCAAACCAACCGGATTAAAAAACACCCTAGAATGCTATTTTTGCTTACTGTAGACCACCATGCATGCTGCTTGAATACGGTAGGATGGCGTACACCTCAGCACGTGCCGATGCACGCATTAGCCATTTTTTGTTTTTGTGTATACGAGTCATAAACCCACTCGCAGCGAGGATTAATTTTTTTTTTGTCTAATTTTATTATATATAATTTTTTATTTTTTATTTTAGTTTTTACTCTTTGATTTTTTTTAGTTTAGTTTCGATCTCTTGATTTTTTTGGTCCTTTTAAGATAGTTTTAAATTTTTTATTTGTATCTCTACACGTTTACTCTTAGTTTAGATTTTTAGTTTTTATTGTTATTTTTATGTGTATTAAATAGAACTCGCGTTAAAAAACATAGTAAGTTTAGTTTTGGTGGTGTAAAATAAGAGTGAAACTCTTTCTTATGCATGTATAGTTAAACATGAAATATTTAAAACACCACCGCAGGTAACTCTTCCATTTTGCCTTATTTGAGGCTACAAAAGTTTTTTTACTGTGCATTAAAAAAGTAAAATTACCAAGACACCCCCACTGACAATTCTTGGTTTTTTTCTTATTTGAGGGTATTATGATTATTGTACTATGCACAAAAATGATTTTTTTTTTTTGAAAATACCTATAATACCATTATATTATTTTAAAACACATTTTACATAATAAAATGAATATATAAAAAACTAATATACATTTTTAGAAGTTCTACGACACCGCACGCATCATCTGAAATGTGCATGAGCTCTGAAATTGACTTCGCGCCTAACAACACGCCCACAACACCGTGATAGAAAATATAATTAAAAATGATAAATTACCAATACACCCCTATAACCAACTCTTGGATTTTGTCTTATAGGGGGTATATATGTACTTATACAACTCGTGGTGCGCATCAGCTGACCCGGACACCCTGATTATAAAAAAAGGATCTGAGGATTAGTCATGGTGCGCTTAAGCTCACCCAGAGACTCCAGTTATAAAAAATATATAAATGAAAAAAAAAAAAGCTTAAGTTGGCCCAGAGACACCGGTCATAAAAAAAAGTATAAGCATGAAAGCACTGTATCAATTCATATTGTTTTTAAAAACAAATCAGTCCGAAAATTAGTTGTGGTGCGCTTAAGCTAGACCGGAGACCCCCGTTATAAAAAAATATATAAGTGAACAAAAAACAGTATAAGGAAAAAAATAATAAATTGGTTTGGGGATTAGTCATGGAGCGCCCAAGCTGGTCTGGACACCCCGGTTATCAAAAAATAATTTTGGTCCGGGAAGTAGTGGTGGTGCGCTTAAGCTGGGCTAGAGATCCTGATTATAAAAAAAATGTATAAGTGAAAAAAAAACAGTTTAAGCTAGTTGAGAGACCATGGTTATAAAAAAAAATGTATAAGTTAAAGAAAACAAAAAAAAAATATAAGCGTGAAAGCATTGTAGCAATCCATATTGTTTTGTTTTTAAATTCGGCCTAGGAATTAGTCGTGGTGTGCTTAAGCTGACCCGAAGACCTCGGTTATAAAAAAAAATGTATAAGTGAACAAAACAAAAGTATAAGAAAAAACAATGTATCAGTGAGAAAGCACTTTAGAAAAAAAAAATGTCTAGGGATTGTCGTAGTACGCATAAGTTGGCTTGGATACCCTGGTTATATATAAAAAAAAAATTGGATATGGGGATTAATCATGGTGTTCTTAAGCTAACTCGGACACCCTGATTATAAAAAAATAATAATAAAAAAAAAGTTAAAAAAGAAAAAAATATATATAAAAAAAAGTATAACAGGCAAAAAAAAATGTTTTGGGGAAAAAACAAAAAAAAATAATAAGAAAAAAATTAAAAAAAACATAATAAGGAAAAAAAACAAAAAAAGAAGAAGTAAAACACGGGGGGGAAAGCATTGTAGTGAGAAAGCACTGTTACAATCAACAATGCTATGTGTGGGGGAGCTACAGTGCTTTCCCCACACCATTTACAATCCAATATTGTTTAAAAAAAAATCGATCTGGGAATTAGTCTTGGTATGCTTAAGCTGACCCGGAGACCCCAGTTATAAAAAACAAAATTGGTCCGGGGATAAGGAAAAAAATGTATAAGTGAACAAAAAAAGTATAAGGAAAAAAAAATTAGTTCGGGGATTAGTCGTGGTGCGCGCAAGCTGACCTGAACACCCTGATTATCAAAAAAAATTGATACGGGGATTAGTTGGTGCCCTTAAGGTGGCTCAAAGATCCTGATTATAAAAAAATATAGGTAAAAAAATAAATAAAAAAAGCTTAAGCTGACTTAGAGACCATGATTATAAAAAAAATGTATAAGTTAAAGAAAACAAAAGGAAAAAAAAAAAGCTTGAAAGCACTCTAGCAATCCATATTTTTTTTAAAAAAAAATTATCCGAGAATTAGTTGTGGTATACTTAAGCTTACCCGTAGATCCCGGTGATAAAAAAATGTATAAGTGAACAAAACAAAAGTATAAGAAAAAAAAGGAAAAAAAATATATCAGCGGGAAAGCACTTTAGCAAAAAAATAGGTCCAGGGATTAGTCGTGATACACATAAGCTGGTCTGGACACTCTGGTTATAAAAAAAATTGGATCCGAGGATTAATTGTGGCGTGCTTAAGCTAGCCTGGACACCCTGATCATAATATATATATATATATATATAAATATATGTGTGTGTGTGTGTGTGTGTGTGTGTGTGGAAAAAGAAAAAAAAATTAAAAAAGTATAACCAACAAAAAAAAAATTCATGGAAAATAATGAAGAAAAAATATAATCAGAAAAAAAAATCTATAAAAAAAAATTGAATTCAAGGATTAATCGTGGTGCGTTTTAGCTAGCCCAGACACCCCAATTATAAAATAAAAAACAAATAAATAAATAAATAAATATAAGTGGAAATAGGAAAAAAATATAACAAGAAAAAAAATATTTTATGGAAAAAAACAAAACAAAAACAATTAGAAAAAAGAAAGAAAAAAACGTAATAAAAAAACAAAAAAAGCAAGAAACGAAAAAAAAAAGAAAAAAAAATAAAAATAAAACATAATCAGAAAAAAAAACAATAAAAAAAAGGAACAAACGAGAAAAAAAAAAAAAAGGAAAAACACCGTTGCAATCAAATCATGGGGGTAGAGCTACAATGTTTTCCACTCAAAATATAAATGTTCCTCTAGTACCGCATGAAATTATATATATTAAAAAAAAGTACTGATAAGTCCTTGATCACAAGGCTATATAGTTATTACATTTTTTTCTTTAAAGTTTTCGGCAGTGTCTTGAAAAATTTTGAAATTTTTTTATTTTTATATTTTGTATTTTCATATCATTTTTATATACTGATATCAAAAATTATATTTAAAAAAATATTATTTTGATATAATTTTGAATAAAAATATTTTCAAAAATAATTTTCAATCAGATTATTAAACATGCACAAAAAATAGTTGGTGAGCCCTATGATTTTAGGTGTTAAAAGCATTAAAAAACTGGAAAATATTAAATAGATTATACAAGGCATTTTGGATTTCAAGTTTGATCTCAAGCAAGAAAGAAAATAAAAACTATTTGAAAAAATAAAAATCGGCATGTGATTTGCATGATGCAAGAAGTTAATTAGCTTTCATGGTATTTTGCTATGGTAGGGCACGTGGGTAGGCCTGCGCCAGAATTTCTGAATTTGCTGTGGCAGGGCTGGCATTGGGTACTAAGTGCCCGTTTGGGACGGTGTTTTAAATATTATTTCTAAAAAAATTAATTTTTTTTTATTTTAAATGAATATATTTTGATGTTTTTAGATCATTTTGATGTGCTGATGTCAAAAATAATTTTTAAAAAATAAAAAAATATTATTTTGATGTATTTCGACATAAAAAGCTACCGCAACCACTTTCCCAAACAGACCCTAAATCTTTATAATTTGGAAAGGCCACCCAACTAACTTCATGCCTTAAATAACATATACTAAAAATCCTTGGCATTTTACTGCTTACTGAAATGCCAAGGATATTTTTAATTTTCTCGTTAAAAACTTTGAGGATTTATTTATATTTTTAAAATATTTTTTTTCTTTTCTGATTTAGCATTCAATGTTAAGTTTATTAGATTTTAACTTTATAGTTTTTATGTCCAGGTTGAGAGTTTTACTAGCTAGCCGAGCCAATTATGATTTTTTTGTTATTTTTTAGTTGATTTTTTTTCAATTGATTGAAAATTAAACTTTATATTTTTTCTCAACTTGATTTCTATGAAGTTATCTCAATTCTCTTATCCAGGTTTGACATGTTCATTCGAGTTTTTTTTTTTTAATTTAATCTTTCAACATTAGATTGATTTGAGAATTATAATTTATTTTTGTATATGTTTCTAATATGGTTATCATGGTCTTATAACCAGAGTCACGGATAAGACAGGTTTGCGTTAGTGTTGTTTTTGTTTTGTTTTTAATTTTATTCTTTAATATTGAGTTGATTGAGAATTAAACTTTATAATTTATTTCAATTAGTGTTCTATGATGTTATTTCGATCTCATGACTCAAGTCACGAGTTTGATCGGTTGACTCTGGTGTTTTTTATAGTTTTTTATTTCATCCTTCGACATGGAACCGATTAAGAATTGGACTTTATAATTTATTCCTATATGTTTTTTATAAGGCTATCTTGATCCCATAATCCAAGTTTAACAGGTTAATATGGTTGACTAAACTCATTTTTTAGTTGATTATTTTTCTTCAATTTTATTTTTTAACATTGAATTGATTGAGAATTGGGTTTAATATTTTTTATTTCCTTTATATAAGGTTATTAAGGTCTTATGACTTAGATAGCGATTTCAAAAGATTAACCCGAGTTGATCTAAATCGATATAATAGGTTGTCATTTCAATATTAAAAATAATATTGTATTGATTTTTCTTAATCAAACTATATTCTTATTGGATGTCTATATTATTTTTAAACATGTCAAGTTAACCTA
The DNA here is from genome assembly GCA_964035475.1 of Salix caprea. Lineage (NCBI taxonomy): Eukaryota > Viridiplantae > Streptophyta > Magnoliopsida > Malpighiales > Salicaceae > Salix > Salix caprea. The sequence continues at coordinate 5,717,430 of OZ037744.1, forward strand.
GTTATATTAAATTAATTCTTATATGATTTAATTATTTTTACTAAAAAAACATTAACCATGATTGAATATTTTTTATATGAAAAGTAAGTTGATGTACAGAGTAACATTGCCAAGTATCTAGTGCAAGCTAAGATGCCACTCATGGCCTAAACTTAGCCATTTGGAAGGTAAACATGCAGAGATAGTGGTGGAGTGCATGATATCTGTCAAAATGCAACTACAAATTATATATGTTTCCGATTGTGTTATGGAGTTTTATAACCTTTTTTCCCCCCAAGAGAACGGTGATATGATAATGGTGGGGTAGACTTGTGACTTCTTTTTTTTGTTAGTATCAGTATTCCAGATCAATTTACGTGTATCTCGATTAATTTTATAGAACTTCAAATTAATGATTATATAAATCTTCAATAATCAAGTTTAAGAAGCAAGATTCAAATTTTTGATTTTTCCTCTCGGAGAGATGCTAACCTCGAGAATATATAAAAGATGTGTGTGTCAAAAGAGAAGTTATATTTTCATTTCTTTTTTTATTTTATTTTCGTGCTCTAGTGGGCAACTAGTTATCATTAGAGAAAGGAAACAAGCGAGTCTGGGAAAATATTCTAAAGTTTATGGGGGGATCGGTTCTATTCCTAACAAAATTTATAATTTTAATAACGTTTTTTGGACCCCAAATTCGGCCATCTACTTGTTAAAAAAGTCTAAAACTTCCACTGCCACTTTACTATAAAATAAAGCTCACTGATGCATGTTGCTTTCATGACGAGAGCCGTCAGCATATATATATATAATTCATACTTAGTTTAGGATCCTTGTATTTTAATATTTATTGATGAATAAAAAAAACTTTAGGATTTTGATTGCTGTGTTTAAAATAATCCACGGTCCGTGGCATGCATAGGTCTCAAGTTATCACATGCTTTAGAATCGTGATTCATGTGTACATACATGTCGTGGGTAGAGAATAATTACTTTATTTTACCATTTCGGTGGACATCTCCGGTTATTGCGTTGTAAAAATAATTTTAAGAAAATTTAAAAAATATTTTTTTTTAATTAAAAAAAAATTAGATTATTTTCATGTTGCTATGTTAAAATTAATTTTTTTTAAAAATAAAAAATATCATTGTGATGCATTTCTGAATGAAAAATATTTTTAAAAACAAATTCAATATTATTCTCAAACAATTACTTCATCATTGCGACTTAATTTTTTTTTTTTTTTTTTTGCCAGCCACCATCATCACTCATGTTTTATATTTAGAGGTATACTAAACACTTTATCTCTATCAATTTGATATGATTTATACTTAATGTTAATTTAATTTTATTGAATGTAAAAAATTAGAAATTAGGTTAAGTTGATAATTAAGTTTTTTTTATAGATTATATGGATGTCATATACAAAAGACTTAATACTTTCAACTTTATTTATATATGGTGATAATTCTTATTTATGTTGGAGTAAGAAAATTGTTTTAGAAAAATATCTTTTTTTTTAAAAAAAAAAACCTCTAACGAATTCAAATCTATGGTATATTTGTCTCATATATAACAAAATAACATTGTTAGTCTCTCTAAATAATGAGTTAGGATTTTCTTAATAGTATATTTTTTATATAGTTTAGATATCTATACATAGATATTAGATCTTAGAGGCATCCAACATCGGAGGTGGTTACTTCTAGAACCTCCATTTTTCTTACATCGGCGGTGATTTCTTGCCAAGAGAATAGAGTCACTAAAAAGTTCTTATTATATGTGTGTGTATATATATAGAGAAGAAGAAGAATATGGTTATATTATTTATTTTTAATAATTTTTTTTTTGTTAAAGTAGCAATATAAATTAATTTTCCCCATGCTCTTCATAATATATCTTGAGGCAAAGCTTCTCGAGGGCATTCAACTGTAATTGTATATAGTTAAAGATGTGTATAAAATGATTTTTGTTTAGGGTATGACACTATATTTCAAAAACACTTTTAAAAAAATAAATTTATTTTGTATTTTAAATTTAAAAATTGTATTTTTAGATCATTTTCATGTGCTGATATAAAAAATATTTTTTTTAAATTAAAAAACATCATTTTGATGCATTTCTAAATGAAAAGCACTTTAAAAAATAACTTCAATTATACTACTAAACTGACACTTAATAAAAACTGAAAAGTTAACGGTTCGATTGTGTGCATCAAATAATGCAACATTGCAAGTGGGGTCTTGGTCTAGCTGTTGAAAGGACTTGTTTCCTTCCTCTGCACCATGGTTCAAGTCCCACCATACACGTCTGTCATCCACGCGGTGTCTTACATGCTCACTGGGTTTGCAGGATGTTCAGTGAGTCCGAGGATTAGTTGTTGTGCGCGTAAACTGGCCCGGACACCCTAATTATAAAAAAATAACAATAAGAATTTGGTATTAAAAGATTTGTTCTTATTATATTTTCAAGTTCAAATCCTATAATTACTAAAATAATAATTATTAAATACTTACATTATCATTCATTTTAGGACAAGTTAGTCAAAATAATAATAATAAAAATAATAATGAAACGATGCAGGTGTTTTTTCGTCGTCAACAAGTAAAAGATCCTAATTGTTTGCTCTTTGCATTCATCTGTCAAGCTCACACATAAAAAGCAGTAATAGGAGTGGTGTAAGCGGATGCGCTGGGCGAAATAATCAACCACAACTCTCGTTCTTTCACGCGCCAGTTCACACGCTGTTTGTTCCCTTGAGCTACCAACAATTACTCCTTTTAGTTTAGCAAAACTAATCAATTATACTTCACTATTTAAAAAACTACTACATTCTTGACCCGCGCTGAAACGCAGATGAAAAGACATTAGAAAGTATTTTTTATATACATATATATTGGACGAGATGTTCTTAAGATATTGAAAAGGTGATACATTGAATGATATATATATTTTTTAAAATATATATTAAGGTATTGATATACAGGATCGACGAATATTAATTATGAACTTGTGATTAGCCGTGTGAATACAAATTAAAACAAATCAGAAAAGCCTAATTATAATCCATCAAGTATTGAAGGTAAGAAATAAAAACAATATTTAATTAAAAAAATAAAGAAATAACTTGAATAAACTTAGATTAGTGGCTCACACTACTTTGCAGGTTTAACCAAATACTTTCTAATATAAAAAAAAATGCTCGGGTAATGATAGTGTTTTTAAATAACCATTTTTTTTTTTTTTAAATATGGGTCATTGTTTTAAATGGGTCCAATAAGCCCGGTAATCTAGTATTTAATAACAAAAACAACAATAGATTAATCAAACAAAAACAAGATAATTAACTACAAAAACTTAACCTCGCATGCGGTGGTGTGTAAAACCATATGAATGCTCTTGCTAAAAGTGTGGCTGCAACGGGAATTCAGAGAGTTCAAAAGATTCTTTCAAGGAAAGTGAGAGCAACGCGCAGCAAAATGGCGGTGGAGGAGTATATAGGTGGCGCAGGAGGGTGTGAAAAGAAGGGTCCATGCCTCGGAAGTACTTCCTCTTATATGTACGCTAAAATCACAAAGACCACTTTACCCACTTTTTGAACACTCTTTCCTGGGCTAATTCTGACCAATCATCATCAAGCTGAAATGAATTAGCACCTGAGAGTGAAAGATTATTACACTTTTTACTTTCATAAAGCCATAGCGCATCACTGTGTTTTACTGGACTATCAAAATGATTTTGCTTTTCAAAATTTATAATAAAATAAAACACACATGTAGAGGTAAATTAATATATAATTATACTTTACTGCACAATATAAAATATAAAAAAGCTTACGTGTGATAATTTTCAGATTTCACCCTCTTATATTTCTTAGAGACAACCTTTTTTTTTGCACGAGGCTGAGATGTTTTTTTTTTCTTCTAAGGTTTTTCTTACAATTATCGTTTATTGTCATGGATCTTTGTCATATTTTTATACACGTAATTACCGAAATTGTTTTTACCAACTTTCATTTGCTTAAGATTTAAGGGTATTTTTAGATTTATTTATTTATTTACTTTATAATCATCATGTGGGGTCAAAGATATTCTTATCTTTGTAAAAAAATAAAAACAACTCCATATATCAAAGATTTATAAATAATATTTCTCTTACCCTCTCTTTTCTCTCTCCCATATTAAGAGAATCTAACTCTTTATTCTCTTTTCATCTTTTCATATTTGTTTTTTTTTTCAAATTTGATCCTTATGTTTTGATTCTTATTTATTTTAAAAAAATGGATTTGTTATTTAATCCCTGATGATTTTATTTTAATTTCTTTTATTGAATTTTATTTTCATTATCATGATTGCAATTGTGTTTTTTTTTTTTTTGAAAATTTCATCTCTTATTATTTAATTTTATTGAAATTTCTTATCATATTTTATGCTTATTTTTTTATCATGTTTTTAAAACCCAACCTAAAAGTCAAACTTTGTCGTATTTTGAGTCACTGGTTGAGTCGAATGATCGGATTTACAAAAAAAATAGATTTTTTTTATTGGGCATGAAGTAAAAAATTACATTATCAAGAAAATAATAGCAAAAAACAAAATCAATGGAGTTTAGCATGATTTCTCCTATATAAAGAGTGTTTAGGAATATGATTGTGGTTGTTTTTTTAAGTTTTTTTTTCACTTGAACATGCATTAAGATAATGTTATTTTTTTTAAAAAAATATTTTTGATATCATCATATCAAAATAATATAAAAATACTAAAAGATTTCATTTAAAAAAAATTCAAAATTTTCCAAAAAACACTTTTGGAGTGCTTTCGAAACATGCACTAGTTGCTTGATTTTTTTTATTATGCTAAAAAGTAAAAATAACACTGTTTTGATTAAAAACAATAATAGATAAAAAAAATACAACTATGATATTCTTTTGTCTAATTGGGTTTTCTTTGTTTTGAATTTTCTCTTATATATTGTTTTGAATTATTACATATATATAATCCTATTTCTTTTGATTGATTTTTTTCCCTTTCAATTTGTCCTCTTGACATTTTTTTCTTGATTTAGTCCTTATTTTTTTAATTTCTTTTCTTATATTCTTTTCTCAATCTTCTTTTTGAGTTTTGTCCCTTAATATTTAATTTTATTTGTTTTTTTATTCAATTTTGGTTATTACTCTTTTAATTATTATATTTTCCGACCAAGTTCTTATTATTTTATTTCTTTAGTTTCTATACCGGATCTGGTCCTCTTTGTATTAATTACTATTTTTATTTTTATTTTTATTTTTTGATGGTTAAGAATTTATCTAAATTGTTTTTTTTATCATCTCTATAGTCATTTTAGTCTCATGATCAGATTCTTGATTTTAAAGATTAACCGAATCTATTTTTTTTTATATTAAATTACCGAACCTTAAATTTTTTATAATTTGTATTAGAATTAGTAAAGTTAATTTGGGTTTATGAGATTATAAGACTTTATTTTTTAATGTTAGAAAAGAAAAAACAATTGATCACCCGCGCGTATCCCCCAGTCCTTTATTATATTACGTACTGTAACTACAGTTACTTTTTATTCTCTTCTCTCCTCGGCTCATTCCCATTATCTACTGCTACAAACCACACCTCTTTCTGTATTTCAACACAGCAGTACCTCCATTATCTTTCTTTCTCTGTTTCCAGTATCTACCACTACTGCTTCTGCTGCTGCAAACTAGTAGAAGAACTCAGTTCGCTAATCCTGACTCTTTCTTTCTTTCAATGATGGAAGAACTTTACGGTCTTCAATCGACTAGCTCTGATTACTCTTTTCAGGTTCCATCAGAGAACATGGTTGCTCCAGTGGCTAATTACTACCATCCTGTAGGGTTCACCTCCCCGGCGGGGGAGCCATCATTTCCTGTTTTTGGATCGGAGCAGATGTTTTGTGGTTCCTCAGTATCTGATGCTGCTTCAATGGTGGCGGAGTTACATCAGCAGCATCAGCAGAGAGGGGGTGCTGGTGTTGGTGATCATAGTAATAGTAACAATTCAGAGGAGGAGGTTTCTTGTGCAATTAGGGCTAAAATTGCTTCTCACCCGCTTTACCCTAAGTTACTTGAGGCTTATATTGATTGCCAGAAGGTATACACACTAATCTTTTTTGCAACTAATAGTTTGGATTGAGCTATTTAATAGTCTCAAAAGATGTCAAGAAACGATTAAGCAAACGCACAAAAAAAAGAAGAAAAAGAACTCAAGCAAATCTAGAATGGAAAGTTTGGCCAAGTGATGATGCAACTTGAAGGACGAGGAGCTCTTTTTGTAAATGGAGTGTGAAGTTCTTGAAAAAAAAAACTTGAAGAATACGGGATTCCTGGTTTCCAACGTTTCAGTGGTCTGAGGACAGTCATGGTTTGAGGGATGTCTTAAAATCTCAATTTGATCCATGAAATGCATTGTTTCAACAATTTTTGAGTGTAGTCTTTTGCTCTGTCGTTGCAATTGCATGTGTTTTCTCCTGCAAACTTTTCCTTTCATGTGATTAAGTCGATCAATTTATTTGACAGTTTTGTTGAAATACTCTTGTGGAATACCAACTTTTCTCACTAGCTAGGCTCATACTATAGGGAAACTGTGTAGACTGTAGACCATATATGCTGTTAGACTTTTGAAAGTCTTGGAAATTGAAAAGTTCCAGTATTTATTGGTTAGTACTCCATAAAGTGTATTGATAAGTCTACTGTTGTTTTGTTTTCTTATTATTTTTTTATTTCTGTGTTTTGCAGGTGGGAGCACCGCCGGAGACGGCTTATTTATTAGATGAAATCCGGCTAGCGAATGATGTTTCCAAGGGGTCCAATGATACTGTCGCCTCTTGCTTGGGTGCCGATCCCGAGCTCGACGAGTTCATGGTCTCTTTTTCCTCCTCAAACTTCTTCTCTTCTTGAAGTAGCCCAAACCCTAAGAAGAGATTTCCTATCTCTCTTCTCTTCTGCTAACTTTCTCAGTTTTCAGCTTTGATGGCTTTGTTTAGCTGTTTCCGGGCTTCGTATTTTGATCTGTCTTGATTTCAATGAAATATTATTTCCTTGTCTTTTCTAGGTTTTCTTCTTCAAAATGGAGTTTTATTCTCCTCTCCCTCCCTCTCTTTCCGACTGATATCAGTTGATGTTTTTCTCTTTGCAGGAAACTTACTGTGACGTTCTGATGAAGTATAAAGCGGATCTCTCAAGGCCTTTTGATGAAGCCACTACTTTCTTGAATGATATCGAAGCTCAGTTTAATACTCTCTGCAACGGTCCTTCCAGAAGCCAAGTTTATGGTCCCTCTCTCTCTCCCTCTCTATTTTACTATTTTACTACTCAGTATATTATCTAGTTTGTAGATGTTTGTGCAGTGGATTTTATTGTTTATAGTTAAATCTTCTGTCATGGGAAGCTGTGATAGTAATTAATTACATAATGAGATACCCACATCAGAGAGAGAGAGAGAGAGAGGCGCTCACGTTAGCATAAAACCTAGTGTATTTTAGCAGCACAAGCTGATCACATGAGAAATAGAGGCTGCTTTCATGGCCATTTTCCCATATTGCTTCTGGACAAAAAAGCTGCACCTTTAAAAAACATGTATTCACGTTCTTGCTGTTCAAATCAAGGTTTCAGATGTAGAAATGATAAAAAGAAAGCGAAACCATACAACAAAAACCCTAGAAAAGAAAGAGAACCCCTTCTCTTTGGAATGGACCTCAACCCTTTGTGGGAAATATATCTGAATTAATACTGCAATGTGGGAGAAAATTTAGAAAAGTTATCCATTTTAGGGCTAGAGGGATCAGGCTTTCATATCTACTTTCTCTTTCCTTTTGCTACTTTCTCAAGGGAGCATTCTAGAGTCATAATTATTACCTTTAAAGGTAAGAAGAAGCATGGAGGTAACTGCTTTAGTCATAGATTGCATTGAAGGATATAAACCAACAGAAGTTTTCATTTGGTAAATTTAACATTTTAGTCTCAAAGCACCTTTGATGTTCCAATTTTTTAATTGTGTTCAGATCGATTGTGGTTTGGTGTTATTGCTGATCCTAATTCCGATTGATTGTTTAGTTACTTGCAATCACCCGTCTTTTCTTCTTATCTCAAGCATGAGGGAAAGGGAACAAAAACATCAGAATAATGGAGAATGTCTTGGAAAAGAAATTATATATAAAAAAAACATTTCTTTATCTTGGGAACTGACAAGAGCCTATGAGTTGTGAGTTTTTCAAGTGCCTCATGAACTAAACTCCCTTTGATTCAAATAGTTGTCCATGGACAAGGTTGAGGTTATACTGACTTGTGCCTGATCAATCTTTACACATTTCTGGTGCGTGTTTGGATGCTAATCTCTAGCTGTGTGAATGCAAATGGGATAGGCAATTCCCTTTCAAACAAGATGGTGTCATTTTTATTTGTATTGTGGTTGGAGATCCAAGTTTCAATAAAGCATGAGTTGTAGTGCATGCCATGGGTGGGAATTAAAAATTATTCCTCAGGAAAGGTCATGGGATTGGATTAGTTCTGGCATCCATAGAGTTTAAGTCTTGGAACTGCTGTCTTTGCATGTTAAGAATTCTTTGGGAAGAGTTGCAGGCAGTTGGAAATATATAAAATATAGCTTGACTGAAAGCAAAACCCTTTTCAGCTTAATCATACACATGACTAAATCAATCAGATTCCCAACTGAATCTCTCAATGAACAAGAAATATCATGGTAGACTTAAGGACTATGATTTTGGTTTTCAAAATATTATGTTTTCTTTATGGCAAGGGAAGTAAGAAAGTACCCGCAGCTCGTGTTAGGATGTTCCTCTTGTCTTCCTTTGTCATCTACTCCTTTCCTTTTCAATGTACTTGATCACTGCTGGTCTTTTGCTTTTGAGGCTTAATGTAATTCAATAATATGTTTAAACTACTGGCTTTTTTTGTACTTTGTACAGAATACAGATGGTCTATGTCGCCAGAATTGTTAATTTAGTAGCATTTCGTTGTATTCAAGGCAACAAGGTCATACATTTAGTATAGTCGCATGTTATTTTTTGGAATCATTTTGAAAGAAAGCTACATTTCGTACACTGTTTCTAGCTGTTGGCTTGGAGTTTATGGATTTTGTCTGGGAATAAAAACTTTAGGTATGGATTGGTTGAATTATTAAATCTTTGCATGCGTGAAACTAAAGTTCTGATTTTAAGAGGGTGCATGAGTTTGTGAAGACACATACTATAGTGGGCTTCGCATTCTTTCTGCCAATTGCCATTTGTACAGTGAAGATTTGCATATTCTTTTGTGGCATTTTGATGCTTTAGATATTCCCTAATTAGAAACCTTAATGCTATTAAAAGGGATTCTTAATGCTGGACAGTGAATTAGAAGAAAAATCTTTTTGCTTTTAAGCTGTTCCTCAGAATATTTTCAAGTATCTTTTTGCTTATGGTATATGTTTTCTCAACTTGGAGTTAAGGTGGTGTTGTTCCATAGAAAGCACACGAGGTTTCCCTCTTTCATGCCTTAGTTTGCTAAAAGCTGAATTCTTGGTCAGCCTCTTGATTACTCTTTATGATTCTATGACTTGACATTCATTAACATATTTGGAGAGGTCCCTCCATTTCACATCCTTTTATTGAAGAAATATCAAAAGAACTAGCCTTTGTATTTATTGAGCTATTTTCTGTTAATATATCTATGACCATAGCTACAACATTTCATCATCTTATCATTAGGATTTAAGTAATTTGTAATTAAGCTCTACTCACCGACCATATCATTGAGCTTTCTTGCACCACCATGGCTGGAATGCTTTCATGCAGCTTGCTATCATTCCATGTTCAAGGCCCTAAAACTTGGGATTCCCTTGCACGCCTTTGAGCTTTATGCATAAGAGTGAGTCAGATAGTTAAGAGTCATATGTCCTTGTGTTATCTATTGCAGTTGTATGCTAATCTCTTGTTCTTCCTCATGGCGCAGCCATTTAATCTTCTATTCCATCAGCTGAAGTGTTTAGCTGTTCCTTTACTATCCCAAGCATTGCTAGAGGTTTTCCTTGATTCTGCACAGATAACCTCTCTTTTCTACTTATTGGACTAGAATTATGGGCTGTTTTTATCTCGAGATCCTGTCATTCTGCTTTAAGTTTCAGTGAGATGGCTTTAAAAATCCATGGGCAAAGAAATTTTTAGGGTTTGGGCAAGTTTTTTTTTTTTTTTTTTTTTTTATAGAAAAATCTAGAAAAAAAACACACACACGGCATTGTTGCCTGGTACATTTCAACAATGACACTCTTTTTCTCAGTGGTGGAAGAGATAGTATAGCCTGGAATAATTATATGCACAATCTTATGTGAACAGTATTCCTTGGTATACGACTGGCTTTCCACATTCTCTCAATGAAGAGTAGCCGTGAAATGCCCCATTTATGTTTCCTTTTATGCTTAAAATGGAATAGGATTACTGTTGTGGCCTCATTATGACTTGAATGTTGTGAGTGATCATGTGAACAGTATTCCTTGGTATACTTGATCATGTTCTTCAAGTATTAACAGGAGTGCAAACAAATTTAAAATGTTCATGTTTGTTTTTTCAAAATCGTGTACATATCTTTGGTGTCTTTGCTTGACATTGTGTATAGCCAACATGGTGTGGATTCTATGAATTAAATTGTACACTGACTAGGAGAATATTTTTTTCCCATTAGTTTATATTGCTGTTTTTCTCCAGTTAAGTTCCATTGAAATATGATCTTTGAATTTGATGTCTTTCAATTTGCTCAGTTTGCTTTCCGCCAAACATCTTCATAACTAACAACAGGCAAGGGATATCAGTTGGCAGGTTAGGTTTTTGTAATGTTTTTTTGGAAAAATCGGCGGCCATTCATTGAAGATTTTCTAATTTCTTTAGATGAAACAAAAAAGATAGAAAAAGTGCGTCTAAGCACATCGATGTTATTAATGGCTCCAAGATAGCACACACAAACGAGTTGTTTCTATGACATGTATGGTTGGCGTCCACATTTTGTCATTTCTTCACTTCGTTGAGTTTCTCCATTCCCTAGTCTATGTTCACTCTTTCTTCCATGGTGCAACTTTCACGGTCTGGTCTGGTCTGGTTTCTCATAGATATCTATGTTAAAAGACGAGGATGTCTTAAAAGGTCTAGCTGCACATAGATTTGTAAGTGGAAACATTATCTGCGCTGATAACTTTTTTGATTGTTTTTGTTTTTTTGACATGAGGGGTTTCAAAACTCACAGGGACTGAGTATGGCAAAATACTCAAACATTATCTACTGTGTTTTTTGGGTTTTTTTTAATTCCGCTCGGTGGTTTATGGTTTTTGGGGTTTAATATTTGTGGTTAGCTAGGGTTTGGACATGAAGGGGCATGAAAGGGATGTGGTTGATAAAATTTGTAAACCACATCGGACCCCTGCTTTTAGCGCTGCAAAACCAGGTTCTAAGCAATGAGACTCTCTCTCACTGGGCCAAACTTTCTAGTCTGATTTCAACTAGGTTCTGGGGATGTTCCTCTCTGCTGCAGTGATTCAGTTCTGCAAAAATATTAAATGCTGTTCTTCCATTCTTCACTCTTTTAGCTTTTGGGTGCAAGCAATATAGAGTCCCTTTTTTTTTTTTTTTTTCCTCTGGGAGAAAATAATGGGGGCAAAAGATTTATTTTTTAGTTTTCGGGCTATTCCAAGGTTGAGGGAAGTTAATACGACTTGTGAGGAGGCGAGGCGACGTGTCATTGGAAGTGTCGGAAGAAGAGACTGGGGCAGTGCGTGCGTGCCTTGCGGGTTACCTCTTTAGTTTTATCTTTTTAAGGAACCGTACTCTCTTAAAGACGCCACCTCCCTCTCCCTCACTGACTGCGATACGACACAACGAACCTCTGATCGACCCTGTCTCTCTCTCTCTCCTACTTTTAAGTTTTACCTGTGCGTGCGTACTCTTTTTTTTCTGAAAAAATTGAACGTGGGTCCCGACCTCATGGCACAGCATGCAATGGTGTTAAATCACATCCATGGAGACATGGGATCATGCCTCCATGTGTTGATGACGTTGGACCCCACTTCCCCACTTATCTTTTCTTTGTTTCTTTCCACTTATTTTTCTGAGACCCTTTCGTTTCGTGGTTGATTTTGAATCTTTGATCACCTCCACTATGCTTTGTTGGGCATGTACTTTCATTTCGTGGTTGGGTTCGGCTGTCTTCCTTATATATATATATACACACACAAATAATATGCTGAATATATGTTACTTATTAATTGGGTGCTTCCATGGTCCCCGTTAAAATTTTTGGAGTCATCTCTGAAATTGAAACGATTAAATAATCTTGGGGGTTTTGCATGGTTAAAATGTAAGTCGCTTAGTAAGGACAGACATCTATGGTGTCAAGTCGGTGTAGTGATACATATAATTTAATATAATTCTCAAGGTTGTGTGGTCTGGTTTTTAACAGCTTTTAATGATAATACCAAAGTTCGTATGTTCTGTGTTTTGAAATTTTGTTGCCCCGTCTTGAATTAGGGTATTGCTACAATCAATTTGTTTTATCGCGGGCCGTAGTGCCGAGCTTATTCTGTCGAATGAAATTTATATAGAGAGTCGCTAGATTCAGTTTGAAGATGGTTGTGGTGTTATCCTGTATGTGGTAACTTGTTTCAGATATGTAGGGTTGATACGGAAAAGAAGTATTGGTTATGGCCGAAACAATGTCAATGGATTTGACGTTGTAGATTAAAGCCTTCCTAACTTGTTAGCTGTTTATCATCGATATATATATATATGATTTTTCTTGTTATATATGTTTGTTGGCATTCATTCTCTTAGTTCATTATCCTGCCAGATGAAGCTGCTGGTTCATCTGATGAAGATGGCAGTGGAGGAGAGGCAGACGTGCAAGATTGTAGCCGAATGAATGAGGATCGAGAGCTCAAGGACAAACTATTACGTAAATATAGTGGTTACATAAGTACCCTAAAGCATGCGTTTTCAAAACAGAAGAAGAAAGGAAAACTACCGAAGGAAGCAAGGCAAATCCTACTAAACTGGTGGAACATTCATAACAAATGGCCATACCCAACGGTAATTATTTCCTTGGAGCAAATATCATAATCAAGTGAAAACCCTAATCATTCTCTTACACTCTAATGTTCAGAATTTAGTTGGAAAACCTGAGTTCTCGACTCATGTCTTGCTATTTTTCAAATTCCAGGAAGCTGACAAGGTTGCGTTGGCCGAATCGACTGGCCTAGATCAGAAACAGATAAACAACTGGTTTATCAATCAAAGGAAACGTCACTGGAAACCATCAGAGAACATGCAATTTTCTGTTGTGGATAGTCTGTATGGTCCCTTTTTCATGAACGACTGAGGTGGGGGTTCCCGCTGTGCTCTCCCTGCGCTTTTTTTCTTGTACATGCTTGGGCAGGGCCTCGTGCTGATGCCTAATGAAATGCTTACCGCTTCAATTATCTAACTATTTCTTTCAAATTTATTTGCATGCTATCTGCCAAAGTGTTCTTTTCTAGCTGTAAGATTATGTCAATTCAATCCGATTTCAATAGAAACTTCACAAATATACCTAAATAATTCCTCAAATGACATGCTCGGAAGGTTGATATGTACAACAACTATTAGGGTTTAATTTGTTAATGTTGAAAGAAACTTAAAAGACCCTTTGACATATTTAAGATGTTTTCGTAGCTTTTTGAGCCAACAGAAGATTGCTGGAAATTATTTTTTAATCACGTGACATGCAAGAATGCGTCGGGATAGAAACATGGAGGGGGGAACAATAATGTAAGTATGGGTAGGCTAAATTATGTTTTGGCATTCACTTAAATGGAACTCCAGGCTATAATTAGAATAGAAGGAGGATTGAAACCTGGGTTAATCAATAAAATCCTATATCACCGAACAATTCATCATTTAAAGTTTTAAAATATAATTTATATTATTCCTTAACATGTTCTTTGAAATGAAAGTTTACTGAGTTTAAAACTTGTATAAATTTAGACTAACTTGTATTTGATTTTAATCAAATAAAATTTATACTAACTTGTGCTTGATTTTAATAAAATAAAAAGAGAAAAGTAATAAGATTTGAATTTATAACTAATAGATCAACAAAACTTTGATATTATATTAAAAATTATGAGATTATCAATATTATATTTTAATAGTTATAATACTGTAGTAGCAGGATTGATGTCGACGGTGGAGAAGGAAAAGAGATGCAGCGAGAGGAAGAACACTAGCTAGTCTTCGGCAAAATTAATAGGCACAGCTAGGAAAGAGGGTTGACAGCAACTGCTGTGGTGTGCAGAGTGATTCGTGCCAAGTAATTCAAAATAGTCGACTTCCACTAGGGAGTAATAAGTGGAAGTAAATCTGATGGATCATATCTCATTATACATTGCATTGTAGAAAGCATGATGCGTAGGAAAAATCAACTCTAACTGCTCAGACTCCTTTCATACACTAGTACGTGCTTACACAGTGATTAATTGTTTTTTTCTCTCTATATATATATTGTGATATTACGATGTATTTTGATATATTTTTAAACCAAAAAAAGCTTAAACATACTCCCATGCTTTATAATTCTCTACTTTAAACATACGACTGAAGTTGTCTACCACTTGCAGTCAATTGTATGAAAGTATAATTTTAGACAATTTTCGTTTACTAAACATTAACAAAAATAAAATATGATAGGAATATATTCCTTTACAAGTGACACGACTCGCTTTATATATATACTAGCTATATTGCCCGCGCGGTGCCACGGATATTTCTGTGTATATGATTTAACATAAATAAATCCACAACGATAAATTTATATGATATAACTACATAAAAGTTATAGATTAGGAGATAAAATGTATAAATTTTTAAGTATAGTTTGTTGCGCAAGCATAGAATACATTTTTAAGAGTGTAGGTATTGTGTCATAAAAGATCAAAAAAGAGCGCAAACTAACATTAAAAAAAAAACAAAATATTTTTATAAGAAAAAAATAAAAAAATAATCACTAAAATCATCGTCATTATTGTGCAGATAGTAAAATTATAAAAATCATTTAATACAAAGAGCAAATAAAAATAATAATAATGAAAAAAATAAAGGGGAAAAGGAAGCAATATTAATTTAAAATATTATAGCAATAGCAACATCGGAGTCTTAACATCTAAAATTATTATTGTTGTTACTATCAAAACAATAAAAATTATCAACTTATACTGAGGGAAAAAAAAGCATGAACAAAATAGCAAGCAAGAAAAACAATTAAAATATTATTATTATTATTATTATTATTATTATTATTATCATTATCATTATTATCATGAAAGAATAAATGAATGAATGAAAGATTAAATTTAAAAAAAAAAATACAAAAAAAGATCAAACAAAAAAATACAATGAAAACTAAAAATTATCATTGTTATCACTGTCAACACAATAAAAATTAACAAATTATTCTGAGGGAAAAAAACCCTCAAAAACATTAACAAAAGAGTAAGCAAGAAAAACAATTAAATTATTATTATTATTATTATTATTATTATTATTATTATTATTATTATTATTATTATTTTCATTTATTTATTTTATTTTTGTGTTAATAATGAAAGGGAAAAAATGGAAGAAAAAAAAATTCCTAAAAACTTCAACAAAAGATCAAACAAAAGAATAAAATAAAAACAAAAACTATCATTGCTATCACTGCCAAAACAATAAAAATTATCAAATTATCCCGAGGAAGAAATAACTAAAAAACATTAACAAAAGAGTAAGCAAGAAAAACAATTAAATTATTATTATTATTATTATTATTATTATTATTATTATTATTATTATTGTGTTAATAATGAAAAAAATAAAATAAATGAAAGACTAAAAAAACCATAAAAACTTTAAGAAAATTTAAATCATAAAAAGAAATCAAGGGATTAAAAAAAAACATTAAAAGTATAAGGTCCGAAAGGAAAAATCAAATATTAAGGGATTAAAATCTAAAATTAAGAGTATAAGGACCAAAATGAAAATTAAATTTATTATCAATTTCAATAAAAGGATAAAATTGCAAAAATTGAAACTGTTGTACCGAATTTATTGAGTTATTTAAACCCAATCGAGAAATTAAAAGAAGGAGGATCGAAGTGAAAATTAAACATTCAATTAATTTCAATCGAAGGACCCAATCGAACTAAATCAAAACTTATATAACAAAAATCAGGACCATAAACAAAATTAAAAGTAAAGGGACCGAAGTGAAAAAGCAGCAAAACCGGGGGACTCTCCTGCACTTTGACGTGTAGGAGAGAGAGAAACGGCTGCAGCGGCTTTAACCGGCCACCGCCGTGCCCACGTACGTCGGAGGACAAAACGCGCCGCACCGGGAGGAAGACCAAGCGGAGGTGCATCGACTGAGACGCTAGTAGACCATCTCCGGCGACTCCATCACTACGCACACGCCACTTAAAGAGGGCGTGAGGCGGAATACTGTCGGCCGCGTGTGACACACGCGCCGATAGTAAAAAAAAAATAATTAAAAAAGCATGGTCAATTACCGGTGTAGCCCTGTGCGTAAGTCAACAATTTTATCTTATTGGGGGCTATACCTGTAATTAGTCATTTCTGAAAAAAAATATTAAATATTCAAAAGGTAGGCGGACAGGACCGGTCCGGTCCGAAAGCGTGCAATTACCGCGGAGCCCCTCCACCCATAAACGGTTTTTTGTCTTTTTTGAGGGCTAAAAGCGCTATTTTACTATGCAAAAAATTATAAGAAATTAGGAAAACCGGGAAACCAACCGAACCGAGAACCGAACCGACCCAAAAATACACTATTACAATCCACAGTGCATACACTGACATGCTACAGTGCCAGATGCTACAGTGAAACACCCACGCGGTTTATATATTAGGTAATAGGTAATATATATATATATATATATATATATATATATATATATATATATATATATATATATATATATAATTGCTCTTTAACAAGTTAATTAGAGCTATTTTTTCTTTCTTTTATTTTCTGAGGTTAAAATTTTGATTGTGTTTCTCTCTCTTGAAGTTAATTATCTAATTTAAATATTTATTGATTTAATTTTAAGTCTATCCGGTTTTGTATTTTAAAATTTTAGTGGTTTATTTAAAAAAAATCTTAACAAGGAATTTTGTTTAACTTTTATTATTATCGATTGATTTCATTTTTTTTGTGATTTCTTATTATAATTTTCGATTTATTTTCCTTGCAAAATAAAATTTAATTTACATATCTTTAAAATAAATCATGTATTTTTTTTTGCTTGGAGAGTTGATCGATAACCTACGTATACTTTTGAAAGGAAATTAAAGTTGATAAAATAAAAAAAAAGAAGCCATTTTTCATCAATTTTTCCAATAATAATAGATGGAAGGACCTTATGGATAAATGGATCTAAAGCTAGAAGTTAATTGATAGAATATATAATTGGTAACCTTCTATTATGAGTGTCAAGCATGCATATATTATAGGGAAAAACAATGTACCCATCGTTCTGCTTGCTGAAATTTTCATACCATGGGCTTAGGGTTTCATGCTGTTCTTGATTGCCATCATTGCATCTCTCACTTTTCTGGTTCTCTTGTGAGAAATTCCATGTTATACTCATGAAGATCTTGTTTATTTTATATATGGCATCTTGTCTAAGCTACTCATTGGGAGATGAAATTTTCTTTTATGATTTTTTATTTCTGCATAATTTGACATGCAATAATATTAGACTTGAAAAGTTATATGAGACTAATACGAAAGAAAATATATTTATATTAAAAAGATAATATATTTTTCTAAAATTCATAATGCGTTGGGAGAAATCTCAGGTTGATTATACATTTGAAATGATTTTCAAAAATCATACATCGAAGACTTGAGCTTCAATTATTATTTAGCCGCATGATTGCGTGAAAGTTTGAGTTTTTCTTGATTGAATTATATACTTCTTCGGTAAATTAACCGAACGTTGACATGATCGGTTGTAAATTAAGAAGAAGAAAAATTGTTTTTTTTTTGGGTTGTGAGAAATTTATTTCCTGGAAAGGTAAAAATTCAGGGAGGAATCATCTTTAGAATACTCTTCGAGCTATGTGTGTGTATTAATTTTATAAAATCTCATTTCTTGAATACACATGCTAGTGATGAAATTTAATATAACATTTTTTTCTAAAGAGATCACTTGATTCAGCAGAAAATCACAAAAGAATACGATCAACATCAATATTCCGTAAATAAATCACAACGAGAGAAACTCTCAAAAAAGCTCAAACTTTTATTCAATAATTCAACAGCTCCTTTCGGCTAGAGGCCTACAAGCATATTTAAAACAAAACCCTAGCCTTAACCTATGACGGATAAGAAAACGACGCTAATTAACAAATTTACCATAAATAGAAAATTTGAGATAAATGCAAAATATGAAAGGGCTATAAATCCTGAGCAAGTGAGAATTGACGAAAATCAATTCGGACTTGGAAATCAAGAGTTACGGTTAAAACAAAACATTTTAAAAATGGCAAAAATGAAGATTTTGGAGCCGAAATGATGGAATTTGGCCAAAAACTGGTGAACATCAGGGGCAAAGCCGCTGACTTCCTCTGCAAACAGCGAAACACATCGATTAGGTGAGTTTCGTGTCATTCCGACTTCAGCGCTCGGACTGCCGAAATTCAGTTGCCTTTGATTTTCGAGTGCTACTTGTTCTATATCATCACTTATATTTTGAATTACGTAAGAAATATAATTCTCCTTTATTAGATAATAATCATATTGTAATTGTAATCCATTTCATTGAAAGAAGGTTTTAGTTTCTTGATTGTAATTCCAAAATTAGTGAGAAAGAAATGGTCTTCCATCTTATTCAAATTTCTTAGAACTTATGTGCTCTTCCAAAAGCTTCTATTTTTCATTTTTTTCCTGTATTTATATCATGTATAAAACTTTAATAATATAAAATAAGTTTTCTAAGCCATATCAATTAGTGATGTAAATCTCACTCCCATTAAATATTCAATTACAATAAGATATGAGTTCCATCATCATTGTTTTTTTTATCGTCTTTCTCAATTTTAGTACTACCACCACCATTTGCTTCATAGCCTTTGCGAATATATTTAAAAATCTTTTGATCTCTATTACATTATAATCATCTCTAATCGGGTAATATTTTTTTAATTTGATTTTATTCAATTAATTTATGGGTTTATTTATTTTCACTATCATTTTATTAAATAAAAAAATTAATTTTAATAAACCTTATCATTTAACATAATCTGATAAATGATTTGTATTGTGGTCAAATATCTTAATCTATATTCGCTTCTTAACTTTTATTGTTGATAAGTTTTTATTTATTTATTTATTTACACAAATGATTCTTTATTTATTTGATTTGATGTGTTCGTAAGCATTTTTATTTACACTTAATATTTTTTATGTAAAAACAAACATGTTGAAAGAAATCGCATGTTCACTATATCTATTTTTATTTTTTAATTAAATAAAAAACTGATTTTCATGAGTAAAATTGTTAAACATAGCCATGTCAAATGTCTTAGTTGCGAGACCAAATATTTTCACCTTTATCCAACTCTGAATTTTTTAATTTTTATAGTTATATATCTTTAATAGATATTTATTTATTTATTAACACATATATCTCTCAATTAATTTTATGAAATATACACACAAGTTTTTGTAATTTTTATTTTTTACTTTTTATATATATAAAATACATGTTGAAAGTATTTGCATATTTATTATATATATAAAAAAATCAACCCGTCATGAAGCCTTGCTTGCAGTAACTTAAACGTGTGAAATAAGTAGTACCAGAAAGGCAGCTCATTTTATTCCCAAATCCTTGTCCTCCTCCTATATATATAAAAAAAAATTGTCACTTTGCTGAATAATACTCTAAATAAAGAAAAGAAAAACCAGAGCCAGTTCATCCTTCCAGTCTATTTTCTATTCTTTTCCATCTTCCTCTCGAAATCCATTTGCAGAAATCATGATAGTTCATCCAAGAAAAAGAAAAAGAAACAGAAAACATTCTGTTTTACAAAACCACACACCACCATCACATAGGAGGATAATATCTTCTCCTCCTCTCCATTTCTTTCTACAAGTCACTCAAATTCAGAGAGGAGAGAGAGGGAGGATAATGTGTTTCAGAAGATAACAAAATTGAAGGTGGTAATCCATGTCGCCTCCATTCTCCTTCATTTTTCAGTTCTTAAATTCATCAAAACAGAGGAGAACAGAGACAAACAGAGCAACCCCATCTGAATTCAATGCAATTATCATCCACATTCTCTCAAAACCTCGCAGGGTTGCTGGTAATATTCATTTTAATTGTCTTTCCCTTTTCGTCCGCTTATCGCCAGTCCGAAATCAGCCTTATCTGCGGCTCTTCTAAGCACATTGACAACTCCTACGTACCAAACATTGTGAAAGTCATGGATTCTCTCCAAAAACAGGTCGGTTCGCGGAACTGGGGAAGCGATTCCATCACCTCCCCATTTCCTAAGATATATGGATTCGCCCAATGTCACGATGATCTTTCGAGTCTGGATTGCAAAATCTGTTTTTGCCAAGGCCGAGACAAACTCCCACGTTGTCTCCCTGCCACTTCTGCTCGTATCTATCTTAATGGTTGTTTTATTCGCTTAGATAAATATAACTTCTTTCATGAAGCCATTGATCCCATGAATGACGCTGTGGTATGTGGTGAGCCAAAGCATCCTTTGACAGAGAGCATTTTGAAGTTCAAGAAACGCATTGCGTCAGTGATACACAATGTCACTGCAATGGCGCTCGGGAATGGAACATTTGCAACTGCGGAGGCAAAAGGAGGAGATTTTTCTGTTTATGCATTGGCACAATGTTGGAATACGCTTGATAGGGATGAGTGTAGAAAGTGCCTGGTGAATGCAGGCTCAAAATTAAGTCAATGTGCTCCTGGCTCGGAGGGCAGTGCCTTATTTACTGGCTGCTACATGAAATATTCTACAGAAATATTTTTTAAGAAATCCGTGGAATCAGAAGATCTTTATGGTAAGATCGCCTATCTTTGATTAAATTTGTATGGTCTTGAATGTTTTGCTGCTGTTTTTAATGGTATGTAGTCTATGTCAACACTATTTGTTTTGTCATGAATGTTGAGTTGTTGTCACAAACATGTTTTGCTACCTTGTACAGACAACACTGGAATCATAGTAGCAGTTACTTTATCGACAGTTGCGTTCGTCGTGCTAGCTTCTTTTGGTGCTTTTATAGGGTATGAGAGATTGTCAAAGAGAATAGGAGGTGAAATTGCAACCAAAAAACTATGTCCCTGATGAACATTCAATTTAAAATTTATACATTTCTAACTTGTTCTAATCTTTCTTGTCCCTAGACAAAACCAATCTCCGCCTTTCGCCCAACTCTAGTTTATGTTTCACTTACGAAGTGCTTGAGAAGGCAACTGACTATTTTGCTGACTCGAGGAAACTGGGACAAGGAGGAGCTGGTTCTGTTTTTAAAGGGACTCTCCCAGATGGAAGAACGGTTGCAGTGAAGAGATTGGTCTACAATAGAAGGCAATGGGTTGACCAGTTCTTCAATGAAGTTAACTTGATCAGTGGAATTCAACACGAAAACCTTGTAATCCTTCTGGGTTGCAGCATTGAAGGTCCTGAGAGTCTTCTTGTTTATGAATATGTACCTAACAGGAGCCTCGATCAGATTCTTTTTAGTAAGTCAATCTACAAGTTCAATTTCAGTGTTTTCATTTCCTAGATGCCCACTTTGATCTTCCCTTTCTAATTCGATTACATTGCTAAACATTGCTTAAAAATCCTTGAGCTTTCTGGCAAAACTTGTGCCCACAATAATATTTCCGGACAGGAGAGGATGTAGAATACTTGAGGTCTATTTGTTTTGGAAAAAGTGTATATTGTTAGAGAATAATATAAATTATATTATGGGATCTCACCTAACAGCTTGGGCTTTAAGGTGAGATGACTTCTTAACATGGTATCGGAACCTTGTTGACCTAGCGGTCACGAGTTCAAATCTCACCATCTCCATTCTATTTGATAAAAATCAAGCACAAGGTACTGTGAGCCTGTGCAAGTTTCAAACCTTAAGGGCTATCACTTGAGGGAGAGTGTGTGTTAGAAAATAATATAAATCATATTCTGGCACCTCACCTAACAACTAAAGCTTTTAGATGAGATGTTCCTTAACATATATATCCATAGCAATAACATGATCTTCATTTGTTGCAGTTAAGAACTCCATGCATATTCTCAACTGGCAGCAGCGGTTTAATATTATCCTAGGAACAGCCCGAGGACTTGCATATCTCCATGGAGGTTGTGGAGCGACTATCATTCATAGAGATATCAAAACCAGCAACATTCTTCTTGACGAGAAGCTTACTCCAAAGATTGCTGATTTTGGACTCGCACGTTGTGTTGCCACTGACGACACCCATATTACCACTGGCATTGCAGGAACATTGTAAGAAATGAACCTCCTATCTATATACAAGTTTTAGTTACTTTTTGTTTACAATTTCTGTTCTTTAAAAAGCACATCGGCCATTGATTTCGTTATTGTGTGTGATTTATGGAGTGATGCTAGACGGGGAACCATGTTTCGATATAACAAAAACCAACTCAGAATGAAAATCACAATGTATTAAACAGAGTTGTAACATCATTTGCTGCTTCTAAATCGTGAGTCTTTGTTTGCAGGGGATATATGGCTCCTGAATATCTTGTTCGAGGGAAGCTAACAGAGAAAGTTGATGTTTATGGTTTTGGGGTTCTACTCCTTGAGATTGCAACTGGTAAAAAGAACAGTGTGTTCTCACAGGGATCAAGTTCAATTCTGCATTCTGTAAGATTCTTATTCCTTTGGAGCAAATATATTCTTTTTGAAATTTCTCAGGTGTTTTCAATGTAAAAGCCTTTTAGAAATATGGAAAGCATTTCATCTGATCATTTAACATCTTAATCTTCTACTTGGAAACTTCTTGACGATCTCGACTGCGATTTGTAATTTGGAGTGGTTTTCATCATTCTCTGATATCAGGTTTGGAAGCATTACAAAGCTAGTAAAATTACAGACATGGTTGATCCTGGCTTAAAAGGTGTGTTTTCCCAGAAACAGGCAGAAAAGGTGCTTCAAATAGGACTTCTATGCACACAAGCTTCGTCGAGGCTAAGACCGTCCATGAATGAAGTAGTGCAGATGCTCACCGATGTCCAATGTGAAATTCCCACTCCTAAGCAACCTCCATTCCTGAATGCTAGCGTTCTTAGTCCAGATAGCAGTGCAGACAGTAGCATCACAGAAGTATCACTTACATGCAATTCAGTGTTGAATCAGCAAACAGCCTCTCAAGAAGCACTCTTGGGTGACCCCTCCAAACTCACACGCCACAGATAGTACCAGATCAAGAAATTCTCCAATCCTTGAACAGCCTGAGACAACGTAGATCCTGTCAAAAACTCTTCACAAGTTCTGGGAAAATACGCACCCTTTTGTATCAAAGATACGATTCTGGTCAAGACCCACCTCAATTCTCTAGCAAGAACCTGAAGTGGGTTCGGTGAGATTCCGTCGGGCTCCTACTAGTAGTTTTACTCGTTAGACACCCTGAGAAGGGCTAGCAAAGTAAGATGTGATATGGAGTTGAAGATATGGAAGTTGGAAAACTTTGTCCATATGAAATGGATAGACAGTATTGAAAATTTAGTGTAGATACTGCATTTTGTGAACAAGAGTAGCAGTTATGAATCATGTAGGCCATTCCCATGAAGGTGGCGAGGAGAGAGCCCTGATTGATGGGAAAGAACCTGCAAGGGGGCTTATCTTGCACATGGAAGAAAAATATTTTGAATGAAAGAGATGATACAGATAGGTTTTTATGTTTTTCAACAAAACCTTTTGCATTCTTGGGTCTTCTCTTTCCCCCATTGATACTATCTTTCCGTGATACGATGCCCATGACGATCCTAAACTGAATCCTAACTACAAAATATTCAATCGCCTCAGTTACATGCAATAGACTAATTGGTCGAAAGCTATTTTGTGTTTTTCAATCAAATCCACCTGAACTCCTGATTTTTATTCATTTTTTTTTATTTATTTTCTAGTTACAATGTAAACCCTTGGTTAGAGTTCCGACCAAGTTGTCAAAATATATTTTTGATATGATGTACAAAGTAAATTTATATTGAAAATCATAAGAAATATTAGTTTTTTTCATATATGGTTTATACCAACACTAAACAATTTTATCAATAAAGAGATGATATACTTCTTTTTGCATGATAAAACTCTAACACGCAAGTTTCAAGATTTTTTTTTTAAATAGTTGCTAAGACTTTGCGTTCAAGAAAAAAACATTGAAAACAACTAGGTCTTTACAGTTATGCTTCCTTGTTGGCTAACACTTAGTTACAATACTCCCTCCAAAACGACATATACTTGTAAAAACTGATAAAATCAGATTGAATTTGTGTGAAATTAAAAAAAAATCAGGTAAAATCATGATTTTACTATCGATTTTATAACTAGTCTATGTGTATATGAAGGTTTATGGACGAGAGCTAGGTTCTTAAAATCATGAGATAACTTGTATAATCGTATGATTTCATGAGCCGTCATATACTTATTGTGCAAGATCGTGTAAGAATAAAAAAAATGATAAAATTAGAGCAAAATCATGTAAAATAAAAAATAGGATAAAATCATGATTTTATTGTTGATCTTATGATTTTACAATACTTATCTTGCTCATTGCATACTCTTGTGTTTATTCATTAACAAATGATCACCAGAAACATTTGTAACCATGAATTCTTTCTTCAGTTTTTTAGTGATTGAATTACAGGTTGATTATATGTCCTTTCATATGACATCCTTCTTTAATATAAAAAAAACTATATTGATGAATGTCTTTGGATACGTGCAAAAAATCCTCTTTTGAGGGGTTTGAAGACCCTTCCATAGTAAAGTCAGTAATCTTATGGAGAAAAAAAGTAAATATTCTAGAGAGAATTAAATTTTTAAAACAAGGTTGTTCTTATGTTGAATCTGTCTTTTTTAATGTTAAAACTTGAAGCTTTTATCTACTAGTTTAAGAGGTACTTATAGTCCTTAAACCTTATCTTTTCCTTGAGTAGAGAGACTAAAGAGTAATAGTATTATTATAACATTTATGAGGGGTAAATATCTCTAACATATGTATCAATGAATAATATCTCTTACACATGCATTAATAAGGTAATATATTATTTCCACATGTATAAATAAAAGAATAAGTATATAGGCTTTGTTCCAAGAACACTAGGTCATATTATTAGGTTTAAAAGGGAGGTTAAGACATAAAATGATCAGGACCACCTTTTAGAATTGAGCTACAAAAACACCATTTGGACCCATAAAAAGAGTTAAGCGCTCTACTAACACTTAGGCTTGGGTGGTGCACTTGAGCCCATAACATGGTGTTCTACAAGCCCCAACAATTGGTCTTGGGCCGACACCTGAGCCAAAAAATAGTATTGGGTTTACATCATCAATTGTGTTTAGGCCAATGCTTGAGCCCATAAAGGTGTCGGGCACTCCCCAACACCTGGTCTTGGGCTAACGCTCTAGTCTAAAAAGTGTTAGGCAAGCCCCATAACTTAGGCTTGGTGCTCTCCTTAGCTTGAACCTACTATTAAAGCTCAAGTGCTTTACCCAAACCCATAAGATATTGGATATGGACCTAGAAATTAGGGTCATAACTATTATAGGTCTTGTGCTAAAAGAGATAAATATAAACAAATAGTCTAGAAGTAAAAGAAAGAAATGTTGTTATAAGAGACAAGTCTATACAACTAAAAGGTTAAAAAAAAGACAATGAAGTTAAGTAAAATACAATATGATTATTGCATACTCATACTTTTTTTTGTTAGTTTAATTTTATTTTTAGAGGGGGGGTATTTGATATAGGATTATATAGATAAAAAACAATTGAGAGCTATAAAATAATGACTTAGACTAAGTTTAAATCCTAATTTTAATATAAAAAACCCTCAACCATTGTTGTAACTAACAAGAAAGTGCTCTTTGTTTGTAACAATCTTAATGTTTTAGGTTGTGACTTTGCAAAATGAGAGTGTTGAATTTTTTTTAATGAATATGTTTTATGGACACATTTAAAATCAAATTAAAAATAGAGTATATTGATTTTTTATGCTAAAACTTTATTTAAATTTAATTTCCAACATATACATATTAACATAATTTAAGAAAATAATGGGTGAATGAGAAATTAATCTAAAAACACCCTTGGTTGACATTTTTTGGTAGACCCAAAATCCTTTAAAAAATTTTATTCTATATTAAAAAGGAACAAAACTTTTTTAATATTTATAAAGTAGGTAAGTGAAAAGTTAAATTAAGCCTAAAGAGCCCAAACCTTTAGAGGAGAAAGGTCCTAGGCATGGTTGGTTTTGGACTTAAACCCACTTATATGTTGTCCCGACTTGTGTTCAAGCCTAGCTGTGACCCTGTGTTTTATTTTATTTTAAAATAATATTTTAGTTCATAAAAGATTAGTTTTACTAAGTCAAATTTATACATGAACTATTTATTCTAGCTTGTTGTGTCTCGACTTGGTCTATGAACTATTTATTCTAGCTGTACTGACTTGTGTCCATGAACTATTTATTCTAGCTCATTGTTTATCCATCTAGCCTATAAATATTAACAGTTTTTTCTAAAAGTTTTTGTTGTAAATCTGAATAATTTTTTCAACTAAAAAATAACATATTTGTAGCCATTGTGTTCATATTTAACTCTTGATTTACAATGGCTAATCAAATATTAATAATGTGAGGATTAACTCTAATTATTACTAGGATTAATTCTTTAATTTTTCAGCTTCAAAACATGCTATAAAAAAAGGAGTTTCGTACACTATTTTTTTAGATTTTTATAATCTTTGATTCAAAGCTCTTTTTTAGAAATACATATAAACTAAAGTGGTGCTATTGAAATCTAGTGAGATATATTGTAAACATTTTAGTTGTACAAGTAAAGAGCAATAAAACCTCAAAAACAAAGAATTCATCATTAACAACAACAAAAAGTTTAATTAGTATAAAGTGTTTCAACAAGTAAAAACCTTTATTTATTTTATTTTAATATTTTATATGTTTCATATGCATGCTAGAATTCTATTATTATATTTGTGTTGAAAGTATCTTTTTCATAAGTTTATCTTGATGATTGTTTCATGTCATTATGCGCTCAATAACTCTAAAAAGAACAACGTATTCTAGTTTGAAACATTGTTTTCATAAATTACTGGTCAAATTGATTCCTTATTAGTTTTATTTAAGAAACATGTATTGTCATATCAATTTCATCTTTAAATACCATGACTAATCCAGAAAACAATCATTACAATACCTATATATACATTTTAACCAAACATAATAAATAATATAAACTTAATATTCAAAATTCACCTTAGAAATTTATAAACAAAGTCGTTTTTTTATTCCTCTTTGGTGTTCAATGTCATGAAATCTATAAAACTAGTCTAACACGTGTTAAAAGTCATAGCAACAATAATGGAAAAACACATGTCATTACATATAATTATTATAAAAATACATAAGAGGGATCATTGTTTCATTATACATACACACTCATTTTTTTTTACTAGCTACAATAGCATTATTATTTTACCTTTCACATAAGAAAAAGTATTGCACTAACTTTAGGGGTAATATGATCTTTTTATTGAAACCAATTTGTCACTATCACATTGATTGAGGGAAAATTTGTTTTTCAATTTTTTAGCACAATAAAATAATTAAATCATCCTCAAAATCAATATTTTATTAACTGACATCCAAGAGTAGTTTTGTATTATTATTTTTTTAGAATACAATGAAATAACTTAATTACTTTAAAGGCTAAATTTCTTATGTTAGTTTACAAGTGCTATTTTGTATTTATATCATGTTTTTATTTATTACAATCAAGTTGACTTAGAGGTAATTAGATAATTTAATAAATAAAAGTAATATTTAAAAAACAAATGTGGTTAACTCTTGCATTATATGCATCAACACATAGGTTGTTTTCTAAGCTCTCTAGGTGGTGCATATGACGTCTACAGACGAACAAAATCAGGTTCCCGCAATGACGTTAAAATCATCTCAATGACCCTTATATTCTTGGGTGATGCATGTGGCTAATAGGTCTCTTATTTGACAAAATCATTTTCTAACCTATTTTTAAGACTTTTCATCCATATTTCTATCTAGATTATATTTTTTTAGTAAGAAAAAAATGTGATTTTATAATAAACCTAATGTTTTCTTAGTGGATTCCAACCGCAATTGATATTAAAAAGTAAAAATAACATGATTGTAAAATTAAAACAAAAAATACTTTAGATGTTAAATTGAACTATCAAATAGTTTGAATGTATCTTTGTATGGGTATTTTCACTCACTACACTATTTGAAAAAGAAATGTTGGTCAAATAACACACATTAAGATGTCGTTTGGCTCCACGGTTCAGGCTGCGTTTGCGTTGAACCGTAGAGCCAAACACATCAATTACCAAACAGGACCCTGATTTTTTACTGTGGGTCCCACCAAAAAAGTAATCATTGGGCCACAACTGTAAAAGCAGCTGAGAGATGCTTTTGCAGTTGCGGTGTAAATTAACTCTTGCAATATTAACTCTCTGGAACCAAACAAGGCATGGCTTGGAAATAAAAAGACTCAGAACAGGAAGCAAGTTAGGGAGGGGGAATGCTGTTTGTGTGCGTGTGTGTGTATGTCTTCTTTTCTAGAATAGTAATCGGGAGTGTTGGAGTGCAGGTCTTCTTCTCTGGAACCAAACAAGGCATCAATAGAGAGTGTTGGCTGGGGCTGTCTCTATGTGTGGGTGAGTAAAGTGCTGAGGGGGCTGGGAGTGTTGTCTGGAGGGGTCGGGAATGGGAAGAGCTGAGGGGAGGGGGCTGGGCTGGGGGGGGGGGGGGAAGAGGGACATAATACACACACACACACATATATAATAAATGATGTAATTATATCAAAAATATTTATTTTTATTTTTATTAAAAAATACCTCAACAAGTAAAAAATTATATACATAATTAATAATTATATTGTTGGAGAGTTTTTTAAAAGAAATTATTTAATTATATAACTTACTCCTATTAATTGCATAATTAAATTATATACAAAATAATTGCACTATATTTAAAATGATATATAAAAAATGACTCTTCTGAATGATTTTTACCATTAGAGTAGACATAGATAAAAAACTATATTTACACTATTCAAAAAAGCCATTTTAGAGATTTAGCTCTCCAAAATAGCTTTTACCATTTGACTTGCTCTTATGTAAAGAAATTGTAGGAGGGCCTTCCTAGTTGTTGGGATTGTTAGGATGAGGTTTGTTTGTTTGTTATGTAGACATGATTTGTCACTGTATTTTAAAAATATTTATGAATTAAAATAAAAAAATATTTATTTTAATTAATTTTGTTCCTGAAGATATTTTACCATATGTTGTTCATCGATCATATAGTCAGGAATCACAGACGCGTTTATGTATAGATTTAGTTTGTGATGGAATTGCTAGTAGTTTGATGGAAGAATAAAAACAAGTGTCTAATTTACTTGAATTATTAATTATATTTTAATTTTATGATTTTTAATCTACAATATGTATGTATGTATGTATCTATGTATGTATGTATGTGTGTGTGTGTGTGTGTGTTCTTTAAAGTAATTTCAAAAGTTGACAACAAACTCAAACTCAACCACAATTTTAACCAAACACTAAAATTTCAGTTATGAACCGCAACTAAAAGCGCTTTTCATGAAACTGTTTTTTTTTCAACCTCAATCACAACAACAACCACCCTACCAAACAGGCTGTAAAACTTTTTGTAAAATAGTATAGTTTGATACTTGAAAACATGACATTTAAAGTTGTCACTAATAAAACAAGATATTTTAAATAAATAGTTAAATGAGCTAACACGAATTATAATAAGGAGAAGGATAAAAAAAAAAGATTTTGAGAATACACCAAAACTTTGATTATGACATCAATAGTACTACTAGAAGTATCTAGATGAGATAAATTTAACGACACCAAGAATATCACTAAAGATGACCAGAGCTTGTTGGATTACTAATATAATCTACTTTAATTATTGTTGATTATTTTTATCGATGTTGTTAGGTTCATTTTGTCAAGATTTTTTTAATGATATTGATGATTTTATAATCAGAATGTCAATGTGTTTCCAATTTTTTTCTCATTTGTTATTGTAATTTGTGTTAAATCATTTAACAATCTACTTTAATTCATGTTTTTCAAGATTTCATGTATCAAATTAAACTATGTTATTTTGGCAGTTTTTCTTTTTAACAATGCTAATTTTCAAAAAAATAAATATATATTTGTACTTTGTTCAAAAACCGGAAGAGAAGGTCGCCACGACCCTTCCACCTATAGCATTCAAAACGACAGGTCTTTCATAATTCTCAGGGGGCATTTTGGTCCATGTCTATAAACCTCAAAACCCATCAAGTAGAAGGGTGAGCAAAGCAGGGTTTTGGATTCGGCCCCGTCGTTGATCAACTGTATACATTTTCTTTCACTTTCTCTCATTTTCTCAGCAACCAAGCAGCCTCGGTCTAATTCGAAGCAATGCAATCTCTCTACGGAACTTTATTTCGAAGACAAAATCTAAACAGCTCTCATTTCAAATCCACTTTAGCTTCTTTAGCTATTACTGAAAGTAAAAATCATGGATTAACCCTTTTAAGCTCAAATTCTTCGCCTCCAACTCGGTTCCCTGCGTCAAAGACTCAACCTTTCCGCTCATTTCACCACTTCTTTGTATGTTCTCCTTCCTTTTCCTTTAATTTTTTTTTTGTAAACTAAATCAGTTTTTTTAAGTTTAATTTCGTAATTGATTCATGTGGCAGCCAAAATTTGGTACTCAAGCGGAAACGGGGACGCTCTTGAATGGTGATGGGAGAAGCTGTAGGATGAATTTGTCTTGCTATAGGAGCATGACAACAGTGGGAAATTCGGCTGAAGCCTCTCCAAAAGATTCGCCTGCTCCTGTTGCGGATGTTCCTCCTCGCATCAAATTCAAGAGACTTGATAAAACAGCCAGGCATATAATGCAGGTAATTTAGCCTCTTCTTTTCTTAACAATAATTTCTATTATTAATTTATGCATTATTGATCAATAATTATTTTTTAGTAGATTTTGAATAAAGAAGCAGTGGAGGAAGTAAGGGAAAAGAGGGAGATACCTGATATAAAGCCTGGTTATACTGTGCGACTTAAAGTGGTATGTTTTTTCTTAGGGATATTGTTATTTTTTGTTTAATTTTGCTGGTTGTGAAGGAAGGCTTGATTGGCATGCTTTAATTCTGTTACATTTTGAACCTTGCTATGAGCAGGAAGTGCCGGAGAATAAGCGGCGTGTTTCGACTATTATAGGCACTGTTATAGCTAGACGGAATGCTGGTATACATACTACTTTTAGATTAAGGAGGATGGTTGCTGGTGTTGGAGTTGAATCCCTCCTTCCACTGTAAGTGTTGATGGAGTATTTTTCTATTCAATGATCAAGCTGTGGCCCTGCTAGTAATTTTTTATTATTATTACTTGCTGTCCCATACTGGATTTAAGATATGTGTGAAGTCCATGAAATTTTACTTAAAAACTGTAACTCAATGACTTGGAGGACAAAACTTAGTATTTAGATGTTTAGGAATCAGTAAAGAAAGAAACAGTCAATCTTTTTGTAGGAAGTGTTTGTATCATTATCCTTTTAAAAGACTTTCTATGCATGATTTTTGTAACCCGTGTTATCATTGATGGTGTGAGGTGTTTATGGATCTTAAAAACTGCTGGTTGTATTGATCTGCTTCAGTTTCACTTGCAGACACATCGAACATTTGAATATCAATGAAGTCATATTGAGATCTACATATTTTCCCAAAAAACAGAATAAATTCCATTCACTTCGATGTGTTGAAGCTATAGTGTAGGCTCCTCCATTTTCTCCCTGTTTTTTGTCCATATTGTAGATTGATCATGGGAAAAAAAGGATTTACGGTAACAATTCACATGTACATGGCAAGGTTTCACATAGTTTAAACTACATGTACTTGTCTCACTGTTTAAACATTGATGAGAAGCCAGAATTCCCCTGTGGGATAGAGAAATAAATCCTTATCCTTCTGTTTTAGCTAGGCCAGAACTTGGTGAAGATTATGTTACCTTTATCTGCTGCAATTATAGAAATGGCAAGGGGACTTGCCTGGTTGTGATTCTTAAATAATGAGTCATGTTACCCCCTTCTTTGGTGCCCTTGGTTATCCAAGGCACATATGACAAGTAATTGTGCCAAAGCATGACTTACAGCCCCTTGGCAGAGATATGCCAAGTATCTATGGAACAGAAATTTGAATGAAGGCACATCTTTTACTGATATACTTTGTCTTGATGATATTGATACATAGAGGTCCTCTTGCTCTGTTTACTTTTCTGCTTTTCAAAAATCCTTAAATCCTTTATTTGTTGATATGTATTTATTTTTTAATTCCTCGAGTTGAAAAATATGTCATTCAACTTGCCCGCAACTTGAATGTCCTAAGCGGGCTATATGGAGTTCAATCCATAAACTGTTAAATATAATTTATCTGTATAGGTATTTTTGTGTGTGTTTGAAGATGTTGATAGGAGTATTTGTTTAAATTTGAACCTTGTATGCTTGTGAGAGGGCACCCAGTTAAATGTTTTTATCCCTTCATAAGTATTTCAATTTTCTCATCATCCTACTAAGCTAGGCAAAATTCACATGCCTGCATGTATATCTTTAAAAATCAACTTCTTAACAAAATTTCTAAGTTTAGTCTCTTCGATTTTCTCTTCTGTCAAATTCAGTTCCAAAAAACAAACTACTAGATTACCAATAACAACAACACAATTATTATCTTGCATTAGATCTACAGATGTTTTGTATCTTGCACTTATTTAAGTGTGTGATCAGCTGTGATAGAATGAGCCTAAGTGTGGAAAAACTAATGTGTTAATTGACAACTCACCTCCTTGATGAGATTCCAGATTTATGTTTCCTATCTTGGTCTACGTTTTGTGTTTGGTTCTCATTGAAGTGAATGTTTTCTTGTAGAGTTTTTTTTTACCTCTCTCTAGAAAACAGGTGATACTTATTGTCAATTTTTATTGCTGGTTCTCTTCATTTATGTATGGTGACCAAGGAAGTGGATGGTGAATGACAGGTACTCACCTAACATAAAGCAGATAGAGGTGCTCGATGACAAGAAGAAAGTGAGGAGGGCCAAGCTTTACTATTTAAGAGACAGGATGAATGCACTTAAGAAACGTTAGCAAGTTCTATATCTAGAGGGAGATATATTATCTTTTCCTCGGGAAAGTTGGTGGATTTGATCATCCTAGCAAGAAAAGTTGCAGACTGTTTGTTTTCCAACTCCTTTTCGATGTTATTATCAGGTTTAATTCAAGGACCTTTTTTGAAATTGTGGGATGGGGAAGAAGATATGAGGTCTCTGGTAGCGTATTCAGCAACCTGCATAAGTTGTTAGTGATAAAGTGGGAAAGAATCCTAAGAGCATAAAATTTTGTTTCTCAGTTTATCTTACATTACCTGCATAATTTCCTTCGTCAATTATACCATATAATTTTGAACATGCGACTTAATGAGCACAAGATCTTATGATAGAACAATAATATAGGGGAATGCACATATATTTTGGGTTTAAGTTGGAACATTTCAAAATAGCATGCTCATGCATATATTTTAAAGGATCTTTATTAAAATAATTATCATTGTAATTTTGAATCTGCCGACCTTTCTCATAGCATGGATGACATATTTTGATTGGCTTGTGTAGGTAGAAAAATTGACAGCACCATTCATTGATCACTATACAAGCTAGTGCATTGCATCTTGAGCATATTTTTCTTGGCTTTAAAGTTTACAGAGAGAGAGATTACGGTGATATATTGTAAAGAAAAGGGAGGTCAGACCACTCTATATGAACTCTCTTTTCAGTCAACTATACTCTTCAATAAATGCTATTTTGCATCATTTGGTTGGTTGATGATACAAAAAACCTGGAGGATGTCAGTTTCTTACCCTTACGTATACAGCTACTTGATTTTTTTTTTTATGAAAATGGCTGCCCATTCTTCTTCGAGTAATGCCTGGTATCTGACAGGAATAAATTTTTTGGTGGATAAACCCTGAAGTAGGATTGTAATATCGGTTAAACGGAAAGGTAAAAATCGAACACGAAACACCAAAATAGACGAAAAAGAAATGGAACCAGATGATGCTTTAATGTCAGAAAAATTATTTGGTTCGTCATCTTCCAAACAGAAATGGTGTTCAACTGGAAATCTACTGCCCGGGACGGTTCTTATCCCGACAAGGCAGCAAATGTTGATTTTATAGAGAAGAAAATGGAAATTATGACTGATATATGTTGATTAAAAAGAAGAAGTTTGGATTAATATAGGTCAACAATACCCAAAAATCAAGTCAATTCTCAAATTGTGTTTTATATCTGACTTTTAGATTCTTTTCTAATTAAATATGGTCTCCCTTGCAATACAAGGCACATGCTCGAGTTTATCCACAAGGAATGGGCAAGTCCTTCTAGTGAC
This sequence comes from Salix caprea, assembly GCA_964035475.1. Classification (NCBI taxonomy): domain Eukaryota; kingdom Viridiplantae; phylum Streptophyta; class Magnoliopsida; order Malpighiales; family Salicaceae; genus Salix; species Salix caprea. Next base: position 5,752,244 of record OZ037744.1, read on the forward strand.
ATCATCATCCAATTTTGGGTCCCTGAGATATATGTTATAAACAAGAGATTTTAAAATGACAAAAATATGCTGAAGAAAAGGCTTAATTGAAATAAAATTAAATTTGCAAGTCATTTTGACTAAAGCTGGAAGAATTAATTAATTTTAAATGGTTGATTAAATTTTTAATGAGTTTAATTGACTTAATTGGTGTTTAAGGAATTAATTAAGTTTAAGGAATTAATCAAACTTCTAATAAGCATAATCGACTTCAATATAGGTTTAATTAATTAGAAAGAACAGAAGGTTTGAAGGGCAATTAGGGGTTTAATTTTAAAAAAATTCAAAATAAAGGATCAAGGTGCAAAAGACACGTATATCTAGGAATTGAAATTGATTAAATTAGGGGTCAGATTGAGATAAAGTAAAAGTTGAATGGTCAATGAGGGTCAAATTGCATAATTTAAAAGCCAAAGACTAGTTTGTAAGAGGAACATGAATTAAATTATTCCAATCAATATTTCCAAGGATGTACTTGAAAAAATTGAGAAGTTTTGGATTAATTGAGGATGCATATGCTTAAATTAAAAGTACATATACTAGAATGGAAGTCCTTAAAGCCCAAATTGAAAACGTTGATTTTTAGGGATTAAAAAAGCAATGTGTTAATAAAAATTTAATTAAGAAACTGGACGACACATCGTTCAACTACTGATCATTTTCTCCTTCACCCAAAAAGCTAATTAAGAAATCATCTTTAGAAGAATGAATGTGGCATCTTTGACTATCACATGGGCTGTAATTGGCACCACAAGACTGAAAAAACACTTTATCTACAAAGATCAACCATCATTATCTAATATTTATACTCTATTTGGCTCAATGAACTCATTAACTTTTCATCTCTTGTCATTTCCTTTTGTTTTAACATATTCAAAATGATCAAGGACTAATATTTTAATAAATAAATGTTAATTTATAGAGTTCCAAATCAAGTATGGTTTGTTTTCAATGGTAGGTTTATATGCCCCGTACATGATTCAAATACATTAATATGCATTAATGTTTAAGGCTCTACAATGAATTTGTTAAAGTACCCTACCCAATCAACCTTGATTGAAGAAAAAAAGCTATAAATAATCAGCTTTGAGGCTACTTTCTCTTGTTAGGATTCATTTCACCACAACTTTCAGGGGAAGGTTATTAGAGGGGGAGGGGGATCTGCTATAACCACCTATATTTTGAAAAATAACTACCATGATTTTGTAACCTCCTAGTTTTTGATTCCACAATTGAAAAACAATGAGAGATTAGAAAAAAAGGAAGGGATATTTTAGAGAAACACAAGAGAAATACTATAGATATTTGAGAGTAAACTAAATATAAAAAATACTATGCAAAGGTTGGAATAAGGAAGAGAAACATACAAACAAAGAATTAGAAGTTAGATACAAGAAGAAAAAGAGAAAAGTTACATAAAAAAATCAATTTTGTTGAAGAAGTTATACCCTAGACTTTGACAAGAGGATCAAGCTAACACCCTTTTTCAATCTCTGCTAAAGGTATGGGGATCTTCTATAACCACCTATATTTTGAAAAATAACTATCATGATTTTGTAACTTCTTATTTTTTATTCCACAATTGAAAAAAATGAGAGATTAGAAAAAGGAAGGGATATTTTAGAGAAAAACAAGAGAAATACTATAAATATTTGAGAGTAAACTAAATATAAAAAAAATACTATGCAAAGGTTGGAATAAGGAAGAAAAACATACAAACAAAGAATTAGAAGCAAGATACAAGAAGAAAAAGAGAAAAAGTTACATAAAAAAGGCAACTTTATTGAAGAAGTTATAACCCTAGACTTTGACAAAAGGGTCAAGCTAACACCCTCTTTCAATCTCTGCTAAAGGTATATTTTGAATGTTTGCTTTTAATTCATGGTGATTACGTTTGTATTTAAGGTAATTTATGGTAGATTATGTTATTAAAGATGATATGCATTATTTTAGAAAGTAAGCTTAAGATAGCCTTGAATACATAGTTTAATGTTTTTTTTTATGATTGTTAGTGTCATATTATTAGTATGTTTAAGTAGTAGCTATAATATTTTGAAGTTTTGTTTAGTAATTTGAGTTTGTTTTTTTATTCCATGTATGGAGAAATGACGTCCCAAAACTATGACTACAAGCTGTTTATGATATGATTTTGGGTTTAATCAAGTTATGTTCATGTTAAGGCTGATAAAAATAAATAAATATATAATCAATGTAACAATGTTTATGATCGAAGAAATGTGTTTTGAAGATTCTATGATTTGTGAGTTTTAGTTAAGGGTGTATTTTAAAAACACTTTGTAATATTTTTTAGATTTGTATTTCTTTTTTTAGTGTTTTGCTAAACAAAACCTTTAAGTTATATTTTAGGTTATTAAGGGATAATTTGCAATTAATTTTGGTTTTCTCACATCTTTTTTATCCTTTTATATTTAATATTTGGGATTGTGATCTTATACATAAGACACTTTTTTTGTATTAAATAAACTAGTTTTAATAGTAATAGAAAAAATAACAAAAAAATAATACTACTTTTCAAAAAATATATTTATGTTTTGAAATTGCTTATGGCCAAGTTTTCTCCAAAAAAAAAACATCATGTTTGCACTTTTAATAATAAAAAAAAAACACATAAAATATGAAAGAAAAGGAAAAAGATATTTTGTGTCATTTAACATCTCTTAAAAAAACAAAAAAAATATTAGATTTTGCATGCATCATGTATTTAATAACAAGTTTATTAAAGCCACATAGACTTGACCTAAATTTTATAAAACCAAGAAAATATATTTGTTTATTTTTAATATCAAGGATTATGAACTTATACATAAGATTATTCTTAATATTAAATAAACAACAAATGCAATAACTATGTTTTGTGTTTAGAACAACTAGATTTGATTTAAAAAGCCATGATCCACTCATTGGGGTGGACTTGCTTTAACCAATAACCAGATCAATGGTTAGAAAAAAACATAATAGAGATTTAATAATAAGAAGACAAGTGAGCAATGTATCTTATCGTAAGTAAGATGTACTAGAGGTGATATTATCATTTCTATACATAACTAGTTTTCTTATCCGAACTCTAAAGACCAATTAAGATTTCTAGTTACCAAAATACTAGGTTATGATTTTAAACCTTTTCAAACCATAAAAAGGATAAGAATTCACTTTTTTTACCATACCTATCAAATCTCGATTCAAGAGAATAATCGTCATATTGCTGCATATGTGCAATAATAAGGATTAGTTCTACCTAGATTGGTGACTCATGCTAAATCACAAATCGAATCAAAACATTAGTTAACATAAAAAGCAAAGAATAATCATTTGTCACTACCATGTTTTCTAAAAGTAAAAAATAAATATGACAACTGTGAAAAATATATTGAGTTAAATATAAAAACAATTAATCATATGATGGCATGCACAAAAAATCATATAACAATATTCTGAAGAATTTGTATAATCTCACTAGATAACTAAGCAAAAAGAAATTGAATTTAATAAAATAATATCTAAAATGCATTTTTGATTAATACAAAGATATAACAAACTATATCAACCAACAAAATCAACCAACAAAATAGTAGAGGACGAAACTAGAATTGAAAATATTTAGTTTTTTTTAAAAGGATAAAATAAACTTAGTGAACACAAGTTAACCTAACAAACACAAGACCTAGATAACAAAGATAGGATATCGTTATAGAAATCAAATCGATTAAAGTTATACAACTAATTTTCATATAATCGAATATTGAAGTATGGAATAAAAAAAATCAGTTAAAAAAATAATCCAATCAATTTGAATTAGTCTATTAAACTTGCGATCTAGATTGTGACAACAAGATAGTTCAACAAAAAAAATAAAAATAAAGTGAAATTCCCGAACAATGTATTGTAGAATGATAAAATTAAAAAAAAATCAACAAACAACAAATGAAAAAATACTACCCAAACAAACTAAGGACACAAATCATGAAAAACAAATGTCAAGATATCCCTTTTGAAGCTCAATCTCTAACCAATCAATTATTAAAAGATAATATTAACAAACTATTGAAAAAAAGCAATCAAAAGAATCAATATAAAAAATTGTCATAAAAACAATTGACAATCCACTTTGCTATATTGGTGAGAGACGAACATGGAAATAGAGGAAATGAGAGAAAAGAAATAGGAAAAGATAGAAATGAAGAATAGCTCAATAGAGCCAAGTCTGAAATCTTTCATCGACATGCATATCGCGTAAGGTGAAACTCCCAAAGACGATTCCAAAAATAACAAGAAAGGTTGACTTATAAGCTTCCAATTCGCTACACTTGCCGCCACATTATGATAGACTTTCTCACTCGTTTTATGTGTGTTACTCACTCTAAATAGTTTCCTCTTTCCTTCATTTCACTTAAAATTTATTTAATTTTCAGATTTGATCTCCAAAACTCTATTTGCTTTAAAATTAAAATTTATTTTGTGAAATCAAGCATAAACCAAGCAACAAAATTGTTCTTCAACTTCATGTTAATCAAGTAAACTAAATATAAACATATTAATTAAAAAAGAAATTAAATAATAACAAAAAAAAAACACCGTGGAGCATTATTACAATCCACTAGTGGATTGTGCCTAGCTCCACAATAATTTCAATACCTATTTTAGTCTTTCTTTTCAATAGCGTTGGTATAATGACTGAGAAAAATGCCATCTTTATTACAATTAGAGTTCGAACCTCAAATCAAACCATTTGAATCCCATATTTATGATCTATATAGCCTTTTCTTTTTCTTTTTTTTACACCAAGCAAACCCAAATTACTATTTTAACACTCTCCGTATAAAAAAACATTACCTTAAAAGAATTTTTCTAACCTTAAAAAAATCAAATTTATTTAGTAAAGGGTGGATTGATGCATCCATTCTCTAATTTCTACTTCTTTTTTTATTAATATAAATATTCAAATCAACTTACATATAATTTAATTAATTTTATAAATTCTAAAATTAATAATTATGTAAGTTTTTAATAATTATTATATTAATAATTACAAAACTCGAATATAATATCTAAAGAAAGCAAATCTTTAGTACCAAACTTTTTGAAATATCGCTTGCATAGTTGGTGGGTGTATGTGAGATGTCGGCCGATTTCCAGTTCCCATATTTTGTGGCAAAATCTGAGCTCTCTGCCACTTCTGTTCCCATATAGCCCCAAATCAAACCTTTTGATAACCTATTTGTTTTATTGATTGGATTATTTATTTATTTATTGCCCCCTTTTTCACTCACTAAGAAAAGAATAAAAAAGAAATATTTTTTGTTCCTAAAAATATAAGCAACTCAGCTTTCCTTCCTGCAACGCTTTTCTTCTCTCTGTAGTCTTTACTCTATCGTTCTATTTCCCACTTCTTCCTTTTCTATTTCTGCCGTTTCTTCAACAATAACAGCACTGTTCTTTTTTAATTTTGATTCATCTTTAAACACATAACAAAAAGCTTCCTTTCTTTGAGAAACTGAGGATGCCCCAGGAATACTCGTCCGAGCCAGACCCGGATGATTCTGATGCTGAGTTCGTAGAGATTGAGCCCACTGGTCGTTATGGTCGGGTACGTGCTGTTTTTTCTTTTCTTTTTTCAAGTCATGTAATTTGAAAATTTCCATTTAAGTTTCGGCCTTTTGTTTTTGTCGATCAAAGTTGAATTAGCCCATGTTGGAATATATGATATTGTTGCCATGTCTCTTTCTCAGGTCAATTTTATGGTGATTTTATTAGTTGCTTTGGTATTTTGTTTATTTTTTGTTAATGGGGTTCTTTTCTTCTTCCTTGACTTTCTTGCAGTATAAAGAGGTATTAGGCAGGGGTGCTTTCAAGAAAGTGTATCCTTTTCTTTTTTGTACAATTTTGTCACTTTACAATGGAAGTTACTGTATGTATTGTTTTTTTTTCTGTGTGTGTGTTTGTGTGTGAGTGAGATGCAAGGACTAATGACTGTGTGTAATTCTATATGGTGTTGTCCTTGATTGAATCATGGGGGTTTAGATATAGAGCATTTGATGAACTTGAAGGAATAGAAGTAGCTTGGAATCAAGTTAAAGTGGCAGATCTATTGCGTAATTCGGTGGATTTGGAGCGTTTGTATTCTGAAGTTCATTTGCTTCAGACTTTGAAGCATAAAAACATTATCAAGTTTTACAATTATTGGGTCGATACCAAAAATGAGAATATCAACTTCATCACTGAGATTTTCACTTCTGGGACATTGCGGCAGTAAGTCCATGAGTTCTACTAATTAAAATTATCTTGTTTTTTGATCTTAGTTTGATTGTGCTCTTGGTTGACTTGAGGAGCTTATTTACTTGCGATGTAGGTATCGGCAGAAGCATAAGCATGTAGATCTAAGAGCATTGAAGAAATGGTCTAGGCAGATTTTAGAGGGACTTTTGTATCTTCATAGTCATGATCCACCAGTTATTCACAGGGATTTAAAATGTGACAACATCTTTGTTAATGGAAACCAAGGTGAGGTGAAAATTGGTGACTTGGGTTTGGCTGCCATTCTTCAGCAAGCTCGGTCAGCTCATAGTGTTATTGGTGAGGACTATTTTCTGGTGATTTTCATTTTTTTTTTTGACATGGAAGGTGTTCTGGAGTTTTTTGTTATCTGTTGGCAATGATAACAACATTGTTAGTGCGGAATTAGGTACACCAGAGTTTATGGCACCAGAGCTTTACGAAGAGGAGTATAATGAGCTTGTTGACATATATGCCTTTGGCATGTGCTTGCTGGAGTTGGTGACTGTTGAATATCCATATGTGGAATGCACCAATGCTGCTCAAATATATAAGAAAGTGACATCAGTAAGGGATTTGGAGTCCTTGCCCAAATTTAAGTTTATTGAACAAACTACTTCTGCAATTTATACTCTTGTTATTTGTCCTGTCTTAGAGTAGGCTATTTTTCAACACCATTCAAAAGAACAAAAGAAAAAAGACAAATTTTATTGCAGTTTTGCTTTTGTAGTTAAATATGTTGTGCATCTTTAGCTTTTAAATGCTGTGCAGTCCTGGTAGTTTAGTTTGTCGAACTCTATTGGAAATTGATTTTCTTTATTCTTGCAGAAAGTTTTCACTGTTACCTGGTTAATCTCTCTTCTCTTTCTCCTTCCAGTCCTGTCTACATGATTCATTGGACAACAGATTTTGTTCAATCTTGATTTTATATATATGCTGTAAAGTGAAAACCCTGTATTAATCTTTTGGAGTCTGTTCTCAAAAGACTTTATTGTTCTTGTGATAGTTTATGATATGAGCATCATTTCACTTATTGGTGAAGAATGTGGCACTAACATGATGTTCATCTTTCTAGGATATGATTGCTTTTCATTTCTATAGTTACTACTTGACATATTATTGTATATACCATTGAACTCCAATATGCTTGAATATGGTGTTGTCATGCATGTGTTGTGTTCCTCCTTAACGTGTGCTGACATTACCTCAGATGTCTTCAGTAGGACAGTTGGAATTTGTAGAGTAGAAGCTTGCATACTTTTATGCAGAGCATACCTCTAATAACATCCATCTAGTTTTCAATGACATTAGAAAAATTTCTGCTACATAGGGTTTTGATGAATGGAGAAAAGGTAGCTAATCCTCTTGTCATGTTCCCATACTTTTGTTATCAGATTAGATCAGACACTGGGGCTTTTAGGCCTCCATGCATTGATTAATGTCACCTCTCCTTGCTATGTTTTTTCTGAATCAAAGCTTGTCTAGCCACCCCGCTAACATCCCAATTTATTCACAGACAGTGGCAGCAAATTTTTCTTCGTGTTTTACTTTATGTTTCTAAATTGTCACCTTGGCTTTTCTTTTTCTTGAAAGGGAATTAAACCAGCATCATTAGCGAAGGTGAAAGATCCTGCTGTTAAAGCATTTATAGAAAAATGTATTGCAAAGGTCTCTGATCGATTGCCAGCAAAGGAACTTTTAATGGATCCCTTTCTTCGATCAGATGAAGAAAATGAAACTGTTGGTCGCTTTTCACGACCCAAAGCCCATTCTTCAGGTAAACTCAATAGCCTCCAAATTCTTTGGTGTTCAAATGCTTTTACACTCTGTTTGGTAAAACAAAAAGTCATGGATAGGAAAAATGAGAGAAAAAGGAATAGAATCCTTTCCTTTTTGTTTATCTACGACAAACAATGAAAAAAATATTCAAGTGCTTAAATCCTCAACAATTTGGTGGAAAACGCACAATTCATAACTAGAACAAAGTTTCCCTCAACTTTGTTGTCTTTTTTTGCCCACATTATCAACCAAATTAGAGGAACATGCTTCCTTGCAAATTTTCCCCTCATTTGTTTTAAGACAACCTCATCATTAGTGTTTTTGGCTCTAATACCTTGCTCAAACTGCAGGTGGTAGTTCTGATCAGATTGATGTTAATGAAATTGCTAAGGATTCTTCTGATGAACCAAGCAGAGATTTCACTGTGCAAGGTCAGAGGAAAGACAGTAATACAATATTTTTGAAACTAAGGATAGCTGATTCCACAGGTTCTCTCTCTCTCTCTCTCTCTCTCTCTCTCTCTCTCTCTACACACCCCCACCCACCCACCATTAGAGGTCGTCCATCAGCATCCACAAATGATTCTAATTAAAAGTTGTCTTCATTCGTCCAGGTCATATCCGCAATATCCACTTCCCATTTGATGTTGAAGTAGATACAGCAATTGCAGTTGCTAGTGAAATGGTGGAGGAGCTAGATCTGACTGATCAAGATGTTTCAACAATTGCTGTTATGATTGATTCAGAAATTCAGTCCCACATTCCTGGTTGGGCTTCCCACAATGTTTCACCAGAAAATTTAGTTGTTGAGGACTCAGAACCTCCTTTTGAAACTAAGGATGATGGTTCACCTTTGTCAAATGAATCCATTCCCTCTCCTGGCAATCTTGTATTGGAAAGATTGCCTTCAGGTCGTAAGTATTGGTCCGACTCACCCAAGGATGATGGAAACTCTCCAAGCAAGCTTGGACGTTCAAACCTGTCTTGTCATGAGCCTTCTCCAAGTAGTACAAATGCTGCTCAGTCACATGGACAGTTGGGGTTTGAGAGCATGTCCGACGACGATGATAACAGTGCAAAAAATGGAAGTAACAGATCTGATGATTTGCAATTTGCTAATAGAAACAGCACATCTGTCAAGATCATTGCTGAGAAACTTGATAAACTTCTGGCAACGCAGCAACAAGAGCTAGAGGAACTAAAGAGGAAGCACAAAGTAGCCATACTAGACCTTCTGAATGAAGTGCCTCCAGAAATTCATCTGGATGTTTTAAATATATGTAAACTGAAAATACCTGGTCATGAAATGCCGTGATACAGTGCTTGCTGTGTTAGAGATATGGGCTACCATATAAAATTTGAAGCGTATTCCATTGAAGATCTTTATTACAGAAGACCTACTGCTTGACATGCCCTGAAAGACAATGCTGTGATATCAAGCCATGAGAGACGACAGAGCAGAATCATACGTGCTCGAAACAGACTCAGCAGCACAATATCTTAAATTGATATTTTGATTGAGCTGCAGAGAGGAGGCAAGGCCCCAGCAAGTAATATATTTTTGTAAGATTAGCTCACTTAAAATTCTTACTTCACCCCAACTCCACGGTTTTATACCCTATTATTTGTCTTCTCTACAGTTTGATATGGGTCTTCAGAATCTTGTTGAATGTATACTTGTACATGTGTTTCATTTGATTGAATTACACTAATCTTGCTGGTTCAAAATCTGCTGTTGGAGTGATCGTGTTCACCTTTCCTCATCAAACTCGTTAAGCTATTTAATGTTATGAAGGGTTTGGATTTAATGACTTGAAGCACTATTTTGCCATTTGTGCCTTAGTTTATTTGTTGGTTCTTTTGTGTTGTCTTTTTAGTGAATAAAGTTTGGGGTGCAGCACTATTGGTTGTCTTATTAAGTGGTTGAAATGCCTTACAAGTAAATTGAGACGGTTGCTGCCCTGATCAGCTTCTGAAGCATCAGGTGGAGTAGCAAAGACAAAATAATTAAGAAAATAGCTAAAACAGCTCGTTAAAACACTGTGCATACATTCATAAAACTGTTAATTACAGCAGTGTATTAACAATTTTGTCCCTCAGTATGCCTTTATATGAGGGATATTTTTTATTTTTCCACGAAAGTGATTGATAATATCAAATTGTTTGAGGATATTTTTGTATTTTATTCGGTCAAAATATTGTCTCCACCCTCCCCTCAGCTCCCCTCAGCCTATGAACAGTAACCAAACTAGGAGTAATATCGTTTTTTTACTCGTAAAATCTAGAAGATTGTTTTTTGTTTTTTTTTCCTTTTCTTTTTCTTTGTCGTGGCGTATCTCATGTCCAAAATACTCTTTATTAGCTGATCAGAACAGAGCTGTCAAGTGATTCTTTCTGGTGGGTAACTCTTCAATGTTAGCAATCTCCATGAAAAAGGTAGTTAGCAATGGTTGTATCACTCTTACGATGCAAGGGTTAAAAAAAACCTATTGGATTTGAGCTATAGGCTCCTGGCTAGCTCTGAGTTCTAGAGGGTGTTTGAAAATGTATTTGAAAAGCATAATTAAAAAAAAAAAATTGTTTTTTATATTAAATTAATTTTTTTTTAGTGTTTATAAATCATTAAAAAAAAACATCATTTTAATATATTTTTAAATAAAAACTACTTTCAAAAACCTCAATTCTACTCCCGAATAAACACTTGAAAACAAATTTAGGCATTTCTCAGTTTTTTTATAGCTTTGAAACGTGTTACAACATGCTGAGATCTTGATACCCGGAAGCACCATTTTGCTTGCATCTTACCTGACACCCAACAAATCTGGAAAGGGATCATTGCATCTAATATGGTGGATCAGAAGTTGGTTTATCTTGATTTCTTGATTCTTTCTGGATGCACCGTGCCTGATATCTCCTCTTAAGTGAGCCAAATGAGGAGAACTAAAGTTTTCAGCTTTTTCCTCCATGATTTTGCTGCTCGAAAGTATGGCCACATATATAGAACTAAAATGACTTTTCAATTAAATTACTCTACATATCTATCAAATAAATCAAAAGTATTAAAATAGATCACTTAAATATTCATTTATTCATCTCCACAATTTTTTCAAAGCTCTTCTTAAAAAAAAAACCAAAACTATTAATTTTTAAGATATTAAAATACAAATGGATGATTAAATTACTTTTTTTTCCTTTAGTGGGTACAAGAGAGAGAAACTATATCAACAATTTGCCATTTTCTGCAAAGAATAATATGGGTGCGCATGGCAAAAAACAGAACCTAAAGCTTTGGAAACAGTACTTCCATTAGCAAGAAGCATCAACCACATTCATTTTTCTCGAAATGATTCAATGGGATGCACAAAATAGAGCCGATAAGAAAAACAATAAACAGACGAAAACTAGAACCACAAGAGAATAGGGAAGATCCCTCATTTAGGCATCTTCTCATAATTTCACCCTTTCTCTCCAAGTCTACCTGTTTAAACAGCCTATTGCATTGTAGAAAGTGCAAAAGATAATCAAAATGTGCAAAGATTGCCTATTTCCACATTATTTCAATCAAAATCCATTGCTTTCCCACACCAACCAACAGACCATCATAATTTATTCTTAATTCTAAATCATTTTTCAAGAACAGAAAACAAACTAAGCAGAGCCCATCACGGAATTTTGAAGCAACACTTTCAGTGAAAAGAAAATCAAATCATATATAATTGACAAAAAGAGCAGATGCTCAACATAGTCTGACAGTTAATATCAACTACTAAAAGCAAGCTGTTGTAGCATTGTCATACTTAGAAAGGAAAAGCAGCAATGATTCTTCATTTAAAAGCCAACAACTGTTTCTTCATCTCCTCCTTCTCTCAAGCTTTACTTCTCAGAGGAGTTGGGCCCTCTCTTCTTGCCGAATCCCACAACTGTACATATAATAAATTCATTATTTCCTGGTTCTGCTACCGGAACAAGAACCTGCAGATAAATAAAAAGATGGGTAAGAGAGATTACCTGCGGTGACGAAACGGCGGTTGTATTGCATTCTCTTGTGGGCACGGCCACGGGGCTTCTTTTTCTTGTCCTGCTTTGCCACTTTGGGAGTTTGGCCTCTCACCTTACCAGCACGAGCTAGAGAACCATGCACCTTACCTGCAAATCAGACCCAATGTTAAGAAGAGATAAGATGAAGAAAAACATTCAGCTACATCTCAAAGAGAAGATCAAGATCCAGGGGGTTACCCATGACTGATGCTGCTGCTGTTTCTCTTCGAAGAAGCGACAAGACGGCTCGAGTTCAAGGAACAGCTAGGGTTTTGTCTTCGCTGCCAAACTCTTCTGTACATTTACGTTGATAAGTGTGGGCTTGGTCCGTCCAATGAAAATTGATTTGAACTGGGCTTTGTCTCAGACCCAGAACTCTTCTGTGTTAGGGACTGAAAAACTATTTTATTAGTATTATGGGATCTAATTTGTCTCCTAATCCTAAACCAAGTTATTATTTCTTTTATATTGTTTCGTTATTAATAATTTTCTTTTTTTTATTTCAGTACCAAGCACTTAAATTTTATTACAAAAAATATCTCATTATAAAATATCATATTTGTTTTATTATCATGTGAATATATTAAATACAAAAATAATTTATTTAATAAAAAAATTATTGAATTTTAAAGTGGCATGACTTGGATCGAGAGTAATAAATTTATTAACTGAAGTTCACTTGTTTATTTTTTTTTTAAAAAGAGTCTTTTTGTTAATTTATCCTTCAATATTAAATTAATTAAATATTTAGGTTCTCAATTTATTTTTTTCAAGAATTTTTTTGTTTATTTCAAGATTATCCCTAAACTTTTTGCATATCAACTGAAATGACTTAGCTTGATCCAATGTGTTTCCTTCTCCATGTTAGATAAAAATATCATCTAATATTCAATTGATTTTAAATTCATGAATAAAGTATTCTTATTTTTTAAAAGACATGTTAGCAATACCTAGATTCTTTTTGTTGATAATATTTTTAATAAGCTTCGTTAATTGATTTGAATAGATTTAATAAAATTTATTAATGCATAATATGACTATAAAAAATTAATGACAGTAAAAAATAACAATAACTAATAAAAATAATTCTTGTTACTATTATATAAAAAACACCCTCTAAATATTCTTAAAAGGTCTTAACAATTTTATTTCATAACAAAGTAAAAATCAAATGAGAAAATGATAGCATTATAAATAGAAAAAAATAAAAATCTAAAACTCAATTACCAACTAATTAAACGCTAAAAGATAAATTGAAAAAAAAAAACAAGTTTTTTTTTAAATAAAAGAACCTAACATGAGTCATCATGTTCAATTCACAACTTGGTTGAGCAATAGGGATAACCTTGTACAAAAAAATAATGAAAGGAGAAACTAAAAACAAATCCATAATATTAAAAAAATGAGGATCAAATATAGTATAAAAATTATATTAAGTTAAATAAAATAACATCCTTAAACACGATTAGTTAATAAATCTTCTTAATAATTATTTTATTGTTCCAATCCAATTTCAATTTAAATTGCATCTTGATCTACAATGAAAAATAGATCCCTCTTAGTTTTTTTTTATTATTTTAAAAAATAAGAAGTTAATGTGCTGTTTAAATTAGTCCAATACATGGTGTTTTATGTGTCATGATCATGAAAGCCGACAAGAGAAAAATAATACAGGGAAGTCAGGTGGCAACTAAAGAAATTTTTGTGCCTCAGAAGTATACACAATTATTATTAAATACTTAAACTCGTCTTCTTGAACTATAAATGGATGATTTAGCTTGGTATTAAGCCTAGAAGAGTTCTCTGTAATTGTCATTACGGAAAGCATGCAGCTTCTAAAGTGGCTGCATATATATATATATATATACTCAAAATATATGAACTCTGCACTTGATCGTAGACTTTCTAGAACTTATCACGTGGAAACTACGCGGCTCCCTAAGATCATGCACCAGCACCAAGAACTTATGTCCCTTGATACAGTATCCCAGGTAGCAAAAAGCTCTAGAGGATCGTTGATGCAATCAGCTGTTGAACAAATGTTGATTTCTGTCTCTGCTCTTCATAGTCCACCTGATTTCCTCCATCAAGTGAAGACATTCCAGAGCTGCAAAAAGAAATGAAAATAGTGATTTCCCATGGCCTGGCCTTCTCAGTCATTCATTTATCCGCAGGCAGATATCAGTGGCACCTTCATTTGAATTTGATCCATAATAGCTAGTCATGGAAACTGCAAATCTTGGTTTAGCAGTATATAGTGCTTACATTACTTTTAAGTTCATTGGTTAGTGGCTGCTCATAGTTTCAGGTTTTAGACTCTGGTTCTCTTCAGAATAAAATTTAACGCTCAAGGCAAATTTTTTTTTAAAAAGAAGACGTTATGATGCCATGAAAGGAATTATACCTTTTTGAATCAGACGCACTTTTGTTGAAAGGTTCATCATGCTGGCTTTTTCTAGGATCGGAAGGGGATGGATTGACCAAAAATGGTGAAAGGAGTGGATCGTGAGCAGATCCGTGCGTGTTAGTCCTACTATTGGTTGAAGATCCAAGAAATGAGCTCAGATCCTTGCCAAGCATCGCTGAACTACCAGTCAAAAGGCCAGATTTTTTATGTTTTCTCCTGTGCTGCGAAGGACAAAGATATATGTTTTCAGGTGAATTCAAAGCATAAAAAAGTGCTTAATATATTGTTTGAACAATGCTATCTTCGTAGTTTGGCCAGGAGTTTTGTAGCCAAACCCAACTGACTAAAGCTTAATTGACTGTGCTTTTGCACTTGAAGATCCAAAACAGGTGAACAATACCTTCATCGAACTCGCATGATGCACTATGAAATGTTCAATCGCATCTTTCCCTAGATTTGCTGCACAAAGGGGACAGACCTGAGACAGAGCAAGCCATCGAATTCAAAATTTCAATTGAATAACAATAAATATCACATGCAGAACCTCCAGATGTCCAATTATAGTGAAGGTTCTAATTTATCTTCATTAGCAAATCAAGATGAACCACATGAGGGAGGTAATATGGACGCAGGCCAAACATACACGTGATATACATTGGTATCAATTAAAGACAATCACATACCGCATTTTTTAGAGCAAAGCAGTGTTCATCCTGCAGATGGCTACAGAACACATGAACTTCAATCTCCACATAGCAGAAGGGGCATGGAAAGTATGCTCTTGAATTGTCATCTCCATCTGAATCATCCATTGCCAAATGATTGCCTGTTGATACATAACCGAGAGCGAAATCAGCGAGATTACTGTTTTACAAATAACATGGTCAACAAACTTGGAAAATCACTGACCAGTGCAGTCGTAAAACAGTGCACCATCTTATATAAGCTAGTGAAATAGCCGAAAGTCAGTAACACAAACTACTGATTCAGGGAGTAAAACTAAAAGAACAGGGATGGAGAAAAGCAGAGAAAACGATAAAGAACAATGGCTTAATACTAACCATCAGATCATCAAACACAGAACATCATATATAATAGCAGCTCTAACCTCAAATATGCATGTGTCAGTACATAAACATTGATTCATCCTATCCAATCCAATCCAATTTCTAAGAGTTCAGACGCCATTTAACAATTCAACTACTATACTTTAAACTACAATTACAACTCTTTTCTCTAATCTCCCGATATCAAACAACCAACTACTTAAGCAAAATCCAACTCGTGTTTGAGAAGAAGCTTTTCAAGGCATTGAATGCCTGAAGAAAATTCACATCATCCTTAAAAGAAACAGATTATCAACCAATTCATTGAACTATCAGTCCTTATACTAGCATCTGCCACACCTACTCCAAAACCAATGCTTTTCAGAACTAAGACCTCCATCAATTACAAAATCCAGTCTCTTGCAATTATCAAAACCATTTAATTCCTCACCAACACATTCATCCCAGTATCCACACTCACTTTGAATATGTGGGGTATTTGCCATGGGTTTCTTCTTACTTTCCTCATCTTTTAATGTAGAAAGCCAGATGACTTGGCAAAAGGTTCGATTGTGTTCTTGAAAGATTAGAGCTTTCCTTTGAAAGTTTCAAACCCTTTCTCTTTGAAAACAGCATTCTCAATGCCATAAGTTCATAGTAAGCTTTTGAAGCTTTGACACATTCAAATCAATTGCATTTAGCACTTGATGGCCTGGACTCTACTCTTTACAGGGCCTTCTCTATCCTCAGTGTGGTTTGTCGTGTTTGGTTGGCCACTTTGATTGCTGATTCCCTTCAATATAATTTCCATCTTCTTCCTTGATATTCAAAGCTGCCCACTGAAATCTTACGTGAGCTCCTTTGGTCTACTTTCCCAAGTTACATCCTTTTAATAAATTTCCTCGGTACTTATCACAAACATAGAGCATCCAATAATTATCTCATTAAAATTTCCATCTAAAATAGCTAGGCTATGACCAAAAACCATCTAGTTCTTCACCAATTACAAACCTCTTAGTCTGTGTCACTTCTCGTTTAACACTTCTTAGCAATTAATGTAATTAAAGTATTATTTGTCCTCCAAAAATAAATAAATAAATAAATAAACCTCTAATTTCTCAAACCCTTTTCCTGGAATGAAATGTTAATGAGTAAAATAAATCAAAACAGAGAACACTTATCAGTAAAGAAAAAAGCACGAACTAAATCTAGAAGTAAATGTTAAAGAAGAAAAACCACCACTCAGACACAGCACCAACTAGACAAAAATTAACTCAACCCAGATTATAAGTCTTTCAAAAAAGCAGTTTACAAGGATTAGAATAACAACAAAGAGTGGAAAGCATTGATTCTAACAATACAAGTGTGTATCTAGACCAAGTGATAGTAGAAGAAGCTAGTTAATCAAATACCAGAATTGCGAGTAGCAGCTTGGATAGCAGATAATTTCTTGGCAGAGTGAACTCTAGAGGTCCAGAAGTCAGCATCCATGATAACGTGAGTTTTTCCAGGCGAGACACTTCAGATTCCGGTGAGTTATCAGTGTTGATGAGTGTAGCAACGCTGTGGAATTGGAGGGGTGTGGTCTTCCTTGGCTTGACTTACTGTCACTTGATATATATTGCCTTATGACATTGTGAAAAGCTCCTGTTGCACACCGAAAGCTAACTTCATGGATGGTTGACACGTGGGAGTTGATTAAATTCTATTTGTTTTTTCTTTTATATATATAAAAAGGAGCAAATAATTTTGCCAACTTGGATGACTCGTCTGTTTTGTGTTTTCTTCCCCTTTTTTAATTTATTTTATTGCCTGATTGGTAAGGGTTCACACCATATCCACTATCTAGAATTAATTAAAATTTAGTCAAAGCTAGTTCAGCAAAAGTAATTAATTAGTTGTTTTAGTATTAAAAATAATTAAATAGTTCTTTTTTTCATCATTATTTTCTTTCTTATAGTTTGTTTTGGATACGAGTAAATCTCATCCCAAAAAATACACTTTGTGAGCATAAATTAAAATTTATGGGGTGTTTAGGAGTGATTTTAGAAAGCGTTTTTGAAAAAAATAAAAAAAATATTTTTATTTTTTACTTTAAATTAATTTTTTTTGTGTTTTTAAATTATTTTGATATGCTGATGTCAAAAATCATTTTGATATATTTTTAAATGAAAAGTATTTTAAAAAATAATCGCAACTAACACTCTCAAACAAGCACTTAGTCAAATCTAGTTTAACAAAACTAATTAATTAGTTGTTATAGTATTAAAAATAATTAAATAGTTCTTTTGTCATCATTGTTTTTCTTTCTTATACCCTAATCCATAAATCGTATTTTCCCATCTTATAATCTTCCCATTCATTTTTCCATTTCCTTAAGAAAACACCAAATTGATATAAAAACAAAGTCATAAGCGATTTTAAGAATTCGAGCTAGTATATATTTTAAATTATAAGGACTAATAAATTATTTCTATTAAATTACAAGGATTAAATTATAATTAATCATCATCGTTCATGATGTGTAAAGTTTTGTCATATTGTATTTGTTCATTGGTGGAAAATGAGTGGAACCATTGGAAGTATGCAATCAAATTTGGAAGAAGATAAAGCTTCACAGTTTTTTGTCATGACTTGCTTTTTCTTTTTTTAGATGTAACTCTACATGGTCTGGATGCCTTTTCGTTTGATACTTGCTTTATAAAAGATTTAAAAAAAAATTGATTTTTTTTTTTTTTAGTTTTTAGTTTTTTTTTAAATCATTTTAATGTGTTAATATAAAAAACAATTTAAAAAAAAAAACAATCTTAAACTCTTCAGTACAGTTGTTCATAGTGATATAATACTTCTACTTATTTATTATTTTTTTAACTTATTGTATCCCCATTGTCATATAAATATTATTGATTTTTATTAATATTATTGATTTTTTACTTTTAACACAATTTAACAACGAATAAAGTTTATATTCTCCCTTTATATTATAAAATGCTACTTTAAGCCCATATTCTATATAGGCCAATATGAAGTATTTGTAATGTTTTTCAATAGTTTTAAAATGTTGGTGTCAAAAATAAAAAAAAAATATATTTTTTAAAATAATTACAAGCACCGAAGAATTTAAAGCATATTCCCATGACATAAACTGAAACCTCATCCATTAAAAATATATTTTCCGGTTAAATTCTTATGCTTAAATCCTAGAAGAATGCAACGGAAGAATAATATATGATCAAGGTGTCCTATATTAAAAAAGTACCTTTTTTAAATCAATTTGTAGTATTGTAGAGAGAAAAATTGACCCCCCAGAAAAGTTTACTTAGTATATAAGCAATTTTGCCTTTCTGGATAGGAGGATGGAGGTGAGGAATAGATAGGAGTACAGTGTAGAATTCGAGAATAAAATAAATTATATTTTAAAATTTTATTTAAATTTTTAAGTTTTTAGTTGAGATGACTTATTAATATAATATTAAAATTTTATTGATTTAACAGTCATAAATTCGATTCTCACTATTCAATTATACTTTGTAAGAATCAAGCATAGGATAGTTTGAGTTTATACAAGTTTCAAGATCAAAAGATTTTTACTTGAAGAAATGTGTTAGAGAATAATATAAATCATATTCTAGGACATCAAATTTAAGTTTTTAGATAAAATAATTTCTTAATATTTTTTGATATAATGACAAAAGGTACACAAATGTCAAGAATCTAATAGTTGTATTGATTTGACAAAAAAAAGTAGTGTAGATATTTATTATTGTGTTTTAAGAGTATTTTAAAAAAATTAATTAAATATTTTTCGTGTTTTTATATTGTTTTTTTGATATGTTAATATTAAAAATTATTTTTAAAAAATAAATAAAAATATTATTTTAATATATTTCTAAATACAATTATTTTGAAATGTAATCTGAATGTGCTACAAAGCCATATGTGGCGAGATAAATCTTAAATAAAGGACTTTCTAAAAAATATTCATGGCTGATTGAATTATTTATTAGTTTAGATAAAACTTTTGTTACAACTATTATAGCTTAATTTCAAGGAGTTATTCTATTCATTTCTTTATTTTTTTGGGATTTAATTTTGAAATCAATATCTAGGGTTATTTACTATTTTTCTTTAAATATATTAAAATAATAAAGGAGTAAGTTCTTAAAATTGTTTTTTCGTTGCCTCGTCGGATTTCCACTATAATAAACCTAAGATCAATGGGAATAATATCACCACCTACCTTTTCGATTCCCCATCGCCGTCCATCAAATAAAAGGCATTCATTTTCAAGTCCACAAGTCATCATAGTATTGGTAGGTTGACAATGAACAATTTTAGTCAAATGTTGTTTTTTAAATTATTTTTTATTTATGAATAAATTAAAATATTATTTTTTTATTTTTTAAAAAATATTTTTGATATAAGCATGTAAAAATAATTTAAAATAACTAAAAATTTAATTTAAATAAAAATAATTTTTTTTATTTTTTTAAAAACATTTTTAAAACACACTAGCAGACAAGAATCACAAGCCACTATAATGATTTTTTTAGTTTTTTTAATTATGGCATATTAATTAAGATTTAATGATTTGAAACACAGGCAAGGAAGGGAGGGTACTACCTAGGTAATTGAGTATGAAATATTAAACAAGAAAAAGGAAGAAAAGCAATAAAATTATAAGAAGTCATTGAACAAGACAACCTAACAAGACATGGGCACGGTGGACAAAAGGTTGCTTTCATTTCAAGGTTGCTTCAATTTCAAGGTTGCTTCTGTGACAAAGCTAAGTGACTAATGCATGGAATATGATCAACAGACGGTCCATTATGGCCACAGAAAATAAACAAATAAAAAGGCGAAACAAAAAATTATATATAAAAAAAACCTATGGTGGGAGTGGGGCATTGTCCATGAAAAACAAAAAAAAAACACTGGTGATTGAAAAGGCTGATTTGAAATGCTACAGTGATAAAATTGTTCTTAGAAAATATTTTTATGTTTTGATGTAATAATAATTGTTTTTTATTTTGTTAATTAAAAATACTTCAAAAAAAATATTTTTTAAATAAAAAATTATCAAAAAATCCTATGATGGGAGAAGGGCATTGTCCATGAAAAACAAACAGCGCTATGTTATTGAAAAGGATATTTTGAAATGTGATAGTTTTGTTTTTTAAAATATTTTTTTTGAAATATATATATATATATATATATATATATATTTTATGTTTTTAGTTTTTATATATAAATACATTAAAAAATATTTTTTAATATCACATCTAAAAATATATTTTTACCAATCTCGGTTTGGGCTCATTCGTGAGCTTTCTCTTCAAGCACCTACCTCGTTATTTTATTGATGAAAAATATGAATTCACTATTTATAAAAGAAATTATTTTTGAAAATATTTTTAGTTTAGAAGTGTATTAAAATAATTTTTTTAAAAAAATATTTTTGATATCAATACATGAAAATAATCTAAAAATATCAAAAATATTTAATTTAAAATAAATAATAAAAATAAATAAAAATTGATTTTTTTTTCAAAAATATTTTTAAAATATAATACCAAGTTCACAAAATCCCATTTCAACTAGCCTCGAGAAAAGCTAGTGCAGTGTTAGTGATTGAATTAAATTGAAAGCAGTAAAATTTCTAAAATAACTTGCTCTCAGCAGGACATTTTAATTTCTTAATAAGCTAACTCTTTTTTTTTTTTGTGTGTGTGTGTGTGTATTTCACGTGTTTATATATTATACTTGACTCACCTTTTTATCATAGAAAATAAAATTTGTATCATTTTATTTATAAAAAAACTTAAAAATCCTATAAATGACAAAATATAAATTTATCCCTTAAATAATATCATATATATTATTTTATGATAATTTTATAAATTTATTTGATCATATCCCTACTTGATTTTTTCAGGTCTAGAATTCTAATCTTTGTATTATTTACATTTCAGCCTTCATAAATTTCATTTACAATCGATTCATATTTAATTAATCATTTCATTTTATTTTTTGACCAATAATTCTTATGTTTGTGACCTACTAGATTCTCTAATAAGTTAACCTAAATATAAATTATATTTCTAAATAAAGTAAGATTAAGTAAATTAAACAATTTAATTTATTATCAATTCAATAATTATTTGATTCATATTTAAAGATCAAGTGTAATATCTAGAAATCCGTCATGAACCCTAAAATATTAGGAAAATCATAAGTAATTTGACTTTATCTTTCCATGATTAGTGTTGTGACGACGAATTTATGAGATGCCTATCAACGGAGAAGGGGGGTGGAAAAAGTTTTTTGCAATAAAAAAATTATGATTATAATTTTCAAGAGCAGTCACTTAGTATAAAGTCACTATAAAATCTAATGATCTGCGAGAGTCTAGATAAGAGGACTTATTGTGTTAGAGGAAGATACCTTATCTTAGTGCACCCTATCTAAAGTAAGTTATATTGTTGTTTGATTGTTTTTTTGGGTCAGATTTCTATTTGTTGGTCTTCTAAGGTTTGAAGTAAATCTCTTTTCGTGAGGGAATCTCTACCTCATCGGGTCAAAAACCTAATCATTCTAAGGTCTGAATTTTAGCACTATATTTATTGTATTTTAATAACTAATGGTTTAATTTGCAATGTAGTTTTTCATTGCAAATATTAAAGTCTACAACTAAATAAACAAAATGGTTGGTGAAAGATTTTTGATATCTTGATCAAACTCTAATAGATAATCATAAATTGGTTACGATATCTATTTTCTATTTTAAAGCATGAGGAAAAAATGCTCAGAAACGTTTTAGGGATTTGGCCATATGCATGTAAAGAAAACACATTTTTTATATTTTTCAAATAAGTTTTTTTTATATATTGTTTTTGGAAATTTCAAAGAAAAATCTAACTTTTTTATACTAAGTCCGTATACTTCAACGTTGATCTACGAACAAATATTGAACAAAAAATGATAAAAAAATATATGATGAAGTTGCAAAAATATTGAAATATAATTTTAATTTTTTGATTTTTTTTTGTTTTTTCTTCGCGAAAAAAAGTAACCAAATGAACAGTGTACAGTGAAGGCATCGACAATGCAAAGTGAATTAATTCCTTTGTGCTGTTCACGTATTACATGAACATGACAGAAGGTGAAGAAAATAAAGATAGTTGTTACTTCTGTGGAGTAGTCCGATGTAAAGAGGAAGCTTCGCTGGTGGCGTCTTTGGTGACAGTGGTGGCAAGAAAATCCAAGAAACCTTGACAGTTGTAGCCACGAGAGAGGACGAGAAGAGAGAAAAGAGAGAAGATGTTTGGCCTTAGGTTACTCTTCAATGTAGATAACACTTTTTTGGTGGTTGTCGAATGTGTTTGTGATGGAGATTGTGGCAAGTAAAACAATAAAACTTTGGAAGGGGCTGTCCTCCCCCCCCCCCTGAATTTTGGATTCATATTTCTCTCCTCTCAAGCCATAAATTTCATATCTATTTATAGATGGTGGAATATGGTAATCTCATCTATACTGGGGTTAAATTTCAGCCATTGATTCAATACAGAACCATCTAAATCGTTGACTCAAAGTAGATGTCATGAACTGTCAAATTTGACAACTACAAGTTACCTTAGTTATCAACTTTTGAGGTTGACCCACTGTATGTGTTGTGTTAATCAACCAGAACTTACCATACCCTAATATAGTCGAGAATCAGAGGAGCATTTTCATGCATGTTTTGTCAAATTTGATAAAGGATAAATGCATTAAATGTATTTGTAAAGTTGGCACCAAAGCAAATTTTCGGCGGATTTTTGGGGAAGAAAATGAATAGTAATCAGACAACGTTCAATTTGATCCTTCATCTTATGATTGCTTTGATTTTATCACTTATTGGTCCAAAAATGTTAATTTTGTGCAATTGAACCTCTATAAAACTTCAATAGAACTCCTAAATTTACGCGTCTTTTCACTTTAGTACTTAGTCTCATATTTCATCAATTTGATGAGGAATATTGATGAGGAATATTTAGAAACAATGTTTTGATGAATAATAACTTTATAATTATAACAACTTTATAATTTTATTTGCAAAATATTTTTATCCGAAGAGAGAACATGAGAGAAAGCACCACGGCATGCCACTTGTGGATTGAGATTCTTGCTACTGCTTTCAATGAATTCAAAAAGAAAGAAAGAGGCAAGACTCCATTTACTGAACTGAAGAAATAATTAATGGCATTAAGGATATATATTGGAACTTACAATGAATAACAACTAAGGAATATATAAAACCAACAAAAAATATGGCAAATTGCAGGAAAGGGGAAGCAATTTATGACAAAGAAAACTGAAAGTTCTCGTGGTTGGTTGGATTCGACGTTTATCAATCTAATAAAATCCTGCAAAGAACACCTGGAAAACCATTACTCACTAACAAAAACCAAAGCAAAGAGGAGCACACTTTCTTTCTTCTTTTTTTTTGTGTAAGAGAAAATTTGAAGAGAAGAAAAAATTGATGTGAGCTTTGTTGTTCTAGGGGATGCGTGGGGGGTTGAGTGGCATTGGTTTTTTGTTGTTAAAAAAGAAGTCTTTCATTTTTTAAGCAAATTCTCGTGCTGCCATTAGCTGCCGCGTGCCACACTTTAGTTCTTTGAGTCTTGAGAGATTGTTGTGATTTGTACAATGGAATTTATCAATTTTTAATATATGTTTTAGATAATTGACGATCGATTCTTAACTTTACATGTTTTTTTTGCTGTATAAACTGTACATGACATGATTCTGCACTCATTGACCACCGACGGCTTGATCACTGTAACATAGAAGTATCACTTTACTTTTCAGAGGCATTCATCAAGTTCCATAACAGCTTGATGCTATATATTTTAATTATGAACAGATCATGATATTCATCACCAGCATGAATTAATGCATGATGTACAAGCTGATATGCCCTGTAGTACGGGTCTTTCAGTGGAGAGGCTTCAAGAGGTTTCTTTCACTCAAACTTGCAGAGAGGATTCTCTAGCTAATTAGGGTTAGGCGGAGCAGCAGAGCTGGTTTCTTGGCTTCCTTATTCCTTGTTATGTGGTTTGGTTTATCTAAATATTAGTCTGTTCTCTCTATTTTAATCGTCCCTTTTGGTTAACTCCATCATCTAGATGGCTGTGTGTGTGTGTGTTTAAAGAGCTAAATTGATAAAATAGCTTTTTGAATAGTGTAAATATAAATTTTTTTATTTATGTGTATTCTAATAGTAAACATCATTTAGAAGAGCTATTTTTTGTATATTATTTTAAATATAGTGCAATTATTTTGTATATAATATAATTATACAATTAATATGAGTAATTATACAATTAATATGAGCCAAGTTGTGTTGCAAATCCAATTCTTTACTTTCCAGAATCAAAGATGTAACGACCCATGAAAACATCTCCTAGTATCCTCAATTGCCCAAGATTAGTAGGTACGACTCGAAGGAACATATGACCATCTATGACTACGGGATAAAGGTTATAAAAAAATAAAACATGTTTTTAGGACCATTAAAATGGTCAGTTGAGAATATTATGTACCTCAGAGGTCCACGAGGAGAAGGTACATCCAAAGCAATAAAGTTGTTGAAGCATTGGGCAACTGAACCCTAGTTATGACTTTTTTGTTCCACTTGCTATAAATATCAGGTGAGGCTGGAAACAACCATTTTAGTTATTCTGATAGCACATGTGTTAGAGATAGAAAAATTGAACAAAAATGATATTTTTTTGCCTTTTTTTTCTTGATAGCATAGCCGTTGGAGTTGCTCTAACAAATCGCACACAAATGCAATTCAGACTTTAGCAGAAAGAGATGGGCATTCACATGGATTACAATACATGGTAATTATTTTAGGATTACTCTAAAGTTGCATGTCTCATGGATTATTTAGAGGTTTGAAATATTATACCAGCCATATAATTTTTTTAAAAAATAAAATTCTTAAGTGACATCACTTTTTAATTAGAATATGCTGTTTTTTCAAATAAATTTTTAACTGTATTCTGCTACTCTGAAAAAAAAAATCATGAACTCCCCTGTTAATCAAGATAATAATTTGTAATTTGTACTAGAAATTCAATTTCACAGTCAAATATTAATTAGCCCCCCAAGACCATGGCGCTCCCCACAGACAGACGAGCCCTGTATAGTTCTTTGAAACATGTGCTAAGACCTCAGCTATAATTAGGTTATTAAAAGGGAATAACGAGAGAAATGATAACAATCAACAAGTTTTTAGCTTTTAATATAGAAGATCTTATAAATGATCACTTTTGCTTAAGGGCCAGTAGGCACAATACCACCCCTCGGTCAAGGTAGACAATCTTTCCATGATTAAAGAAACAAAGCAAAGGGAAAAAAAGGGAACGTTTGCTACAGCTTGTCATGTTTAAATGTCATCTAGCGATGGCTAGATTTTGAGTTCTGAGCTTGAGGTGTGGAGGTACGTAGCAGCTGAAATGGGGGTCAAGATCAAAGGAGGAGAGAGCCAGCCCTGGCTATAATTTCTTGTGGGAAAAGAATATTAATGAACCATCTCAACTAAAAGTTTAAATTATTAAATGAGATTCTAAAATGTGATTTATATTATTTTCTAACAAATAAAACACTAAGGGCCTTGCTATTTCATTTTGCTACCTTAAAGTGAAAATGAAATGAGTACTACTCATTCCCACCTCTAAAAGAAAAGGCAGAGCAGCAATCTTCTAATGACAAACATCAATTCCCACCCCTTTTTCCGTTCACTGGCCAGCTGGTTTGCATATACAAAGACCAAAGCTAGCTTAAAACTTTTAGAATACGAGAGTAACGAAAAGGTGTGATGATGATTTGATTATATAATAAACTAAAATGATGAAAAAGTTTATAGTGTTTATTGGCTAATTAACTTCCGGAAACGGGAAGTAATCATTTATGTATGGTCTCTACGTTATATATATTTAATTAGGTCACTTGAAAAGGGATTTGGAACAGCTAACTTGGGATTTTATGGATTAGATTGATAAAAAAAAAAAAATCCAAATAGAGCAACTAATTATAGTCTTTTATTCAATTGTTATAGGCTCGAATTTCAAGTAAATTGCTGATAAAAAATTGTATAGATTCGTTAAATTTTACTCTAAGGAAGATCTTTAAACAAAATTGGGTTTGAAGTTTTAGACCATATTTTAAATCTTCAGAATTGCTTTATTATTTTTCTTGATCGGTTGTTTTCTAATTATGGATATTTAGAGTGTTTAAACTTATCTATTTAGATTATATGAGACTTAATTGTCGCTATATAAAACTACATATGATTATGCAGCATCGGGATTTAGAGTTTAATTAGACATGACAATTATGATAGTGTTGTATCTTTTCTATTTGTCCTCGTTAATGATCACAAAAGATAAATTCATTTGAGAGGCGAGTAAGCACACAAAAGTGTAAGTGTATGAGAGAAGAGATAGACGAAGCGATGAAATTTATTTATTCAATATTAAGAGCAGAGACTAATCATCAAGCTAATATAATTAACTCCTTTTTCTTTTTTTCCATTACTACAAGAGCGTTTATGATGATATATAATCAACTACAGATACAATCCTAACTCTCAAAAGAAAATCAATAATTCTTAATCAGAAAGAAAAAGAAGAACAAGAAGAAGA
This sequence comes from Salix caprea, assembly GCA_964035475.1. Classification (NCBI taxonomy): domain Eukaryota; kingdom Viridiplantae; phylum Streptophyta; class Magnoliopsida; order Malpighiales; family Salicaceae; genus Salix; species Salix caprea. The sequence goes on from OZ037744.1 coordinate 5,779,536, forward strand.
AGAGAGGAGAAGTCTCAGGGACTGATAATTGTACTGCTACTGAAGCAAAATTCATATAAATGTAGTAATCAATCGGACCAGGAAAGCTCGATTCCCCTCGCATGGACGCACCCATGCATGCAATTATTCACGGCATGGAAGGACGTCGACCTCTAGCTTGCCTGTAACTTTACTCATCTCATGGATTTTAGTAGGATGCCTGAATGGGCTCTGTCGAGGGAATGAATTCATAAAGATGGGTTTGATCACCAGAAAGTAGGATGATACCACCATGGTAATCGAAAGGAAGAACAATGAAATCACTAGCTTGATTCAGACTTGAGAGAGAAGAAGAGAAGGGACTAAAAAACTATGTAGAAGTGTATATGAGCGTGACACCATTTATACTGAAATGGAAGGGTAGTAGTAGAAGAGGTGGAGTACGCATGCTATGGAGACACTAGCTAGCAAATCTTATATTCCCGCATGCACGTTTCTCTCTTTAATGAACAGGAGTGCCACGGCACGTTTCCACGGGAAAAAGGCAAAGACAAGAAAGAGATGGACAGTGAAGTTTTTTTTTTGTTTTTCTGAAGGCAAAGCATGTTGCCCTAAAGCTGAGGCCCTGCTTGTTTTTAGGTCTCAAGTTCTTTATATAAAGTTTCTCAGATCTTTACAAGGCTAATTAGGGTTTGAAAATTTCGGTTCTCCACCATCCCGTTTTTTGTTTTGGTCTGTTGTGTCGAAAGGACTGTACGCTATTGCCACTGCTTTTTCAATTCTTATGTTCTGGCAAGTAGGGCTTCTTCTAGGACTTTGAAGATCCCATGTCCGAGTTAAGTTCCAGACTGGATATTTTGTTGCTTAGATGTGTGTATCGATGAGGGGACAGGATGCTACCCTCATGGATTAAAGTCAATTGCCCGATCATATGAATTGTTATATACGTTTGAACTTTTTCTGAAGTGCTGGGTTACGTTTCAAAATTATTAATCATCGCAGATGCAGATTTACTTTTCTCAGACCAGGAAGCAGGATTTGATAGGTACACCAATATCTGTTTGGGTACGTTTGCTTAGTATGTTAGCTCGAATTACTGTGGTTATTAACATATTAGACAAAGTTTCACAAAATGAAATAAAAAATATTAAACTAAAGTGAATTAAGACTATTTGCAATAAGCTTCTCGGAGAAAACGAGGAAAAATGGTCATTGTTTAATATAAAAAGGCGAAAGATGTGTGGAAATCTTATTTGATGGCTTGGCGATTCATTCATGTGAATCGTCTTTCTTTTCGGCTTGTCCATGCTTCATCCGACACATCAATTTTGCTATAATAAAACTAGCTTTCCCCGTATACAGATTTTGATTTCACACAGTTTTAATGAAAAATATCATGTTAAGGAATCATTTTATTTAAAAAATTGAAGTTTTTAGATGGGTTTCTAGAATATAATTTATATTATTCTCTAGCATACACTCTCAAGTGAAAGCTCTTTGAACTTGAAACTTGTACAAACCCATATTATCTTGTGCTTGATATTTATCAAATAGAATGAGGATGATAAGATTCGAACTCATGACTACTGAGTTAACAAAACTCTGATATCACGTCAAGAAATCATGTCATTTAAAAACTTAAACTCTTAGTAAAACTCCAAAATATTATTCTCTAGATCTTGGTTTGTAGGATCAGTAGACAATTACAAGCAAGATGCCATAAAATAGCGACAATGTCCGATCCTATCTGCGGAGCAGCAGCATATTTTGACTAAAAGAAATGCATGAATTCAATGCATAACTTTGAAAATGAAGGAAGAAGGCTGGGATGCTCAGCATACATGAAGATCATATCCCAAAGCTTTTGACCCACCACCAAGTGAAGAACAAAAAGTATAGCCACAAGAGAGTGGGTTAAAATAGAGTGTGTGTGAGGTATTTGCCTCTATTAATTGAGAGATTGCTAATTATTTTCCAACAAATAGAGTGTGATTATACGTAGTTCTCATATTTCTTAGTGAAATTCTTTTATACCTCTCCATGGATGTAACCTAATTAAGTGAAGAATGTGACTTATTGTGTGTTTTATTTCTTATTTACCCTATTTCCTTTAGTTGTGCATTGTGGCTTCTAGAAGAAGAAGAAGAAGAAGAAGAAGACTCGTGTAAATTAATAAATTTAGAAATAATATGGAACATAACTTCACATCAAGTTGTTCTAAGATCCTGTTTCGCATTGAGTTTTAAAAGTGTTTTTGAAAAAAAATAATTTTTTTCTCTTTCTTTTTTATTTTAAATTAAATATTTTTGGTGTTTTTAGATTATTTTCATGTGTTAATGTCAAAAATAATTTTTTAAAAATAAAAAAAATATATAATTTTGATGTATATTTGAACGGAAAATATTTTCAAAAACAACATCAACCACAATAACTTTATACAAACGAACTCATCCTGAAGGTCTAATGTTCATTGGTAATAGTTATACTCTGAAGATTGTTGTCATTGACACCATAAAATCGATTATATATATATGATGACTTAATCTATGATATTTCAATTCCTTCTTCTTTTTTTAGTAAAAACAGTCTTATGTGTTTACTCTTACGTGCTTCATTTTTTATTTCACCCTCTCTTTTTTAGCTACGTATTACCGTTGTTGTAGGGAACAATCCTAACACTATTTCAATAATAACTCTTTATTATCCTCTTTAGGCGAATAAACAACAATAACCTACGGGTATGAAAGAGAGACATGATCATCCACTAATAAATTTGATTTCCTAGGATTACTCACAATCTCCTCGTCATCATCCCAGTATCCTTATTGTCTCAAAAACTTCTTAAACCATAATAATTAATTACTAATTTGACTGTCAAATAACACTTTATTACCGCAATAAGTGTCTAGATTATCTCACTGTTTTGTTTTCAAGAGACATTACCTGATAAATGATAAGTTTAACAATAGAGTTTGAATTTAAATTAGAATATACATTCTTTATAAAAATATAAAATAACTGATATTTTATTTATTTATCTGAACCCTCAAATAATACTTCTTAAGAAATGGTGTTTCCTCACCTCCAACAAAATTTATCTCACTGGTTAACATTAACATATTAACTGACGTTTTGCTTTTTTTCTTTTCATCAAAAGCCAATCAGAAACTACCCTAAGGAAATCTGCTAATGGAACTTAAAAACAATCCAAACCCTTAATTGCTGGGCTATCATTCGATGGAAATCTCAGATCCTTAGGGTCGAAGTTCTTGAGGATGCATCTTTACGTCTGTCTGGAGAAGCCAGGACACAGATTTTACGTCTGTTCTTGGCTCAATCATCCGCCAGTGGACCACACCCACATTCCCTGTCAATCCAACCAGTATTTTGTTGGTTTCCTACTCGAGGGCCACCGTCGCTGTTTTGCGTCAGCTCTACTGAACTGACCCCTCTCTCTCTCTCTCCTCTCCACTGACTCCTCTCTCTCTCTCTCTCTCCTCTCCACTGACTCCTCTCTCTCCACCTACTTTGCTAAATTAGCCAAATAACGACCGACATGATTGCAGACCCCCCAGCACGCCCGATAAAAAAGGGTGGTGGAGAGTGGGACCGTGAAAGTAAAAGCCCTTTTGATCTGACAGACTTCGCGTGGAAGACAATTAACTTGGGAGCCCAGAAGATACTGCCGGGGCTGTCTGATTTCGCAAATTATATACTAATACCTCAGGTGGTTGCTTAGACACTGTAGCTTTCTTTTTTCTTATTTTTTCTTTCAATGATTATCTTTATATGCCCAATTTGTGAAAAGCTTTTTTAGAAAAAGCCAATTTGTGAAAAGCTGATTTAAGCTTTGAGGGAAAACATTCTTTTGATCATTCTACTTGCATTTCTCAACCTTGATATTCCTTCTATTCTTCCATCATTTAATTTTGGTCAAGAGTTTTTTTTTTTTTTTTAATTTTAGTTGAGTAGCCAAATTAGTTCATTAAGTTATTCAAATTAACTTGAGCTCACTAAGTTTGTCAAATGTCGATTTTCTGACGTGAGTATTGTAAAAAGAAGACAATTGTTTTACCCCTAGTTTCTCTATGTAATTTTGGTATTTAAGTTAATTCGTAATATAATAATAAAATTAGGGAGTGAAATGAAAAGAAAGAGAGAACAAGGGACTAAGAAATTAGGGAGTGAAATGATATAGAAATCAAATTTTCATTTTTATGACCTTGAGCAGTTTTTAAGAACAGTTTTATAAAAAGAAAAGAAAAGAGTGAAAGAAGAAAACCCAAGTAATTCATAGTACCTGAAAGACATGGACAACATGTTTAACTTGCCAGAACAGAAGAACATCATGGTTCTAGTATTCTCAGAACCCAAAAAACATAAACATTAATCGACAAAAACATATTACTTTCTTCCATTTTCTAATATTACTCTGCTTCTAGAATTCTTAGAACCCAAAACAGTATTGACATCCCAGACAGGTTATCAACTCCATCTTAGTTGGTGTTTTGTTTTTTTAATTGGAACAAAATATTTTAATTTTGGAGTGTTTCGACGCGCTATTTTGGGATTATATTGTTTATATAATTGATTAATTATATAAAAAAATTAAAATTTTAATTTAACAAATATAATTCAAATTCAAGATAAATTAATTTTAAATTATACAATATAATTTATCTTCATAATATTCAATACAAAACGAAAAACAACCATACATTTGCCCTATTTCTTTTTTTGGTTACTGAGAAATATGCATCCAGAACTTGAACTCTCGGGATTCACTTGCTGTAATTTCACTGAGACAAGTACTTTGTTTCTCGCAAGCCAATGATCACAGCCCCATCTGACCCGGTGCGCCCCCCCCCCCCCCATAAACAATAGAAATCAGTAGAGAGGGAAAGAAAAGGATGGGCTTGATTCAGTTATTTATTTCTGCTTAGATTTTGGTGGTTGCTGCTTAATAGACCATCCTTTTCCATCTTTTGGTGAAGGTTAGTGTTGGATTTAATCAATTTACAGAACATCCAAAGAAAAGGAAGCCATAAGAGGAAGGAAAGGGACAGATCAAGAACCACCTAAAAATCTCTCTGCTGCTGTCTTTCTATTTTTTGGCTAGTTTCTGTATGTTTCAGCTAATTTAATTAGGTTGATTTCGAGCTAGCTACCGAAAAGAAATGGATCCAGTTGCAACTCATGGGCGTCTTCGTCCTCCACCTAATTTAATTAGGTGAAGAGGACGTTGCACGCTTGCAAGAGTGAAAAGTGAAATCGAAGAGTGAAGAAGAAAGTTTGGAGGGATTGAGGCTGTGAGGTGAGGAGTCCTGAGGAGTGAGGTCATGAGGAAGAGAAGTTAGGGGTTTAAAGCAAAACGATTTGGGATTGGAGGTGGTTCATTTTCATTCATTTTTTTTAAGAGCTGAAAACAATCAGAATTGATTGTAATTTTACCCGATATAAAAAAGATATCATTTTATCTTGTTTTTTTAATTGATATAAAATATTTTAGTCATTTTAGCCGAAACAAAACGAGGTAACAACACTGATCCCAGACCTTTCATTTTCTTTTCCGCTACACCAGAAGCAGGAGATTGAATGGGTTAGAGAAACAAAAACCCATACCAGCATCGCAAACGCTGATTCTCTGTACATTTTCGAAGAGAAATTGGTCATGAACCGGCACGGGAACTGGTCCATCAGCGTAGCTTAAACTCCTCTTTTCAAGCATTCTATCAAATAAAGAGAAAACCAAGAAATTGTCCGAAATACATATACAAAAAACCTCCGAAAAAACACAAAAGAAACTGAAATCAAACCAGCCTGCCTTTCAACGGCTATACGCACGTACATCCTCAACGCGAGCTGTGCATGAGGGTCTTAAGCAAACTTCAACTACATAAAAAAAGAATGAAAACGGAAGAGAAGAGGTGGAGTAGCAGAAACGAGGAATCTGCGATGGGTGAGAGCGGGGGAAGGTGAAGAGGAGGGCCATTACCATCGGATAGATCATGGCTTATGGCTGTGGTTTCAATGGGGTTTTTTATCGTTATGTGCATGGCACTGGGAGTTGCTATTTTTTACTGACCTGTGTAGAGGAGAAGAGGTTGTTCTGAAATTTGCAGAAACTTTGGTGAGCATGTTGTCAAACCCTAATTTTATTTTCTTAAGTTGGGCGGGAAAATTTAGTTTTGCTAAGCTACGGGGGTGTTTGTTTTCATGGTCAAAAAAAATATTTTTTATTTTTTTATTTTAAATTGATTTTTTGATTATTTTTATGCATGGATATTAAAAAATAAAAATATTATTTTAATATATTTTAAAGTGAAAAACAGCTTGAAAAAAAATAATATTACAATTTCAAACACTACTTAAATATGTATTTGATATTATGACAACTTTTGCATTTATAATTTAAAACAGAAATTATATTTTTTTTAAATGCAGGTTTAATTACATAGGTTTAAAAAAAATTATATGTTTGGTTAAAATAATTATAAGATAAATTTTTAAACACAAAATAGATATAAAAAACAAGTCTCTATAAATATATATAAAAAAAAACTTTACTCAAAGGACTGGGCATTACAAAAAAAAAATTTCAAAAAAATATATGGGTTTTTTATATGTATTTTTTATATATAAAATAAGAATTATATATTAAAATGGTATATTTTTCAAAATAAATTAAAATTGTAAAATCTTAACATAGATCAAGGGTTTGATTTTAAGATAGCAGAAGTAAAACAAGGTTCGATGTTTTGGATCCAAGAAATCCTAAAATTAGAGCCCTTTTCAAATCTAAATGTTAGTCGAACCAGCAAAAGCTTTGACTCGACAAAACTAGTTCGACCCGATCAATTTTTTAGTAATTTAAATGATTCGACCATACCTAAACTATTCACGATTAAACTAAAAAATATGGATTGAGTTTATTATCATATGATATTTGAAAATTGAAATTTAGTTTGTATTTTTTAATATTTGAATTATGTCTTTTAATTTAACCTTTTGATTTTTTAAATTATTATTTATCTCTCGGATTAATTAAAAAAATATGTTGAAAAACTTGTGGGTACACTTGAATATATTAAGAAAAAATTTAAACCTTGTGGATTGTTCAATGTAGTTTTAGATACATTTCATTATGGATTGGAATAGTGTAATTATTGTTATGCTCTCCAGTCCATAAAATTTAATTAGTAGATTTAGGGGTGTTTGTGTTTTTTCATTTTATTTTGAACATTGAAACTACAGTTTCATCCCTAGATTCAACAAAAAATACATTAACTGAATAAGGATGTTATGGACATTTTGTTTTTCAATGAATTATAAAATAATGATGATGGTGATGATAAAAATAAAAATAATAGTAGTATTAGTTATAGTTGTGGTGTAATAAATTATATTTTAATTGATAATGATTGTAGTAAAGATGGCGACAATAATAACAATAATGATGATGATGATAACGATAGTAATGTCAATATTAATTAGAATATTAATTATTTACAGCAATGATAATAGTGGTAGCTACAATGATTGTGACAATTTAATAACAATGAGAATAATAATTGAAATAACTCATAACTCGATGTTGTATTTGTTAAGAATTGAGTTATATAATTTTTTTTTTTATGTATAGTATTTCAAATCTAATGTCCCAAACTAATTGTTTGTAAAACTTTTGTGGGTCAATGTTATCTTTTATTTTTTTTGTCTTATTTTAAAAAAAAATTGCATGGCTTAACATTAGTTTTTTTCTTTTAAATAACATTCAATTTATGTTTACACCTATTAAATAAATAAATTTATATTGATTTAAAATTTATATATTTTTAAAAAAACTCGTGTTTTACAAAAATTCTATTCAAATTTATTATTTTACCAAAATTTATAGCATCATGAAAAAATTCTCATACTCTTAAAAAATATTGTATTTTAAAAAATATAATTCTACCGTGACAAATCACAGAGTTATTGTCTCATGTGTATTGATTAGCATACAGTTGGACACAAACAAGTGAACAACTAACAACAAACAACTAACCACCTATCAAAAGAAAGGGAAAGATTTCTAATCCACAGCGCAAGCGTAGAAACTAAAAAAATATTCATTTATCAATATCTCATCTCCAAGGGGCCATAATTTTGTTGCAGCTAGCTCGCTCCCAGACAAGAAAGAAGACAGCAGCCTTTAATAGCAGAGAGAATACGGACACCAAAAGCTTATCTGATCTCATTTCAGCAGCCATATTGCGAGGCTCTAGTTTAGCCAAGATTGCATGGACAAGAAGAGTGAGCTTCGTTGCAGATGACACCATTAAGAATGAAGAACAAGTCGGATCGTGAAGATGATGATAAGCATGAACTTGAAATCCTAAAGGGTGCGGCACAATCATGGCACGCTCGCTCAAGCAGTTCTAGGTTATCTACCAGTGAATACGATGCCTATTCCCAGAATTTCCAGAGCAAGCCTTCCCGGTTCAAGGTAGAAGCAATGAAAAAGTCATCAGCCAAGAGGGTTGAGGGAGCAAACTGGGATTTCAAGCAATCACTGTGGGATTCCTATGAGATTGTGAATGTGTACAAAAAGTTGGAGATAGGGCTTGTTTTAGATGATCCATTTAGTGGGGTAGATTCTCAGACAAGGGTCCAGATGAAGAAAAGAGAGAGCAAGAAGAGTCTTACAAATCTGTTTGATCTTATGTCTTCCAGGAGATTCAAATAATGATGCTACACTTTTTTTTTAATACTATCTTGTTCTTAATTAACTTCTTGCTTAATTATGTTAGTTCTATCTTCAGGCTTTGCCTTGAGGATGGTAGCAGGTGCAGCTTCATCGAGAAAAATCTGACATGAAAAATTAAGATTTGTTGTGATGGTAGTTTTCCCATTTGCCGTGTAGGAAAATCAAAGAAATTCTTATATATCTTGTGCTTTTAGTGATCAGAAGTGTTTTCATGGTCTCCAAGAGGTGTGGTGTAATGATAAGAAGCTTGAGATCCACACAAAAAATCTTGAATTCGAGTCAAGTCTTGAACTTCTTGTAAGAGCCTGGAACAGCCGATGTTTTACTCGTTCACCTGGACCCATAAAGTGCGCTTCTAAAATGAGTTTCCTAGAATCTAAAAAAAAAATCATGGAAATTTCAAGCTACAAGTACTTGCGTTGTCGTGAAAACACCACACAGACAGACAATGTAGTTGTCCTCTGTGTCAGAGCTATCTGTAACACCAATTAATCTGTAAAATAGAAAAACCAGTAGGGTTTTTTTTCTTTCTGGAGAAGAAGAATTTCAGTATCAGCAAATGATAAAGTTGCACGGTAGCAGTCAATTTTGATCCTTAATTTGTCAACATCACATGAGGAATCTTGTAACCAAATTCAGGATTCTGTCAAATTGTTGAACAGTATATTGAAAATGGTATGTTATTCTTAACTCAATTATCGTGGTCTGGTCCTGAACATGGTGGATTCCCTGCAGAGAATCTCAGCTGCTTACCACACATCGCTAGAATTTGCTCGCAGCTGTCCAGCAACCAGATTAACTGTGCCGAAGCAATAGGGTACGCTAACAAGGCATAATAATGGTCCATATGCTCGTTAAGATAAAAGATTCCCACTAAATTGGCTGTAAGGAATAAAATTCTTACTTTATCCCATTTGATATTATAGTTCAATTTAATGTATTTTTTAAGGGCTTTTAGTTTTAAAGTAGTTTTTTTTAATATTTTCTTATCGTTTTAATATGTTCATGTTAAAAATAAAAACAATATTGTTATGATATATTTCTAAATAAATATTATTTGAAAAATAATCTCTATCAAACTCTCAAACAAGTTATTTATAAAATAATTTGTTCTCTCCGATGAACTATAAATTATAAATGTAACACTTCAATCAATATGCATGTATCAACTATACTGTTAGGAAATCTTAAGGGGTTTGACTTAACTGGTCAGGTTCTGGGTTTACTCCCATAAGTTATCAGTTCGAGTCTTACATCAATCAAGACCACTAGAGGTTTTAACTGGTCGTTAACTTCAAGCCTATACAATTAATCAAAGTGCATGTAAACTGACTCAGACATCCACATTCCAAAAAAAATATTGTTAGGAAAAGGAAACATACAATAACTCTTAGTAGGAAGTAGTTTATTGTTGAGTGGAAAGGATAATGTCATGGGTGCTATATCCTTGGAAGTAAAGGCATCCCTCATTGTAATATCACTGGTGGATATTAAAGCATTTAGTCTTTAATACCAAATGTACTAAGGGTAGGTGGAGTAATTTGGGGTCAAGCTTTATTTTTTTTATAATTAATATGGGTTCGGACCAGCTTTTATGCATCTCGATTAATCTCATAGATATAAAGTTAACAACCATGTAAGTCTTCAATAACCATTATATTACTAATCATAGCGCTCAAATCTGAGACTACAGGAGAAACAAACCCTTTAGTCTTAAACTCTTACTATTGGGTTATCTACTAGATGGTCGGGTCAAACTTTTCTTAATTGGTTAAGTATGTTTGTGAATGGGCTAGCTTGTGCCTTCGAGTAGAGGTTTATCCCTCTATTCAAGTGTGTTGCCTTGTTGTACCAAGTGAGCACGCTGAGCTCAATCTGGAAACTAGGATGCTGTAAGCCAATTGGATCAACTGGTTTTCTGGAAACCAGGCCACCCTTCTTGGATCCAATGAAGCAATGGCCACAACACAGTGCTCGAGCTCAAAGAGGTGTATCTGTCATATTTAATGCCGGTTTTAAAGACCAATATCATCTGTTTCCAGCATAACCTCCAGAGTTAATGATTCATTTATTTATGAAATCTGCCAACCGAACATAATGACATAGCAGCAGTCAGGCAGTCACAGCAAAAAGCAACGACTTAGCTTTCAAAGAATGGCAGCTTATTTGAAATGTTTGAAAAGTAATTGGGGAAGGTGATGATGGAAAATCGGTTTGTAGCAGCAGCAGCAGCAGCAGTTTACATCAGTTCCTTGTTAAATTAGCTGAGCATTTCCACAGATATTGCATGATCATTTCTAGCTTCTGTAACACTCATCGGATCGACAATTTATTTGCTCAATCGCTGTTCTAAAACTGCACTGTATGAAACTTTGGATTCACAAATAAGCAGTAAGGCAAAAGCTATAGTATATCACACTGTATTATCTTATTAAAGTATAAAATTTTCTTGACATTCTATATCCAAACAACCTGGAGAGAAGTTCAGCCAACACAAGAAAGACGGGGATTTTATTTAAATAACTGTGTTGGTTCACACTGCAACTGGGATATAGTTTCCCAGTAATCTAAAAGCACAGCCGACATGCTCCCTAGCCTATGGAAATTTGAAGGTCTTCCATTTGCACAGTTCAAAGCCCTTCTGCTTCTGCTGGATGAAGCTATCTGCTTCACCATCAACATCGTCGTTAACGTCTGATTTCCGATTCCCATTTTGATCGATGAACTGCACTTGGTCCGTCACCTGAACCTTCTTGGAAGACCTGCCGGAATTCTTCCTGTTGACCTTATCTTGGCTACCCTCAGTGGCCTCTTCTTCTTGAGTCCCCTTGTTGTTGAAGGCCTTGTGAACAGGTGGGTACTGGGGGGCACCATGGATAACACTAGGCATCCTCGATAGCTTCGAAATATAGTCGTAGTAATCGCCGGACGTGGTGTTCCGGCCTTGCCACTGCGTGTAAGCAGAGCCTTGAGACATTCTTTGCTGATCTGCTCTGTTTACAACAATTAGTTTAGAGAAGCTGCAAATTTATAGACCCCATGTTTTGCGACTTTATTCTCTCAAGATGGTGAAGTCGCATCTGATTCCTTATCGCTTGTTAGATTTCAGGTTCTCTCGTGTTATCCACATTTTTAAAGAGAGAATAAATGCCTAGAAAGTAGAGGACCTGAGCGAAGATAATAACCTGCAACCGTTGAATTCGTGATAGATATTTGGAGAGAAGATGCCATATCATATGCTACTTTGAAACAAACCCTAGCTGCACCGCAGGCTCAACCGCAATATTGAACTTTGTGTGTTTAGAATTACCTAGAACCAATTGCTGTTGAGATTTGGAGAGCAGTATCGTGATTTTTCTAACTCTTTGTTTGTATACAAGAACTCTGTTTTCTCTCTTCTTCATCTCTTCTGTTAGACCAAAAATTAATTCAGAACCACCAAACAAACACGCAGAAAAGTAATGGCCACCTCTCCCCCTCGAAATCCCACCAAACTAGTACTTATTTGGAAAAGTTGTTGCGGTAGTTTTTCAAAGTGTTTTTTATGCCGAAATATATTAAAATAATATTTTTTATTTTTAAAAATTATTTTTGACATCAGCACATTAAAATAATTTAAAAACAACAAAATATATTTATTTAAAATAAAATAAAAAAATTGATTTTTTTGAAAACGACGTTTAAAACGTAGTCCTTGGACAGGCTCTTAACTTCCATAATCAGCCATTAATCTCTAGAGACCCCACCATAAACTTAGGACGGTGCAAAGCCTAAGACTAGTCCATGCCGACGTCAGAACCATCGGTGGATTATAAACTTTCCATTTTTGATAGAATCGGGGAATCTCATCCCCATCTTCCTGACTAGGAAATTTCTCACCTCTTCTCTTTCGTTTCTTACCCGCCGTATATTTTCATCAGAAGATGAGGCCTTAAACCCAAATATATTTTAAATGAATGAATGATTGCTGCGTTCTCTCCCTCATAACACACCAAACAAAAATATTGCTAGTAAAATTAAAAAAAGAAAATAGAATATGTTAATATTTTCAAAGCTGTAAAAACAATAATTTAATAATTGATAACTTCACCCAAAATTGCAAAAACATTTCTGTATTTATGTTCTCAGGCTTCCCACTGAAGAGGGAGAAAACAAAATCCTTGCCTAGAAGATCTGAAAAACCTTTCGAGTACCTTAACGTTGTACGTGTATGAATAATGACGATGAGAATCACAACCCATATTCCCAAAACGTCAAGATCATAAAATGCATAAAAGCGATCATATTTCATCCAAACGGACACATGTACAACGAGAAGGATGATAAATTATTAGGTCGCACTTCCAGGTGCACCTGATATGAACAACATAGCCAGAAAGAGCATTCGGTTGTTGCACCAAGCACAATTACTACAATATGTAGATCAACTTAAACCTTAGCAATTCATAGCAAAAGCAGATTACCCTTTATCACTAGATTTATTCATAATACCCATATAGACAACGAAAAGGATGATAAAAATTCTTGAACTAATCCTTCTCCCCTGTGAGAATATCCATGACCACACCCTTGATACTCCCATTGTTTTTCTTTAGCAGCTTCTTGTTCATTTCCTTGTCACAGAAACCCTGCATCCACAGCATACATTGTACATTCTGTTAGCTTGAGATGTCTAGAAAACAACAGAAACACATGGCAATCCTAGTCTTGTTACATTACAAGTACAAGCTAAAAAATACACCCACCAACTTACCATCTCTTCCAACTCCTCAAGAATGGGGTCCCACTCAGCAACGCCGCAAAGATCATCCACTGACTGCTCTAGATCATACTCATTTCGCCTCAAGATCTCTTTGTTCAAATCAACCTGCTTGAAGCCCATTTCCTCAAGCTCCTTTAGGAGAGTCTTCTCAACATCATTTTCCGTGTTGACCCCTTCAGATGAAGCTGGAGCATCTTCAGCAGGAAGGGGGTCAAATGAACCATCAGCAGCTGTTTCTGGAATGTCTATCATTGGATATAAAACAGGAGCAGATGATGCACTGGTCTGTGGAGGAGCAGAGGCTAAAACACCATGCCCAACCAGCAAGGCATCATTGATTGGAAAATTCAATTCCTGGCTCTTAGGCTGTTCGTCAAACATGGGCTCTATTGGTTCTGAAAGTGAGGTCGTAATCTGAGGCCTTGGAAAAGAGCCATCAGCAGGCTGGGCATTCATATCTAAATCTTCAGGGAATTTAGAACCACTCCAATTGGGGGACTCATTCAAGTTCAGATCTTTGAAGAATGGGTCTTTCAGGGAAGAATTAACCTGCAAGGAAAAATGTGGAATAACTGTTGTATTCTCTCAAGTACATGTGTGCCTAATCAAAGAGCCACAATATTATACAGAAGAATGGGAACACCTTTAATGCCAGTACCTCAATAAGAACCCAGACACGCTGCCCAAATTTCACGCCTGATGGGCATGCCATCCTCCAATATGATATGTATCTACCAGGCAGAGCAGGAGATACAAAATCAGCTGCAATATCAAGTTCACCATCAATAGGCACACCATTGACTGGAATCTGGAAAAATTAACGAGGCCACAAAATGATAAAAGGTTAGAAGAAAAGTTTAAGCGTAGGCAAATGCTAAGCATTACAGAAAACCGAAGATGCTCACCTCTATCTCAACAGAATCGACGCTGAAGCATCGGTCTCCACCAATCCACACAAGTCGTGCTCCCTGGGGCCATGCAACACTACCACTGTTGCGCATTCGCCATATCTTGGTAAAAGGTGTAGATGAAGGTATCACAGTACCATCTGAGACATTGACATCCAAAACAAAACGGCTGTCTAGCTTGGGTCGAGGTCCCTTTACTCCACAAGAGCCTTTGTAAAGAGGCTGTTGGAAGACCCAAGGTTTCTGTGCCTGCCAGCAATAGAAAATCGAAAAGGATGAGTTGGCATTGAAAAAGCAAGCAAGATTTTGGGGCCAAACAGTGTTTCCTAAGAAAATATTTTTTTTTAATGTTTTTTGATCATTTTGATTTGGAGATGTCAAAAATAATTTTTAAAAAATAAAAAAATATTTTGATGTATTTCCGAGCAAAACAAACTTTGAAAAGCAATTGCTACTATAGTAACAAACACCCTCTATATCAATGAGAAAATACATTTAAAATTAAACGTCAGCACAGATAAAAATTGGTATACAGGATCAATGAAACACTTGGAAGACCATGGATTGCGGCTAGACACCGGCCTGTCCATCTTTATGAAATCAGCTTCATTACCCATGGCAGCAAAGCAGATACTGCAGAGATCATAATCTTCTTTCCTGCCAAAAAAAAACGAAGAGAAAATAGCATCAATCCAACAGCCATTATGTTTATAAGAAAAGGCACAACATCAAAGCTTCAACTGTATCTCTTACACTTTGGACTTATACCGAGGTCCATTAATTGGATGAACACCACATCCATCACATTGAACACCCCCATGAAACATGTCAAATATGGGATTATAGACACAGTTGCTTCTCTTAATTGCATGATTTTTCGGAGAACGCACAGCTGAAGGAAAATCAGTGTGTGAAGGAAAGTCATAATTCATAGGAATGGGGGGCAAACCAAAGGGAGCAGGCTTCCTAGTTGGAAGACAGGTATTCTGTTTCTTGGCTTCTTTCCCATCATCACGAGCAGGGACAGATGATGCAAAGGGTGCACAATGTGCAAACAGATAGGAATCTTGAGGGTTCCAATTCAGATTAACAGGAGCAGAGGCAGTTGTGTGTGGTGCCACTGAAGTCCTGGTAACATTTTCAAAGCTCTCTTTCAGGCCAGTTTTGAAAGGGGAGTTTGAGTTTGACAATTCTTCTAGCATACCCATATCCTTGGATGCATCACCAACTGTAGGAACAGGAGCTCCAGTTTGGGCACTTGAACCCGCAACATCTTGAGACTGGGGGGCTGGGTTCAAATGGGATTGTCCGATCTTTGAAATGCAGTCAACAAGCTCAGTAAGCACTGCACTGGATGCCACAGCTTTTGAAGCCAGGTCAAGAGATATCTTTGAAAGTATGTCTTGTAGGGGCTCAGGCACAGATTTCAAAACATCAGCAACACCATTGTTGAGACATGGTATTGAACTCTGGATTCGAGGGGACCTCATAGGGGTGCAACTACCACTAGATCTGGCATAAGATTTACCAAACTTATCATTATTAAGCTGTACATCAATCCTCAAAAATTTCAAGTTTTGCCTCATCACATCACGTAGATCATCATCATCGGCAAGTGTTACCACATCCCCATCTTCATCAATATAAGTTAATGTGAGATCAGAGTCAGCAGGAAAATTAAAAAGTCCAAAGATTTTTGCCCTCAGTGCAGTCATATCAAGATCGAGTTGCTCATTCTCCTTTACATGAGCATTAAAACGCCGAAGTGTATCACCATATTTAACCTGTGTCCACATCATAAACCGTAAATAAGTAAAAGGGGAGACAATATGGAAAAAAAAAAAAAAAACAGTACGACTTGCTGAGTAACATAAAATCCTATTTGTTTGTCAAAACATTTTAAAAGACAAATCAAGTATTCCTTCCATTTTTCAGCGTAAATCTTTTTCATCCTCAACAAAGATAAGATAATATACAGAACTGTGCGGCCAATTGGTCCACATATCTTATATAGCATCAGCACAGACAGTCTTAATGAGTTTGAGACCAACAAAAAATTGCAAACCATTGAAAAGGTATATTTACAAATAATAATAATAAAATAAAAATAAACACCCAGCAAAACTGAATTAAAAATCCAAAAAAGATTCATAGTAAAGCCAAGGCCAAAGTTCAGGCTGTTAAAAATTCTTTCAGAAGTAAGCCCGTCAGATTTAAGCTCCTCGACATAACATGGAAAAACTACCAAATCATGAAAAAAAGAAAAGCGTTGATCGAACCCTACTCTCAAAACAAAGGAAAAAATAAAAACAAACCGGGATTGTTAAAAAGACCAAAATATGAAACTGCAAATTCCAAATTTCTCATATTTTACCCAACAAACCGACAAGAAAAAATCAATGACCCTCTATCAAACACTACTAAGATCAAACGATAAGCAAAACACGAAAAAGATCAATCCTTTCCCTTAAAAGCTACAATTGAAGAAATAAACCACTGTATATAAACCCAAATTATTCAGAAAAACAAAACACAATACCCCAATTTCCAATTATTTTCATATTTACTCAACAAACGCAAAAAGAACCAACAACCCAACAACAAAAACACTGAATAAAACAAACCTTTATGACCATAGAAGAATCCATCGCGTTCCAGTAAGCCGCGCAGTAAGAGAAAAACCGAAGAAGAAAACAGAGACCCTAAAAAAACCAAATCACATATTATTATCGAAGTAAGGTTTTAGAGGAGAGGTAGAATTGCTATAAAAATCGGTGAGAGGATATGAAGAATCACTTACCAAGCGTACCTGTTAGCCGCTTTTAGCGTCTTGAGCAAAAGTGTGACTCGATTTTAATGAAACTAGCTTCGTCTCTCTCTCTCTCTCTCTCATAATATTTGTAGACTTTTTTTAGGCTTATTGGATAAGTTAAAAATATTTTTTTATAATTTGTTTTTTGTTTCTTTTTCAGCAAGAAAAAAGAAAACTTTGTGAGTAAGGAACCCCAAATTTTATTGGTTAAATACGGGTGGAAATAATTTCAGAATTTGTGGATTCTTACGTGGGTGTATGTTATTGGTTGTGTATTTGCCAATTACCTAAAGAGCTAAAACAACTCGTCCTTTCAACTGTTCACCATGACTCATTGCCACTATTCATTGGCAATTTGTCACGGTGAATCACGGGTGTATATCTTTTTTTTTTTTGCTTTTTGAATAGTGAATTAATGAAAAAACCCCCCGAAAACGACAAAAAACGTCGCCGGTTTCAGGGGCTGAACGGTTATTGACCGTTTCGGTCCGGTCCGGCTCGGTTCGGCCGACCGGCTTTTTTATTTTTTTAATATTACATTGAACAGTGTATTAACGATTTTGTCCCTCGAAAAAGACAAAAAAACAGGCCTAGGGTCAGGGTTTTTCCGGTAATTAGCCATTTTTTTATTTTATTTTCCGCTGACAGGTGTCGGCGCGTCGCGGGACGTGCCGTTCGTTTAAACGCTAACGCGTTTGTCGAGCGGCGCGTGCGGCTTACTCCGGCATCGGAAAATGCCCAAACGGCGTCAGAATGATTTTCAAGGATGTTCTCTTCCACATGGGGCGGCGCGTGTGTCACTGTGATGTCCGTATACGTGTCAATGGTCGTTTGAATTCCCCCCCCCCCCCCCCATTTCTCTCTCCTGCCTGCGCAACATGACGTCAGCTAAGTTGTTTTTTGTCAAAGTTCATTTCAGTCCCTGAACGTTATAATTTGTTTTTCTTGCCCTTAATGCTATTATATAGGTTTTGATTTGTTTCAATTTCGTCCTTCAATTGAAATTGATTATATCTTGAAGTTTCAAATCGGTCCTCATGCTTTGAATTTTTCGGATTGGGCCAGAATTCTATATAATTTCGGTTTCAAAGTTTTCATTGATTTCAATTTCATCCTTCCATGCAAATTTATTATAAATCCTTAATATTTTCAGTATCAAAGTTTGATTTCTTTCAATTTTATCCTTCTATGCAATTTTTTATTTCAGGTTTGATTTCGGTCTTAATTTTTTTTTTTTCAGGTTTTGTTTTTCAATATTTGGATTTACTTCAATTTTTTCCTTTAAATTAAATATATTATTTAAAGTATGTCAAATTAATTATATATTTGTATATTTGTGTCAAATTAAAGTATGTAAAACTAATTAGATGTTTTAATATTTATTGGATATTATCGCCTAAAAATATTTAGATAGAGAAAAATAATGACCTAGAATACAATTATATATTTTGTTATTGTTATACTAGGGGGTGTTGAGCTATTTTATTACATTAAATTTCGCTTAAATAAAAATTAAATTTCGCATAAGTGTCAAATATTTTGCCTGTTTCGACTACACTGTTCTTTTTAGACGGCAAATAAATAATTATGCACAAAAAAACTTTTCTATTTCTTTTTTCAAAAAAATTGCAATATTTGTATTTATAATGTGTTATATTTAATATAACTGGGGAAAACAGACAACTCATATTTTTTTTTTTACAAATTCATCTAGGTTATCTACAATTAAAAAACTATAAAAATCACTTCCCATTTCGATCACACTATAGATTATGTGAGACTAAGTATATGTGTTGAATATTTTTTTAATATTATTGCCTAAAAATATATAAAGAGAGAAAAAAAATGACCTACGATTTCTTGCAAAAAAAAATTAATATCGGTATTCTTAAATATATTTAATATAATAATATGATGAATAAATCTTATAAAAAAAAAACTTTGGCTTTGAATTTAAATTTATATTTTAGACTCTTTTTTTTTTCCTTTTAAGAAACAGTGACATTTTTTTCACATGTATTTTTTATTTTTTACTGTCCAAGTAAGCTGTTCTTTTTTAACCGATTTTCTTTTTTTGTGTTTTTTTTTTAACTAGAGTATCCGTGGCAACAAATTTCTAATGAATCATTTCACCTTCTTAGCAAATTTTTTAACAAATTTAATCAAAAGTTTTTTAGCAATAGCAATATTCAATCACATTGTGGTTGAAAAAAACCATTTTGAACGAATTTTATCAATTACAATTATACTAATTAAATATTAAAATTACAAAATACAATATTTTTAAAATCAATTAATTTTTTACAGAGATAAAAAAACCCGGCGAAGCGGGCAAATCGGCTCGTCGATACCTATACCTTATCGCCTAATTAGGTATGGTATTAATCGAGTCAACTAATTCTATATAATCGAGTAAATTGTTTTTATTTATTTTCAAATAAAAATAATTTAAAAAACTCTACATCACAAATTAACATGAAAAAATATTTTTACGTTAAGGATTTAACAAAAATAATTTTATATATTATTTTAATATTAATATATCAAAATCTTTATAATATACTTAAAAACAAAACAATTTAACATAAACATAGTTTTGAAAGGGAAAAAAAAAAAAACATGCCCGAGGTAAATTCGATTTAGAATTTTGAGTTCAAATTCAATTCAAACCCTTATATCAAATTTTATTTTCAATTCAATTTATATTTGTACATATCTCTTAAAAAATAACCTGGTAAATTTGGTGGTGTGACATTGCTTTTTGTCACAACCATGTTAGTTCTCGATATTTTATGATCAATTTATATTTGATAGATTGAGTATGAGGTAAGTGTGTAAGAGTATGATTGAAATTAATTTTTAAAATATTTTTTGTTTAAAAATATATTAAAATAATATTTTTTTTATTTTTTAAAAATTATTTTTGACATCAGCACATCAAAATAATAATAAAAAATTAATTTAATATAAAAAATAAAAAAACAAATTTTAAAAAAACCTTTTTAATTGTAATGTTAAACACCCCGGAGATTGAGACTGCAATCACAAGACAAGCCCTTTAAAAAATATTATATTCACTAACAAAAGAAAAGAAATGAAAGCTGAAATATGATGAAAGAATCGATGGTTCTTACTAAAAATGATCTCTCGAGACAAATTGATTTACAAATTTAAGAAAACGGTAAGAAAAAAAAAAATTAAACCCACGAAGAAAAAAGAAAATATCAGGGAAATTCTTTGAAATATTTCACTTTCCCCTCACAATGTGATCGGTTTCTCAATGGCCCTGGCCAGAACCTTCAATCATCAGCAGTGATTTTCCTCACCGGCGTATCTTCCATGCAAAAGCCAGAAGTTGTAGCGGCGCGATCCACGTCAACACCGTGGCACGGACAGCAACATCAATAAATGTTTGGCCCCACCAACCAGGAAAGTCAAGCCAAGGAAAGCGTATTCTAGTGTAGAAGTAGAGCACTACAGCGCTGAAAGAAACAAAGACATCGTTGATGTTGATGTTTTTGTTTCTCGGAAGTATAAGAAGACATCGTGGACATATATATGAAAAATGGCCAATGAGATGAGAGGGATCAATTTGACAATAAGCATATAAAATTAAAACAAGCAAAACGTTTGACAAAATAACATATTTTTACTTTATCATGTTTCATAAGCACGATAACTATAATAATAAGTGAAATTGGTCGATTGATTCCAAAAACAACAAGAAAAACCTTAAAGATGTCAAAATAGGAGTTCTTGATTAAATTCTTGATATCTAAGAATTTAAAGATTTGCGTAACAATGAAGTGGCTAATAAAAGGAAAATACTTTCTAGAAACCCCTTGTAAGATTTGAGCATGATTTAACGGTCGGATAAAAAATATATGGTCCTTTGAAGTTGTTATTTGATCTAACAAAAGTAGATCTTTTATTAGGCTTAGTTCTCTCTCGTTAGTCCATAAAATATATTTTTTAGGTCATTCATATAATCAATTTGATGCAAATCCTCATTTAGTTATAGTATATCCATATTTGGTTCGTCAGAATTAGTTGTTATCACAAATCCGATTATATTATTGACATTGATAAATAGAGGATAATTATTGTGTGAACAATAACTTTTAATTTTGTTTTATTGGAGTCTATATCTTAGTCTACAAGTTGGACAAAGATCTATATTTGACTTCAAAAAATATATTTGAAAGAATTTTTTATATGTAAGATTATGATTTTTATGTGAAGTGATCGACCAATTAATACAACTGAACCCAATTGACCAACCAGTTGAACTAAATGATTGGAGTTTTCTCTTTTTGCATTTTAGAAGCTGAGCATTTACTAAATGTCATTATTTTGAAGCGCAATTACTAACTTATTATGTTTAGAAATAACAAAATTTAATAAATATCATGCTTCTAAAACGTGATAAGATGAAAGCGTGTTATTTCACCATATCTTTATAACATAGTGTTATTTTGCTAATTTTGTTTTCTTAAAAAAAACTCCCAATAAAGGAGAGAGGAAAAAGGAAATTGTCAGTTTCTTGAAGGGTTATTTTTTTATTGATGAGAAATGCCTTGATGGATTGAAAAGTAGAAAGGAAATTGGAAAAAATATGATCACAAGCATGCCTTGTATACTGGTGATTTTTCCTGAGTTAGTTCATTAAGTAGATTAGGGCAAGACAATATCGACCGCTATATATTTGGAACACATGATTTAATTAATAATGGTTTACTAATGTCTTGTTTCCCGACTGCTGGTGGATTTGAATAATATTATAGAAAACACCAGACAATAAGGGTTTTTTTATATGTGCAAGGTTCATTCTTTCATATTTTACTGTTAATTTAATGTTTTAGTTTTTTAGTTTTTTTTATTTTTGTTCTTGATAACTAGTTTTTGCATAATTACATTATTTATAAGTCAAATTAAAGGATAATTGAATCAAATTTGTTGACTAAGAATAAAATTGAAAAACAATGGATCAAAGTGGAAAAAGCATCACAAATATGTAATGATTTCAAAGTTTTTGTAAAACGTTCACTTTAGAGTTCAAACTTCACTTACTATTCCTATTATGTCCCTTAATGTTTTTTAATTTAATTTGGCACAAAGTTTATTTTTAGTCTCAAGTTTGAGAGGTGAGAGAGAGAGATCGTTAGATTTCAATGTTAGAAAAAAAAATATCAGACACTTATTTAGCCACCAAAGGGTTGATCTTGGTGTCAAATGATTTCATTTGATGAGTGAACTTCAACTTAGGTATTTTTTTATTTTGAATGTGCCTAAAAAATATATCTTAGCTTGAGGAGATTTTTTGTTTCAGGTTCATTTTGGGTTTAAAGATGGTTTTTTGGGTTTCTTGAGATCACAGATTGATTTATCAAGGTGCCTTAGGTTTTTTTCAATTTTTTTTTACGTAAAAATTAAGTTAAAAATGAGTTTTTAAGTCAAAAAACCTTCGGTCCTGATTTTCGAGCCACTGAAATCTAATCAAAACTAGTGACACGTCGTCCAATTTTTTTTTTATTTTTTCAAAACAATTAGGGTGGATGACTTGTAGCTTCCCCTATATGCAATCAAAAAGATTCAAAGGCTCGTCCTAAGAGCTTGTGTTTACATTGTGATATAAATTATTTTTTAAAGTGTTTTTCACTTGAAAATAATTGTTTTTTTTTAAAAAATATTTTTGATACTAATTTAAAGCAAAAATATATTAAAATGATCTAAAAACATCCAAAAACATAATTTGAAGCAAAAAAAAGTTCATTTTTTTTGCAAAACCAATTGCCACCGCAAAAAAAAAAGCAAGCTCTAAATAGGTCAAACGAATCAATTGTCATGCGCTTCATCGCAGTCAGAATTATATTTTTTAAAATGTAAAAAAAAATATTAAGAGTGAAAATTTTTCCATAATGCTATAAATCTGGACAAAACAATAAATTTGGGCAAAAATTTTGTCAAGCGCGGGTTTCTAGTAAAACATTTAAATTTTAAATTGATATGAATTTATTTGTTTAATAGGTTTAAATGAAATTTGATTTTTTTTTAAATAACATTGAGCCACAAATATTTTTAAACAATTAATCCAAGATATTATATCTGAAATACATAGAGAATATGCAAAACTCAATTCTCAATAAATACAACATCAAATGATGAATTATGTCAATTATTATTATAGCCACTATTATTATTATTATTAGTTGTAGTAGTAGTAGTATGATTGTTAAATTGACATTATTATTACAACCACCACTATTATCATTACTATAAGTAATTAATATTCTAATTATTATTGGCATCACTATAATTATCACCATCATTATTGTTATTATTATCATCATCACAATAACTATTACTGGTTAAACCATCATTACAGATAAACCATCATTACAGTTATTATCAGCATAACTATAACTAATACTATCATTATTTTTATTATCACAATTATCATTATTATTAAAGCAATTATTTAATTATTATTATTAGCAGTAATATTATCATCTCTACCGCCGCCACCATTGTGATCACGATTACAACCACTATTATTGTTATTAATATTATTAGAATTATCATTAGTATTCTTATCATCATTAATATCATTATTATAATTTTTTTTGTTATTATTTATATTCTTAATATTTTTTATAAGTTATTGTTATTATTTTCATCACAACCATAATTATTAAACACTATAATCATTACAATAAATTTTTATGGAAAACTATCAGCACGTCAAGCGCAGATATGGAAGCAATATCTTTTTTATAAAAGAATTAAAAAATATAAAATCACCAAAACACCTGAGCACCCGGACCAACTCGGACCAACTCTTTGTTTTAGTCTTTTCAAAGGGGTGTAGCACTGCGAACTTCTCCACCCTAGTGGAGTTATCAGGGGATTGCTAAAGGCTAACAAGAAATTTCAAGATATTTGAGTAAGTCCCAAACATTACTCAATTCCGTGCAATTTAACAGCAAAATGAATATGAGCAAAAGAAACTGTCGTTTAATTTGATATACAGCTGTAGAATGTATTGAAATCAAAGAGAAGTTCAGATAACAGAATAGCCAAGGATCTACCTATTTATTGTGTCGCAAAACTGGCAAAACCAGAAAACGACTGGCTGGAAGAAGAACAAAATTTGTTTAATTTGCAACTCATTCTGGTTGACATTGTTGCAGAACATTAGAATGAAAGTAATTGAAAGCAGAAGAAATCCATCTCATCAGTCATATCAAATGCAAAAGCTGTTGAGAAGAAATGGATCTTGAAATATCTGAAATTGGGAAGTCAAAGCTGTTGATCAAGATAAGGATCTCTAGGACCCCTCGGACTTAAGATTCCTGAAACAGTCTCAGAAACACCAGATGCATAAGTTTTCAACCAAGAGGTGCTGCGTGTCAACCATCCAGTCTGTGCTTGTTCTTGTACTTCAACCATACTCTTCCTTTCTTCCTCCACCAATATGTCAAGCCACCTCTTAGCCATAAAAGTCTTCACAGCCTCAACCCCTTCCTTTACCACTTCTTCTGGTGGAATTACAAGAGGATTTTGGTCCAAGTTGAGCTTGGTCAAATTATCCAGCCGACCAAATGTATCAGGCAGAGCGGATATCTGGTTGTTGCTGAGATCAAGTTCCTTGAGGTTCATCAAATCACCAAAAGTTTCAGGGAGTTCTTTCATGTCACTGAAATTACTGCTCAAATTGAGGATCTCTAGATTTTCCAGTTTCCCAATAGCAAGAGGAAGGCCACGAAGCTCATTGAAATGAGCATCCAGGTAGCACAGAGATCTCATCTCACAAATAGAAGTGGGAAGGGAACATATCTTGTTCAGCTGGATTGAAAGCCTCTGAAGATTCAACATTTCATATCCAATATTAGTCGGCAAGTATGTCAGGCGGTTGAAGCTCACATCCAATTCCAGCAATGACCTAAACCATTTAAGAATATCAAAGTCCACTGTAAGGGATTTTTGGACAAAGGATAAACTTGTAATGAATTAAAATTACCTGCAATGGCAAATGGTGTCAGGCAAGATCTCTATCTTGTTGCTAGAGACATCCAGGATTTTCAAGTTTTGCAGTAATCCAATTGAATCTGGCAATGCTCCTAAGAGATTTGAAGCAAGATTGAGCTCCTCAAGAACTTCTAACCCAGCTATAGAATCCGGAATGAACTGTTTCACTCACACAGGTTACTCGATTAATAGGAAAAATAATGCAGGTAATAGCAATTCAAAAAATAAAAAAGACAGATTAGACTGACAAGATGATCATAAAAACTTTTCACTACCACAAATGCAAACCTACAACACAATTTTTTTTTTACTTAATGAAAATATCCATCCATGGAGCAAAACAAACATGAGAGGTTTCATATTGCAGATAACAAATCAGGTTGGTTCTCAAAGACTTGCAGATCGCATACTCATTACATGTTTCATAAACAATAAAGTGGGAAAGGTCTAGCACCAGATACACTACCTATGAACTCTCACCAGTATGATTATTAATGTGAAAGGTGTGGACATTATAACTGTCACATTCTAAGTACTAAACACATTAACAGAACCTATAATGGTGTGAGAACGAGAATTTACTCCTGCCCACCTCAGACAAGGTAAATCTTACAGTGCCTACAGCAAAATACTGAAGAAATAATCAGAGCCGGCAACTTCAAGTAGCTATATATTTCCGAAAGATGGCACAACCCAATTAGCAAATTGGGAAAGGTCTAGCACCAGATACACTACCTATGAACTCTCACCAGTATGATTATTAATTTGAAAGGTGTGGACATTAGAACTGTCACATTCTAAGTACTAAACACATTAACAGAACCTATAATGGTGTGAGAACAAGAATTTACTCCTGCCCACCTCAGACAAGGTAAATCTTACAGTGCCTACAGCAAAATACTGAAGAAATAATCAGAGCCGGCAACTTCAAGTAGCTATATATTTCCGAAAGATGGCACAACTCAATTAGCAAATTGGCTTCCCTGGATTTCATTTTTGTTAAAATTAAAAATAAATTCAATGACAGATTTAACAAGAACAAATCCTTCAGCATTACCAATCCTTTAATATCGATAACAAATGCTAACCTCTTAATCCACCTTAGTACCAAACACAAATTATATCAGAACTCCACTCTATCCAATCAACTCATACATTAAAAATCAAAATTAATTCACAGAACATAGAAGATTAGTATTTCTAAACGATATTTATAAATAGATTGATAAAAGAACCTCGAGTTGATTATTGGAAAGAATAAGCACTTTCAAGCCAACAACCCTCCCAAATGCCTCAGGTAAAATTCTGAGTCTCCGATTCGACAAATCCACTCTTTCCACCCCTTTTCCCTCTCTCAAAACTCCCACGACCTCCTCACTCACCTCCTCCTCCACCACCACCACCTCCTCTTCTTTCTCCGCTCCTCGCTCCGCCTTATCATAAATTTTCACCAATTTTTCCTCCGCTTCCTTCAACAACTTCTCATACTCCTCGTGCATTTCATCCAATTGCAACACCATCTTATAAAATCCTCTCTCTTTCTCCGCCTCTTCTCGAATCTTCTTCTCTTTCTCAGCCAAATGCGCCCTCCACTCTAACCTATCAATCTCACTCGGCCGCGGAGAAAGCACAAGATCCTCCAATTCTTTCGATAGATTGCTCTCGATCTCGTTTATTTTGAGTTTCGCAGTGTCGACAGTTTCGTGGTCGGGTCGGGGGCCGAGGGTTTGGAGTACCGATCGGGTTTGGGCTACATCGCCAACAGCGCGTCTCATAGTAGAGAGGAGGGCTGGGTCAGTTAATTGGGGAAGTGGTGGTGGTTGTTGTTGTGGTGGTGGCTGTGGAGGTTGCTCGATGTCAAAGGAGGGGTCAGGGGGTTTGGGTCCGAGAGAGGGAAGTCGGGCCATGACGTAAGAGAGAATAGGGTGGGTTTTCGGGTTCGGATCCATTTTTCGGATCTTTTAGGGAGAGTTCCTCCTGTGATGAATGATGATGAATGGAATTTGTTATTAATATAAATGAGATCGGCGGAAGAAGAGGCCGGTTTTCGACGTGGATAACGATAATCGAAGTGTGTTTGATGAGGTCACATCCGGGTGATGTAGTTAATGATGACCTGTCAATACATTATTGGTTGGTCATGCCATTATAACCTTACAAGTATATAAATAAAACTTTGATTGGACACCACATGGCTTTAATTATATATATATACTAGCAATGCCCTCGCGCCTCTTCGCGGGCGATACCATAATTTTTTCAACACAAAAAATATTAATTGTGTGTATTTTTTTGTTATAATATAAATTTAGTCAAAATAATAAATATGTGAAGAATTCCTATGAAGTGCAAGTTTTCTATAAAATATATGAATTTTAAATCGATATAAATTTATTTATTTAGTAGGTTTCAATGAAATAACCAA
The DNA here is from genome assembly GCA_964035475.1 of Salix caprea. Classification (NCBI taxonomy): domain Eukaryota; kingdom Viridiplantae; phylum Streptophyta; class Magnoliopsida; order Malpighiales; family Salicaceae; genus Salix; species Salix caprea. The sequence continues at coordinate 5,807,199 of OZ037744.1, forward strand.
TATAAAATTATCATCATCATTAAAAAAGCAAGAAGATTTGGCTATTTGAATTATTGAATTCATTGTATGAATATTAATTCATTTTATAATTTAATTTAGATCACATTTAAAAATAAAATATAAATTATGAAAAGGTCTGCAATAATCAAATAATAAAAATAAATATTTAATTTTTTATCCATAAAAAGACGAAAACATAAATTGAAAATTCATCCCTATGTTACCGTCATTTTCATTACTATAACAGTTAAAATCATTATCAACATTACTGCCTAAACAATTAAAATCATAAAAAAAAAATCAACACATTTTAACAAAAAAACAATAAAAAAAGAATCACTAAAATTATCATTATTTTCGCGTAAACAATAAAATCATAAAATTATTTGATCCGAAAACAGATAAAATAACAGAAAAAATGAAAAAATGAAAAAAATGAGCAATATTAATTTTAAAATTATCACCAGTATAAATTAAAATTTCAGAACAGAACCTAATAAAAATAAAACCCCAACAAAAAATGAACCAAAAAAATAATAATTTAAAAGCATAAATGAATAAATAGGGACATAAAACAAACAATGTCCAAACATTGTATTTTTTAATGTTTTTCTAAAGTTTTTAAATCATTTTTATGTGCTGATATTACACATAATTTTTTAAACAAACAATTATCATTTTAATATATTTCTAAACAAAAAATATTTTTACTCCCCAAACAATTAAAATCATTAAATTACCCAAAAAAATAAAAAAAAATAATAATAAAAAAAAAAGAATCACTAAAATTATTTTTATTATGGCGCAAACAATAAAATCATAAAATTATTTGATCTGAAAAATAAATAAAATAACAGAAAAGACAAAAAAAAAAAAAAGGAAAAAAGAGCAATATTAATTTTAAAATTATCACCAACATAAATTAAAATTAAAAAAAATCTAAAAGCATAAATGAATAAATATGGATAAAAAACAAACATTATCCAAATTTTGCTTTTTTAATGTTTTTAGATCATTTTCATGTGTTGATTTTAAAAATATTATTTTAAAAAAATATTATTTTAATATATTTATTAAAAGAAATAGAAATATATATATATATATATATATATATTTTTAAATCAATCACAAATCTGCTGAGAGGGATTCAAACCCAAAACCTTTTGGATCACAGGCTTAATTGTCTCACGCCATTTTTAACGGTTACGACAATATATATACACAAATTTTCAAGCAAATTAAAAACTGATGACAGTAGGACTCGAACTCACGCCCTCTCGAAGAGAGACACACCGTGGACCAGCTCGGCTACTTCAATACATTGCTAATTACTCGCGACAATATATATATAATTTGTTTGTATGTGGTAAAATAAATATTTGGTGATAGTGAGATTCGAACCAACGCCCTCTCGGAAGACAGATTTAACATTGCGCGGTTTGGACCAGCTCGGCTATCTCAATATATTGTTCTTGGTTCACGATAACATGTATACATAGTAAGTGTTACTGTGGATTCGAACAGTGAAAACCCCACACCTTTTATATATATACTAGCTATATTGCCCGCGCGGTGCCGCGGGCATTCTTGTGTATATAATTTAACATAAATAAATCAATAACAATAAATTTGTATGATATATCTACATAAAAGTTATAGATTAGGAGATAAAATGTATAAATTTTTAAGCATAGTTTTTTGTGCAAGCATAGAATATATCTTTTAGAATGTAGGTATTGCGTTATAAAAGATCAAAAAAGAGCGCGAACTAACATTAAAAAAAAGAGCAAAATATTTTTATAAGAAAAAAATAAAAAAGTAATCACTAAAATCATCGTCATTATTGTGCAAATAGTAAAATTATAAAAATCATTTAATACAAAGAGCAAATAAAAATAATAATAATGAAAAAAATAAAGGGAAAAAGGAAGCAATATTAATTTAAAATATTATAACAATAGCAAAATCGGAGTCTTAACATCTAAAATTATTATTGCTGTTACTATCAAAACAATAAAAATTATCAAATTATACTGAGGAAAAAAATAAAAAGCATGAACAAAATAGCAAGCAAGAAAAACAATTAAATTATTATTATTATTATTATTATTATTATATACAGTGCAAGGATGGAATCAATACATGCTGATGAGGTTGGATGCTACTTTTTTCTTTTCCAAAAAACTTATTCATGCCACTCGAATTCTTGATTCAGTCACAGAATGATACAATTTTTTTTTTTATTTTTCCATTTGGTTCTTTTATTCTATTGGCCATTGGCATTTCCTGTTTGATCCCGACAACCCTATATCTGTAAAATATAATTTCGATTTTTGTGGATTTCTTTTGATCTGTGCTCTTTTCTCAAAGTGAATGAATGCCCTCTTCATCTCATCGTACTTATGAAGTGTTGCTGTATGTGCATCTGTGTTCAATTTGTTATGCCCGTTCATTAGCTTCTGAAGATGTGAACAAATGCAGTTTTTTTTTTTTGGATACTTTTGATGATGATTTTGAAGTAAAATGTACTGGATCTCTTATAAATGGTCGATGAAAGATTAAGGGAGAGTTCCTTTAGGTCTTCCTTAATTCATCCGAAATCAGGTTGCATGTTGTACCTCCCACTACTCAGAGAAGGTCTGATACAGGAGAGACCAGCTTCTAAGCTTACCTGAAGCAGAATTGAATCGAAAACCTTATCCTTTTTTTGTGAGCTTCATTAAGCGTTCCTGCTCCTGCATGCATTGTTTATCATGTGCCATCAGCAGTAGAAGGTAGCTTTACTTGCACTCTGATGACTTGGGATCTTAGTCATGAAAATTACAGGAAATTTTGTGATGCATAGCATATGAGCCACAGTTTTGTTCCGCTTACACAAATACCGGTGGATCCTATTCAACGCAATTTTTATGCATCATATCCTCTATACTTTTGGGAGGCTTGCACACGCAATGAAAAGAATCAATTGTACAGATAGCATCACAGGAAGAAAAAAAGGAGAAATATTTTTCCTTGTCGAAGAGCAAACAACTAAAAATCTGCATTGCACTCTTCTGCATTCCAGCTTTGCACTCTTCTGCATTCCAGCTTTGACTTGATGTCACGTGTTCATGGACAGGTATATAATCCTACAGAGAGCACATGAAACAATAGTTAAAGGCAACAAAACTGACATGGTTTTGAGATGAGAAGTGCACGTCAGTACCTCCATTCTCTGGATTAGCTCTCTAGCAGTCTTATGACAATGTTCCTTGCAGAAGGATTGATGAATCCTTCCTCTACACTTGTCAAATAATTCAAGCAAGCTATCATAGTACCCATCAACATTTAACAAACCCACCTGCATTTTTATGGGATAGAGAAAGTGGCATAGCAAGAAAAATTAATACCTAACAAACGAACCTGACTAACAGTGCAACAAAGTTAAAATTCTTTAACATGAATGTTAAAATTATAAACCATAAGCTTGATTTAGTGCAGATTTTTGTCCTTCTTTAACATCTGCCAGGGCAGAATGCGATAGAAGTGAATGAGTTCCTTGGACATAGTTGGGGATTTATGTAAAGTTTCTAATCTGCTTACATTTTGTTGTCATTGTTTTAAGTGTCAAAGGCATGGGTTACAGTGAAGATGTATAGATCCCCGTGTCATTGAGAATGTATTTGTAATGGAAACCATATTCTACAATGTCACAATGAAGTCTCTGAGCATCAGGTGTGGTGCAAGTAGCTTTTTTTTTTCTTATTCTGTCCAACAAAATTAGATAGTTTCAAATTGAACACAGGATGTAACTGTTTTTTGTACTCGTTATCTATGTGTAAGCAGCATTGGAGAATTAATGCAACATTTTGATTCATGAAGGGAATTTTAGTTGTGGCATTTCTCCTTTGGACTGTTATATAGCTTCCTTTTCAAAACCTTTCTCGATTCTACACAGAGTTGCATTGCTAGTTTTCTAATGAGTTGAGTCATGTGGAAAGGCCATCTCTTTCAAGTTAGTAATGTGTATAATCAAATTATGACATGAAGATAGATGGTATCAATCAAAATTCGTTTTTTCAGTGAAGTGTTTGATTGATAGTATTTCTTTCTAATTGTTTCTAAAAATTGTTTCCTAGCCAGAAGCATAAATCCTGTTCTAGAGCCTATATTAAGGAGTTTTGTCCATGCTACAATCAACAACATTGATTCATAAAGTGTTTATTTAAGGTTCAACCTCTTTTTAAGCATTTATCCTAGCAACACATTTCTTACATGAAAGCAAACACCTTTATTAACAAATATATGTGGATTATGTTTGCAGGAGGATAAAAAGTTTAAGCATGATGTGTCTTCTTGTTTCAATGATGTATTTTTTTTTATTGCAAGTTTCAGAAGTCTTAAATTTTTGAAGCAATCAGCCCATACCGAGGAATACAATAAGAGATCAAGTTTCATTGCATGAATGAAGTAATTATTTTTTCTTTAGCTGAAGGAACCAAGCAAACTGGAGATGCCTAATGTAAACTATCCTAGCAGTATCAGTTTGAATTTGGGCCACATAAATGTTATGTTAACCTTTTGTTTATTTATGTTTTCTAATTATATTTTATATTCCTGATGGGGATGCCCATTTAAAGTTTTTGCACATATCTCATAAGGGAAAAACAAATACCTAAGAAAAAGCATCAGAATTAGAGTGCAAAAACGAATAATTCATCACAAAACAACAGAAGTAAAGAAAGCCAGCAGATGCGTACAGTGATGAAGATGAAAAATAAGTAGCTTAAAACAGAAAAGCCAAAAAGATCGCAAGACCTAATGTAATTGTGAAGTCTAAAGAGAGTAAACTGGCGCGCAATATAAAAGAATTCTAATATGCAAAGAAGAAAACAGTGCCGAAGACTCATTGTATATGGCAAACTTGCATAAACAGGGAAAAAAGCTCGAAGCACATACATGTTCATAGGCAAAGCAAAGAATAGGTTGAAATAGTAGTGAGAATTGAAATTCTAAATAAACAAATGAAGCTAAAATAGATCAAGCATTTTTAAAGGTTTAAGTAAGTACCGAACCTAATTAAATGTAATCTTCAACATGACAGTACCTTTTGAACGGTCAATTGAATAAAAGAAATATGTATAACAATCTTGCTCAAGCTAATATAATCGAAGAAATTTTCAATATCAAAAAAATTTTCAGAATTAAATTTTAATTTAATATATGTGACCATGATGCCAAAGCTTATAGCATGCTTGATCAAAGATAAGCAAAAGAGAATGAATATTAATCGAAGTCGAGCGAGTGTATTAAAATTATAATCATGATCATAATAACTGTAATCAAAGAAAAACTATAAGCATTAGAGAGTAAAAATGAGTGATTCATCCTAAAAAAATGCAAAAGTAGAGAAAGCTAGTAGTTCCGCATATTGATGATGACGAACAAATAAGTAGCTCTAAAGAGAGGAGAAACCCTAACCTGCAAGATTTAATGCAAATACGAAGTCAAAAGTGGGTACAATATTGCGCGATGTCAAGAAGCTCTAGTATTTTAAGAGGTTTTCTTCGTGTTACATTCTACTGTATTGATTTAAAAAGTTTTGATTCTAGGTTCAACCTCTTTTTTATTATTTATCCTAGCAACACCTTTTTGACATGAAACAAAAAGCTTGATCAACATATATCTATGGCCTATTTTTGCAGCAGAATCAAAACTCTAAGCATGATGTGCCTCTTTGTTTTAATTCTGCGGGTTTTTTTATTGTAAGTTCCCAAAGACTTAAATATTTTAAGCAATAAGGCCATACCGAGGAATACAATATGAGACAAAGTTTCATTGTATTAATGAAGTAATTTTGTTTTCTGTAGCTGAAGGAACGGAGCAAAATGTAGATATCTAATGGAAACTATCCTAGCAAAACCAGTTTGAATTTGGGCAACATAGATTTGATATTAACCTTTTCTTTATATATTTTTACTAATTATATATTCTAAATTCTTGGTGTGGATGCCCATTTTAAGTTCTGCCACAGATTTCATAAGGGAAAAACAAAGACCTAAGAAAAACCATTAGAATTAGAGCGCAAAAATGAATAATCAACCCAAAAACAGAAGAAGTAAAGAAAGCTAGCAAACGCATATAGTGATGAAGATCAAAGAATGAGTAGCTTCAAAGAGAAGGAGTAAAAAAACCGTAAGACCTAATGCAATTGTAAAGTCTAAACAGTGAAATTTGTTGCGCAATATAAAGGAACTCTAATATGCATATAAAGGAACTCTAATATGCAAAGAAGAAACCAGTGTCAAAGAGTCATTGCATATGCCAAGCTTTGATGAAGGGGCAAAAAAAGCTCGAAGCATATACATGTTAAGAGGCAAAGGAAAGAATAGATTGAAACAAAAGTGAGAAAAGAAATTATAAATAAACAAACCAAGGAAAAATAGATCAAGCATATTTAAAGGCTTAAACAGGCACCGAATGAAATTAAATTTAATTTTCAACGCGACAAAACCTCTTCAATGATAACTTCAATCGCATCTCACACCAATCTAATACCTTCCTTTTCTATTCATTATTAAGAAATTATGTTTTTAAATTTAATAGTTTTGTATTCAAAAAAAGGAATGCATATCAGCCGAAATCGAGCGAGTGTATTCTAATTATAACTATGATCATAATGAAGGCTGCAGTTTCAGTTTGTTTTTTTCAGTTTTAGTTTGTTTTTTTTTTGTTCGCAACAGGAATTTCAATATGCAACAAATAGATTTTTGGAACAATATAGGAAGATTTCAAACATCTTGTGATTGAGTCAATAGTCTAATAACCTTGAGCATGTACTGAGCTTACATGTTTAGCCTTGACAACCGGTTGGAATTTAACATGGAATCAATTGAACTTTGAAATAATATAAGAAGATGTTTAATTGCTTTCTATTGATACAATAGTCAAATGACCTAGAGTATCCTTGAAGATGATGTTGATGAAGATAATAAGAGAAAGCCACATTTAAACTTTGACAATACACATCATTCAAAATCTCAAATGATCCTTGTCATTAAGAACGTCAATGTTTTTTGAATTCCTTAATTATATCTCTATATTAGCATGCTTAACAAAGTATGGAAATGAAGGCAATAGAGGACCAAGAGCCATTTCTAGCAAAGGCTACAAAAGCAATTCCTTATATGTAAAGAAAAAAACAGGAAATTCAAAATCCCAACAAAGCAAACAGAGACAAAGCAAACAGCTTTAAACACCATTGGAGAAAGCAGTTAAACATCTAGAAAGGTGGGGTGCTTTCTTAATGTGCCACTATGTTCTGTTATTTAGTTTCTTATAAATTAACGACCTTTTCTCATATTATATTAACCATGTTTACATGCTGAAAGCAGATTCAGATGTTTCTGTTGTCAAAGGCTCAATGAAATCTTCCAAGTGAGCTTAACTGTCCTTAGCTCATAACATGTGCGGTATAAATTGCATCCTGTAATAGATATATTGCGTGTGTGCTCGCGTGCACATGCATATCCGAGTTGGGATATGTTGGTGATTTGTTGGATTTAAATCTGTTGAAGGTCAAAATGTGCATTTGTTGATTTCAAGGAAGTCTCAAGATTCATTAAAGACTTGAAAGTGGTTTTGCTTGAGAAGGTTTTTGTAGTGAATGTTATAGGCATTCTTTTTCAAACTGCTTTCTGTTAACCATCAACTTTTCAGCTAGTCTTTTCTTTACGCAGACCAACATATCAGGTGAAAACTAATGTCTTATGCTCCTACTGTCTTTTCTGGTCTTATTTACTTCAATGTCTGCCTTGATAATCAACACTCAGCTAGTTTCTGGAAAGTTTGCTCATTATGAGTACTTTCCTGGACATATGCAATTTTACCATTCTCTGAAATCATGCTGATTTGCTACATCTCTGTAAACTAATTGCCTGAACAGTATCTCGCTCTTTTTATTAGGTTACATAACATACAATTTCCCCACCCAAAACCCAATATGGACATAATGAAAATATCAAAGGTGGAAAAAAACACTCCTTTTCCACTGTATCAGAAATTTAAAGCCTCCCCCGAAAACTTCTATACTTTTATTTTTCCAACCCAACGAAATGCCCAGAAGCAACCAAACAAAAAATGGAAAAACGAACCAATTGCAACCCAATAAAACCAACCACCGAACACCCACCCCAGATTAAGTATAAATCGAAAGAGAAGATGAAAAAAAACGCAGAGAAACTGAACCCATTAACCCAATCAAAGCACACAGGAAAAAGCTAAAATTGAAGCAAGACAGTGGCCGAAATCTTACCTCGCCGAGATGCCAATCGAAGCAGCGAACCGAGACAACGAAACAACAGAACGCCGACTCAGGCCGACCCGAAATGAGCCCATCAACCCCCACAAACGACCGCCCGACCAGCCATAAGAAAAGAGCCACTCGTCCCTCTCTGTCCGAAATGAAAGAAACGAAGAAAAGAAAAACAAAGAGAAAAGGCAAAAACGATGAAAATGGACGCAGAGAGAATGAAGAGAAAAAACCAAAGCACTCGTCCCTCTCTGCCCGAAATGAAAGAAACGAAGAAAAGAAAAACAAAGAGAAAAGGCAAAAACGATGAAAATGGACGCAGAGAGAATGAAAAGAAAAAACCCGAAGCAGCCCTACAAACAAAACCAAACAGGCGAGCTCATTAAGGGTAGAAGCGTCCGGACACTGCCACAATCCACAGTATCTTCAGTCTTGGTGCACAGTGCACAACACAGTGTTTTGGCCACACGGTTTATATGTTAGTTAATATATTTAAATATTGTGATGTCACATATATTACTATAAAAAATCTTAAAAACTCTAAAATCATTTTAAAAATATTAAATACTTTTAAAAAAAATATATAAATATTGATCGATTATAAACAATACTAAAATAGATCAGTGATTCACTGTTTATTAAGAGTGAAAACACTATGAATTGTAATAATATATTTTCAGGTCGGTTTTCGGGTCGGTCAGTTCACCAGTTTATTATTTTTTTTTATATTTGTTTGAGCAATAAAATAATATTTTTGTCCCTCAAAAAAGACAAAAAACAGGTTTAACACTGAGGGGTTTCACAGGAATTTCACAATTTTTAAAAACGGCTAAATACTAATTTATCTTTATATAAGACAAAACACAATTTGGTCGGGAGGGGTACCATGGTGATTTCTCATTTTCTAAAAATGGCTAAATATTAATGTACCTCGCGATAAGATGAAATCGAAGAATTGGCTGTAGGAATGTTCCGACAATTGATCAAATTTTTTATTATTATCTTCCAAAAATTGTGCGCGCATGTGCCACACACGGTCGGTGGTGCTCGGCCTCACGTCTGCTTCGAGCGTCCTCTGTCATGTAAAAATGAGCATCCAGCGTCTTCGCCGATGCACCGCCATGTGGTCTTCCTCATGTGTAGCGTGTTTTAGAAACAAGTGGCCAAAGTCATGGGGGTGGCCGGTTGAACGTTCTTTTTCTGTTTTCTCTCTCTGCATGCTAAAATACAGGAGAGACCCCCGGTTTAATGGTTTAATAACTTTAGTTCCTGCACTTTTAATTTTTCATATGCTCCTGATTTCTGTTATAAGAGTTTTAATTTATTTCAATTGGATCATTCGATTGAAATTCATTATATATTTAGGTTTCACTTCGGGCCTCCGTCTTTTAATTTTCAGATTGGGTTTAAATACTTTAATATATTCGGTACAAAAGTTTTGATTTTTTCAATTTTATCCTTTTGTTGAAATTGATAATATATTTAATTTTCATTTAGGCTCTTATACTTTTAATTTTTTATTTTAATCCCTTTTTTTTTATTTCTGGAATAGTCTTTATTTTTTTTCCATGTATATATAAGCGTGCTTTTAGCTTTGGTTTTTAATTTTTATTATTTTCTTATTTATTGGTGTGGTATTTTTTATAAAAATAGCTCTTAAATTTTAGTTTGTGTATATGATCATTTGCAAATTGATATTTCTGTTATTTTCTCTCTTTGTTCTTTCTTTTAGTTTTTTTATTTGTTTTTTATTTTATTTTCAAGTCAAATGATTTTTTTTCACCTGATAATTTTTATTTTTATTTTATCATTTATTTTATTTTTTTGTTTGATCTTTTGTTAAAGTTTTTACGATTTTTTTGATCTTTCATTTATTTATTTATTTTCATTATTAACACAATAATAATAATTTTAGTTTTTTTTCTTGCTTACTCTTTTGTTAATGTTGTTGAGTTATTTTTTCATGGGGTAATCGAGTAATTTTTTATTATTTTCTCTTTTGTTGAGGTAGTATTTTTTTGAAAAATTTAGTTCTTAAATTTTAGTTTTTGTTTATGATCATTTGAAAATTAATATTTCTTTTTTTTTCACTCTTTGTTATTTCTTTTAGTTTTTATTAAAAAAAATTATTTTCAAGTCAAATGATTTTTTTCAGCTAATAATTTTTATTTTGGTTTTATCATTTATTTTATTTTTTTGTTTGCTTTTTTGTTAAAGTTTTTAGACTTTTTTAGTTTTTGATTTAATTTTGTTTTTTTATTATTAACGCAATAATAATAATAATAATAATAGTTTTAGTTTTTGTTCTTACTTACTCTTTTGTTAATTTTTTTGTTTTTTTTTTCTCGGAGTAATTTAATAATTTTTATTGTTTTGACAGTAACAGTAATGATAATTTTAGATGTTAAGACTTCAATGTTGTTGTTGTTATAATAGGGTATGTTGATCTGTTTCATTATATCAAACTTTATATATAAAAATATTATATTTTAATCTCAACAGCTATAAAAATTATTTCCTTGACCCGCAATGTAGTGCAGGCAATTAACTAGTATTTTCTAAAATAGCTATAAAAACACTATTTTCATTAAACTACTTTCAAAAATTAAATTTATTATTAGAAAAAATAATATTTTTATAACCATGGCTATTTGAGATCTTTCTATTCTCTATAATTTTTAACAGTATTATCTCTAATTTCTCAACATTTAAAAGCTAAAAACTTGAATAAAATAATTTTTTTTTTGCATAGAAACATGATTTTGCTAGAATAAAAATATTTTTACCTAAATTGATTATTCATCAAAAAATAGCAATAGGTTTTTTTGTTCTTTCTTAAAATTTATTTTTCTCCTTTTAATTGCTTTTTTTTGCCACAATTAAAGTCTCATTTCCCTAAATTGTTGTTCAATTAATATTTGACTGTTGTTCAAACCTTATTCAAACAAGAAAATATATATATATATATATATATATATATATATATATATATATATATATATATATATATATCATATTCTATTAATTGCATTTCAAACTTAAATTTAAAACACAATAATTTTATTTGTATTAAAACATGATAATTTAACTTAAGATGATGAAATTGAAAAACTTAAAAGTTTGATACCTAATAAAAAATATTTACTCTAAAAGTAAATCCTCTGAGAGACAAGATATGGTAAAATGCCCACATATTTTATCTATAATATAAAACAATATTAAATTATAACCTTGATTAAATAATATTTGTTTATTTCAATTTAAATTTAAAATTTAAATAATATAGCAGTATATTAATAAATCTTCATGCTCACAAGTATTAATTACATTGTCATTAATAGAGAATAAGATAACAATCTCTCAAAAATTGTTAAAAAGATTTATCATCTTATGTATGCACATGTAGGAAGATCATCCCTCCAAATTAACAAGCTTAGGCCAAACAAGATATGTCATCCTCAAGATGTGACAAGTCCCGATCAAGCCGTAGGAACAATTCTGAGGAATACTTGCTTTCTTTATGTGAAAGTTAAACCACAATTATTTGTAAGAAATTCTTTATTCGCTACTAATTTCCAATAAATAGAGTTAAGCTTAACATTTAATCCATCATGTATCGACAATGATCTCTAGTTCTAAGAAAGCTACATCTTTATTTGTAACAAGTGGGAGCCTTAAGGTAATTTGTGGAGGACCCTAACATATTTCTTTAAGAGAGAGACATAAAAAAAACAAGGTGGATTTTTGTGTCTGCTGGTAATTTGTAGTTGGTAAGTAACATTGTTGATCTTCTTCTCGATTTGATAAGGGTCGTAGAACTTGATAACAAATTTTTGGTGAACTCTTTTGAAGTCGGGTTGTTGGCGATAAGGATGTAGCTTTAAGAGGACCAAGTCATCTGCTTGAAACTCCACAATTCATCTCTTTTTTGTTTGCTATTTGTTTTGTTCTATTAGTTATCATGTCCAAATTCTTTTTCAAGTGTTTGAGCAATTCATTTCGATGCAAGAGGCTTTGATCGACTTCGTTAACCTGAGATAACTCATCAAAATAAAGTGGAATAGAAGGATGAAGTAGACCAAACAAGGCTTGGAAAGGTGTCATCCTCATTAAATTGTGGTAGGTGATATTATACCAAAATTCTACCCAAGATAAGTAAGTAAACAACTAAGGTATTGTTCAACACGACGATCCATAACTTTGGTTTATCCATCAGTCTGTAGGTGGTAAGTGAAGCTCAATTTCAACTTGGTTCCTAACGTAGTGAAGAAATCTAACTAGAATTTGCTAATAAATATAGGGTCGTGGTCACTAATGATTGATTTTGGCATCCCATGGAGTTTGACGACGTGCTTTATAAAATGTTCATCTATAATTTTTGCAGAAAATGGATGAGATAATGAGCATACTTACTAAGTCCATTTACAACTACCAAAAAACTATATTTTATCGTGGGAGAATGAAAAACCTTCAATAAAATCCAAATTGATATCATCCCATACTTGATAAGAATGGGTAGTAGATGAAGTAATCTCGTTAGGGCTAGAGTTTTGGTTTTGGTTTTTTTTAAAAAAACTTCACATTGCACAATATAGTCTTGGATGGAACGGTAAATAGATTGCCAATATAATTGTTCAGCTAACCTTTTCAATATTCTCAATATGCCAGAATGCCCTGCCATTTTGTTTTCATGAAATTCCTATAGCAGTTGCTTGCAAATAACTTGTGGAACAATTAATCTTTTTTGCAGAAATAAAGACCATTTTGCATTGAGTATGGACCAATGGGATTCATAGTTGATCGGTGGATCACTTACTATATATATATATATATATATATATATCATTTTGTGTTACCTTTCTCATAGAATCCCAAAGGATTCAAGAAAGGGTTGTTAGGGCGGCGAGATAGGGTATAAACTGTTGAATTCTCACATCCTAACCGATAAAGAATTTCATAATCATAGCCCAAAAGTTTTGCTATGTATTTTTGCTGCTTGAGTGGCCACACATTGATTTAGAAAATATTTGAGATTCTTGTGATCGATTCGAATGAAGAATTTCCTGTCCAAAAGATAAGGTTGTCAGGTCTGAATTACTTCTACAATTGCGAGCATTTCCTAAAGTAGATGGACCATGCTCGCTTACTAATTCTCAAAACGCAACTCATAAACGTAATTGGTTGACTCTAGTGAGTAAGGAAAACCCCAATTCCATCACCCGAAACATCAATTTCAACAATGAAAGAGTCATTCAAATTGGGCATGGATAAAGTTGGGATAGTTGTTATTGCTTGCTTGCAACTTAAATGCATCCTCGGCTTATTCAGTCCATCGAAAGCTTTTTTTTAGAAGATTGGTTAGCGATGAGGCAATAGTCCATAGTTTCAAACAAATTTCTGATAATAACTTGTCAAGCCTAAAACCCACACAATTCTGTAATATTAGGAGGTTATGGCCAAGCTACCATAGTCTTAATTTTTTTATTGTCTAGTTTTACCCTTTGATGCACCATAATATGACCTAAATACTTTAGTTCCTATTTTCCAAAATCACACTTGTTTGCTTTGATGAAAAACTATTGTTGACTTAGGATATCTAATGTGACTTTAACATGTTCTATATGTAATTCCCATGTAGGAATACAAACAAGGATATCATAAAAAAACTATTATGGACTTGCAAAGATGAGGATGAAATATTGAGTTCATAATGACATTGAAGGTGGAATGGACATTGCATAAACCGAAAGGCATAACTAGATATTCAAAATGGCCATTATGGGTTCTAAAAATAGTTTTTTAAATATTAAGAGCATGTACTCGTACCTGATAATATCCATCTCGCAAGAATTTTTTTGTGAAATAAGCTACCCCATACAACTTATCTAGCATATCATATACTGTAGGGATGAGAAATTAGTCTTTGATGGTGGCTGCATTTAGTGCCCGATAGTCTGTGCAAAATCACCAAATGTCATCTTTTTTCTTTACCGACAAAAATAGGAGATGAGAAACGATTGGTGTTGAGTCGAATCACTCATGTTCTTGGACCTATTTCTTAACTCTCTCCTTTTAAAGATATATTTATAAGGTCGAACATTGATGGGTTAAGTACCTTATTTGAAAGGAATGTGATGTTCAATATCTCTTAAGGGTGGTACTATGATTGGTTCCTTAAACACATCTGCATAGTCTTTCAATGTTTGTTGCATGTTTGGACTAGTGTTTGCTCAGATGGATTTCTCGCCAACTTGTAGGTAAATGGTAAACAACATATGGCTATGACACATCTCTTTCGCAAACAACACCAATGATGTTGCTTGAATGGTTTGGTTAATTCCTTATACTCTTCATGTTTGATTATCGCCATGGAAGTCCATGGTTAATTGTTTCAAATTGCAAACCATATAGCCTAACATCTCCAGTAATTGGATGTTTAACAACATATCAAGTCTTGCAAGGGATTGAGAATAAAGGTGAGCAAAAAAAGTAATAACTTGTAAATTCACTTGTACCTCTTCAAAGCGACCTTAACAGAATAGTCATTCCTCATTTGATACACGGACAATAAAAGATTTTGTTGGCATCATTGGAAGTCAAAACAACCTAGTTATTTCTTCACTCAAGAAATTGTGAATGGATCCACTATCAATCAACATCATCATGTGTTGAGTCCAATGACAGGTTCTACTAGCATAGTTTGTGGAGATATTAAGCTTGTTAATGCATGTATTGAGTTTTTGGTTCAACTTGATCTCCTAAAGTATTTGTCATCCGCAACTCTTCATTCTTCATCTTGTATTCTTTGGTAAAGTTGTTGGTTCAACACTCAAGGAGTGGTTGTGCTCCCTAACACTTGTGTCCTGAGGTGAATTTGTTGTTGTAGTTGAAACAAAACCCTTGTGCTCTCAATTTCTACATTTCATCCCAGCTCAATCTCTTAGGTGTCATTGTTGGGGTAGAGCGACTCATCAGAGCGATGGTGGTAGGTACATGGTTCAACAATAGAGGTTGTGTGAACCTCTTCGTTCTAGAGATTTATTCATCCTTCATTTTTGCTAGGTTGATGGCTTCCTTCAATGTTTTCGGGTTTAAACATTGGAATTTCATCTTGATCTTGGGTTTTAGTCCTCATGTGAAAGTGCTAACAAGAGCCTTCTATGTCCAACCATGAACTCGATTGCCTAGCCTCTCGAACTCTTTTTGGTAATCACAAAGGAATCCAACGTGTCGAACTTTAGATAGAGCTTCATCAAAATCTTCACATAATGCTAGTCCAAAACGAGCCCACAATTCCTCTTCAAAGAACTTCTAGGTCACCAAACGATCTTCCTCATGGTAAGTTCAGCACATCCATTACCACCATTGATTAATGTTTCCATCAAGGTGAAAAGATGCTAGAGTTGTCTTCTGATTATACGTAGTGCCTTGAAATCCAAAGAATTGAGCTACTCTGTTAAGCCAGATCTTCTATCAAGTATTTTGAAAATTATAATTTTACCATTTTTTAAGAGAAAATTTGTCTGTCATTGTTGTTCTCTTGATGCGAACGAAAAGATCATCCTCGTCCATAGTTGTTGCTAGGGACCTCTCTGGTTGAAAGAAAAGCTTCTAATAGTTTCCTAATCAATGCATTCCATCCTGAACTCCATTGAGTCTAGCCTTCAAAGCCTCGATCCTCTGTTTATAATCAGGCTTTGATACCAATTATAGGTCCTGAATAAGCTGCAGAAATAAGCATGAGGAATATTTTCCTTCCATGGGTGAAAGTAAAACAATAATTATTCATAAGAAATTATCGTGTTTCTTTATTCATTACTAACATTCTAATAACTAGAGTTCAACCTTCCATTAAAGTTATTAAAAACACATTCAACATCATTTATGAAAAACAACTTTTGATTTCATATTTTATTTGATAAATTAACTTCATAAAACAGACATCAAAAAAAATTATTCCATGACATATATCCAACAATCATTGATAAACATAATTAAAATCAATAATAATGAAATTTAACCTTAGTTGATCCACATTTAAGCATAACACTCAAGCACAAGACAAGCTACACGAATCAATAAGAGTGAAACCAAACCTTAGCTTTGATTTCGTAAGAATATTATAATTTAAGTCAAAATATTTTTAACAAAATATATTCATCATTTTTTGTAATAAGATTTAGAAGAAATATAAATCAAAATTCAAATAAAAGTAGTTTACCAAAGTAAACAGCTATTTTGCTCGTCAGTTATGAGGAGAATCAAATTAATTTGAAGGAGAACCTCTATTGTTTCCCTACATCATTTGACCATTTAAGTGACTGTCAAGGCAACTAAAATATTTTAGCAATATATTGCCAAGATGAACATCAGATGGCCTAATTTGAGGTAAGTCATTCCACGGGTAACTCGAAAAGAAAAAACCGACAAGGAATTGAGATTAACTTTCTGTATATGAAACCTAACTTACAAAATTGATGCAAGGAACAATTTTTCACGCAGATGCCAACCCTCTAATTAAAGAGCACGTTAAAACCCTCTCAAAAGGTTGCCCTCTGCCTCTCAGAAGCATCTTCATGCTCAACCTGATACAAGGCATCACAAAATATGGTAAGCGCACGTATTTATCTATTGCCAGAAACATGAAAAGGCCAACAACTGAAAGGAGATGATATGTCCATGATCACTGACCTCAACCAGAACCTTGGCTTTCTTTTTTGACTTTCTGCGTTCATCTTCCTCCATTTTTTGATGAGCAGACTCCGATCTTCTTTTAACCCTCACTGAGTCCATGTCTTCTTCATCCTCAGGTGCATCATCTGTATAAAATTTCATAAACATCTTTCAAGCATGAACAATTTACCTCATGTATATATAGGCATATTGAAGTTTGAAGCCTGTTAATCACGGATTGAGATGATATGCATTGTCATAATAACATCACATTCTCGGGTGAATCTGAATCTTGTTTTCCAGTAAAAACAACAAATCAGTGAATACATCAAACCTTCACATTTCGCAACTTGAAACATAATCCATATAAATGGAATAGTTATCATATCGCAAGTATGGGAAACACTGTACACACAATTGTGGCAGTGATCATGAAGTAACTGACAAAGGTGACATTAGATCCACACCACACTAGGTCCTTTATAAACACAAGATTCGCAACAAAGAAACAAAGACTTTACCATTATTCTTGAGAGACTCGTCAATTGCAAAACCACCGAAATCTTCTATATCATCTTCCTCTTCAAGATCATCATAGCCTTGAACATATTCTATTTCAGGTTCCTGCTGATTCACAAAATTTCTCAAAATATGAAACAGAAAAGCCCTTCATGTATCACAAAAGATTAACTTCTTAATATTACCAGAAAACATACCTCTTCATATTCTTCATCTTCACTAACAGCATGTAGTTCATTTTCATCAAGAATTTTGTTGAAATGTGTAGGCAGAATATTATGTATGTCACCATAAAGTCCTCCATTGAGTCGTTCAAGCAACTCTTTCTCAATACTCTGTTGAAAGTACTAGTTAGGACTAACATTGATCCACAACATGGTTGAGACAAATATATCAAAAGGAAGGAATCCTAACCTTGTCCAGTTCAGCAGCTGTTTCAGCCTTTTTCTCCCTTCTAGACTCTCTTTTTATCTCTTTTCTGGGTGTAGTCATTATTTTCTCCCTGGCAACAAAAAATAAAGTAAAATCAACTGAAGTAAACAAGATCCATGGATTTCCAGCATAGTGGGAAACAAGAGGAATCCATGGATCAGAAAGAAAACTGGAAATGCATATTAAATCAAATGGTAACATAACCATAAATTACAGGGAAATACCAAAAGCTCCGCATATTACCAACTTACAACCTTGGTTAGAGACATTTTGACACCAATCTTGTTGAAAAAAGTGTCTTAATATCTCCATCTCAACAGTTAAGAATTTGTTCACATTAGTGTGTTAAACATCTATAATATAGATAAAAGACTATAACCACATCCAATCATACAGTTTTCACTCAGAACACTGTTTCTCTTTTAATTTCCAACATTAAACCCAACTGTGAATCACTACTATCATGCCACCATAGAAATAAATGACAGAAACCAGTTAACATACCTTACAAAGTCAAGTATTATAGACATACGGAGGCCAGAAACTAAATGTGATGTGATAGTTAAAATTGAGCAAAGCCTTGCAAGAAGCTATGGGGCAATTTAAAGAATCAGTCTGAGTAAACTTGAACTATGACAAATAAAATGTACAAATAACAAAAGAAGAAGAAAAGAAGAAGAGAAACTTGCAAATTTAGTTTGTTTATAAATATCACCGCAACCAATTATAATGAAAAATCCTACAGTAGATGCAGCAAACTATATTTAGAACCATAAAATGTTACACAAAATAAGTTAGAGCAAAAGAGATGCAGTGGCAAAACCTTGTTTTCAAAGCAAGCTTCCTCATTCGTATACGCATCTGAGTCATTTTTGTCAAGCGCTGTTTAGCTTTGTGCACCAGAAACTTTGGCCAGTACATCTTTGAGTTCCAAGGAATTTACAGATCAACAATAAAAACTAATTAAAAACATTTTTTGGTTAAAAAAAGGGTACGCACAACAAACATCAGAATGCAAGAAAATATGGAATACCAGATGCTTGTCTATGATTTCAAGTGCCTTCTCGTAGTTTCTTGGCAACTTTACTCTTTCCCATAACTCGTTGGGTTTATGAGCTCTCTCAATGGTCTTCATATATAAATAAAAGACACCTGTGCAGAACAACACACAGCTCAATTGTCAAAAGCAAATTAATCATCAAATTCTTGAAAAGAAATCTAAGTAATAGACAAGATTTTTAATTTGTGACAAACAAGAACCCAAAATTATCGGTATCTAAATAAATCACATTACCAGATGCAATAAATAGTATATCTAACCAACCAATGCTAAGCTACTTGTAAGATCAAAATCTCCACATAACCCTTATAACCTCTTTTAAATGGCTCTAGAAACTAACTCAGGATTCAATCCCGAATCAGGACAGAGCAATTGACTAGAACTAACTCAATCCTCATTAAGAAACCATTTGCTACTAAAAGTTCTATTCCAATAAGCCTAAGAACCCAGTAAATTCAACACAAAAGGCAAACATTTATTCACAATCACTCATCTTGTCCAACATTTCTTCTCAGCCAGCAAAACCCAGTTGAGAAAACTAAAAAATTGAATAAAAACATACCATCATGATCACGGATAGTTGCATAGCGACTATTAGCAAGAGGGCATGAGCTACGATTACAAACCCCAGTGATGTTATATGGGTTTCTACAAAAATTCCCAGTCGTGATTCTACACCAAAAAACAAAACAAAACAAACCAATGAAAAAAAAATACATACATACATACATATATTTATAATTTAAACAGATTCAAAACATTATTATACGCTAAAGAAAAATTTAAAAAAAAGGTCTTACTTGGCCATAAAACTGCAGTGATTGTGTCTGATAACTTGCCATATGACCTCATCGTGCTGCATCTTTCTTCCTCTTCCAAATTACTGTATGAAATTATGCTATAAAAAATAAAATTAAAAAAGAATGAAATATGCGGAACTTCGGAGGTTTAGGGTTTTTGTTCTGTCTGAGCGTATCAGTGAACGCTACCAAAAACCTAAAACGGTGGTGTTGCTGTTTTTCGGGGTTTTTTTTTTAATTTAGTGCTAAAGTTACCTTGAACTGCTAGATTTAGATACGACGGACAAATAATATCATGTCATGTCTCATTAGCTGTCCAATTCCTGAGACAGACAAGAAAAAAAAAGGGTTTTTTTTTTCAGTTTTTACAATTTTTCTACTTACCTTATTTTTTCTTAAGATCTAAAATTTTAAATTCTATTTTTTTTTAAACTGTAGTTTCTTCTATTTATGTTTATGGTTTTAGGTTTATAAACATTTTTATTATGGTTTCTCGTTTGCTTTTATGTTTTTTTTAATCTTGTTTCTCATGTATTTAACTCCTTTTTTTTAACTTTTTAGCTTGTCTAGAATTGCTAGCTCTAGTGACTTTGCTTCACCGTAAGGTTGAATTATTTTATTTTAAAAACAAATATTCATATGACTAGATGAAATAAAAAAAAAATGACATAAAAATCTAGTCATGATAAACTTGTAGCCAAGATAATCAAGACAAAATTAACTCAAAAAATCACGCTAAATTCATAACTTAAATCATAATATTGTTATAAATTGATAAAAAAAAAAGAAAATATAAAGCTATTTAAAAAACAAAATCAATATAATTTTTTAAACTCGTGATCTAAGTTATTAGATTTGTAATACCCAATCTAGATAAATTATAAAGTTCATTTCTCAATCAATCAAATATTCAAGGATTAATTTTTAAAAAAAAATAACAAATAAAAAAATGAGGATTAAAACTAAAATACAAAATAAATTTTATATTTGATTAAATGGTGAAATTCAAAAGAAAAACTAGTATAGTAAAGGATAAAAATATCAATGAAATAAGGGTCAAGATTGAAATAAAATAAAAATAAAGTTTTCATTGAAGGGTGATAATGAAAAGAATAATAATTTTTATGAAAACATCAAGAAAAAAATATAAATTAAAACAATATGGACCAAATAAAAAAATATAATACCATTAATTTGAATTAAAGGATGAAATCAAAAACTAATAAATTTTTTACATAAGAGCTAAAACAAGAAAACTAAAAATTGAAAGAATGAGAACCAAATTGTAGAATATAATATTTAGTAAATTGAGATTAAATGATGAGATTAAAACAAATAAAACTTTTATAAAAGAACCGAGATAAAAAAAATGAAATAAAAAAATAACTAAAACAATACTAAACTATTATTTTCAAGGGAGGAGATTAAAAAAAAAATCATCAACAACAAAGCAGACCACGCAACCTTAACAAAAAAAAAGCATACTACAAAGTTTTCAACGACATGGAGTAAATAATTATTTGGACGTAAGGAGACATTGCGTGAAGGGCTCGTGATAATTTTATTTTATTTAGCAGCACACTTTTGTTTTAGCCAAATATCAAAATGGCCATTATCTTTATTATTTTAAAAGCTAAAACAGCTCGCAAATCATACTATTATTCACCAAGAGAAAAAACACTGTGAACAGCAATAGTAATGCACAATTTTCGGGTGGGTTCGATTCGTTCGATTTGGTCGTCTGTTTTCTTTTTTCTTTTTTGCATAGTGTAATAACAAATTTGTCCCTCGAAAAAGACAAAAACATGCACCTAGGTTCGGGGGTTCCACAATAATTGCATATTTTCAGTTTGGTTCGGTCTGGTTCGTCTGGTCGGTTTATTGTCTTTTTAATATTTCTTTGCACATTGAAATAACCTTTTTATCCCTCAAAACGGACAAAATTCAGGCCTGGGAGGGAGGGGTGATCTGGTAATTTATTGATTTTTTATTCTTTTATCTGCCGATTTACTGTTGGTGCGTCGTCGGACGCACCGTCCTTTTCCGCGCTCACGCGTGTTTCGGACGGCACGTGCACCTTATTCCGACGTCAAAAAAATCTCCAATCGGAGTCTAGAATGATTTTCAGACATGCTCTCTTCCCCCTGGTGCGGCGGCGTGTGGGTATACTATGGGCGACGACGTGTCAATGATCGTTTTAATTTTTCAACCCCTTTTCTCTCTCCTGCCTGCGCAAGCTGACGTCAGCGCAACTGTTTTTTATCATATTTCATTTCAGTCCTTGAATTTTCGATTTTGTTTTTTTTGTCCTTATTGCTATTATATAGGTTTTGATTTGTTTCAATTTCAGCCTTCAATTGAAATTGATTATATATTGCAGTTTTATTTAGGTCCTCATGTTTTGAATTTTCAGAGTGGTCCGGAATCCTTAATATTTTTGGTATTTTAAATTGATCCTTCCATGCAAATTTATTATAAATCCTTGATATTTTTAGATATCAAAGTTTGATTTTTTTAAATTTTATCCTTCAATGCAAATTAATTATAGATTTAAGTTTCATTTTTGTCTTAATTCTTTTTAACTTTCGGTTTTGTTTTAAATTAGTTAATTTCATCGGTATCAATGTTTGGATTTATTTCAATTTTTTCCTTCAAATTAAATTTATTATATTTTTTTCATTTTATCCCTTATACTTTTAATCTTGGATTTTATTTTAGCTCCTTTATTTGGTAGATAAATTTACCCAAGTTATCTATAATTAAAAAATATACGGATCACTTCCCCTGCGTTTCGATTACACTATTCATTTTAAGCGGAAAAAAACTCATTTCTAACAGATTTGATCTATTACAATTTCATTAATTAAATATTAAAATAATTAATTACAACACATAGAAAATCAATTAGTTTCCTACAAAAAAAAAACTCAGGGCAACGCGCGGGCAAATCAGCTCGTAATTATATAAAACAAATATTATGAAAAGACCAATCTTATAGTTTAAGGACTACATAATGTTGTTAAATAGAGTCATGGCCCTCTAGGGAAATTCACACAATCTTCAATAACAAGAATGATTTTACCCGAGGAAGAGGAAGAAATTCGCAAGGAGAAAGCATGGGCATCCAAGTGATGATTACTTTCTTTTAGAATATTGGTTGAAGAATTTAAGGTTTTAACTTTTTATTCTTATTTTAGGGTTTGATCAATAAATACTGTATTAAGATTTTAATTTCATTATCACCTTTTTCTAGCCTAAATCTTGTTGTCATACTTAAAAAAAAAAAAAAAAAATTGTTTTGGATTGTCAATAAAAACACGATTTCTACCGCAAAAACAATCACATACTTTCCCCTCCAAAGATTGAAATATGATGTTTGAATCATTTGAAAACTCCAGGCTTGCTGATTAATTCCCATGCAGTAGTTCCATAAAGGTGTACACAAGCTGGTCAACCGAATGAGTGTATTAGACTCTCGGATTTGTTGCTTCTCAAACAAAGTGAAAGTCCATGGAGCAACTCCTACTTCTGATTTTTTTTTTTAATTTGGAAAAATCATCTCTTTTCAATTTGATACATTAAGATTGTTACATGTAGATTTAATTTTGATAAAATAATTGAACTCTAAGGCCTTATTTGGTATTGCGTTTCAAAAACGCTTTTGAAAAATACTAAAAAAAAAATATTTTTATTTTTTTCTTTAAATTAAAAAATAATTGTTTTTTAAATTATTTTCATGTGCTGAGTTTAAAAATAATTCGTAAAAATAATATATTATTTTGATGTATTTCTGAACGAAAAAATACTTTAGAAATAACCTCAACCACACTCACAAATCAACAATAAGTGAATTTCTTTGTTTTATTTTTTTTAAGAATTTCTTTGTTTTATTTTTTTAAAATAATAATATGAAAGTATTATTTCCAGTCTCAGAAAACCAATTGTAATTTCACTTTAGCTGGTCTAAAGAGAGAGAGAGAGAAAAAAAAGAGTAATGTAGCCAAAAAGAAAATAAAGTTAGTTTGTTTGAGAGGGTGGTACCGATTTCATTTAAAAGTATATTAAAATAATATTTATTTTATTTTTTTTAAATTATTTTTAATACAAATATAAAAATACAAAACATTACAAAATAACTTTAATAAAAAAAATAAGTTTTAATAAAAAAAAATAGATTGAACTGTACAGTCAAGCATAAACAAAAAAAATATCAAAAAAAACTCAAGAGGGGTTTAGTTGTAATTCTAAAAACAAAAGGGGAATAAGTATAATTAAAGTAAACAAGGGTACCATTAAATACCAATATTTAAACATTTCACATCCTCCTTCTTCCAGCTCCAGCTGAGAAAGAAGGGTCCTTTGAAACAAGAAAGACAATACATAGAGGAAAGTGAAAAATTCAAAATGTTACAGTTCCCAGCTTTCATGACACAGTACCCAGTTTCAACAAGGACAATTCCAACATCGTATTTGCTATCTTCACAGTGGCCTCAACCTCAAAGCGAAGAGCTTCTCCTTGCCATGGAAGAATCCGATTTCGAAGACAAGGTTTGGTCTTTCACGTTGTCTCTTTCTTTCAATTTCCGTTTTACAACAAAAAGGAAAAACATCCCATTTATTATCTTCCATTGTATTCTCTCGTCGAAGCATCAAAATCAAAACTTCCAATTTTTTCCATGGTCGGATTTGTTAGGATTAATGTATTTAATAATTTGTTCAATAACATAGTTTCCTGTGCTTTTTTATCTCTTTTTCTATGGGTCTTTTAGTTTGATCATGACTTGGACCATATAGCTCCTTGAAATGGAGAAATTTACAATTTAGTGATCCATTACGAGGTTTTTAGTTTAATCTTTGAGGACCCTTTGTTTTATAAGAGGTCAGTTTTAAAGATTCAATTGGTAGATATTCGATTTAGCTTGAGTTGTGACTCCATTTGTGCAAGAAAACTTTGTTGAAGCATTGAAATTTCAAAATCCTGAATGTTGATAGGTGCTTTGCTTGTGAAAAAATACAAGTTTATTATTGCAATTTTGTAGTCCCATGCATCATTTTTCTTCTTTTCTGTTACTGTCTAGTAGCACACTCACTACAAGGTCTCTTTATCCTATCTACATTTGATTTTTTGTGTGATAACCAAAATGGATTAGTGCTGGCATGCAATTAGTGGAAGGAGAAGGCATGGTATAGTTTGTGCTGCTTCTTTTTTAATCCCCGTTTTAGTTTAATCTAACTTATTTGAATGAGTGAAGAATCCTTATAATGGACAATCCAAATGAGGCAGACTGGTGACCCATCTGCAGTCATTTATGCTATATATTGAAACCTTTAATTTGCAATCATTATGAAAGTTGGAAAAGAGAGATCATATTTTTGGGCTGTAACAACATGATCTGCAGCGCAAAAGAGAGATAAGTGGAAGAATGGAAGTCTTAGATTTTCAGGTTGAAAATCTTGTGCTAAAGAAGGGATGGGCATTGAAAGAGGATTGCAATGAAGCCCTCAATGTTGGAGCTTAATAGCTGTCTTTGGTTTTTTTTTTAGAGACCTTAGATTGTCAAGCAGATAGCTGTGGGATTGACATTCAAACAGAGAATGGGAGTGATTTTTTCGTTTCTTAATTGGTCTGTGTTTTACAAATTTTTCTGTCAAAAACACCTGCTTGTTTGGTGCCTTCGATTTCATGAAAAGTTTGACTACATCCATTCATTTACGTAAGTTCACATTCTTGTAAGGTGGATTTCAAATGCTCTTTGAACTATAACTTGGCTTCAAATTTAATCGCAATAATTTTCTTGTTTTTTTATATGGAACATTTTGGACATGTTTAAGAGGCATGCTATTAAGTTTTTCGTCCATTCCACCAATGTTTTCTTCGTTCTCCATTGAGAATCGTGCTCAACTATCATTGATATAATCAAGTTTTTGCAGTGCAATGAAATTAAAAAGGGTGATAGCAACCTTGCTGTGATTGGAAAAACAACTGTTGATAACGATAAAGAAGAGTATGACAATGATGCAGATGATGATGATGCTGATAATGTTGAGGAATCTGAAGGTGAAGAATTTGAGCAAGAAACTAACTGATGATGCTCTCTGCCCTTCTATATCAACGAACCCTAGTGTTATATCTTTTTTTTGTTTTGGTTTGGAAAATTCTCAACATCAACTTTGTACGACAACGTATTATTATTTTTATTTTGGCTTGGAGATTTTTAGTGTCCGATTGGGAGTGTGATTGAGATTGTTTTTAAAAGTGTTTTTTTTTGTTTAAAAATACATTAAAATGATTTTTTTTATTTTTTAAAAATTATTTTTGATATCAACACATCAAAATAATCTAAAAATATCATTTATTTTAATTTAAAATAAAAAATAAAAAATAAAAATAATTTTTTTTATTTTTTTAAAAAATATTTTTTAAATGCATTCTCAAACTTTGTACGACATCTTGTTGCTAGAGTTTATATCAGTGGAAAGTCATAAAATTGACCCCATGACTTTCTTTATGGTTTTGTTAAAATCTTTTGACTGCATCAGTTTGGTAAATAAATAAAAAAAACCCTTTGCTAAAATAATCCTGAAAAAATGAACTTGCCTTTTGATTTCTAAAATAATTTGATGTTTTCTTAAAATATTTTTAAGATTTCTTTATAAAGTGTGGAACGAATCTTTCAAGCAATTTTCATTTTTCATTTTGAGGTGACCAAAAAAAATTATGAACCAAGACACAAAATGAAAAATGTACAAAGTTCTCTAGGGCCATATTTTATTTTTATGCACAATCACATATAGTTCAATTTGCTAGTAATTGATTCATAAAACACATGTCATTATCCAAAAATTCCAAAAAAATACATTGAATAAGGATAAAAGTTATCGGTGATAACTACTTGAAATGATTAAAAGAAATCTTTGTTATATGTTAACACGACTTATCTTTAAATGTTGGAACATCCCTATAACTTTTATAACCTTTATAGTCTTATAAAAGAGGTCATATTGATGACACATTTATTTTTGTAGAAAATTGAGTAGTCCCTAAATTATATGTTCATTCTAAATTAGATCCTAAATAGTAAATTTTATCAACTTGGTCCTTAGTTTTGAAAAATAATTCAAATTAGATCCCTCTAATAATGTTCATGTATTTTTTTTAAATCTCAATTTAAGCTTTAAATAATAATTTCACTATTTTTTTCAAAACATCAGTTTAACCTCTAGATTGTATGTTCATTATTAATTTGGTCTCCGTTTTAAAAAAAAAACTTTTCAATTAATTTTAATTGCTTTCTCATCAAAGTTTCTAAATGACATTTTTAATGCATAAAATAAGCACATTGGATGGGGAAGTGTTAAAAAAAAGACCCTTTTGAGAAATATTGAAAACGGTGGGACCTAATTGATCAAATCTATCAGTTTGAAACCAGTTGAGAATTGGGTATTAAATTAAGGACCAAAGTAAGGCTTTCCTTTAATTTCGACTTTATGTGACGCTCTTTGTCCCTCGTTCCATCATCCCCTTCTTGCTAGGACACACCTGTTCAGTGAAGTAAGGTGTATTGTAATTATTATTCCCGCCGTAATTAATTTCCTGACCTGGAAATCTTCAAACAAAAAACAAAAATCAACTTGAACAGCAACATATTATTATTATAATTATAAATTAAACTAAAAGATATCATGAATGAGATAAAACACTGTCTGGATTGAAATAGTGTATTTTTAGGTTGGTTTGGTTTTTGGTTCGGTCAGGTCGATCGGTTCACCAGTTTATTCATTTTTTTATATTTATTTGCATAATAAAATAATTATTTTATCCCTCGAGAAAGATAAAAAACCGTTGCTACCGAGAGGGATTCCACGGGAATTTTATATTTTTTAAAAAAAATTACTAAATACTAATCTGCCCTCATATAAGACAAAACACAATTCTGGTCAGGAGGGGTTCCACAGGAATTTCTCATTTTTGAAAATGGCTAAATACTAATCTGCCCCCCAATAAGACAAAATTCAAGATTTAGCTGTAGGGGTGTTCCCGTAATTGACCATATTTTTTTTATTATTATCTGCCAAATAATATGTGTGAGTGTGCCACACGCGGCTGACGATATTTGGCCTCGCGCCTCCTTCGAGCAACATGTGCGGTAATGTCCGGTGTCGGAAAATGCCCTTGTGACGTCTCACTCAATGCGCCGCCGTGTCCTCTTTCTCATGGTGGGGCTCGTCGTGGCCCAAGGTGGCCGGTTTAGGGATGACGATCAGTTGAAAGTTGTTTTTCACGTTTCTCTCTCCTGCATGCTAAAGTATATGGCAAGCCTCCAGTTTTATGGTATTTTCATTTTAGTCCTTGAACTTTTGATTGTTTTTCATGGGCTTGATTTCTATTATATAATTGTTGATTTGTTTCAATTAGGTCTTTTGATTGAAATTGATTATATATTTAGGTTTCAATTCAGTCCTCATTCTTTTAATTTCCAGATTGGTTTTAAATCCTTTAATATAATCGGTACAGAGGTTTTGATTTTTTCAATTTTATCATTTGATTGAAATTTATAATATATATTTTTTTTATTTTGGCCTTTATATTTTTTATTTTTGATTTTAATTCCTTAATTTTTTTATATTTCTGAAATAGTTCTTATTTTTATCCATGTTTATATACGTGTGCTCTTAGCTTTAGTTTTTAATTTTTATTATTTTCTTATTTATTTAAGTGGTATTTTTTTTGAAAGATTTAGTTCTTAAATTTTAGTTTGTGTTTGTGATAATTTGAAAATTGATATTTCCGTTTTTTTTTCTTTTTGTTCCTTCTTTTAGTTTTTTTTTATTTTTTTTTCAAGTCAAGTGATTTTTTCTCAGCTAATAATTTTTTTTATCATTTATTTTATTTTTTTGTTTGCTATTTTGTTAATGTTTTTAAGTTTTTTTAGTCTTTGATTTAATTTTGTTTTTTTCATTATTAACACAATAATAATAATAATAATAATAATAATAATAATAATAATAATAATAATAATAATAATAATAATAATAATTTTAGTTTTTGTTCTTACTTGCTCTTTTGTTAATTTTTTTGAGTTTTTTTTCTTGGGGTAATTTAATAATTTTTATTGTTTTGCAATAATAGTAGTGATAATTTTAGATGTTGAGACTTCGATGTTGCTATTATTATAATAGGGTGTATTGATATGTTTTATTATATTAAACTTTACATATATAAATATTTTATTTTATTTTGAACTAGCAAATCTTATTAATGGTTTTAATCTCAATATTTAAAAAAATTATTTACTCGGCCAGATTTAACTAGTTTTTTTAACTAAAAAACAAAGAAAGGAAAATTTACACCCGTTTTCTAACCCTAAACTCAACCGGCACGTGTCAAAGGTTGGCCTTGCACGAAACTGAATTTGTTTCTTGCAGCCACCAAACGGGTGCCTAAAACAGTGGCACGGAAGCAAGTCTATTTTAAAGGCCATAAGTATAACTCTGTCGGCAGCCACATATTCTGTAACAGCCCCGTCATAAGATTCTTTTCTTCGGTCTGCAGCTCGTGTTAATGGCTGACCGTTTCTCTATTTTCGTAGGACTCCTTATCCGGCTTGGTCAAACACTTGACTACTTTGACACAATAATAATAGTTTCTGTCAAACCATTGATTGAATCGATTTATAAATTTAAATGGTCGACATGTTAGAATAGGATCATACTTTCTACTTTTGTTCCTTTAAGACCTTAGCATTTTATTATATTCTGTATCTCAATATACATCTTGGTTCAATTCTCTCGGATTTTTTCTCTTATTATAACATCAATAGAAAGGGATTATATATAATCACATCATCAAATGCGTCAAATTTAATAATAATAATAGTAATAATAATAATAATAATAAGCATTATAACAGTTATATACAAGTTCTGCTATATAACTACTACTAACTATATACACCGGTTAACTAGAAGATTTCTACATGAAATTATTAAACATACATGATAAATAGTCAAAACTTTAAGTTTATATAATTCAAAAAGATAAAAATCAATACATTACAATAAACTATCATTAGTTACATGAGTTTAAACTTTTATACATTGTAGTTTATGAATCAAAAGAACATATTTGGAAATTATCAGACAAAGACTATTTGTGCAACATCATGCCAAAATGTCCACCTAAGTTCTAAATAATAAAATGACAATGAGTAGCTACTCTTGATGAGCATGTGAGAGACATGAAATACAAATCAATTTTATTTACCAAATCTAAAATATTAAAAACTAATTTAGATTTTTATTTCCAAAGACTTTATCTAGTCATAATGTTGTCTTTCCATATTAATCCTTCAATAATTCATCACTATATTATCTTATCTAATCTATGTGATGATCTAATTCCTTCCTTCCATCTTAAATGAATGGGAAGTCTCATAATACTCTCGGAATGGTTATTTATCCTGTCATTTCCATTGAAAGTCAATCATTCTAGTAATTGTACATGGATATCAATCAATTTAGCGAGCCTATCATGATTGTTATCATCAAATAGGCATTCCTATTTAGAAGCTAATTAATCTGGTAATCCCATACAAATTCCAATTCATCTAGCAAACTCATCATGATTGACAATCAAGATGGTAATCGCATATGGATATCAATCAATCTAGAAAACTTGTTACATTTATACACCATCGTGATGATCATCCTCCCAGGTCAGAATCTCTATGATGATAAGGGAAATGATAAGAAATTCTTGTTTTTTATTAGTAAAAAAAGAAATGGAGTTGTCATTTAGTATTTTGATCACTAGAAACCCTAACAGGTCTTAAAGTCTTAGTAAGAGGGTTAAATATATGTATAGAAAACATGTCACTCCTAGTACACCTTACATAAGATAAATTTCATTGTTTATTTATTTGATATAAACTAAGATGATGTTGTGTTTCTAGTTGTTGGTTTATCTAAGGTTTAATAAAAGTCTTTCTCGGTAAGGAAGTTTTTATCTAATAAAGTTAAAGTTTAGTCATTCTATAGTCAAAATATATTTTTCTTTTAATATCAAGAATACATCTTAAATGCAAGTTCATAATGCTTGATATTGAGACAAACAAAATAAAATTTCTGGTGTTTTTAAAATGTAGGTCAAGTTCTTTTACCTTAATATAATGGTTATTAAATCCAAAAATATATGCAAAATAAAAAGATTTATTTATTTATTTATTAATATGATAAAATATAACTTATATTTTAGAGACTTGGCCATATGGAAAAAAAAAAAAACATTGCGTGTAAGTCACTATTTCAAATATTAAATAGGAGGGTAAAAAAAAGGAGAATTCAAAATCAATTCCAAAAAAATATTTTAAAAGTTAGATTATTAAAAACTTGATGAAGACCATGTTTAAGAAATATGCAAATAAAATGTTTTTATTAAGGCTATTTTAACCAAGATATCAATTAAAAATAAATTATTATTCATCGACTCAAAATTGAACAACACGAAATATCTACACAAGTTTTATTAGTTTTACTTATTACATCAAATTTTATGTTAATCCAAATAACTCAACACAAATACAAATATAAACTCATGCATCAATATTTAATGTTTAAATTACAATTAACACCTAAAAAAACAATCCAACACAAATTATCCTGAATCAGAACACACATCAAACCAAGTTAGTATAAATATTATACAAATAATAAGCATTTGGTCCTAAATTTCACCACATCATAGCAATTTGTCCAAAAAATAAATTGAGGTTATAAATTTACCTTCAAGGATAGGGAATTAATTGGAGATATTTTTGTAACCAAGGAAACAATGTTGGAAGAATTTGTTAAATCAAGGATATTTTTTTTTGTTAATTCTTAGCTATTTATAATTTAACCCCTTATTTATTATGGATAAACTAGTCAACAATTGAACAAGTAGATCTTAGTCTCCAACGATTAAAATATTTATAATTAAATTTCTTTTCTAAATCATATAATATAAATTGATGAAGACGAATAGTTCAAACAACTTCTCAAATTTATACAATTCGAACTCCAAAAAAACATAGATTTATTTACGTATTTTTTCTCTTTTGTTGTCGTCATCATCTTCTTTCTTTTCTATGTATAAGAAATAAACAAATAAACGAATTCCAGCGTTTAGGAAATTAAATCTAATTACTCTAATCTAATGTTGATCAAAGAATTAGTGCCGATAATCACAACGCTGATGGTGACAGCACAGGAATTCTTGCCTACGGCTTGGAATGTAGCGGCCTCTATACCCAGGCTGAGGGGAATAGCTGCGAGATCGATGATAATTGAGAAACGAGTTGTTGGGTGAAAAGTCGATACTGGAAGAAGCATTGGATGAAGGGGGAGAGATTTTCTTGAGCGATTTCGGAGGAGACAAGATAGCTCTAATCTTCGAACCAGGACAAGATCTATCGTATTCTGCAATCAAGATCGTCAATTCATCCTCCGATTTTACTGAAATTAACGTCTCCAAATCTCCATCTGGTAACTGACACCTTAATTCCACCGAATAGCCACAGAATTCACCCAGCTTCACCATCAACTCTGTTCAAAAATAAATAATCAAAACACTGAACTGGATTGAAAAAACTAGCGTAAATTGAGTGTTGATTAAGAAAAAACAATAACCAACCTGCATAGGATATTGAACGGTCGACGGCCAGAACTCTGGTTAAACCACCAACGTAACGTAGAACGCCGTCGCTGGAACGAGGAAGAATTTTACCACTGTAACTACATAGAAACTTGAGAGTGTCTGGTTTTGTTTTCGTTTTACAGTCAATACTCATCACCATGTTTGTTCTTTTGATTTTCTTTTCGGAGTGTAAGTGAAGAGGAAAGCGAGTAGCTCGACTTGAAGAGAGAAAGTTAAGAGAGGCTTCTGGAGAGAGGAAGAGGGAGAGAGAGCGGGCGTGGGTAAGCAGGGCGAGGTGGAGGGTATAAATAGGAGGGCAGGGAGGGGCATAAACGGAAATAAAGAAATGTGAGCCAATTTTGTTGGAAACAGAAAGGAAAGTCGTAGGGTTAAGACCTCGTGGGCTACGCCGCCTGGCGTAATTCTCTAAAAACAATTTAATTATTTTAAAGTAATAATATTAAAATAAATTCTAAAAATTAATTTTAAAAATTATAAATATCTGAAACTACATAAAAACAAAAGAGTGTGTTTGAGTGGACGATTTCACAGATTACCCTTTTGAATAATCAATCCAAATTAAATTCGGATATTCGAAGGAATAGGAAATTGGTGTGGTGGACCCGACCTTAGTGTTTTTTTTTTTTTTTCTTACCTTAATTTTGCGGGACGGCTGCTTGTGTTATTGATTGTTTCGTTAATCATGAGATTTTGCTGGAATGCCTTTGAGATTATTATTTATTTCAACCAATGTTTCATGTAAGATTGAATTTGGTGTTGGTTTTTGGGTTTTCAAGTTTTCTTAATTAATAGTTTTTTTTTGGATTTGAGAAAATTCTATTTTTGTAAGATATTTTTGTTGGTCTAAATTAAACTAGTAAAATTTTAATTGTCTCACACTCTTACAAGGTGAGAACGCCTTGACTCGAACTTAAACTTTTTTCTATCATATCATGTTTTTTGAGGATAATAAATTAAATTTTATGGAGTAATGAGATTCATGATCCAATTAAGTATAAAAAATATATTCATTCCTATTATTTTTTTTAAAAAAAATGACTTTTTATAAAACAAATTGCAAACAAAGAAATTTGTTAGTTATCATATATTAAGCCACCAATATAATAATAAGAACCAACTCGACTTATAGCTTATGGTTGTAAGTTGAACGGTTCAACATATAAATCAATTAATTGACTAAATTTATAGATTTATTTTATAAAAATAATATTGTTTTGAATAAAAAAAATAATTTATTACCAAGTTATCGAATTTGACCTAATCAAGCTTTTTAAATGATTTAAAAATAAATATTATCTAAATTAAATCTTGAGTTAATAATAAACACATGCATAAAAATTGTGTCTACAGCTCAGCTGAAAAGCATCATAGCATTATTTTGATTAATGAATGTATTTAATCATTCCCCATTAAATTAAATTGTAACTAAACTTTTTTTATAAGCAAGAAGAAGCATAATTATGGAATAACCAAGAAGTTATTACAAAATTATTCTGTATCTTGGAGCCACTGTATTAATTTGTAGTGTTTTCAAGTGATATACTTTCTCTTATTGAATAAAGTTAGACAAGCACTCTTCAAATCTCAATGACACATTAAGATATGTTTTCTATTCAATTGAAACCTAGACAATTAAACAAAAAAGAAAAACAAAACTACATTGGGTATTTTTTAATAATACCAATAATTCATTAATCTTAACAATTGCATTGGGATTCTTTTAACATCTAGTGCATGTTTGACACCGTGTTTCAAAAGCACTTTTAAAAAAAATAATTATTTTTAATTTTTATTTTAAATTAAATTTTTAGATCATTTTAATGTGTTGATGTCAAAATAATTAAAAAACAATCATTCTGATATTTTTCTGAACAAAAATTATTTTAAAAAGCAATTTCAACCACGTTCTCAAACAGTTTCGTAGAGTCATAGGGGCAAGAGAGACAAACAATTGTGGCTGCTTGTGGTTCTTTGCTTGTGCTTTTAACCAAATAACTAGGGAAAAAAAATATTTTCGTTGGTAAAGAACAATGAAATAGAGATGCTTGGTTCTATAAAATTGCTTAATGCAGGAGCAAAATGTGTTCAAACTCTTATGAAGTGGAGTTCTGTTCATGGAATGTTACTGTCCTTTACGAAATCTTCCTCTTAATTAGAATAGTGATTCTTTTAAACAGATAATCCCAAAAAACTAGTATCTTTTTTAACTTTCTTAACATATAATTTTCTGTATCCATATAAATATATTTGGATTCATTAATGTTTTTTTCTTATATTGTATCTTATTAATATTTAATTAATTGTACCAACAAGTTTTATTTACGAAATAAAGAACGACTATTATTGAAAATATATTATATTTTATTTAAAAAATAGTGACTTGTTACTAAAATAAATTCTACTTTTATTGTATCTTATTTATTTTATAAATAAGAATACATATATACATACATACATACATATATATATATATATTGCTTTTTGTATTTAAATTATAATTTCCTAACCCCTGAAAAACTGAATTTTTTTTGGTCAACTCACAATCACTTTTCCAAAGAAGGAAATGTAAAGGAGCCGGTTTGGAAAAATAAATTTCGAGAGAAAGTAAATTGGATTGAAGAGTCAATTCGAACACCGCTAGACTTCGAATTGCACTTTTCTGACTCCTGACTTTTTCCATGTTTTTTCTTTTCAATGATAATTCCGCCTATAATTTCTAGGAAGGAGAGTCCTTTAACCTCTGCTCGAGCGAACTTAAAAACAAGACATCATTATTATTATTATCATACCATCGATGATTAATTACTGTTTTGAAATTGAAAAAATAAAGATAGTGTAAATATAAATATGCTTTCTTTAAAAAACAAAATATAAAATCATTGGATACAAATCTTTACTATTTCATTATCTTCACTATTCACATGTCTTGAAATAGCAGCTAAACGTTATCTAATGATTTTTTTAATCACATAGTGCGCTTATAAGCTCAAGTCAGAATGTGCATCTCGTATAAAAATTCAGAACAATCAGAGTTTTATTTGCTAATTTAAGTTCATAAAGTGCTCTTTTCAGATAGTGATGTTTCCTCACATCCAAAAAAATATTATCTAATAATTTTCTATATATTCTTATGATCTTCAGTATTGCAAGTATTAATATACATTAAACTCTAAATAGAAGCACTGTTGAGATGATGTGAGTAAAATTATATTTACAAGATTATATTCAACAAAAGATTTCTTTTTATTCTTTAATCTCCATTATTTTATTTAATATATTTCCAGCTTTTAAATATATAGTTTTATAATAAAAGTATAAGACTTGACCTTTTCCATTTAATTCGTGGAACTGTTACAATAGAATACCTGTTATTAGTTAGTTACAGTTGCAGTTAGTTACTTCAGTTGATTCATTTGTTGTTACTTGGTTGTTAGTAGTTTGTATTTCGGGTAGCACGTGATTCACATGTGAATCACTTGGATCGTTTTCTGTAATCTTGAGAGTGACTATATATAGTTAGTCACCTGCATAATAAAGAGTGAGATTGAGTTTCCCAATTCTGTCAAAACCTAAATCAACATTTGGTATCAGAGCTTCTTTGTTCTCTCTGCATAACCATCGCTCATATGGCAAGTGAGAGTTTTGTTCAACCTGCAATCCCCAAATTTGTGGGGCATTATGATCATTGGAGCATGTTGATGGAGAACTTCCTTCGATTAAAGGAATACTGGCAGGTAGTGGAATCTGGAATTTCTGCAGCAGCAGAAGATGGAAATCTCACGAATGAGCAACAGAAGACCATTGCAGATCAACGGCTGAAGGATTTGCGAGCAAAAAATTACCTATTCCAGGCAATTGATCGTTCAATTCTGGAAACAATACTGGACAAAGAAACCTCCAAAGGAATCTGGGATTCTATGAAGAAAAAATTCCAAGGCAACACACGGGTTAAGCGTGCGCAGCTACAAGCTCTTCGCAAAGAGTTTGAGATTCTACACATGAAGGAAGGTGAGAATGTCTCTGATTATTTTTCTCGCACACTTACTATTACCAATAAATTGAGATTTCTTGGACAAGAAATGAAAGAAATCACAGTTATTGAAAAATCTTGCGTTCTATGGTTCGAAATTTGATTATGTTGTGTGCTCAATTGAGGAGTCTAAGGACTTGTATACAATGTCAATTGATGAACTGCAAAGTAGCTTAATAGTTCATGAGCAAAGGATGCATAGTCATGTTGTGGAAGAACAAGCATTGAAAACTACCCATGACTATAATGAAGTCAAGTCTAGTCGTAGCAGTACCTACTTTAGAGGAAGAGGTCGTAACAGTGGGAGGCAAAGTTTTGGTGGAAGGTCAGGCTTTAATAAGTCTCTTGTAGAGTGCTATTACTGTCACAATCTTGGACATTTCCAACATGAATGTCCAAGAAAGACTAGAGGTGGAGGGTCACAGTCACAATCACAGGCCTATTATGTAGAAACAGATGAACCACTGTTACTCATGGCTTATGTTGAAGATGAAGAGATGATACAACCAAGGAATTTCATGGATGTGAATGAACACAAGTCACTCACGGCATGTGTTGATGAGGTAGAAGAGATAGAGTTCTTTGACTCTTTACTGGAAATCACAGATTACATGTCCACAGATGATGATTTGTATGAAGAAAAATCTGCGGATATGATGGTTTGTGCTAATGAGAAGAACTGTGAAACTGTTGAAAATTGTGCAGTGAGATTTCCAGATTTTGAATGTTGTGCATATGAAGGTAATTATGCAGCTCAAATGAGCTGTGCAGATGAGATGAAATTTCATGATCAACTGGATGATGACGAGATTTCCACAGAATTGCATGAAGAGATGAAGAACACAGAGGTGATTGAATTGGATATTGATCGAGTCATGATCACCAAGAACACCCTGCAGATGCTGCTTATGGCTCATGTTGAGAAAGCACAGGATGAATCAGCTTGGTTTTTAGACTCTGGTTGTAGCAACCATATGTCTGGGCATAAAAGTTTTTTCTCAGAATTGGATGAGGACTTTCGCAGAACAGTCAAGCTAGGAGACAATTCCAGTATTGATGTACTGGGAAAGGGGAGGATTCTTCTTCAAATCAATAACAGTTCACAGATCATCTCAGAGGTGTTCTACATACCTGATTTGAAGAATAACTTGCTTAGCATTGGGCAATTGCAAGAAAAGGGGCTAGCAATCCTGTTCAAAGACAATAAATGCAGAGTGTATCATTCTAACAGAGGTCTCATCATTGATACTGAGATGACCCTCAACCGAATGTTCATTGTCATTGCAAAAATTCAGCAGAATGGCCACAAATGCTTCATGACTCCAGCAGAAAACCTGGATTACCTATGGCATTGTAGATATGGTCACTTAAGCTTCGGTGGCCTTCAGACTCTACTGCAAAAGGGGATGGTTAATGGGTTGCCTAAACTAAAATATAGCAGTATGGTATGTGATGATTGTGTACTGGGAAAGCATCACCGAAGTACATTCCCAAGAACAACTGTCTGGAGAGCATCACAACCACTTCAGCTTCTTCACGCTGATTTGTGTGGCCCAATCTCTCCCGTTTCGAATGGTCATCTAAGGTACTTATTCACTGTCATAGACGACTTCAGCAGGAAGCTGTGGGTGTTCTTCTTGACTGATATGTCCGAAACATTCAAACGGTTTAAGCTCTTCAAAACCAGGATTGAAAAGGAGACTGGAATCAGTATCAAAGGGCTGCGAACTGACAGAGGTGGGGAGTTCAATTCAAATGAGTTTGCTGAATTTTGTGAACTACATGGGATTAAACGTCAACTCACTGCAGCTTACACACCCCAGCAGAACGGGGTGGCAGAGAGGAAAAACCGGACAATTATGAACATGGTTCGCAGCCTCCTTACCAGTAGAAAAGTCCCTAAAACTTTTTGGCCCGAGGCTGTAAATTGGGCAGTGCATGTTCTAAACAGGAGCCCTACTCTTGCAGTCAGAAATAAGACACCAGAGGAGGCATGGAGTGGGAGTAAGCCTTCCGTTGCTCATTTTAGAGTATTTGGTTGTCTCGTATGCTCACATCCCAAACAATAAACGAACTAAATTGGATGATAAAAGTTTGAAGTGTGTGCTGTTGGGAATCAGTGAAGGGGCAAAGACATATCATCTCTATGATCCAATTGCTCAAAAGATTATTATAAGCAGGGATGTTGTTTGTAAAGAAGGAGAAAACTGGCCGTGGAGTGCAGACTACAATGATGCAATTCAAGCATCTCTTGAGTGGGGGGATATTAATGATGCTGAGTCACCTGATGAGGTGGATATTCCCGAGCACACTAACACCAGAGCTGATACAACAAGTGAACTAGATCACTCTGCACATGCAGCAGCTGATGCTGAGTTCAATGGGGCTGCTAATGCTGCTGAGTGTAATATGGATGAGAACTTGACATATGCTGAAGGGGGTTCCAGTGATGCTGAGTTCAATGTGGCTGCTGATGCTGAGTTCAATATGGCTGAGAACTTCACACATGCTGAAAGGGGTTCCTTGACACATGCTGAAGGGGGTTCCAGTTCTGCTCCTATTCAAAGGAATCAATCACATGAGGCTGAAGGTTCCAATTCTGCTATGAGACGCACTAGACAACCATCAGTCTGGCTTCGTGATTTTGACAGTGGTGAAGGTTTCTCAGATGAAGATTATCAAGGCAACCTTGCCTTGCTAGTTGATGCAGACCCCCTAACCTTTAAAGATGCAATTGGTAGTAGTAAATGGAAGAGTGCTATGGATTCCGAGATTGCAGCAATTAAGAAAAACAAAACATGGGAACTCATGGATCTTCCTAGAGGTGCAACAGTGGTTGGGGTAAAATGGATATACAAGACGAAACTGAATGAACATGGAGAGGTAGATAAGTTCAAAGCTCGTCTTGTGGCTAAGGGATACACTCAAAAACATGGGGTGGATTATACCGAGGTGTTTGCTCCTGTGGCTCGCATGGATACCATTCGGATTGTACTAGCTCTAGCTGCTCAGAAAGGGTGGAGCTTATTCCAGCTTGATGTAAAATCCGTGTTTCTTCATGGTGAACTAAATGAAGAGGTATATGTCGAGCAACCCCCTGGGTATGTTGTGAAAGGGGCAGAAACCAAAGTGTATCGATTGCGTAGGGCCTTGTATGGTTTGAAACAGGCCCCACGGGCATGGTACAGTCGCATTGAGGCCTATTTTCTCAAGGAAGGGTTTGAGAAGTGTCCATATGAGCACACCTTGTTCATCAAGAAACCACACGGGACCTCTTTGTTACTAGTATGCCTTTATGTTGATGACCTCATCTTCACTGGAAATGATGAAGGTCTGTTCAGCTCTTTTAAACACTCCATGATGAAGGAGTTCGAAATGACAGATTTGGGGAGAATGAGGTATTTTCTGGGGCTAGAAGTGATGCAAAGAGCTGATGGTATCTTTGTTTGTCAGAAGAAGTATGCTCAGGAAGTGTTGGAAAGGTTTAACATGGCTGAATGCAATGCTGTCTATAACCCTATTGTTCCAGGTGTGAAGTTAATTACTGATCCTGTTGGTATAGCAGTAGATACTAATCAATACATGCAGATGGTAGGTTGTTTGATGTATTTGACATCAACCAGGCCTGATATTATGTTTGTGGTTAGTAACCTCAGTAGACACTTGGCTCATCCCACTGAGTTGCATCTTGGAGCTGTGAAGAGGGTTCTGCGTTACATCAAAGGAACCATTTCGTATGGTATCTTTTATAAGCACAATGGTCATAAAGAACTACTTGCTTATACTGACAGTGATTACGCTGGAGATTTGGAAGATAGAAAGAGTACTTCGGGATTCTTGTTTATGCTAAGTTCAGGAGCTGTATCTTGGTCATCGAAGAAGCAACCTATCATTACTCTTTCTACCACTGAAGCGGAATTCATCGCGGCTGCCTCTTGTGCATGTCAGGCTGTATGGCTGAAAAGGGTATTGGAAAAGCTGGATCAAACTTCTACTGGAACTACAATTGTGTACTGTGATAATAGTTCCACCATTAAGCTCTCGAAAAATCCTGTCATGCACGGTAGAAGTAAACATATCGATGTTCGATTTCACTTCCTTCGTGATTTGACTCGAGATGGAGTAGTAACTTTGGTGCACTGTCACACTCAAGAACAGTTGGCAGATATTATGACCAAACCATTGACAAGAGTAGTGTTTGAAAAGCTGCGTGCTATGATGGGGGTGTGTGAAGATTCACAGTTGAACTGAAGACAATAACAGAGCAGTGTCTTCAGTTCAGGGGAGTGTTTGTTACAATAGAATACCTGTTATTAGTTAGTTACAGTTGCAGTTAGTTACTTCAGTTGATTCATTTGTTGTTACTTGGTTGTTAGTAGTTTGTATTTCGGGTAGCACGTGATTCGCATGTGAATCACTTGGATCGTTTTCTGTAATCTTGAGAGTGACTATATATAGTTAGTCACCTGCATAATAAAGAGTGAGATTGAGTTTCCCAATTCTGTCAAAACCTAAATCAACAGGAACAAACAAAACCATAAATATTAACTTTCATTTATATTTTATATCCCTACCGAGCTAAATCATAATATTGACCTGCTTTAGGCAACACGAGCCTTGACTACTATTAGCAGTAATTATTGCTGAAAATCGATCGTACAAAAAAAATCAAGAGACTTCAGTAACGGTATTAGAAAAGACATTGCAAATAAATCCCAGCAAATTAATAGTAACCTTTTATTCCATTTTCTTGAAATATATATAAAAAATCCTATTTTATAAGCCCACTTGAAGGTGATGTTCCAATCTTCTTCGTCTTCCTCGCTGCATGGCTATCTTCTCCAGTGGAATACCTGGTTTGACACGTGAAGAGGACATGTTGCGGTGAGGGACACGTGGAGGGATGTGTGGCATTCGCTCGTGGAACAGTTAAGATTCTAACGCCTTCAGTTAAGCTTAGAGACGAGAAGCCAACATCATCATCTGATCCAGTGGCACTCATGGGGACCGTAATTGTTTTAATATTTGTCCACTTCTATCTCCAAAACTGACGGTTATTGTCTTTTTGGTATTATAGTTATGGTTGTTTTTTAAAATATTTTTTATTTAGAAAGTTTAAAATGTTTTTTATTCATAAATATATTCAAATAATATTTTTTTATTTTTTAAAAATTATTTATGACCTTATCACATAAAAATGATATAAAAACATCAAACAATTTAATTTAAAGTAAAATATAAAAATAAATAATTTTTATTTTTTTATTAAAATCGCATTTGAAACACAATGTCAAATAGGACATTAATCCAAATATCTTGTCCCGTCGTTCACTTACCTTTGTTTGTAGTTGCATTTTAAAAGAGTTTTTGATAAAAAAAAAAATTAAAATTATTTTTTATTTTAAATTAAAAAATTAATGTTTTTAGACTATTTTCATGTGTTAATATCAAAAATAAATTTTTTAAAAATAAAAATATTATTTTAATATATCTCTAAATAAAAAATATTTTTAAAAATAATCTCAAAACACTTTCAAATAAACACTAGACGGCAAGGCCGAGATTCTTGTCTCATGGTGAAGGAAGAAGATAGGTAGCGCCTAGTGGGGTGACGCATGGATTTGGTTTCAATGAAAATTAAAAACTTGTTGCTAAGGTCTCAGATCCTAATCCATAACTATACTTGACAAAAAGAGAGGGGAAAAAAATCAAAACTATAGACAAAAAAAGAAGAAAATGGATGAGATTTGAGTTCGAGTTCTTTATGCTAGATGCTTGTGCCTTTTTTGGTTTTTGTTTTCGAAAAATCTTACTGTAAATTTCTAAGATTTTGATTGGTATAGTGACCTAATCTTGCTTGCTAAAAGTTTATTAAGTTTACGATATTTTACGATATTTGAAAGTTTAATAAAAAAAATAAGTTGAAAAACAATGATGGATTATACCATAAAAAATAAACAATAAAATATTTTATCAAGTTTATTAAAATAATCGAGACCCAATTGGATAGGCATTTATCTATTTAAACTTGATTTGTTTCGAAAGTTTCACAATTTTTCAGAAAAAACAAAACAAAATATTTTACAATAACAATAAAAGATATATATATATATATATATAACAAATCAAGATGATATTTTTGGCCACACGGTATCATCGGGAAAGAAAACAAATATAATTCCTTGTTGGAAGGATCAAGGAAGAGATGTTCCCTTGATGTGAAGAAGACATGATATTTTAACTTGATTGTAGGGCAACACCAACATCACTACAAATTTGTGGTGATGGCCAGACCTTGTATCCGCATGTCGGTAAACGAAACAGAGAGTTGTGGGTCTGCGTTGCGGTTGAGTCATTCTTGTTGCCATCTGTTTTGTTTCTTCTTTTTAATTAAGATTCATGATATATGATTTCTGTTATATTCTAATTTTAAGAGGTGCAATTAGGAGCAAAATTAAAAGAAATTACAACAATAATGTGCAATTTACCAAAAAATGAAAACAAAAAAATAAAAGGACTAAAATAGAAAACGCATGAAACTTGGAGGATCAAATCAAAAATTCTCCTTTCACGAAAATGATTAGCATGAGAAATAAGCATAAGATAAGTGACGTCGTTTTGCGCTGAAAATAAAGGCCTCCACCAAAACAATGTGTAGACTACTGATTTCAGCCCATTAGGCCCGCTTTAAAATTGGATCCAGCATTATTGATTATGCTGATTTTTGTGGAACCCCCACTCCATAGGATAGTGAGCTGAAAGGTTAACCTGATTTGAATTAAGTAAATCAAAACAAAAATTATGAAACCAAGCTCACTATCCTATGGATTTATTGAAAATATATTTATTGAAAATTAGATTTATTGAAAATTAAAACTCAATAAATTGAAATTTTGAAAAATAGATTTGTTTTGATTTACTTTCCATAAAGATATCACAAAAATAGAAATTTTCAATAAATCTATTTTTGTTATATCTTTATGGAAAGTAAATCAAAACAAATTATGAAATCTAATTTTCAATAAATCTATTTTTGAATATTGAAATAAAAAACAATCTAAAAATAGAACACAATAAAATGACATCAGTTTACATAAGTTAACTCGCATAGCACGTGACTTATGTTATAAGACCAAAAAATAATCTCATAGAAAGCAATTAAAGTGGGTTAATCGCCAAACCCACAACTCGAGTTATGAGATCAAAATAAACTCATAGAAACTAAATCAAATTCTCAATCTAACTCAATATTAAAAAATAAAATTAAAACATAAACTAGGGAGTAAATATTGAATATTACTTTATCATTTTTCAGTGCATACTAGTCAAATTAATTATTCAAATATAAACTAGTATTCATACATGTGTACTTTATAAACATGCAAGAGCATATACATGCACTGAATTTAGTTCAGAAGAATAGTCATGAATATGTAGCTCTGTTTTTCTCATTTCAGACCAAGCTTCTCCATCCTCTCTTTCGTCTTTTTACCCCTTGATTCCCTATTTTCTCATCAGGTCAAGGTTTGCAAACTAAAAATATAAACCCCCTAGGAATAGTTATTTCTGTAGGGTTTTTAAAAGAGGAGAGAAAGAGAGGTATTTTCAAAATTATTTTTCATTTAGAATTATTGTAGTAAATTAGAGGGTTTTTCTTCTTATTTGCTTTTACATATTTTTTTACTAGTTAAATCTTATTTGGAACTTAAAAAATAAATACTGTTAAAAAATTTCTTCAAACACAATAATGTTTGGGAAATTTTTTGAAAAATGTTTTTGGATTTAAAAAAAAAACTTGTTTATTTTAAATATATTGTTTTTGATATTTTCAGGTGATTTTAATGTGATGATGTTAAAAATATTTTTTAAAACATAAAAAAACATTACTTTGGTACATTTATGAATAAAAAACATTTTAAAAAACAATTTGAACCATACTCCTATACATACTCTAACCATGTATCCAACCACAATACTTGAGATTGAAACAAAATCATATCATGTTTATTAATCATATATAAAATCTATACTTAAACAAAACTAGTGTAAGATATTTATTTATTGAAGGACTTAATACACAATAAGTTAACCTCAACACTAGCAGGAAAAGGAAGAAGATACACAAATCTTTTTTTTTAATATAAATATAAAAAATAGCCTGCTTGTTTGATGGTGTGGTATCCTATCAACCGTTTGCAAACCCTAAGTACAAGTTCCTACAGTAAAACCTAAGATTAAAACAGTTTTGTAGCCTTTTTATTAAAATC
Source organism: Salix caprea (assembly GCA_964035475.1). Classification (NCBI taxonomy): domain Eukaryota; kingdom Viridiplantae; phylum Streptophyta; class Magnoliopsida; order Malpighiales; family Salicaceae; genus Salix; species Salix caprea. Next base: position 5,851,963 of record OZ037744.1, read on the forward strand.
TGAAGAACTATTTCCTACAATCTAAGCATATTTTGTAGCTGAAATCATATGCCTTTTCTTTCTCTCTTCATTTGAGTTTAAATTATTATATAAACTATCTACTCGGTGACACAATTGTAAAAACTTGAGATAAAAAGTTTGTTTTTCTTGTAATTTTAGGTTTGAACCCTATAGTTGTTAGTATGATAGTTATTAACGGCTTACATAATTATTAATTTTAGAGTCCGTATGATTAGTCAAGATACACGTAACCTGACCGAGATATCCATGAAAATAAATAAATAAATAAAAAATTATGTACCTAAAATACCAGGATTGGCTAGGGTACTCTCCACTTCCAAAAGACCCTTCACAGATCGTTAGGAGTGTCCCACTTCTCCCTTATCCAAACCTTGCGGCCAGCTTACGATTTTCGACGCATGCCCCGAATTATCCACAAAATCCTTCGCTTTTACTTGTCTTAAACCCCAGCATATGAAGCCGAATGACCTTGACCCTCCACCCCATTGTAAACGATGCATGCACATCCAGTCTATAATAAGTTATATCACTTGGAAAAAAGTGAGACCAAAAGATGGGATGCCCAAGATCAAGAGAAAAGGATTATTATACATTTAATTACTTTTGCTAAAAAAAATTAGGCTTTATCATTAATTTTCTTAACAATAGATCATGTGTCATGAAAATACATAAATTGAAAAAACAATTCAAGCAGGGATGGAAATCAGAATAGAAAGATCTTTTTTTTTTTTTTTAACAAAATGAAACATTAAAGTTTAAATAATAAGTTTAATGTGATACAAAATTCTCTCTGTTTTAAGAGCCTGGGACAGCCGGGGTTTTACTCGCTCACTTGGGTCTACAAAGTGCGCTTTCCGGAGGGTGAGGTTTCCTCGATATCAAAAAAAAAAAAGTGATACAAAATTCAGGGTGATTTTGGATAATTTAGCTTTTAAGATTTCACACCTTTTATCCTTCAATAAATTAATAAAAAAAGATGAAATGTAAAATCTTGCTATTTGATCTAATAAACCAAAAACTTAGTTGGTGTTGATGGGGTTCTGGGTTTGAATTCAGAAATAAAACTGAATATGCATGGTTTGATGATCTTGGAATAGAGAAAAGGCAAATTTCAACGAGGTCATTTTTCTGTAAAATATTTTTTTTTAATTGAAAAACAAAGAAGATCGTTTTAATTATATGTTTGAGGTGTTTGATTAAGTGCTTATTATTATTATTATTATTATTATTATTATTATTATTATTAATAATAATAATAATAATTTGTAATGAAGTTTAGATTATTAACTAGTTTATATTTTTCTATTTTCTTGATATTTCTTTTTTTGCTACGTACAATAAGATAAGGTCCTGTCTTAAGGTGTTTTTTTTTGTTTAAGCATATGTTATAAATATTATCATATTAAAAAAGTTGACAAACTGAAATAGATAAAATAAAATTTAATATAATCAAATACATCGATACCAAGTTTTTATAGGATTAGAGATTTTATTTTCTCTTGTTACATAGTATTATATTAAGATTTTGAATTTTCTATTTTATTTTATAAATGTGTATTTTTTAAAACAAAAAAAAATCAAAACCACCAACAAAAAAATTTATGTTCCAAATATTATGATTATAGACAACTATTTGATATTGTTATTAAACTCAACATAAGGAGTTTACCTTAAAACTTCTCAATCTAACTCTTTTTTTAGCTAACTTTTTAAACTAGAGTATATGAGAACTGACCTAACATGATCCAATCAATTCAGCTAATTCAAAGGCAATATGGTCGGCCAATAGAAAACAATTTGAGGATGAGGTTGAAAAAAAGGATGAAACTGCATAAACAAACCTTTCCATCCAAGTAATTGTCTAACTCAAACTCTAAATTAAAATATGTAGGAGTTTTACTGACTTGACTAATCTAAACACAATATAACTGACTCGTAAAAACATTTTAAGGACAAAATTAAAAAAAAATTAACATAAAAGAAAATATCTCGACTCAACTCCTTATTTAACTTGGGTTTAAAATCAAATTGTTTACAATCCAATCAACTTGACTAGTGTAAAAGCAGCAAGGAAGATTGTTAAGATGAAATTCAAGGAGGAAGTTAAGAAAACAAAAGGATGGAATTGAAAGAGAAAAGGAAGAGAGATGAAATAAAAAAAAGAGTTCAATTGAAAAAAGAAGTTATACAGTTCATATGAACATGCGTGCAGGTAAGACAAAAGGAAAATAAATAAAAAGAGAAAAAAAAAACCATAACATGTAATAAAGAGGAAAATGAGAGTTTGGAATTAAAATTAACATGAAAGATCAATAAGATAAGGATATATTAAGATTTAAAATTATCTTGTAAAAAGTAAAACTAATATCACTACCCATTAACTCCCAATGTTTTTTTAATTGTCATTAATTAGGTTTTTAAAGGATAAATAAATGTTATATAATAGAATAAATAAAGAAATAGATCATGCTAAAAGACAACAAAGATATACTTGATGATATGGTGAGACTTGGTAAATATATAGCTAAGTTTGGGCCACATTAAGTAAAACATGGTTTGGTTATGAGCTTAACCAATATTACATAAGAGAATGATAAAGTTTGGATCAAATAAGAGGAAGATTAAAATACAAAGTATAAATGATTATTATTTATTAAAATGCAACTAAATATTCTTGGTGTTTTTAAATTATTTTAATATGTTGTTGTCAAAAATAATTTTTTAAAAATAAAAAATCTTATTTTTGATATTTTTTTGAACAAAAAATACTTAAAAAAACAACTTTAACCATATTTTCAAACAAGTCTAGAGGATGATTAAACACAACAATAAAAAAAATCAACAACAATTGCACTACAATTCAATTAAATTTATAAAAACTTCAAAACTTGGGGGGTAATCAGTGGGCAAGTAACCAATAAAAAAATAACTTGCAGAAGATAATCAATAAGCTTATAATAAGTAGGTTTTTAATTTAATAAGCTTGCAATCTCCATTAATTTAAAACTAGTAAATATAAAAAATATATTCTTTTGTCAGGACATTTCAGTGTGGTTGTAATCAAAATTAAAGCATAAGTTATTTAATCTTGAATTATTAAATTTTTTATCAACATTCACAATATTAAAGTATTTGATTAATTCTTGGACATTAAATTATATTTTGGCATTGTCGTAAGTATGAAGTTTTAAATCTAGAATTGTTATGAAAGTCTAAAATTTAGATCTAGAATACAATTTAAAAATAAAATAATTCTCTCTTAATTAAGACATAAACCCCCCCTCAAAATATATACCAAGAACTAGTTGATATTCAATTAATATAAATGTGAATAATATAGTAATAAATAATGGAGAAAAACATAAAGCTATGAAAAACGAGATGTCGAGAGTCAAAGCCCACCTAATCACAAAGAAAGTTTCAACTCTCTATTCCTTTAATCAATAAATAGTCAATAATGACTCCTTTTTTGTATTTTGTTTTTAATTTGTACTTGAAATTTCAACCCAAACTGCATCCCTCCTCAGGTCTCTCCTCCGGCCACCGGGATCTATAGTGATGCCGCGATTTCCTATCCTCCTCTTCCTTTTCGTCTATCCCAGTTTTGGCCTTGACTTCCTCTTTAACTCCTTCAATGCCACAAACCCTGGAGTCATTCTAATCCCAGATGCCAGAGTCGACACCTCGGTGATTAGACTCCTCAACGATTCCAACCAGTTGTCACTTGGACGTGCTTTTTATCCAACAAGAATCAAGATGAAACAAACCCAGAACTCAACAACGACTCTCTCTTCCTTTTCAACTTCTTTTGTCTTCTCAATATTGCCTACCATTGCTTCAAGTCCTGGCTTTGGTCTTGCTTTTGTTCTCTCTAACTGGACTAACCCACCTGGTGCTCTTGCTAGCCAATACTTTGGTCTTTTTACTAATGCAACTGTACCCTCTGCGGCACCGCTTTTAGCTGTTGAATTTGATACTGGGCAGAACCCAGAATTTAATGATCCTGATAGGAATCATATTGGTATAGATTTGAACAGCCTTTTGTCTGCTACAACTAAGCCCGGTGGATACAATTCTTCTGCTGGCTTTGTGCCTGTCAGTTTGGGAAATGGTCAGAATGTCCGAGCGTGGATTGATTTCGATGGGCCTAATTTTCAGATTAATGTCACTGTAGCCCCTGTTGGTGTTTCTCGCCCATCTGTGCCGATACTTAGTTTTAAAGATCCCGCGATTGCGAATTATACTTCTGAGGAGATGTATGTGGGTTTTTCCGCTTCGAAGACTAATTGGATTGAAGCACAAAGGATTTTAGCTTGGAGTTTTAGCGATACAGGTGTTGCTAGAGATATAAATGTTACGAATTTGCCTGTTTTTAGCCTACCATCTTCGTCGAATTCGTTATCAGCTGGCGCTATTGCTGGGATAACTATTGGTTGTGTTGTTTTGTTAGTGATTTGCGTGTTTGTGGTTTCTTGGTATTGGTATAAGAAGAAGTTGAGAGCTCTAGAAGAGGACGTGATTGAAGATTGGGAGCTTCAATATTGGCCTCATAGATTTTCCTATGGAGAATTAAGTCAAGCCACTAATGGATTCTCCATGGATCAGCTTTTGGGCTCAGGTGGATTTGGGAAAGTGTACAGAGGAACTCTCCCAAACAATTCTGAAATTGCTGTCAAATGCGTGAATCATGACTCTAAACAAGGCCAAAAAGAGTTCATGGCTGAGATTTCTAGCATGGGCAGACTGCAACATAAGAACTTAGTTCAAATGCGAGGCTGGTGTAGAAAAGCCAGTGAGCTTATGCTTGTCTATGATTACATGCCCAATGGCAGCCTCGACCGTTACATATTCCACAAGCCTAAGAAGCTATTGAACTGGCAACAACGCCGCCAAATCCTTGCTGATGTAGCTGAAGGATTAAACTATCTCCATCATGGCTGGGAAAAAGTAGTTGTGCACAGGGATGTTAAATCAAGCAATATATTGTTAGATTCAGATATGCGAGGCAGGCTTGGAGATTTTGGCCTTGCAAAACTTTATAGTCACAATGAAGTACCTAATACAACTAGAGTGGTTGGTACATTGGGATACTTGGCTCCTGAGTTGGCAACAATGGCTATAGCAACATCCGCAAGTGATGTCTATAGTTTTGGAGTTGTGATATTGGAGGTGGTTTGTGGTAGAAAGCCAGTAAAAATGGGAGCAAACGAGGATGAGGATTCAGTGCTGATTGATTTGGTGAGAGATCTGTATGCTAAAGGGAAGGTGGTCGAGGCAGTGGATGAAAGAATGAAGGGGGAGTTTGTGGCAGAGGAAATGGAGTTGGTGTTGAAGCTTGGATTGGTTTGTTGCCATCCTGATTCCCAAAAGAGGCCTAGTATGCGGGAGGTGGTGGCAGTTTTGGTTGGGGAAGATGTGGCTGCCGCACCTGCTGAGTTGCTGAATGTTATGGCTACTGGTGGCGGAGTCGGTGATGGCAGTAATCATGGCGGTGAAGAGGTGGCTCTAACGCGATGAACCGCAGGTGTGAACATAGTTCTTTTATTAAGTTTTTCTTGGTTGAATTTGTGGTGATAGGTATTTAGATTTTGGCACCTTAATTTGATCGAGTTTTGGCATAAAATATTGAAGCATTTCATTTTTAAGCCTTTGATAATCCACTGCTGGTGAATTATGGCTGCTACGTCCAGAGTTCAAACTCAAGCAGTATCCTTGGAGATTTTCTGCTAGTCTTTTTTTTTTTTTTTTTTTCATACAGCATTTGTAATTTAATAAAGACTAGTAAAACATTCGTCTGAGAATAAGCATTTGAGGAGGTTTCCATAGTTTTTACTTCATGCAGATAAGTAGCCTCTGACTAATGGTCATTGATCCACATCTAAGCAAATATAAGAATTGGACCATTCCAAAGAAACAAATATGTAGAAATATAGAGTGGGCAGATGACTTGGGATGCAATTTCAGATTCCTTGGATGATAAAATTGGAAAGGGCAGACATGGACTGTGTTTCAGATTAGTTTTTTTTTGGATCGAGTGAGAAAGAAAAGTCTCCTCCGAAGGTAGTATCTTTGATCTTTCAATTAAGTTTTAGCTTTCCTATCAAAAAGTTGACTGTACATAATAAATCAAGGCAAGTTGGCAGTACCATTTTCTTCTTAGGAATCTTAAATTAATTATGCCTTTTTAATATTTCACAACATGGTCAATGAATTGATAGGCAAGCAACTATGTAAGGCAGCGTTTGTATTGCGGTGGATTATTTGTTAGAATCTTCAATAACCAGGCATAATTCAGACTGGACCAAGTCCAGATCATGACTGGTTAGTGATATTATTTTATCATTTATTGCTTGCAAGACTTCCCCATTGCCAACAGTGATCTTATCCTTGCCATTTGCAGTGGCCAAAGAAAAATTCAATGACAATTGAAAAGGAAAGTTCCTGTTTAAAATCCAACCCAATTCTCTCTATCCTGCTTTCATTTGTGTATCAAGTTCTTTTTGATAATTTTCCACTAGAGAATCAAGGATAAGGAAGCAACTATCCTACTGTTATGAGTTCTTGTTGAAGTTCAGCTGGTTTAAGTTAACAAGAGGAGCTACATTGATCTAGCTACCTCAATTGTTCTCAAGAATATCCCAAGATAGTGGAGCTAACTTGATTTTTAGGGCATGTTCATGATTGTCCTTTTTGTTTGTTTCTTTACTGGGGATTAATGGCAGGGGAGGTGGTGTTACGGGAAATGATCCAAGTTCCATAAAATATCAAGGTGTTATTATTCTATCATTAAAATAATATTTATTTATTTTTAAAATTTATTTTTGATATTAACATGTTAAAAAATATTAATTTAAAGCTAAAAGAATCTCAAAAATTTACTTGGACTGCAATGTTAAATATATCTCAATACACAAGCTTTAAACAGATCTAAATATAAAACCTTTCAGCTTAACTTTTTTTTTTTTCGGATTCAAGGAAAGCCTGTCCCTTTTAAGCATTCTTTGTGGATCCCGGGTTAAACGAGTAAAATTCTGGTTATTCCAGATTCTTACAAGATAAACATGTTCTAATCTGAATCTGAGATATGCAATATATAGAGGTGAGGCTACAGAGTGAAGTTGAGGGAGTGGAAAAAGAAGTATGGTTTCTTTCCCTTGGCACCAATGTTGAGTCCCTGAGACTTCAACTGGCATAATGATGCCACCGACTCCTTCATGCTTTCCGGTCCACACACCAGTACTCCAATATCAGAGCCACCAGTTTCATCGGAAAACTTGGACAATATATCTGCTTACAACATTTAATTACAGAAACAGTGATTAGAAACAGAAATTTCAAAAAAAAAAAAAAAATAGAATGTTGCAGAATTGTAAGAAAAAGATAGAATAATATTACCTTGAAAGTCAGGCCTTCCTCCAAAATGAATTTCATGATCCTCAACAGTACTTGCCTCCACTGAACCTGCTAGTTCTATGGCTTTATTACCTTGTTTTGGAGACGCAGCTGGAATATCTTTCTTGAGCCTTTTCCATCTCAAAATAATTGCTACAAAAGTGTTGCAAGCTAGAGCTATGATGAAAGAAGCTAGGAGAAGTAGATCAACAACTGAAGAGGGAGTCTTCTCTTTTGAGGCCTTGTTTTCTGACGGAACAACCATCTTTTGCGCGGCAGAACTCTTCATTTCAGTGGGAACAAAAATGCGATTAAAGAACATAAGAGAAACTAAGAACTTAATGGAGGATAACGCGACCATGGCAGCCATCAAAACTGAACTATCTAGTCCATGCACTGCATAATTTGAACATTTGGTGCTAAAGTTAACTGTTCTCACTAGAGAAAAGTCATTCAATAATCCTATCATTGTAGCATTAGAACCCTCTTCTTGGGTTACATAAACTTTTAGATTCAGAGAAAACTGTGTGGATGACTGATTCAGAAGTTGAGAAGAAACTGAGTTTAACAGGCAAACATCTTGTGATTTCTTCACGACATAGATGAGCTGCACTCGTGTGGCGAATCTATACCTTCTGCTGCTTACGGAAGCAATTTCCTTTATGATGCTTAGAAATGGGGTTATCCCAGCTCCACCAGCAATCAGAAGTAGGCTGTCATGCCTGCAAAAAACTCTTAACAAATGACAATCTCGAAAATCATCCTCGGTTCATTATCAGTTCAAGTAAATTCTTCTTCTGTCTGCAATACTAAGTTCTATTTTGCAAACCTTAGGAAATCCAGTGAAGCAGGTCCATAAGGGCCTTCAATCGACACAGGTATACAGTTCATAGAACCGGCATCTGAATCTAGCTCTGCTTGTATCATGTCATAGAGAGAACTTGTCCAGCCCTCATTGCATTTTACTACAATAGACATCGTATGATTGTCAGAATTTGAGCTAGAAGTGATACTGAAGGGATGCCACTGAAACCTGGATATACTTGGTATCTTCATGTATATAACACTTGTTGGGGTATACTTCAATCCTGCAATTAGTATGAAAGACGTTTGATGGGAGAAGTTTGACAAACAATGCATGATTGTAACTGGGATGGCTGAAAAGCTTACTTGGATCCTTTGGAAGCGTAAGTTCTATGGCTTTGCTGGGGAACAGGTATATTCGTGCTGAGAGAATGCAACTTTGTGGTCTTGATTGTAAGATCCGAAGTAGTTTGTCAAGACCAAAGAGGAAGATCCCAGAAAAAACCATGTAGAAGTGCCGATCTCCAGCATGGAACAAGAAGAATATTAGGAAGACTATGTATAGATGGTGTGTGTAGTAGAATATTTCAAATCTCCTCCTCCTTATTTGAGGAAGTGATGTGATCCAGATTACCAGTCCTGTAACAAGAGCAATCTCTCCTGCCAGGTATATCCGTCCTTTTTTCTGCCATCTCCACATCTGTCATTGAAAACTCATAGCAAATTGGATGTTAACAGCAGAAGATACCAAATTCAATCACAAAAATGCAAATTGAACCAGTGAATCAGACTACAAATCTTGTTTCAAGAGGGAAAGCAGAAAGGAAATCGAGCACCTCATCTTGAACATGGTGGCTGACTCCCCAGATGAACAAAGTGCTTGCACCATGAATTGTGGCAAAAAATATCATTGACGTCCCAAGCAATATATGATATCGTACTGAAGCTTCAAACTGGATGCCGATTAACTGGAATATGGGCAAGACCCTCAAAATAGGAAGAAGAAGCATAGCCAGACAGACTTCTGCAAGCAACCCGAATCGGGTTGCCACTCTTAGATACTTGATTTGCCATCTGGAATACAGGTAAACATCAGTAATGGTGTAACTCTTGATTTTTAGTATCCACCAAATGTTATTTAGGATCATTAGAACTCACAAATCTAACTTCAGTGACTTGATTGGCATCAACTTTTTGAAGTCATTGCTGATGCGGGCATAATAAGTCCAAGCTAGAAAGAGCAAAAAGAGAAACACTGCCAGAATCTCCATGCTAGATAAAATTCCCACAAAGCTGTTTACCACCACAGGATTTGAGAAACCGACAGGAGCACTCCTTGCTGGTCTGTCATCCATGTTAATCATAAGAAACAGTGAGCCATTGATTCCTAGAGATCATGATCTAATTTCACAACCATATTACCTAGAGATCATGATCTAATTTCACAATCATATTACCTGCTTCGAGGAGGCTCCTTCGTGACCAAATTCAAGTAAACCACTCCAATTATGGTCAAGGCAATAAGAGGAAATGTGAATACAGCAAAGTTGAGACCTGCAGTGCATTCAGCATTATGCTAATATAAGCTTTGATACCAACATCTGCAATTGCTGATGTTGCCATGCCAGAGAATAAGTGTATATATATATATATATATATATATATATAAGATGATTTATCATCAAGCAGAAACCAATTCAATATATATAAAAGATGAATTAGCATTAAGCAGAAACCAATTCATATGGTAACATACCATAATAGCATTAATATGCCAGAGAATAAGTGTGTAGATTAATATATATATATACATATACATATACATATATATATATATATAAGATGATTTAGCATTAAGCAGAAACCAATTCAGATGGTAACATACCATAATAGCCAAACACTGTGTGCCTAGCACTATCTTCAGCTCCTTTCCATTTTCTTGTCCACAGAGTAGTAGGCTTTAGGAGCCACAGAGCAATCCAACCAGCAAATATTATGATCATCAGTACTTTGAGAAGAGCAAGAAGAATGGCCTTTTTCATGGCTGCCATTAAAGATTGTTGCAAGAGAATGTTTCCTTTTCTGATCTGTATTTCATCAGGTTGAAAAGTATTCCTTATATAAAGAAAACAGCGTGCAATTCACCTTCAAGACCATTAGCAGATTGCACATAGCCCCACCACCTCTCCCAGTTGCCACTCACTTATGATCTGCAATCCCGATTCCATTGCAGTATGATCTGCAATCTCTGACATTGATATATATGTGTGTGTGTGTTTATATGATTTTCAAATTTCAGCAGTCTAATAATATTTTCCACTAAAACAAACACTGGAAGAGGTGTACATCAAGATTTAGATGGATGGAGGTAATGGAAGTAAAGACAAGTGATCTTGATTCTTACATCTGACATCCATGGATTCCATTCATATGAACATTGTCATGAGTTATCCCTTTTTTTGTTGAATGGCAGCTTTACCTTTCTGTTATAATCATCTTTCAACTCTTGACATCAGATAGTGGGCTGCTGGTCCACCCACACTAACTTTAATTTCTTCCATGTGAATCTTCATCTCCGTCCATGATTCTGCTCTGCTCTTGGTCAATGTTGAAATCTTTACAGATATTATACACAAATCACTTGCAAATACAACAATGGTGTGGATCAATTTTCGTGAAGCAGATTAATTCTAAATTTTGGAGGATTTATATGCATGTAAGCTGTGTGGCCCACCTGGAAAAAGAATTTCATGTAAAGTGGGTGGTCGAGTCTTCTATTGATGGCTAGACGGAATGCTCCAAGTGTCGGTCAAAAATGCAATGAATAACAGGGGGGAAAAAACTTAAAGTGTGTTTATAGTATTGTTTTTAACGATATTTCCTGAACACAGAGTTATGTTCAGATTCAACAAATTCCTCACCAAAAATAAAAGAAAATACCAATAAGTTATTTAAACACAAAAAAGTATTATGGTTAACTGTAAGAGTGCATGATAATTATTACAACATTATAAAAAAAAAGAGCTGTTGAGGAATAAAAAATTGTAGCTATTAAGTTTGTCTTAAAATAAATGAGTTGTTAGGATTTTATAAAGGTTAGAAAATTAATTTCTAGGATTTAAAAATTGTGGGTTTAATGAGATCTACACAGAGGCGTGATGTGATGACAAATGACTTGAGATCTATATAGTAAGTCTCGAGTTCGAGTCAGGGCGTGTATCTCTTGTAAAAATCTAGAATAGCCGGGATTTTACTTGCTCATCTGAGCCCACAAAATATATTTTTTAAAAAATAAGATTTTCTCAAATTAAAAAAAAAATATTGTTGGAGATAAAAAAAAGTTCATAAAGTAAGGTATTACCTCGACTGCAAGGGGTAGTTAAAATTTATTCTTTTTTTTTTACTCAACTTTATGCACGCGAGCCTATGGCATCAAAATTTGTTATATAAATATTTGATAAATATTTTATTTTTTTAATATAGAATAAAAAACTCTACGAGAAATAAGTTGTGAGTTATGTTTTGTACGTGGGATAATGTTAATTACTAACAACACTAAGCAGAATTTATCAATTTAAAGCTATTGGTCTTCACTATACTATTAATTTCAAGATATTTCTTGTATGGATTATTTTTTGGCTATCAGGACATAAATGGTGTAGGAAAACTTACTGATAATATAATTATTGTTTTTCATTTAAAAATATATTAAACTAATATATATTTTTTATGTATCAAAATAATCTAAAAATATTAGAAAAAATTATTTAAAATCAAAACAATACTTTTTTTCAAAATTAAAATACAGATCACCAAAAGTATGAGTGAGAATCTCCCCCAGAGAGGGAACGGAGTTAGGCCTGAGGTCAAGCGGGTGCCGACCACTCTGACAACCTTTGCAAATTGTTAATAAATGTTCAAGTGGAAGATTGATATCTGAAATTCTGAATTGCCTCTACAGAAACGTGCTGTAGGAGAAGATAGCACAACAAAAACATAATAATGGAGGTAGGATTAAAAAAACAAAAAAATACTTAACTTTTTTTTTTATTATACAATTTAATGATCAATATATATAAAAACTTAAGAAGTACAGTGTAAAACGAATTTAATAAAAATATTCAAATTAGAATTAGGTTAATTAAAGTTGGTGTTTATTGAATTGAGACCTTGACCAAATATGGTGTACCATCTAATATCATTTTTTTTTCTATCTAACACACTCTTGAAACTAATAAGGATAAAATCAATTATGTTAATTAGCTTAAGTCATCATATAAAAATCATAATTTTTACTTCAATATACATTATGGTTCAAAATATTGTTATCTTATAATTAGTGTAGATAACTAGATGAACACTCTAAAAATAATGTTTTTAGTTTTGAAGAATATTATGTTTATTGTCTATGTAATTTTTGAAAAAGTGATATCAATCTATCTAAAATTATTGATCTTTGAAGATTATGCAAACTTTTTGCTAATGTTAAATATTTTTTTATTGATGATTTACTCCATGTTTGGTTATTAGGAATTAGAGGCTTGAATTCATAATGACATTTTAATTTTTATATTGTGTTTGAAATAGTAATAAGAAATTAGAATGAAATTTAAATTTTAAAAATTTATTTTTTATATTAATAAGAATAATGATTGTAAAATAATTTCACCAATGATATGATAATAAGAATAATAATGATAATAATGACGATGATAGAGAAGAATAAGGACATGAAGGATGACGAGATGATAAGATATTAATAATATTATAGTAGCAACCAATATTTTTTAGAAAAAAAAAATTAATATAGGCACTAACAACTACTATTGCACCATTATTTTTCTATCATCTCTATAAATTTTCTTTTACAACCATCATTATCTTATTTTTTTTAGAAAAAAAAATATTGTCATCATCACCAATGATAATGGTGTTGGTAATGATTAAGATTGTAATGGTAACAAAAATAGATAACATACAATGAATAAAAATAATGTCATTCTAAAAAAATAATTTATGCGTTAATTTTATTTTCACCTAATTTTATTTTCACCTATCCCATTAAAATAAAACTATCTTTAGCTTTGAATCTCATTTCCACTCCATTTCTAAACACCTGTATAAAAGAGGAATAAACTAATATTATCATTCTCATATTTCAATTCTTTGTTAATTATCAAATAGTATCTTAATGTTAAACAAATACAATGCAATGTTGTAAATGATATATAAATATTTCTCCAAGATTAAAATATTATGGGTGTAATTCTTAAGGCATGGTTAATGTTGGGTTTGTTTTAAATTATTTCCCAATGAGAAAATCAATATTTATGTACTTAATCCTTATATAAAAGTCTAAAGTTATCATATTTTAGGGTTAAGGTTTTTTTTTTTTATATATATATAAATATCTTCACTCTCTACACTATGGTGGCTAAATAAAGAAGAGAAAATATGAGTTTTTGATTACTTCGGGATCTTGGACGAGAAATTAATTTTATGTGATACCTAGTAATCTTCTATTTTCTCATACTAAATTTCCTTTGACGTCTTGAGTATGAAATGTGATTAAGTTTCTAAATCATATCAATTTTTTATGTGCTCTTATATGATTGATTATGTTTATTACTATTATTTTCTCTACTTGTCAATTGTTTTAATATTCTTTGGTTATTTATGTAACAAATTATTATTATTATTATTATTGTCTAGTTATTAGTTGGCTTTTGTGATGATGATAAAAGTAACGTTGGCTATGAAGTTTGTTTTAGAGAAATGTCATGGTAAGAGTGAATTCAATACATAGCATATTAAGATTAATGCTTGATTATTTCAAGAAAGTTTATTTAAGAAACTAAAAGGTGTATACACTTTGACTATAAATTAGATTTCTATGAGCATTGTGTTTATGGTAAATATTGCAGGGTGAAATTCAATTTGGAAATTCATCATACTAAAAATACTATATATTATATTCATTCTTAACTCTGGGGTCCATATCTTATTATGTTAAAAGGCGAAGCACAACATCTATTTAAATGTATTAATGATTACTCAAAGAATATTTAGGTGTATTTTCAAAAAAAAAAAAAAAAGAGTATATGCCTCTCACTTTCAAATAGTGGAAAATTTTGATTGAGATGTAGATTAGTAAAAAGATAATGCACTTCAAAACTTATAATGATTTGAAATTTTGCTTAGGTAAGTTTGATGAGTGCTGCAAGAATAAAGAGATTGTAAAACATCATATTTTCAAGAATACATATATCAAAATAGAGTTATAAAATATACGAGCAAGACACTCTTGGAAAAAGCATGTTGTATGCTCTCACAAGCTAGATTATCAAAGGTCTTTTAGGCTAAAACAATTAATAGGGCTTGTTATTTGATAAATAAATCTTTAACATTAGTTTTAGAGTTAAAGAATCTATATGAGGTATGGTCCGATTCTTCTATTAGTTAGTCTCAATTGGGAGTATTTAGTTGTCTTTATGCTCATGTTACTAAAGATAAACTTAGGTCGGGAATGAGAAAATATATATTTCTAGGTTATGTATCTAAGGTGAAGGGATATCAATTGTGTTTTATTGATCCTAAGTAACCTAAGTTTATTACTAGAAGTGTTGTGATCTTTAATGAGTGTTATGTTATTAATACTAAGATCCACCATGCCACTAACAAACATGTGGATCTTGAGGTTAGAACTTTAGAGACAATGCAAATGATGTTTTATCTTGGCTTATCGAGGAAGTGGTACATGATATTATTGTTAAATATACACTTAGAAAACAACCTTATAATATTGTTGTAAGAAAACAAGTAAAAAAATTAGTTAAGTATAGTTATGTTAATGTAGTTAGATGTACTATGATAGAATCAAACATATTAATACTATGTATCACTTCATTCTATATACTATTTCAGAGGATGTTGTATTAATGAAGAAGATTATTACAGATATGAACATTGGAGACATGTTGATGAAGCTTATCTCTATTATCAAGTTCAATCATTTCTTGAACTTGATTTGTTTGTCCAGTACTTGAAAGATGCGATCATAGAAGAGTTCAAGTTTTGTAAGCTGCTCAATTAAGATGAGTTAGAGATTTATTAGACAAGCACAGGAGAACAAGTGAACCTGTACAAGCTGGAATTCTGTAACCAGGTCCAGATTCTTGTATTGTTCTCGGGGCCAGTCTTTGAATGACTTTGTTTAACACCGGCAAAGCTGCTTAAAATAGTTAAATCACCAGAAACTATATCCTACTAAGATGGCTGAGCTGTGCAGCACTTATGGAATAGGACAGAATGCTGCAACGAGGAATAGACACCACACCCGTTTTGCCTACACGAAACAATCAATAGAATGAAGAATCATCTTTTCCCATCTAATGGGTTGGTACAAAAAGTGATGTCTTAGGATCAAAAATAGAAAAAAAGCAGATCAATTATTTAGGAACCTTGTTATAAGACCTCAATATTCATGTAAAATTTTGATAAAATTTGTTAAAAGCCTAACAGCAGGTCAAAAAAAGACTCTAGTGATTTCAAATGTTAGGAATAATACAGTAGATGCATCTTCCCCGAACAAGGTTAATCCTAATGACTAGAAAATGGAGGAGGGGAAAGCAAAAATTTTCTTTTTCTCTGAAAAAAGGCTCTTAAGAAAAGATCAATGGTCTCATGTCACATATCCAATAGCCTACAAAACTTGACAAAAAAGAATCTGCTTTTCATCTTTTCCTTTTATTCTGTGGCCGTGAGAGCAACGACCATTTCCATTATAACTGTCATTATTTAACCAGAGCAAAAACCTTGTTATCTTCGCTCTAAAAAAGACCAGCTATCTCTGTCAAACAATTTATGTTGTTTATTTCTCTCTAATCTATGCATGTGTAATAGAAAGCGCGAGGGAGAAGTATGGAGGAAGAGAAATACTTGCCCATGTCGCCCGAAATTGTGGAGATAGGAGAAGATATCAAGACTGTTACTAACAGCATAGATGGAGTCAATCATGATGTTTATGTAGCTGTTGGTAAAAATGACATGGATGTGCTGAAGTGGGCTCTAGATCATGCTGTTTTACCTGGTGCTCGAGTTTTTCTAGTCCATGTTTTCCCTCCTCTGACATATATTCCTACACCAGGTAAAACTTCATGTTCTACTTCTTATAGAATCCATTATCAAGTTTAGAGGGATTAAGTTCTTGCTGTTCTGAGGAAGGAAAGATGTTTATGCTTCTAACAGCAGCACATCTGATCAACTAAAATTGTGAATATCTGCAGCTCAACAGGTTACACTACTCAATGTAATGATAATGCTAGCTAGCATAACTAAGTGATAGGGATATTGTTCTGATTTTTTAAAATCATAACTTTGGAATTATTGAGTCCCTACTTAGAAGCCCTTCTTATGCAATTGACCATTTATGAAGATGACTTGAATGAACTTTTTTCCAGAATTAATGCAGGGGAAATTTGATTATGCAAATCAGACTTTGGAAATATCGTGTGGAACACCATATTCCTATCCGATTAAGAAGAAAACTACTGAAAGCTGTGTTAATTAACTCTTAACAGGATTTATTTTCCCTTAATGCATTGATGATTTGAATAGTTAGAGATCATAAATAATGCACTAGATAAACAAGTAGGGTGATTTCTTCACTTGCCACTCCCCAGTCCAGTAGCACATATCAGGTTTAAGTAATATTTTGCAGTGATTTAAGCCTTTCTGATTGCTTGTTGACAGTGGGAAGACTATCTAGGAGCCAATTGAGCAGAGATCAAATGAGATTTTACATTAATGAAGAGAATAACAGAAGAAGGAACCGTTTGGAAAAATACATTAGCCTGTGTGCCGATGCCAAGGTGCAGATACTTAGCGGCAACTCATCGTTGCTACTCAGTGACACATGTCAATCACAGAAAGCATGATAAATATGATCAGAACTTCTTTCATGTGACAGGTGACAGTGGATACAATGCTCCTGGAGAGCAATTTGACTGCCAAGGCTATTCTAGAGCTCATTCCTGTTCTCAACATTAGACACCTTGTCATGGGAACTAAACGCTTACCTCGCTCAAGGTACATATTCTTGTTTTCTATGCAGCCCTCGTGACATATTTCTTGAGTTTTCTGAGATTTGAACAATCTAGATCAAGGTTGTCAATTACGTTTTGGTTGTTGCTTCGTTTTTTTAATTGGAATGGAATATTTTGGTTTCGGAGCGTTTCGGCACACCGTTTCAGGGTTGTATTGTAGTGCCCAGTAGTTAACATATACTTCACAAAGAGGAAAGAAAACTTCTCTTCAAAGTTAAATCAACCAGACATAATCAGCAAAAACATTCCACGCTGATAACTAAACCAAGTGATTAGTACAGCTCCACGCGACACAATCACATACTTGCAGAACTTAATTTTCAACGGTTCATTTAAGGATTTCACTTCCATCCTTACAGGCTACTGAGGAAAAAGTTGCCAAAAGGAGAATTTGTGAAGAAGAATGCACCAGACTATTGCGAGGTTAGTATTATTCGAGAAAGCAAGAAGATTATGGATGGTCAGCATGGGATAGAGCCGGTTTCATCCTGTCCCCAGAGACCTGACGTTATCCGCAGCTCTGAAAAGAAGTTTTTCGAGCTTGCATGCTTTTCAGGCAGGCTGAAGTGAAGATTATACGTTGATCAAGTGGATATTGTATGTAAAAGAAGCAGTATAGTATTTACTTGTATCGTTAAAAATACTTGAAGGCTTGAAGCTTTTTCTTTTTCTTTTTCTTTGGATAGAGAGAGCTTGTGAGAAGACTTGAAATGGGATTCTGAAGCTATAAATATGGATAATGATATTATCCCACTAATCTCATGCAAAAGATGCCGGTTTTAAAAGGGATTACCATTGCTTTCATTTAATGATCTTCCTCTCGATTTCGGTTTCTGCCAAGAAATGATTGTTGTTGTTTCATCCATTTTATTTTAAAACTATAGTATATCCAAGATATTGTTGACTTAGTCGATCCAAACTTGAACTCAATAGTTCTTGTTAATAATTTTGGTTGATTTAATGATTTATTTTTCTCGGATCTAACTTCATTAAGACTTGATCATTGACCCTTTGAGGTTTTTTTTTTTTTCTTTTAAATAACTTTATTTCGACCCAACTCTTATTTTTGTTTTAAAACTATGGTCTCAACCAATTTATAGTATCATGGTTATGAAAAAATGAAGCCAAAAACTCATGATGCAAACATTTTTTAGTTCAACTTTATTAAGCCAAAAACTAACCCTATGTTAATTTCAGTGTATGTACTCGTAACATATAAATACAAGAAAATTAAAAACAAATGTAAAGCAAACCAATGGGCTCGTACAAAATAAATGAATAAAACTACGGGTGGAAGTTACATCACTCACAGATATATTCTTTCATATTTATTTATGAGCTTCTCATTGGTACTTTTCTCTATTATGTAAACTAATGCATGCAAGTTACAATTTCCTGCATACTATGCAGGCTTGATGCATCATGATTTTATTATGCATAAAACATATTTGAATGAAAAAAATCATAAAAAATCATAGTTTTTGTGTTAATCAGTCGACCGGTTCAAACACAACTAGATCAATTGGATGCCTGTTTCAGTAGATATATATGTGTGTGTGTGTGTGTGTGTGTGTGTGTGTGAGAGAGAGAGAGAGAGAGAGAGAGAGAGAGAGATTTATCAATGTACTATGTTATTTTAACATTTAATTTAGTTAATGATTTAGAGAGTTAATAAATTTATATTTTTAACAAAATTTGGGTAGAGTTTCTCCTATTATACTATATGTTAAGGAACCATCTCATCTAAAAACTTAACTTGTTAGGTATGTTCCCAGAATATAATTTATATTATTCTCTAACACCCTTCTCAAGTGAAAGCCCTTTGAGCTTAAAACTTGCATAGACCTACATTACTTTGAGCTTGATTTTTATCAAATAGAATGGGGGTGGTGAGATTCGAACTCGTGATCGCTGGGTCAACAAGACTCTGATACCATGTTAAGAAATCATCTCATCTAAAAACTTAAGTTGTTAGGTAAGACCCCATAATATAATTTATATTATTCTTTAACACTATATACTAAAAGAGATAAGTGATTCACTATGCACTGTGAGTGTTTTCACTGTGAATTCCAATAATAGTTTTGGGTCGGTTTAGTTTTTGGATGTTTGGGTTGGTTTAGTTTTAGGTGTCTGGGTCACGGTTTTTTTGAATTTTTATATTTTTTACACGGTAAAATAATCATTCTACCCTCACAAAAGATAAAAACCAAAAGTTATTAGAGGGGGTGTCACTATAATGTCACATTCCATTGCATAGAAAAATAACCATTTTATCCTCTAAAAAGACAAAAATCAGGGGTTGCCTACGGGGTGTTTCAGATATTTCACATTTTTTTTTAAAAATATCTAAATATTTATCTACCCCCAATAAGACAAAATAGAAGATTTGGTTGTAGGGGTGTTTAAGTAATTTTTTTTTATTTTTTTATTTTTTTATGCCGAATACTGTGTTAGCGCCTGACACACATGCTGACAGTATTCGGCCTCCCGCACCCTTCGGGCGGCGCGTGCAGCGTCTTCTAGTGGTAAAAATATTCATCCAACGTCTCACTTGATGCGCCACCATATACTCTTTATCATGGTGAGGCGTGTGGCCGAACATGGTGGATGGATTTGTGGCGATGGTCAATTGAACTTTTTTTGCCCTTTTTCTCTCTTCTGCATGCTAAATTGCACGACAGACCCCCTATGTTTATGATATTTTCAGTTTAGTCCCTTATCTCTTAATTGTTTTGTATGGTCCTAATTTTTGTTATATAGTTTTGATTTGTTTTTAATTGTGTTTTTTTTTTATTAAAATTGATTATATATAACGTTTTCATTTCAATCCTTATTCCTTTAATTTTGGCTTTGGTTTTTAATCCTTTAATATTTTCGGTACAAAAGGTTTGATTTTTTCAATGTTATAATTTGATTGAAATTGATAATATATTTGATTTTTATTTCGGCCCTTATATTTTTAATTTTTTTATTTTAATTCCTTTATTTTTTTATATTTCTCAAATATTCCCTATTTTTGTCCATGTTTATATCTATATGCTCTTAGCTTTGTTTTTTTTTTTTTTTAATTCTTATTATTTTCTCTTTTGTTGAGGTAGTATTTTTTTTGAAAAATTTAGTTTTTAAATTTTAGTTTGTGTTTATGATCATTTGAAAATTGATATTTATTATTTTTTCCCCTTTGTTCTTTCTTTTAGTTTCTTTATATTTTAAATTCAAATGATTTTTTTCAGCTAATAATTTTTTTTTCTTTTTTATCATTATTTTATTTTTTTGTTTGCTCTTTTGTTAAAGTTTTTAGGGTTTTTTTTATTCTTTGATTTTTTTTTCATTATTAACGCGATAATAATAATAATAATAATAATAATAATAATAATAATAATAATAATAATAATAATAATAATAATAATAATAATAATATTTTTTGTTGCTTCCTCTTTTGTTAATATTTTTGATTTTTTTTTCCTCGAGATAATTAAATAATTTTTATTGTTTTAGCAGTAATAGTAATGATATTTTTAGATGTTAAGGCTTCAATGTTGCTATTGTTATAATATGGTGTGCTGACGTATTTCATTATATCAAACCTTGCATGTATAAATATTATATTTTACTTTTGAACTAGCAAAACCTATTGATTGCGTCAATCCTAATAATTATAAAAATTGTTTGTTCAACCCGTAATGTAGTGCGAGCAATCTAACTAGTATATAAACTATATCTAAATTCTAGTTCTACTTAAAAAACCTTGCAAAAAAAAAAAAAAAAACAATAACCAAACTCAACAAATTTTCACCAAACTGAATAAATTCTTATATTTTATAATTACAAGTAGATTGAGAAGTGCAAAAATAAGAAAAACATATATACATACAAAAAAATCTAAAATACTTCAATAGTACACCACTCATGTATTTAAAATACTAAATTATATAAATATAACTAATATATTTATAATATATTTATATCTATGTCGTTTATTAGATCATTTAAGCTTATCAATAATACAACTGGTTCTTGCATTTGCCTGAGTGACTTCATTCTTTGTCGTGACATTATCAAGAGTTAAACTCTTTTTAAAGGTCTCAAGCTCATTGTAACAAATATTGAACCACCAAGATTTATAGGTGTAACTTTCAATTTCATCCTCATTATTACAAAGCACCAATGCAACCTCTCGAAGCATGAAACCAATAAAATTCTAATTTTAAATTAGAAAATATGTACATAAGGCCCAACATTTAACATATATTAATTATATAAAAAAAAAAATTACTTACTATATTGATTTGTACTACATATATCAAGGTGAGAAGACTTGCTCGGAATCCATAGTAGTGATCTTATATTTGATACTCATATGTCAAATTAAATACTCCTTACTTATAATTACTCGTAATTATTATTTTTACCCGTGAAGGTATTTAATGCCAAAATAACTACCAAGAATCAAACTAAGGCTTTCAATTGATATTGTGATACCATTACTTTTAAAAATATCTTTTTTATTTATAAATGTATAAAAATAATATTTTATTTTATTTTTAAAATTATTCTTGATACTAAAACATCTAAACAATCAAATAATAACAATAATAATAATAACAATAATAATAATAACAATTTAATGCAAAAAAATTATTTGTTTATTAAAAAACACTATCAAAATACTTGGATGCGGTTGACTAACTAGTTCAAGAATCCAAGCACTTGTATCTTTATGGGAACAAATTTTTAATCCCCAATCCACTAAAATAAAGCCTGCAATTAAAGTCATGGATGCAACTGTGACGCAATTTCTCAGCTGAAAGCCTGAAACATTTACACATTAACAAAACATAAAGACTTGACGGATGATTTTTCATCCTCAAACATTAATAACCTTCGCTGGGAGACGACCTGTCATTCATCTTAACGATCGTTGTTGAGTCGACTTGTAGTTTACAGACCGAAAAGCGGTTGCTTTAAAAAGTAAATACTGACAATTTTTTATTATTATTTCCCGCGATCTTATAAATAAAAAACTTCAATCTTCTTCTTCACTTGCCCCCCAAAATTAGAAGAAAAATCGAATAAACCCTAGCTAAGCCAGTAAAGCAGAAATCGAATCCGCTGCCAGTGATGAACCCTTACGACAACCGGTACACCGACCCCGAATCTTACCGTCACCGTCGCAGGCATTTCTATTCTCTCTCTGTTTCAATCTAATTTCTCTTTTTTATTTCTGCTCTTAGGTTTCATTTAAAAAAAAAACTGGATTCTTTTGTCAATCGGTTCTCTTTTCAGTGACTTAATGGGCCAACAGACACCAGTGGGGTCCACTTACGGACGCGGTGGACCTGCTCTTTATGGAAATGGAGGTGGTCCTCTGCCTCCGTCGTTTGCGAGTAGAGGAGGTCCTGCTCCAGTTGGTGGAGGTTATCCTGCGTTTGATCCCCCTGCTAGTGGATTCAGTGTTGGACGAGGCGGTGGTGGAGGAGGAGGAAGGGGAATGGGGTTCAGTGGTGGCCGTGGATCTAGTTTTTATACCGGGGATAGAAGAAATGATGCTGTTCGTGGGAGAGGCTGGAATTCTGGTTCTTTTCGTGGTGGTGGCCGTGGTGGGAGGGGGTATGGTGGTGGTGGAAGAGGAGGGGGGCATGGAGGAGGAGGTTCAAGAGGAGAATTGGATAATATTTCACTTCCAAGGCAGGATTTTGGGAATTTGGTCCCTTTCGAGAAGAATTTTTACTTTGAGAATCCTTCGATTAGGGCTATGTCTGAACATGAAGTGGTGATATATCGTACAAGAAGAGAGATTACTGTTGAAGGCCATGATGTGCCTAAGCCTATTCGCCTGTTTCATGAGGCCAATTTCCCTGGTAATTCAATCTTTTCACATCAATGCTAACATGGTATATTTTGAAAATTGTGTTTTGTTCGACTGATTTTTATGGTTGTCTGCCGTAGATTACTGCTTACAGGTGATTGCTAAGTTGGGTTTTGTTGAGCCAACACCAATCCAGGCTCAAGGGTGGCCAATGGCTCTAAAAGGTAGAGATTTAATTGGCATTGCGGAGACCGGTTCTGGTAAGACATTGGCATACATGCTACCAGCTTTTGTGCATGTTGCTGCTCAGCCTCGATTGGGTTAGTATTGATTGCCTTGATGGTTAAGTTGGATTTTTGAAATTGCATTATCATATTTAGTTGTGTGGTATTTATTGTTTATTGCCGTTTAGAACAAGGTGATGGTCCGATTGTGTTAGTTTTAGCACCTACAAGAGAGCTGGCAGTTCAAATTCAAGAGGAAGGTTTCAAGTTTGGTTCACATGCTAATATTAGGAGCACTTGCATATATGGTGGTGCTCCCAAGGGACCCCAAATTCGTGATCTCCGAAGAGGTATTTTACTATTTTTGTGTAGTTTCTATGCTATTAGCAAATATAATCAGATTCAGATTGGTGAAGGGTGGTGATGATTCAAGATCTGTCTTATGTCAGGTGTTGAAATAGTCATAGCTACCCCTGGTCGACTAATAGATATGTTGGAAGCTCAACACACAAATTTGCGAAGAGTCACATACCTTGTGTTGGACGAGGCTGATCGAATGTTGGACATGGGGTTTGAGCCTCAAATTAGGAAAATTATATCTCAAGTAAGCATCAATACTTAGCTTCATCTTTTAATATGATGGCCTTACAAAGTAAGGATTTTTAACAAGTTTTTTTTAATTTAACTAATTCAACTCCTGATATTCCTGTAATCACCAAATAAGTTAACTTTTGGCTTGGAGCTTTGAAGGTAGTCATGTTAATGTCTTTAAACATTTAAAGATCTATTTGTCTGCTAGTGTATTTGAACATGCTAATGTGACTTTTGCCTATAGATTGAACTGCATTGTTAGCATGGGATCTGGTGTCATTTTCTGTCTAATCTCGATCTTCACACAAAATTGACACTGAATAACTTGGATTTTTAAAAATATTTTTACTGAACTAAATTGAGTGTTGGCGGGATAATGAATTTTGTAAGTAAGGAATTCATGCTGAACTGAATTGTATATTTTGCCAGAATGCCAGCCCAGAAACTGTTATTAGAATGGAGTTTCACCAGTCAGGAAATCCTTTGACACTGAATTCTAAGAGGTCTATTTTTGTTGCAGATTCGACCAGATAGACAGACATTATATTGGAGTGCAACATGGCCCAGGGAGGTTGAAATTTTAGCTAGGCAGTTTTTGCATAACGCATACAAGGTCTTAGTTTTTGCTGTTCTCAATTACTGTCATATAATTGTTTTGACTTTATTATGGTCTGCTTTTATTAGACATGTTCACCCATTATTTGAGAATTTTACTGTGTTTAGGTAATCATAGGATCGTCAGATTTAAAGGCAAACCAATCAATAAACCAAGTTGTTGAAGTTGTCATGGACATGGAGAAGTACAATAGGTTTGTCATGTCAGCTTGCTTCAGAGTAAAATTGATCTCTTAGTATGTTGAAATAGATGCTTTATTATGTCTTATCTGTGCAGGCTGATCAAATTACTGAAAGAAGTGATGGATGGAAGTCGGATTCTGATTTTCATGGAGACAAAGAAAGGCTGTGACCAGGTTACAAGGCAGTTGAGAATGGATGGATGGCCAGCTTTATCCATCCATGGTGATAAAAACCAGGCTGAAAGGGATTGGGTCCTGGCAGAATTCAAAAGTGGCAGAAGTGCGATAATGACTGCCACTGATGTTGCTGCACGGGGTCTTGGTAGGATCTTTATGTGTTGGAGTCCTAGGTCTATTTGCTTCTGTCTAGAAATATGAAGATAGGCAAGTCGGCCGGCTGCTATCCAGTTTTCCCTGAATATAATTTGTGGTATGGGTGCAAGGCAAGCTGTCAATATGCATACTCACCTGCTGATTGCTGTACTAACTTGTAAGCTTGGTTCTGTACTTCAAAGGGATTTTAAAGATGGATTGAGAGGCATGTTGGTTTCTCATATTCACTAGAATATCCCATAAGTTTGCCTTGCTTGGAGCTACTGCAATTTTACAGCTCATGTTACATGGACACAGGGAGCACTGTCCATTGGTATTGTGGACAGCAGTTTAAGATTTAGTGGAGTCTGTTTATCATGGAGATGTCGTTATATGTGGGCTGTGGAAGTTGCATTTCTGTTTTTGCATGGAAGTAATAATCTAGAAATCTGGATTTAGTGAAGCAGTAATTTGCATGAATTGCCTAATATGACATGGCTCCAACTAACAGGTGTCTACGTAACATGTTTGCAAGCAATTGTTGCCCATCCACAGTTATGAAGCTGGTTTATCTTGGCAGCCGGGTTGACTGACATGGTTATTAGATTGTTGGATGTGAATATAGTGGCGGCGAAGCTGCTACTTATCCCTGCAAGGTTAAGGTGGGCACATTTATTTCATGAATGTGTTTGTCTTAAATTGATCACTTGGATGTTAGGGGTGCAGGGATAAGGGGGTGCCTGAAAGATTCTCAGGCTGTGAATCAGGTGTCATAGTGGCTAAAAAACTTCATAAACTAGGCATGCTCATCCTAGGAGGTTTAGGTCCAGAGTTTTATTTAGCTATCTATTCTGAAGCTTGATAGCTTTAATTCTGAGATTGAGAATCCTGAAAGCAGAGTTATCTTTTGATCAAGGGTCAGAGAATATCTACAATTTGTGCAAATGATCTCAAGTAGAATGAACCACCCTTCGCATCTGCGTCTGTCATGTCCTATTGTCCTACACTTATGTGAATGTAGTGAACTTTATGTATTAATTCTTTTCGCTTAACTTCTACTCCAATTCTTGTAGATGTGAAGGACATAAAATGTGTGATCAACTATGATTTTCCTTCCAGCCTCGAGGATTATGTTCACAGGATAGGCCGAACTGGTCGTGCTGGAGCTAGGGGAACTGCCTTTTCCTTTTTCACAGAATCAAATGCAAAATTCGCCAGGGGACTTATTAGAATTCTGCAAGAGTCGGGACAGATTGTGCCTCCAGCATTATCTGCTTTGTCTCGGTCTTCTGGTTCTTATGGAGGTAAAAATATATGGATTTGTTAGTCTGGCTTGAGTGCAAGGGTCTATTCAAGGATTATGAATCTCTATCTATTTCTCTTGTTCATAGGTTCTTCAGGTAACTTCCGTTCCAGAGGACGAGGGGGCAGCTTCGGCAACAGGGGTTCGATTTCTGGATCTAATACTGTGCCTATTGGTGGTCGGAGACCTTGGTAATTTAATGAACAATTGCAGCTTCTCCGGAGTCTACCATATGTTATGGAAAACCATCTGTGTGGTGGTTGCTGCTGCCTTGGTGTTGATCGTTTGTTTTGACGTGAGGGGCTGAAAAGTCATAGTATGAATGCCACGTCTCATTCAGTTTAGGAATTCATGTTTGGAAAATTCATAAGCATGTGATTGTAACTTAGGTTGCGTGACTTTATGAACACAGTTGCCTAGGCTCTTTGTTGTAGTTGATAAAGTCTTGATATAATCCATGCCAATATAGGTGGCCAAAAATGATAGAACTTTGTGTTTTCGATGATGGTAAATTTCTTTTAAAAGCAGAAAAAATGATTTATTATATATATATATAATAGTATTTGGGTAGTAGATCTTTGAATAGATATTCAAAATATTTGATTAAATTTTTATTTAATTTATAATAAATAAAATATTAATGTAGTAGAAACACGATTATAAATATATAACATAATCCCTAACCACATTTTTATTTTTATTTTTCCAAATTCGAAAAGCTATCCAGAAAGATCCTAAAAGCAAAGTAGATTAGTATTGTTTTTGTTTTTGAAAATGATTTTAATTCAGAATTGTATTAAAATAATATTAAAAAATATATATATTATTTTGACATCAATACATATGAAAATAATATAAAAACTTTTAAAAAAATTAATTTAAAATATAAAATATTTTTAAAAAAATATATATTTTTAAAATACAATGTCGGCATTAATATCTTGTGAGCTTTTAGGGGTCTATGAATGACCAAAAACAAAAGAACAATATCTTTAAAATAGAATCATATTATTTATTTTTAATAATGTTTTATGTTGAAAAAAAAGAATATTATAATTTTTTTTTAGGGTTAGATGAGTGAGCATTTATTTTATTTAAAAAAATATATTATTTAGATATTTTCTAAAAAAGCAATTTCAACTCTATTTTAAAACTAACCTTACATATTATGGCATGGAGAAGACAAGAGTTTTTCGTTCTCCCAAAACCCTTCTCATGTTTGGGGAAGCAAAAGCACCGAAGCCCAATAAAAAATGAGGCTCCCACAAGAACAGCAGAAATACTTTATTTTTTTTATTTTTATTATCGGTTTGTACTTCAGTCCTTCAAATCCAGGGGCATGCTGCCCATTGTTTCAACTAGAAAACACAACTGTTCTTATAAAGTGATTTTTATCTAATAGGGGTCAGCTGATATTTCACAATCGGGAAGATCCAAGCTTTGAACAATGATTTCCAGAGCCTCAGACTTTGAAATAGTTTATCTGTAATTTCAACCTTTTAGTCGTCACTAAGCATTGTCTCATTAGACGACATGAGAAGAGAAATGAAAAAAGTTAATTAGCAATGTTGGATTGTCAACTTTCCTAGATATGAAGTCACTCCTTATTTTCATGATATAAAAATATTTGATTTTTATTAATTAATCTTTTTAAATTATTTTGATATATGACATAAGAAATATATTTTAAAAATAAAAATATATATTATTTTAATATGTTTTCAAACAAAAACATATCTTAAAAAATAACCACTTCAACAAAATCAAATCCACTATAAGTGCCCTTTATACTTTAGAGTCCATATATATGTCTTAATCATTGCATTGCATTGCATAAAATATGACCACTTGTTCCTTTCTTTTTATTTCTTATTTTTTTAATATATCAGAGTTGTCAAGTACTGTATTAGCCGGTGACTGAAAAGCCTATACTGATGTTTTGCCCTATTGTGTTTTTGGCGTGGTTTGGAATTCAACGACGACGTTTTATGATTTGTTTTTTTTAAAAAAATATTTTTTTTATATTCTTATATCGTTTTATGTAAGATATTAATTTTATAAATAAAAAAATACTATTTTACAGTTATTATTGTACTTGTGCTGTGTAGCCCGCTCCCACCTTTTTTTTTGTTAGGGATAAATATTAGCGACTCTTATATAATACAAGGTTAAAATTTATATATGCAATGGTAGAGTATGAACTGAAATTTATAGTTTTTATTAGTTAATTGATTTATGTTGGGCTATCAATCCAATAAAAAAATATTAGCTAAAAAATTATTTAGTCATTATCAAAATGTTTTTATAGCGGCAAAAGTTTTAAATTTAAATTTAAATTTTTAAATGTAAGTTTACTAAAATTGAATAAGGTTTATATGCACTGATAAATATATAACGAATTGATATTGGTAACTATAAACCAAGTCACAAAGCTAAGAGATAGATGTAGATTAAAATTTTGTAGGGAGTTTTATTTTTTTATTTTTTATTTTAATTAGTAAAATTTTCTTATATAAAATATTAATAATCTAAATTTCATTAAAAACATTATGGCTAGTATATATCCCTTTTTTAGTATTAATATTTGCTATCACTATAACAAGATTTTTATTTCATTTATTTAATAAAAAATAAAAATAATTTGAAGAAATACCGAAAATTAACACATTGTAAATGTAAAAAAGTTAGGCTTTCCAAGCTCTAACAATTATACCCCTAAATTATACAAATATCGAATTAAAAAATTATATTTATTTTTGTCATAAATCTTTTTTGCCTCTCCAAACATGTTATATTTGGATTGGTGGATGATACACATGTTGTGTCATAAATACATAAACGAGGATTTAAGTAAATAATCGTTTTATTGCAGTTCCATGCAACCACGGGAAAGGCAAAAAGCAGAAAAGGAAGGAAAAGATAATGAGAGAGAGAGGGAGAGAGAGACCAGTCGGAAGATGATGACCAGAAATCTAAAAGGACAAAGCTACAAAAGAAGTAGGTGAGATATAAGTCATAAAATTAAGAGGAAAAAGAAATTGATCGACGTGACTCTTCATGAAATCAACTTTCTTTTTGCTTATCAGAAACCCACAATAATCTTATGAAAAGTTTGAAAGTTTCAACTTTGGGATGGTCTCATGAAGTCAGTCCAGCAGCACTTGTAGCAGAAAGGATGGTAGGGAAAGAATCATATAGTAAATGATCCACTACTAAGATTTTGAGACTAAAAGATTTATTCTTTTTAATATTTTATGTTCAAGTCATGTGATTGCTAATATAATAATTACTGGAAGTATATAAACCATTAACTTAGAATTTATAAGATTAGTTAAGATAAACGATCCGAAAATCCATGTTCATACAAAAAAAGTTAAACAAGTAGGGACCATTTTGTTGCTAGGTCGTAGTCCTGGGTACCATTATCTCCATCAGGTCTGACTAGATTTTCCATGAGATTGAAGTCACTCGACCCAATATATATGAAGAGTTCATGCTTTCAAATCCCAGTAGTTTGACTAATGGAATCATATCATGTTGGGGGCTCTATAATCCTTTTTCAATGTGTTGTAATTTCACTGAGCAACTGTAAATTAATTCTAACAATTAAATAAAAACTAATTGTTCAAGGACACAAAATGATATTATAGGTTCAAGTGCATGATCCGTTGACCTTGGAAGGAGGTTTGTCATGCTAATCTTAACTAGCTCATCCCTTAATATCCATATTACATGTATGATGTGCTGACTTGGATCAGCCCATACTAGGTTTTTTTTTTACCATGTTTGTCCTTCTCATGTTATCATGATATATTATACTATATATTAAAAGAGATTATGATTCAATTACTGTGAACTGTGAGACAAATCACTGTGTATTACAATAATATTATTCTGTTTTCAGGTCGTTTGGTTTGTTCGATAAGCCAGATTATTGCTTTTTATTTATTTTTCACTATAAAATATAAAAAAAAAACCTGTAGCTTAGTAGATAAGGTGTCTGTTTTCTAAGCAGGTTCATTGGTTCGAACTGCACCCGACCTTTTATGCGTCTTTTTTTTCCTCTTCAATTCCTTTCACTCCTTATGATTATGATTTCTGTATATTGAGGAGGTTACCGATTCAATTTTTTCATCCATTCTTTGTAGCTATGAATGATAATGTCCTGGCATTATCATTTTTATTTACTGCTTATATTTTTTTTATTTTTTTTTCTTTTTAACTTATACATTTTTTTTGTTCTTTTTTTAGTTGTTTTTTTTATTAGCTTTGTATATATATATATATATATATATATATATATATATATATATATATATATATATATATATATATTCCTGTCAAATTATTTTTTTAGCTAATAATTTTATTTTATTTTCATTTTTTGTTTGCTCTTTTGTTAAATTTATTGACCTTTTTTTTTCTTTGATTGATTTTTCCCCCATTATTAACGCAATAATAATAATAATAATAATAATAATAATTTTAGGTTTTTTTCTTGCTTCCTCTTTTGTTAATGTTTTTTATTTTTTTCCTCGGGTAATTTAATAATTTTTATTGTTTTAACAATAATAGTAATGATATTTTTAGATGTTAAGGCTTTTCAATATTCTTATTGTTATAATATGGTGTGTTCATGTGTTTCATTATATCAAACATTGCATGTATAAATGTTATACTTTATTTGATTTTTTTCATTTGATTGAAATTGATAATATATTTGGTTTTTGTTTTGGCCCTTATACTTTTAATTTTTGATTTTAATTTCTTTAATTTTTTATAGTTCTTAAATAGTCTATATATTTGTCCATGTTTATATATATATGTTCCTTTAGTTTTTATTTCTAATTTTTATTATTTTCTATTATGTTGAGATAATATTTTTTTCAAAAATTTTATTCTTAAATTTTAGTTTGTGTTTATGATCATTTGAAAAATGATATTTTTTTTTCCTTTGTTTTATCTTTTGGTTTTTTATTAGTTTTTTTATTTTCACATCAAATGATTTTTTTTAACTAATAATTTTTTGTTGTTGCTGTTTTGTTAAAGTTTTTGGGTTTTCTCATTCTTTTATTGAATTTATTTTTCCATTATTCATGCAATAATAATAATAATAATTATTATTATTTTAGTTTTTTTTCTTGCTTTCTCTTTTATTAATGTTTTTGAGTTTTTTTCTCCTCGGAATAATTTAATAATTTTTATTGTTTTAACTATAATAATAATGATATTTTTAGATGTTAAGTTTTCGATGTTGTTGTTGTTATAATAGGGTATGTTGACGTGTTTCATTATATCAAACCTTGCATGTATCGATATTATATTTTATTTTTGAACTAGCAAAATATATTAAATGTTTCAATCCCAACATTATAAAAAATATTTGTTCGGCCCGCAACGTAATGCTGGTAATTAACTAGTTTTTTCTATTTGTTATCATTGTTCTTTTTTCTCTCTCGTATGATTTAAATGAAGTCAACTTATTTAAGTGATAAAGACTATAACCGAGTAACGAGATGTTTTTAAGAAAGAAAAAAAATATTTGCTATATTTTCATATTTTATACCTACAACGTAGCAAAATAACCATTCTAGTGTGTGTGTGTGTATACTAGTTATTTACTCACATTTTGTCGCAATCAGAATTTTTTTTTTCAACACAAAATATTAAGAGTGCAATATTTTTTCTATAATACTATAAATTTGGACAAAAATAATAAATTTATGCAGAATTTTTATAAAGCACGAGGTTCCAATAAAATATATGAATTTTAAATTGATATAAATTTATTTTTTTAATTATCATTGCCATTAAAAAAGCAAGAAGATTCTGATACAAGAATCATGGAATTCAATGTATTAGGATCAATTCATTTCTAATTTAATTTAAATTAAACACAATAATAAAATATAAATTGTGTAATCACCAAAAATAACTAAACAACAAAAATAAATTGTTGATTTTCTATTTATAAAGAAAGTAAACGTCATTGAAAACTAATTGCAAAGGTACTATCATTATCATGACCATAACAATTAAAATTATCATTATCATTATTGCCTAAATAATGATAATTATTAAATTTCCCTGAGAAATAAAAAAAAAAAGCAAAACACTTTTACAAAAGAGTAAACAAGAAAACAATTAAAAAACAATAACTAGATTATCATTATTATTGCGTAAACAATGAAAACCATAAAATTATCTCAAAGAATAAAAAAAAAACTTCAACAAAAGAGCATCTAGAAAAAAAAAAAGACAACACCAAAATAAATATTGTAAACACAAAAAAAATCATTTGATATGAAGAACAAATAAAAATAATAGAAAATACTATAAAAAAAGAAAAAAAGAAAAAATAAGAACTATCAATTTTAAAATGATTACCAATATCAATTAAAATCTCAAGACTAAACCAAAAAAGACTAATAAAAAATGACAAAAAGAAAAAAAACTCAAAACAAAACGCATAAATAAATAAATAGTGATAAAAAATAAAGATTGTCTAAGAAGGATCGAAAAAAACAAAGTAATTAATACAAATAAAAAATTAAAAGATTAACAGACAAAATAAAAAACAAAGTATATAATTAATTTCAATCGGAGGGCAAAATTACAACAAATTAAAACCTTGGAAACCAAAAAATTAAAGAGATTTAAAACAAACAAAAAATCAAAAGAATAAGGGTTGAAATGAAAAATAACATATATGATCAATTTCAATTGGAAGACAAAATTGAAACAAATTAAAATATACTGACAAAAAAAATTCAAGGAACCAAATACAAACCTAAAATCAATAGAATAAGGACTGAAATAAAAAATAACATATATAATCAATTTCAATTAAAGGACAAAATTAGAAGAAAAAAAACTTCTATAAAAGACATCATGAAGAAAAATGAAATCAAAAGCTCATGTACTGAAATAAAATACCCACTAACATAGAAGACCGATATGTATTTACCGCTGTAGGAGAGAGAAAAGGGGCAAAAAAAGAAGAACAAACCATTGGTGATTCTCCTCTTGCCGTCCATCGACACACGCATGTAAAAGAGAACACGGCAACATATCTAGAGATATAACGGTTAGACATTTTTGACCACCGAATGCGTTGCCTGAAAGGCGTGTTTGATAGAAAATTGGTAGCACATCAAGCAGACGTGCTTGCAGTAATTCCAAAATAGAACATTAAAAAAATATGAGATTATCCAAACATTCCCCAGAGCTGGTGTTATCAACGAAAAAATCAGCAATGAAAATACCATCATACCCCAGTGGTAGCCATGTAAAATAGTAAATCAATATACGTGTAGAGACAAAGTAAAACATCGATGTTACAAAGTACGCTTATTGAAAATCATTGTTCTGACAGCTTGTGAGGTTTTTTTCAGTATTGTCAGGCAACTTTACGCATGAATGCTTACACCGTCTCAATGATCTCACTCCAAATCCACCACTCATTCCGGTGGTGGAGTGGTGTCCACGGTGAGTTTTCAATAAGCTTTTGTTTTCTTTCTTCTCATCTGATCTGAGACTATAATATTGATACTCATCTTTTTATAGTTAATTATTATTATTATTTGTTTTATCCAGCGAACCCTATCTATTAATTCATCCGAGCCAGAATCATGCTACTTAAATATTGACATTTTATTAACAACTTGCATGGCCCGCTTTTGGATGCTAGTTCATGTTGCGTAAACAAAACCAGGCATGAGGATCATTCATTGGCGGAAAAGAATCGGATCAATCCCATGCCCGGCATGGTTCTTGCTTTGGCATGTAGCTTGGTACAGGTTGGCTCTTTTAAAAGTTAGCAATTTTTGGCAACACAGATCACTTAAAAATGGATTTTGATTCTTCGAGTTTTAAAAATCGGATATATTTGAAATGAAAATCATTGATGGATCTCTTACGATGTTAGTGACATGTTGGATGGAGGGAACACGCATGATCAATTATGGATTGAGCTCTTTAATACTAAATATATCTTTTCTCGTTGTTTTCGTGCAAGTTCATATATCTTTTCTCTAACTCACGAACTAAAAAAAATAGAAAAATGAATTTTGAAAAAAAAAAACAAATATCACTATTGTGGGTTAGTTGTGTGTGTACTATATTTTAGTCTTTGTATTTTATCATAATTTCAAGTTTGATTTCTTTTAATTAGGCTCTAGAAGAGTTTCAATAATTGAAAGAAAAAGAAAATAAATTCAGTATTTAAGGTGAAATTAACCCTCCCATCCTTTTAATTACATCAAATATAGAAAAGGCCACTAGTAATCGAAATCCTGCAAGAATTTAAAATATGAGGGTTAATCAACAACAAATCCCTCGTCTTCTAGGTGCATCCAGCACATCATTATAATTAATTTACTATTTAATATTTTGTTCTTGTTATTATGATGAGTTTATTCCTAGTCAGCAGCACCATCTCCTCCCCCTCCAAACAAGACAGAATGAGCTGTTAACGATACAAGACAAGGTAGAAGGTTTGCTAAATCTCCAAAATTCTTTAATTCTCCCTTTTAATTACAACTGGAAGTCCCCTTCTCTAGATTTCCTTTTGAGACAGTTTGTCTCCTTTGACTCGAGGTTAGAGAGAATATCCATTAGCTTATGCTAACGAGGCCGGCTAGCTCGAATGTTTTTCTTTTCTTAATTATTTCTTAAATGGGGGATGAAACTAGTCTTGTAGTGCTGTAATACGTAGTTAGTTATTGACTAAATAATAATATTTTACATTAATTTCGGCTAATAATGGAGGTGGGTGGGGAGGGTGAGCTGATTCGACTTTTTGTTAGAAAGCAGAAGCAAAGTGGATATCCATTGGCTTCCACCATCACCATTCAAAAAACGACCCTCCCCTCTTCCAAACTTAATAATTCTTGATAGGTGGAAGAGAAGATCATTTTGTTATTGACCAGGTAAGTGGATATTTGGGAGTGTGAATTTAGTTGTTTTTTAAAGTGATTTTCATTCAAAAATATATCAAAATAATATTTTTTTTTTATTTTTTAAAAATTATTTTTAAAGTTAACACATGAACATAATAATAAAAAATTAATTTAAAATGCAAAGTAAAACATAGTGTCAAACAAACAATTACTAACCAATTTAATAATCATGGTTGACATTCTCCTTGACCTCCGCAAACCCTAGCTAGGGCTCTCGTTGCAATGTCTTTTCGACTTTGATAATTAAGTTCATAGGTAGTGGATCAGAGCATCTTGATTCGTGTATTGCTTTTGAAAGTTGATGCGTCTTTTCAACCATAGCGACAAGATCATGATCCTTTGAATCTCTTATTTAGATCCCATTCCTTCATAATTGGCATAAATTATAATGGTCAAGATGTCTCCATTCTATTGCCGGAGACTACATGTATACACTGTCGCACGAGGTTTTAGAAATTGTCTGAACGGAACTAGTGTTGTTTTTTTTTTTTTTTTTATGAATATAAATATTTGGATAAGCTTGTATATATTTTTTTTAATTTCACGGATACTGAATTTAATGACCATATAAATCTCTAATTGTCATTATATTAGCTAACATAAAGCTTGAATCAGAAATTACAAGAAAAACAAATCTTTTAATCTTAATCTTTTATCACCAATCATTTATTATATGGTTTGTTATTTTTATTTTTGATACACAACTATTAAATAATATATTGTTTTTTTTTAAAAAAGTCATCCAAAAAAACACAATCACTCTTGAACGCTCTCTAAAGATCGATAATCCTTCCGTGTTAAAAGAGAGAGAAAACTAGTTTTAGTTTTTACTACCATAGACAGGCTTAGAATTAATAATTATAAATTAATTCTTTATAATTTATTAATTAAAGAGAAATAATAGTACCCACTGTTTTTTATTGGTTGATGAGTTAGGTTAATGATGGTATGAGCTGTTAATTTACTTTTTTAGAAAAAAAAATGTTTTTCGATAGGCGAGATAGTTTTTTGATATGGTATCAAAATTTTATTGACTTAACAGTTACAAGTTCGAATTTTACCACACTTATTTTATTTGATAAAAATTAAACACTAGGTAGTGTAAGTCTGTGTGCAAGTTTCAAGCCCAAATTTTTTTTACTTGAGAATGTTTGTTAAGAATAATATAAAGTATATCTTAAGACCTAACCTAACAATTTAAATTTTTATATGAGATGATTTCATGACAAACACAAATAAAAATCTCCTCATTAAATTATACTACGTCCAAGAAAATTTGTATGGGGCAGCCCGAATTCAATGAATTACTTTTGAAAGAAAAAACAAGTGACCAAAGTTATAAAAAATAATAAAAATATCGCTATTTATAAATATTATTTTTATTTAAAAAAAAGTAAATTTAAAGAATAAACTAGTTATGTTATTTCTTGATGGTAACAAAACTTCTCCATACAATATAACATTTTCTTTTCTTAATAAGAAAAAATCAGAAGGGCATAGTGAGTGACGAAAAGTATGACGATATACATAGCATTAACAATTAGAAGAATTTCTTGATTACATAACATATTTTAATTTGGCAGCAAGGATAACTTGTTTATTATTATTATTATTATTATTATTATTAGGTACATGATGACCTGTTTAATCACGGGTCTGGTCTAATCTAGTCAGCACAGGGCAACATGCACCGGCATCAGTCACGTGCATGGGGAGGAATGTTTTTCAACTTTTTACCTTCTTTATTCTATCTCTGGTTTTATAAAATACTAGACCATGGGCGGCACAATTTTTTTTTTAATATAAAAAATATTAATTATGTGTATTTTTTTATTATAATATAAATTTAGCTAAAATAATAAATCTGTGCAGAATTCATGTCAAGTGCAAGTTCTCTATAAAATATATGAATTTAAAATCGATATAAAGTTACATAAAAAAGCATAAATTTATCATCACCATTAAAAAAGCAAGAAAACTCGGATATATGAATTATTCAGTTCACTGTATTAAGATTAGTTCATTTTATAATTTAATATAAATAAAACAAAAATAAAATTTAAATTGTGAAAATACCCACAATAATTAAATTAAAAATTAAAATTTTTATTTGTATTTTATATTTTAAATTAAAAAAATGATGTTTTGAGAAGAGTTAAATTTTAAAATTAAGATATTAATTTTAAAATGACTATCAATTTAAATTAAGATCTCAGGATTGAACCGTTAAAAAAAAAGCCCAACAAAAAAACCTATAAAAAACTAAAAGTATAGATGTATAAATACGAATAAAAAATATACATAGTCTAAGACTTTTATAAAAAAAAACTAAATGAATTAATATAAAAAACCCTCGAACAATCAAATAAATAAATAAAAAAAGTTGAATTTCTATCCACAAAAGATGAATACATAAATTGAAAATTTGTCCTTATGTGATTGTTATTACCATTACTATAATAGTTAAAATTATTATCAACATTACTGCCAAAACAATCTCAATAATAAAATGATCAGGAAAAATCATTAAAAAAACAACCACTGAAATTATCATGATCATTGCATAAATAGTCAAATCATAAAAATCATCTAATCCAAAGAAAAAAAGAAGCAAAAAACAAAACAAATGAACAAAGAGAAAAAATGAGCAATATTAATAAAAAAACAATTCAAATAATTAAATTGCCCTGGAAAATTATTACAAAAAAAGCCAAAAACTTGTATAAAAAACAATAAAAATATCAATTAATAAAAAATAAAAAATAAACATAAAAAAAAACAAATGAATTAATAGAAAATAAAAAATTAAAAGAATAAGGGCCGAAATGAAAAACAACATATATTAAATTAATTCTAATTGCAGGATAAAATAAAAAAAAATAATATTTGGAGGACCAAAAATAAATAATGCAAACTGCTGCATTTTATAAGAAATCAGAAGAAGAGGGACTGAAATCAAACTTTGTATATATTACCAATTTCAATTGGAGGACCAAATCAAAGAAATCAAAACATCCGTACCGGAATAATTGAAGGAATAAAAAATAAATACAAAATCAAAACTACAAGGACCAAAATAAAACTTTCTTATCTAATCAGTTTGAAATGAAGGGCACAATTGCAAACAATAAAACTTTAATTTGACTAAATCAGTAATAAAAATGAGATCCAAACCTCAGGGACCAAATGGAACTTCACACCAACATCAGGGACCGGAGCGGAATTTGGGGTGGCAGGAGAGAGAAAAGGGACGTCGAAGAGAAACCCGTCCGCCGCGCCTTCACCGGACATCGGGGGCGGGAACGCGCCGCGACGGAGGAGAGAGGACCTCCCAGCGCATCTTCTGGCAGGGCGGACGTCAATTTTGGTTGGCGTAAAGACACCGCACGCGCCTCCAAAGAGGCGCGTCAGCATGGAACCCCGCTGGCGTGGACCTGTGACGCGCCAGCCGCCGCACGGAAATATAATAAAATAATGGGGTAATGACCATGACGCCCCAGACCCCACCCATAATTACGCAAAAACCTGATGGGAAAGGACGGCCCTGCCCCCGTCGCCTGTTAGCTATTTTGTCGTTTAGTGAGCCCTTTTTCGTCTGCGCACTGTGCCAAAAAAGATGGAAAATCCGAGAGAGACCCTACTACCCTGTGTACTATTTTGTGTTTTTCAGGGGCTAGAAACGCCAATACACTGTTCACAGGCGGAAAAGACAAAAAAAAAAAGATAGACATACACCCGCGAAGCACCGGGACAAATTGCGAGTCCACAGTGCACATGAGTCACGCGCTATAGTAAACGGATGCACAGGAAAACATCAACACGGTTTATTTTATAGTTAATATGCAACGATATACACTGTACAGGACTGTCAAGACCTGTGACCTGTTCTTGATTCTCATTTTTAATATATATATATATATATATATATATATATATATATATATATATATATATATATATTAAAAAGA
Organism: Salix caprea; assembly: GCA_964035475.1. Classification (NCBI taxonomy): domain Eukaryota; kingdom Viridiplantae; phylum Streptophyta; class Magnoliopsida; order Malpighiales; family Salicaceae; genus Salix; species Salix caprea. The sequence continues at coordinate 5,891,251 of OZ037744.1, forward strand.
AGACTGGCGTAAATTATATATATATTTTTATATATATATATATATATATTAAAAAGAAGACTGGCGTAAATTATATATATAAAAAAATATATACTCATAATTAAAAGCGTTTGACTCTTTTCTAAAAATAAAAAAGGTATAGAACCATGGTTATACATGCAAAATCAAATTAAGATTTTGCTGAGTATTTCAGAATTATTTTATATCTATATTATCATTCCAATTACGTTGGATATAAGACAATTTAATTTAAACTTGGTGAATATTGACTTAACTATAATTTTTTCTAGACATTATAGATAATAGATAGTATATCAAATCCAATTGGAAATCTACCTGATCTTGAACTTCAAATATATAATTACTAGCTACTTACCCGTGTTTCGTCGCGACTAGAAACGTATTTTTTTTAACATAAAAAATATTATTTGTGTGAGAATTTATTTTATATATATAAATTTGGACAATATAATAAATTCATGCAGAATTCCTGTGAAGTGCGAGTTCTATACAATATATAAATTTTAAATCGATATAAATTTATTTTGTTTAGTAAGTTTCAACAAAATAACCAATATAAAATTATTATTTTCATTAAAAGATGTTGGGTTAGATTCTTTCTTATTACAATTTTTTTTTTTACTTTTGTAAGAGTTTGCAAGTACCGGTAATGTACAGTTCTTTTTGTCAAGGTTTTGACTAAATTGTTATGTAGGTGAGACAAAGACATTGAATATCCCTCTTGAACCTAACATTTGCTTTGGATAGAGAGAGAGAGAGAGAGAACATCAGCCACGACAACGGCTACCACGTGTATAGACACGTGGTGCAAGAGAAGAATCAAAGATGTAGTTTCAAAATAGGATGAAAAACAAAAAACGCTTTCAACCAACAACAAACAGTTTTGGGATCATTAAGGGCAAAATCATCTGCGCGCTATTGCAATTCACAATAAATCACTTTATAAGGTACATTGTATTACACAGTAAAATAGTCACACGTTTTAATTTTTAGTGTATATTATATAAATGTACTTGTGGAATATTCTTTCTTTCCCAAAGTCAACTTAGCTATTTTATACTTATCTTTCATATATAATTCTAGCTCTATAATGGAGTTTAGTTATAAATTAACTTTAAAATTATTTGATTAAAAAACTAAAAAAAAAACAATACACTATATTTATCTATCAATTTTTACACTAAAACCTTATTTGATTAAAACAAATTACAATTTTGTTCATTTAAAAACAGCAATGCATATAATTAGCACAAAAGCCTGACAACAAAACACAATAAATGCTCCGGCCCTGTTATTTTTTCCTTCCATTATGGTAGAAAAGGACCATCCCCCCTTTTTGAAGATTAGTTTCTCATGCTTTGATCATCATTAAATTCTCAAAAAGAAAAAAAAATCTTGTTTGGTAGCTATGAAAATCTTTTTTAAGAACTCAATAACAATGATACTGATAGTAGATTGCTAGCTGCTCCCTCAAAACGGTCTAAAACGTCTCATTTATTCGAATATGACCACTAATTTTGAATTTGGATGATTTGAATTACCTGAGTGAAAGAAAATACAGTAAAAATAATAATTAAATTGTCATTTTCTTGCAGTGCACTAAATTTGGACATATTATCTAAATTTAATATTTTAAGTTTAACTAACATGATAATCACTGCATAGAAAAATCATGGGATGATCTCAATCCTAGAAATTTTAATCATGTTAAAGAATCTTTAATTTTCTTTTTATTTTCTGAGGATTGATTCTATTTTTGTCTTTATTTTCTAAATTTTTTTTATCATAAAATTAAAACTACATACTAAAAGTAACTATTAATTGCTAGGTGATTTCATGCCCGCTAGAGAGTATTATTGAAATTATTTTTGAAAAAGTTTTTTATTCAGAAATGCATTTAAATAATGTTTTATTTTATTTAAAAAAAAATTATTTTTGACATTAACACATGAAAATGATATAAAAACATAAAAAAAATCAATTTAATATAAATTATAAAAATAATTTATGGGTTTAACCAAACACTAAACTCAAATGCATGTGAATGAGTTGTCAGAACTATCATCTCTAAATTTAGCTAATTATTGAGCTCTTTGATGGATCAAAAATATTTTATCCTGATATGACCGTGTATCATGAATATTTTACCTTGATGAGACCAAAGTTCAAAGATTTTTTTTAATTTTAATGGGATAGTAGATCAAAAATATTTATCATGATGAAATATTATTATTATTTTTTTTGCAAACAAACCAACTTTTCCCTACAAGAAAGAAAAGCACTTGGTGGCTATAAGAAAAAAAATGGAAAAAAAGAGAATTGCGTCAGGTTCAATTTTTCTTTGTACTTTAACAAGAAAAAAATTATCTTAAAAAAACTTTCTTAAAGATACAATTGAATTTTTTTTCCGAAACTGATTCTAATTTAATCATTAAATAAATAAAAGAAAACCTTTTATAGATAAAGATAATAATTTATCTATGCTTTCATCATGGAAAAATCAGTTAGATTACAAAATCAAGAGATTAATGACTCTTTTCCGGACTCAGGCTCAACTTTCAAGCCCACAAGGTAAGACATGACTTCATTAGTTTTAATTTCTATTTCTTTTCTAAATTTTCCAACATGATGTTAAAATTATATATAAAAGGTATTTAGCAATTTGAAATAATCAAGTTATAGTGTTTAATTAATTAAATATTAGCTATTAAGACATTAGCCATCCATGCTTATCTTTTTAAAGACATCGATTAAAAGAAAATGATGGGTCATGTTTAACATGATAGTAAGGGAATCTCAATTCCAAGAAAACGACGACGTCTCTTATTGAAAAAGTCCACTTTCACGTTAGAAGAAGAAGAAAATTACCTAGTGTACATCACTCACATCACAAGTCATAAAGAAAACAGTAAATCATCTCCTTCTCTCTCATAATGATTATTTTTTTCGTTTTTATTACCTGTTGTTGATAGTTTTTCATCGACAACAACGATAGTTCTTCTTCTTTATGTCTTCTTTTTTACCTTTGTTTTTAAAAATATATTATTCATAGATTCCTTCCATTATTATTTTTTTGAGCTAACTTTTAGAGAATAATATAAATTATATTCTGGACTTTCATCTATTAATTTAAATTTTTAAATAAGATGATTTTTTAATATTGTATCAAAACCTTGTTGATCTAGGAGTCATGAGTTCAAATCTCACCACCCCATTCTATTTGATAAAAATCAAACACAAGGTAATGTGAATTTGTGCAAGTTTCAAGTCCAAAAGGCTTTCACTTGAAGGAGTATATTAAAAAATAATATAAATTATATTCTAAAGCCTCACCTATCAACTTAAAATTTTAAATGAGATAATTCCTTAAAAATCTGCTGAGCACAATAAAGTATATCTATTTTGATGGAGATGATAAGTTTAGTGGAAATGATTCTTTATTGAAATATCTAGTTTGCTTCCGTACCACCTTAAAATCAAGATTTCTATGTTAATGATGGAAGAGATGTTTGATTTTTTTTTTGAGTTGAAATATTTTACTTTCTCAATACTTTAATATTTTATAAATGTGTAAAAAATGGGGCCCTCATGTGTTTTTAGTGGTCTATTCCTTTTATTTCTATCTTATTTTCTCTCCAGTCTTGTTAATATTTTCTTGAATTACTTCAATCTAATATCTATGGTAAATTCCATTTTTTCAAACAATGATGTGATCTATCTTTGACACATAAAAAGAAAAAGAACTTCTCTAACAATAGAAACAGTAGAAGCATCCTCCCATCGCCACTTAAATATATTTTTATTTATACTATTTAGTGGATGATCCAGTGATAAGAACTTGAGACTAAGAGGTTTATTTCTCTTGTTACCTCAAGTTCAAGCCTGTGATTTCTAATATGATAATCACTGGAGATTTACATGATCATTAATTTTAAAGTTTATAAAATTAGTCAGGATGCATTTAAACTAACTCGAACATTTATATTAATAAAAAAAAAAATTCCATTGAATTAAGAAATAACAAGATACTTATCACTTCGATTCCAAAAAAAGACAGGAAAAAAAGAAGAGAGAAAGGACACGAAAAAAAGAAAAAGACAGTTGTTACTTGTTGTCACATCAACTTTAACATTACTCAGAATACGAATCATTATTAAAGTTAGCACTCGGAGTCCTGGGGCTACTAAGAATACAAAAAACTTACCTGACAGTCCTGCTTGCTAGTCATGAGCTGCTAGCTTTTTGTAACCTTGGCGTTTCGGCAGGGGCCGAGGAGGCGAACAAAGTGAAATTAGAAGAAGAAAAAAAAAGAGGGAGAAAGTGGGGGTCAATTGAAGAGATATTCAAGAATACAGGTCCTTATACAAAAAAAAAGAAAAAAAAAAGAGGAAATATCCAATGGCCTTATCAAGCTAATATAAAAGAGAAATTAGTGTTGGACCCTAATATATGTACATTAGCACAAGCAGATCCCCCTATCAAAGCCTACTTATCTTGATAAGTCCCTCTAAATTTCCATTTTACAAAAAAAAGAAAGCAAAATACCTTATTATCCTCTCAAAATTTTACATCTCTCTCTCTCTCTATGCACGTGCTACACCACCACCTTCCCCGCTGTATATAAAACCTACTACGCATCCCATCTCTCACACACTCTCACTCTCTCCCCAACTTCTCCTGCCTCCAAATCACACCTCTCTCTCCTCACATTTCTCTCTACGAGCACCGCATCTTTCTTTCTATTTCTATAATAAACAAGAGAGATTTCTGTGTTTGTTTTGTTTGAGGATCAGAGTGTGGTAAAGAAGAAGACGAAGAAGAAAAGGGAGTGTTGTATGTCAGTAAATTGTAAAGAGATTTATCTTGGTGGGATTGGTGAGCTTGTGAATCCTTTACAATGGCCTCAACTTCGAAAAAGACGACGCCTTCTCCTCCTTGTTGTGACTCTACTACTACTCCTCCTCCCATTCGCCGTGACGCCACCTCCGCCTCCTCTTTGGTTCCGCAAGATTGGACGGTTCCCTCCGCTGATCGCCGCCCCGTTGTCGATTCTCTGCCGGAACCTTCCCAAACAGCCTCCGCTACCAAAAGTATTTCCTCTCTCTACCCTTACTTGATCATTTCATGTTTTTTATTTATTTTTGATAAATCGATTCATTCTGTTTCAATATTCGAATGCCTCACCTCCATTGTCTTTGAACACCCCCGGGATCATCGTGATATTCTCATAAAATCAGCTGAATATACTGAAAATTAATATATATATTTTCTTCGTACTGGGGAGTTAATAATCAAAAACAAATTAAATATGATTTACTGAGATAAAATTGATTGTAATTAGATTGAGACATTTTCTTCTTCTTTTGGGTCACAGGATTAATTATACATTTATTTGAAACTGGATTTCAACTCCTTTTGCGGACTCAACTCCAGGCTAAAAAAATAAATAGAAAAAAGCTGAACACATTTATTATCTTCCTTTTTTTTATTCAATTTCATGATAAATGTCTATATATATATATTATTAATTGAATTTTTACATTAAATTTTTTTACACAATTTTTATTATCTTTCAATGATTTTCTCTCCTAAAAAAGAAAAGTACAATGTAGAACCTATATATATGTGTCTGTGTGTATGAATTTGAGGTTATTTTAGTAATTTTACAATAGTCAAATATGTTAAATGATATTTTTTCGTATGAAACTCTTTTTGTTGTTTGTAATCAATTCCATCGTTTATTTTCAAAAAGAGAAAAATATCTATAATTAAAAAATCCAAGCTTAATTATATATATATATATATATATATATATAGCTAAAACTCCAATATTATTGCTATTCTATACAAAGGCTCGTTTTTGAGTTGGATCTGTGCTATTCACACAAACAATTTCTCTTTTTTTTATTTCTCTACGATGTTAATTTTCCTTAACCTTTGAGAAAATATTAATAATTTTTTATGTAAGTTTCTACATTTTCTTTAAAGAGATTATCTAATTAATTAATCTTTGTTATATTCTTATTTTATTTATTTTTATATCTTTTAATGCTTCCCATGCAGCTGACTTAAAGAAGGTTACATACTGATAATTAAAATAAAAAATCAAATCAAAATTCACCACCATGTTAATTCAAAATTACTTGGGACATAACCATTTAAATTGCAAATTAATTATCTTGGGTATACACTTTATTTTTTGAAATTAATTTAGTTCAATTTTGCAAATTTTATTTTTAAGAACCCATGATTCAGATTTTAGTGAAACAAGAGAAAAGGGTATGTTTTGGAATGGAAGTAAATTACTTCATTAGTGCTTTCTTATTGAGAAATTAGCTCTTTACTTTCAAAGAAAAAGACGGGATCTTAAATAAACCACAGGAAAAATGTAATTCTCACCTGTTTTGCCACGCACGAAAATAAAAGAGCCAGGGATTGTTCCTGGGTAGAAAAAATATTTTATTGGCAGTGATTTTGTTCTATTGTTTTGTCATTTATTTCATGGGTGCATTCCTTTTTGTGAAATATGATTTATTGAATAATAATTATAAGATTACTGTGATGGTAAAATTAAGAAACTTTATATGGTGAAAGCTATCTGATCCTTTTATATTTTCGCTTTTAAAAAATATGGGAAGGAAAACAAAGACAGAGACAAAGGAAGATGATTGAAACAAACCTTCTTCTGTTTTTCCATACAATTTGGAAATACAAAATGAATACCCTCATGGGCAGGTTTTTTTCTAAGTTATGGATTTGAAGTTGGTGATATAGACGAACGTTTGGTGCACTTTAGTATGGTCGAAATGGAGCCATGCAGTTGTTTATAGAACACCTGTGCTTTGTGAATTCAAAACAGAAATTTCCCTCATTTTCATTCTAATCATTTTTCATAGAACTCTCACTCAGACTACAAATGCACAAGTAATGTCACTCCAAATGAACATTGCTTCACAACCAAAGGAGGAACCAAAGGGAATTAAATAGTCACTCATTGAAAATTTAGAAGATAATAATTTATAGCCAATGTGTCAATGAGGGTATGTATCTAAATGATGAAGCTGTCTTACATGGCACAGAATGAATACCCTCCACTGCCCCATCTTGGTGACTCACAAAACGCCCTTGCTTTATTTCATGATTATTAACCAGGATGATTCCCCGTTTGCTCTAATGTGATATAAAAAATCTTTGAGTTTCTTGGATTGTGTTTTGTGGTTCAATGTTCTCTCCTGCAGCAGCTTTTCAACTGATGATGCTGCAGTATATATTTTGTTTGGTTGGTTGATGGTCTTTTTGTATTATGTTCAGCTGTTATCCCAGTCATGTTAAGGGCTCAGACCAGCCATCCTTTGGATCCTTTGTCTGCTGCTGAAATCTCTGTTGCAGTGGCAACTGTTAGGGCTGCTGGAGCCACTCCAGAGGTTATTACATATGCTTTTCCTCTTTTCCTAAATCCTTTTGTAAAATGATATGATAATTGTTGAAATAGTTGTGTTTTCTGTTTCAGCTCAGAGATAGCATGCGTTTCATTGAGGTGGTTCTGTTGGAACCGGAGAAGCATGTTGTTGCACTGGCAGATGCATATTTCTTTCCTCCTTTCCAACCATCATTGCTTCCTAGATCAAAAGGTGGACCTATAATTCCTACAAAGTTGCCTCCAAGAAGGGCTAGACTTGTTGTTTACAACAAACGGTCAAATGAGACAAGCTTATGGATTGTGGAGCTCTCTGAAGTGCATGCAGCAACTCGAGGTGGACATCATAGGGGAAAAGTGATTTCATCTCAAGTTGTTCCAGATGTTCAGCCTCCAATGGTTTGTCATTTTTTGCTGGCATTTATTCTTACTTCCACTCTTCATGTTCATATGGTCTTTGAGTTGCACTGATGATGAAAGTAAATATTCATAACCACTGTTTATTTAATTGGGATTCATCCCAGTTAGCAATCATAAAAAAAGTTAAGAAACTAGAATTATAGATACTGTACCTATCAAGGATGAGTCTTGTAACAAACATGTGCCTATATTTTAACCCTTCCAATTGGGGGAAACAAAGCACCTGTCATGTTCCAATATCTTGAAACCATATATAGCAAGTAATTTCAGGAATCTCTAATTCATGGCTTCATCAACTTACTATCAAAGAAATTATTCTTTGTTATTTTGTTTTCGTAAACATCATCTTTAATGGCCCATTAGCCTGGTCTGAAGATGAAACCTGTTTTCTTAGTTGATAAGTGCATTATCAGTTTTGCAACTTTTGGGAGCTTGTATATTTGAAACGACATATCAGTATTTGTAAGATGAGCTGTCTTTGCTCACTCATTTATGTTTCTACTTTGTTTAAAAATTCTATTTGTAAGTTCAGGACGCTGTTGAATATGCTGAATGTGAAGCTGTTGTCAAAGACTTTCCTCCATTTAGAGAGGCGATGAAAAAAAGAGGTATTGAAGACATGGACCTTCTGATGGTTGATGCCTGGTATGCTAAAGCGAAGATACAATTTCTTTCCTCATATTGGCGGCTGGGAAGTTGCAATTGGATGGTGTGAAGTTATTGATATTTCATGTACATATTTATGCTGCAGGTGTGTTGGTTACCACAGTGATGCTGATGCTCCAAGCAGAAGACTTGCTAAACCTCTTATATTTTGTAGAACTGAGAGTGACTGCCCAATGGAAAATGGTTATGCACGTCCAGTTGAGGGCATCCATGTTCTTGTTGACATGCAAAACATGAAGGTCATTGAATTTGAAGACCGTAAACTTGTTCCCTTACCTCCAGCTGATCCATTGAGGAACTATACTCCTGGTGAAACAAGAGGTGGTGTTGATCGAAGTGATGTGAAACCCTTACAAATTATCCAGCCCGAAGGTCCAAGCTTTCGTGTTAATGGACACTATGTAGAATGGCAGAAGGTACATGATGACTTGTTAAATTTATCTGTTATTAAGTTCAGAAAGTTATGATGAAGAACCTGATTCTATTCATGCTGGTTGACAGTGGAACTTTCGCATTGGATTCACTCCTAGGGAGGGCCTGGTTATACATTCTGTTGCCTATGTTGATGGTAGTAGGGGGAGACGACCTTTAGCCCACAGGTTAAGCTTTGTCGAGATGGTAGTTCCTTATGGAGATCCAAATGAACCACATTACCGTAAAAATGCATTTGATGCAGGGGAAGATGGCCTTGGTAAAAATGCACATTCTCTAAAAAAGGTTTGTTAACTACTTTACCCAGTCTGCAACAAATTAAATTATATATTTTCTTGTTGATTTGATAATAATAAAAACTACCATTGCAGGGCTGTGATTGTTTGGGCTTTATTAAATACTTTGATGCACACTTTACAAACTTCACCGGAGGTATTGAAACAATTGATAATTGTGTATGTTTGCATGAAGAGGATCATGGAATTCTATGGAAGCATCAGGATTGGAGGACAGGTTTAGCAGAAGTGCGAAGGTCTAGGCGGCTGACAGTGTCCTTTATTTGCACTGTTGCTAATTATGAATATGGATTTTTCTGGCACTTCTATCAGGAAAGTTTTATCCTCTACTATTTATGCTCCATCCATATACATCTATGCTAATTTAGATGTTTCACTTGTGAACTATGAGAAGGTGCCTGTCCCAATATGCATAATTTTACAGCGTCCACACTATTTTATGGACCAATGACAGTTTAATCTATGAACTTTATGGAATACCAGGGCTTCCTTTATATACCTAGCTGCACCTATTCTCCAAATGTTGATTTAAGCCAAGTGATAGATTGTGTTTTGTGCTGTCATAGGTTGTACTGTTCACTCTTAAGAATGAAAATGACATGTAAGTTTGCTGTTACAGGATGGAAAAATCGAAGCTGAAGTTAAGCTTACCGGAATCCTTAGTTTAGGAGCGTTACAACCTGGGGAGACTCGAAAATATGGTACTACCATTGCCCCAGGTCTGTATGCACCAGTTCATCAGCACTTTTTTGTTGCTCGTATGGACATGGCTGTTGATTGCAGACCAGGTGAAGCTTTCAATCAGGTACTATGCAATGAATTTATGAGCTCCTATTTCAAATTTTAAAGTGCACAGGTTGTGCAATGCCTGCTAGTCAATTGCGAGTGTGCGCGTGTTAAAAGGAGGATTCTATTAGCGAACAGAATTGGGTGTTACATTTGTAGCGTTTCAGAATTTTTTAAAGTGGTTAGAAGATTCAGAAAGGCATTACATTTCTGCAAATGAATACAATGCCTCCATTAATACCAACGCTTCTGTAGTCAATCATCAAGATTTCTCAGCCACTTAGAGATGATGCACCTCATTGCAAGCTACATCGTCGTAGTCTTTGTTTCATAATTCCTCAATTCTGAATTGTTAATAAAAGTTTGATGTATATTTCTGGAAAGGCTTACTTTTAATAAATTGCAATATACCCCCGTTCTTATAGGTATATGATCTATTTATTTATTTTTTCATTCGGTGAAGGTTGTAGAGGTAAATGTTGAAATTGAGAAACCTGGGGAGAAAAATGTCCACAACAATGCATTTTTTGCCAAGGAGACACTGCTCCGATCAGAACTGGAAGCAATGCGTGCTTGCAATCCACAAACAGCTCGCCATTGGATTGTAAGTCATTCTTTCTCCTACTCTGTAGCGTTGCTCTACATGAGTCAATTGCTTCTTTCATTGAAATGCTTCATGTTGGATGTATTTATTCTGGCATATTGTTTGCTTCACTGCATTACTGTATCCATGGTATATTTCTGGTTTTAATTATATGAAATGGCGAATGGGGAATGCTAGTACTGAAAAAAGAGAAGCCTATGCTCACGTGACACTGTGGATCTGTCATCCAGAGTAGATATTTTATAATTTATGCTGATATGTACTTGCCTTTTGAAAAATCTCACTGTTAACCATTTCATGCTATTTATTCTTCAGGTTAGAAACACTAGAACAGTAAACAGAACTGGACAATTAACAGGCTACAAGCTTGTACCTGGTTCCAACTGTTTGCCATTGGCTGGTTCAGAGGCCAAGTTTTTGAGGCGAGCTGCATTTTTAAATCACAATCTTTGGGTTACACCTTACACACGTGGCGAGATGTTTCCTGGAGGAGAGTTCCCTAATCAAAATCCACGTGTTGATGAAGGACTGGCTACATGGGTTAAGCAGAATCGACCCTTAGAAGAAACTGATATAGTTCTCTGGTTAGTTGAAAATATCTTCTCTCAGTTCTTTTCTGAATCACTCCTTCGTTCATCTTCTTTTGGATTCTTCATTTTATTATTCAGATGACATGGTCAACTGCATGCTATTTTTGAAAGGCCAAGGTGGCAAACACTCGTTTGTGATGAATGTGCTGGAATAATGTTGAGTAGTTGTTCCATAATGACCATGAAAACATCAACAGCTTCATAATTTGCGATACCTCATATTGTTTGTAGATTTTAATGTATCATTTACAAGCTAAGCGTCACAGAAACTCTTCCATGTGTCATATCTGATTCTGTTTATTACAGGTATGTATTTGGGATCACACATATTCCCCGGTTGGAAGATTGGCCAGTCATGCCAGTGGAGCGCATAGGCTTTATGCTTATGGTAATTACTTAGCACATACAGTCCCATCTCTTTCCTCAATGTCTTCGAAACTTCTCTGTTGGTGCTCATGAATATTGTCCTACCAATGAAACAGAATGTTGCTAAATTTGTATAGATTTATTGCAAATGGCGGTGGAAGTGCTAAAAATATTAGTCAGCCCCTCTAAAAATTCAGCTCGCTCCAATCAGATCATTCTCGTGGATTTTCTTGATTGATCATGAGCATCATATAAGATATTTAATGACTATTTGAACAAGTAATGACTAGCATTAGATTAGATATCCAATCACTATGGCGGTGAGAAATTTGGTCCAATTCTTATATTTCTCATTTTGCTGGTGTTTGTGGAGTGCAGCCTCATGGGTTTTTCAATTGCTCTCCGGCTGTGGATGTTCCTCCCAGCACATGCGAATTGGATGCCAAAGACAATGATGTTAAAGACAATGGTGCAGCGAAACCACTTCAAAATGGGGTTCTAGCCAAGCTCTAAGCCAATTACAAACCACTGTAGTCTTCGCCAATAATCGGAAGCACAGAACCTTTGAATTTGATGTGTTGCGGGGAAGGAACTGCAGGAAGGAAGTGCTAACCAACATGCTAGATCAATGTTACTGTTTTTTGTACATCATAAACATCTGGACTGGGTTCGTGTACTTTGATTTTATATTTGTTGATCATTGATTTGTTATGGGTTTGAATGCTGATTAGTATATCGATGTATAAAAAAAACTGTTTATTGTTTTCGTTAATAGCAGTTATATATCTTTAACCAGTGTTAGTGCTGATAGAACGAAAAGGGTGTGTTTGATATTACTTTTGATTGCTTTTGTTTTTGTGGTTGAGGTTTTAAAAAAATAGTTTCATGAAAAGCACTTTAGTTACGATTTAAAATATTTTTTAAAGTGTTTGGTTAATGAAAAGCAGTTTTAAGTATTTGGTTGCCAAGTTTTTCATATTACTTTCAACTTGTGAAATTATTTTAAAGTGTTTATATATATATATATATATATATATATATATAATTATATATAACAATAAAATATAATTAATAATTCAAGTAAATTAGACACTTGTTTTTATTCTCCCATCAAACTATTTGTAATTTCATCACGAACTATAAATCTATACGTGAAGGTCTTTGCGATTCTGGAACAACATATAGTAAAATATCATCTGAAACAAAATTGTATTGTGATATCCTTTTAATATATTTATTTATATTTTAATTAGTTTTAAGATTATGGTAATATTAAAAATATATTTTTTATATGAAAATATAATAAATAATAAACTAAAAAATACCCCGTCCCTTAGCCCCCCTCTCTCCTCATAGAATGCACGAAAAGCAACAATTTATTGCTTTCCATGAAACAAAGGTTTCACATATTGTTGCTTTCCTTGAAACGCAGGTTTCACATTTTTTTAGGTGAGACCCGCATGATTTTTCAATTTTTCTACATTAACTATACACCACCGGTCACACCTCACTCCCATGCAGCCTCTAAAAGTTGCGATGAAAATCAAGGGAAGAGTGGATGGATCTTGTCAACATGGCCACTAGATCTCTCACGTTGAGGCATAAAGAAGACCTCGCTACTGGTTCAAAGTGCTGACTAGATTAGGAAAGTCTCTTGACAAAAGCATGCAGCTCATCTTCCTTCATATCCTTCGCAAAAACATTACCTATAAAATACTGTATACATCACCCTATTTTAAAAGACGATAACTCGTAAGGAGTTAAACTGCTATCATAGGTTTGCTTATCATAGGTAACCTATGATAAGAAAGAGGGGAGGTAATGTTTAAGTCTTTCTCTGGAGTTAATCCTTGAGGTGTCGTTTTTTTTTTTTTTTGAAAACATAGGTTATCTGAGCCAGTTTCAATGTATCATACTAAATATTAAAAAAATTTCTCTTCTAAAAAATTAAACTGTTAGGTAAGTTTTTAAAATATAATTTATATTATTCTCTAACACATTCCCTTAAACGAAAGACTTTTAAGTTTAAAACATATATAGACTTATACTACCTTATACTTAATTAAACTCTAATAAAAAAATTAAACCATTAAATAAAATCTCAAAATATAATTTATATAATTATTTTCGAGTGGTTTTCTAAATCATCAAACCAGTTCTATACAGCTGTAATACTGTGGCCCGTGATCCCAAGAGATTTGTTGGTAGGGGCACCGGACTAAACTTTTGCGTCTTGAAAGTAGTTTCTATACAACTGATCTTGTCATGTGGCCTGTGATCCCAAAAGATAAATTTGTTGGTAGGGAGACTTGAACTTGAAACACGACGGGAGCAAACCCTCAAATCCCTTATCAAAAAGGAAAAATAGAGATCAAATTATCTAATTTGCAAACTAAAGTTAAGTCAAGGCTCGGTTCCAACCTTTTATAAGACTATGTAATGGTGGACTCTACCTGAAGACTTTAATGGTTGACTTTTAAGTTGTGGTGCCTGGTCGCACCCCGAGTTTTGCTAGACCCAAGCAACAACAATACTCCTCTATGTAAATACTATACACTAAATCTTATTTGACCATAACATTTATTTGGTAAGCACAATACGCAATACACTTGCTGAAATATAGTAAGGAATCTAACATAATAATTGCGTTTTAGAGAGATGGCAATGCTTGTAATATTTGGTTTTGCTACGATGGTATTGCTCCCATGCACTCCTGCACGAACTGTGCGTGTGGTGCGTTGGATCGTTCCACAGGGAGGTGCTCAGGCATTCATTACTTGGGCTAATGGCAGGAACTTCTTCGACTGGTGATAATATTTTGAGGAAGTACCCTCTTGCCTCGTTTCAATATGTACTTTGTGATTTTCCCACAACACATTCAGGATGGTTTGCAAAAATTATCATCATTTTTTATTTTATCATTTCTTTTTTACTTCCCGCTTTTGATTTTACCACCAACGAGCACGATATTTTTCGAATTGCAAATGGATAATTTTTATATGTGGTTATCTCATTATTTGAAAAGTATATTTTGTGGGATTAGATAAGTGATTAAAATTTTAGTTCTTTTAAGTTTTTATAAAAAATATATATCTTAATTCAAATTCTAGATGTGTTATATAAATTATAAACTTTCTAACATTACACAACTTTCCACCAGACAAAAGGGATCTTTCGATGCAAGCACTTCTTCAAACTCTGACATAATTGGTTTAGAATACAATAGATTAATCTATATAGGATAATTCAGAATATAAACTAATACGTGTATAATAAAATTAAAATTTAGATTGCAAAGTGTGATATTTTAAAAGTTGATAAGCAAGTAGTGTAATTTCGACAAAATTATAAGATGGTGGGGGTAATTTATCTTTCTTTTTCTTTCAATTATTTTAAGATTTTTTTAATTATATAATTAGCTAATACTTTATTGATATGCTTTGTGGAATAGCTTTTCTAGCTATTGTCGGCTATTCCACAGTATTTTTTCAATTAGAATAGAATATTTTGGTTTTGAAACATCTTGGTGTTCCATTTTGAAGTTTTACTATTTATGTATAAATATATTAATTTTAAAAAAATCTAGTTCAAATCTAAAAATAAAATTATTTAGAATTGTGGAATTTAAATTTCAAACATAAGTACAAAAATAAAAGTTAAACTGATATAACTCGATCGACTTGCTGAGTTCAAAGATCACATGAAAAATTGATATAAATATAGTTTAATAAAAAAAAATCAAGTTGACATTTAAAAAAATATTGAAACAGCGATATACTGAATCAACTCGAATCAACCTAGGTTAACCTTTCAAGTGTGTGACCTCCATTATAAGATCATGATAACCTTAAATAAAGCAAATCAAATCAAATTATAAAGTTTAATTCATAATAAAATCATTGTTGAATAATGAAATCGAGAAAAATTTAATCTAAAAAAACACAATAAAATGATTTTCCTGAACAAAATTATAAACATGTATAGTATTACGAGAATGTCATCATCAATCTTGTTCATTATATTTTCTGATTGCTCTGAAATTTTAACATAATATATATAAATATGTTAAGAGACTCTTCGTAAAATTTTATCTCAATCTAACGGTCAGATTAAGAGATATAATTGAAATTATAAAATTATTTATTATTTTAAAAAAATACTATTTGGACGAAACATAATGGGTGGAACGAAACTGGAACATTCCATCCGGAATTTAGGCGGAATTTTCAGAACCGACCGAAATTTTAAGCGAGATAAAAATTACGTCGTTTTATCACTTTTTTATAACTGGTACAAAATGTTTCTACCGTTTTGGAATGAGATTTACAACACTACTCTAAAGTGGACAATAAGATTTTGAGTTATTGCCTGCCAAATAAATTATATTCATTCCAATTATTATTATTATTATTATTATTATTATTGATTAATTAATATTTTTCATTTATAGTGAAAAATACCTATGTTCTTGTCAAAAAAACAATCCAATAACATGGTCATAACTTATTAATAGGTAGGTTAGGCTTGCTTTTGTTTATTACCAATTTTATTGGATTTAGCTATTTTTTGAACTTGTGTTAAGTTCAAATAGATATAAGCATAATAAGTTGACAAGACTATTTTTCTTGGTTATGTCACATGCCAAGTTCAAGTAGACATGAGTTTGACAAATTGTCAAAACCAACGCCTTTGGATTCATCCATGTTGTTACTGCCCAAATTTTACCCCTTGTTAAAGTATTTTTGAAAAAAATAAAAAATAAAAAACAACAACAAATAACCAGAAAAATATATTTTTGATGTAGTTACATCGTTTTTGGTATTTTCAGCATCATCTCAAAACTTTTTGAATGTTAATGTTTGTTCAACGCGTCATCTTTAATCTTTCATTTCTCTCTTCAATTGACGTTGATATTTTTTTGTTTTGATAAAAAAAAATACCAAAAAAATAAAATAAGTAAACCAAAATTATTGTTACACATGAACCAAAGTTGAAAAGACAAGAAGCAAAAGACCAAACAATATATAATTTTTACTATATTTGTGGTAAGAAAAATAAAGGAAAAATCCCCCCCCCCCCCCAAAACCTAATTCTCCCAACCACACCTCCTTTCTTTCTTCTCTCTCTCCCGTTGGCCTTTTTCATGGTAATTAGTAGAGGAGAACCAATAACCACAACTACTTACCCCTCAGTTGCCCTTATCCTATTCCTCTCTTTTGTGGTCACCACCCATTAGGGAGAATTAGGTTTTTTTGGGGGGGGAATAAAGGAAAAATCCCCCCCCCCCCCCAAACCTAATTCTCCCAACCACACCTCCTTTCTTTCTTCTCTCTCTCCCGTTGGCCTTTTTCATGGTAATTAGTAGAGGAGAACCAATAACCACAACTACTTACCCCTCAGTTGCCCTTATCCTATTCCTCTTTTTTGTGGTCACCACCCATTAGACCCATCTTTGTTTCTCTCCCTATTCTAGAGATCTAGTCGACCACCATTGACTTCCTTTCTTGTCAACAGCCCCATTCTTGTTCCACTTGACCATTCCTCGTCCTCAGCTCCCTTCTTCGTTCTAGCCTTTCCTTCCCGGCACAGCTGCCAACCCTCATCTTCCCTCAACCGAACCCACAACAACATAACCCTTCTTTGCCAACAGATCAGCCACCTAAAGAAGAGCAACATAAGATGAACAAAGGGCCACCAAGAAGTTAGATATGAAAAAAGAAGAGGGCAGATCGAACCATTGTTGTGTTTTGTTGTGTCTATATTTGCCTTGTTTATGTTTGCAGGTTTCCATTGAAGACCAACATTGGTGGGAAAGAAAGGGAAAAAGAAAGATCTCACCACCTTGTTTGGTTGCTTCACTGGCGGCGGTGCGTGGAACAACGCGCCACCAGTGATAGTGGCACGTGAATCGATGCGCTACTACTGTTCTTGTGCTGCCTCCACTACTGATAGTGTTCCCATGGTGGTTTATTTTATAATTGATGTTTATGTGTTTATTCAAATTGATATTGTTTTTAATTATTATTTTTAAAATGTAATGAAAAAAATAATGTATTTGTGTTGCATCTTACTTATTTATGTTGTTTTGGTAAAAAAAGAATATAAAAATTAATAAAAAAAATATATTTTATTTGCATACTGCCAAAGCCTCAAACAACATTCAAAAAGAAGCATCATTTAATATTTTCATACAAAAAACCAAAAAATATGTTTTGCACGAGTTTTAAGATTTAATCACCAATATATTACATCCTCGAGAATTTGGCCTATATTTAAATAATTCACGATAATTAATGATGTAAATTCAGATAATAAATATTGGACCTACTAGTAGGATAATATTTCAATATCTAGAAACAATAAAAAAATTCTTAGAGTTATTCTGAGTAGTTACCGATTTTTTTAGAATATTTTTTTTACAATGCATGAATTGCAGAAAACCCATCCACTTTCCTGGATAGATGATCCTTTTAAGGCGCTATATGGATTTTTGTTTTTGATATTTTATTTGGGTACACGAGTCCATAGTAAAATTTTAATAGCTAGATTTATTCACATGAATAAATACTACATATCAAAACATTTAAAATCATATAAAAATACATAATGCAGCTTACTTAAGGTAAAACATCTTAGAGGTGCTAATATATTTTCTTTACCCAACTAGCCTCGTACTTTTGAATCTCTGATCAGACCAGTACAACTAGGTTTTCGTAATGACCCTAAACTATTAGGTGATGACTCCTCAACACCGATGAGAGTTCTCCCGGGATGCCACACGGTGATGTGCAACTCCTAAGCATGATTACGCTATAAGTCTATTTGGCCTGAAAGTTGTTATAGACCATGTTAAGGTCATAAGGCATATATTATTTAAAAAAAAACAAAAATTCAGTCCCCAAAAAATAAAAATCACATCTGTTTGTTCAAATACAATAATATTTTATTAGAATAACTAGAAAACTAGTTTTTTTTTTGTTTTTTTTTTGTACTTTTAGTAATATAAAATATTAATTATTTAAATTGTTCATATTTATTAATGACATTTTTTTCAATTATAAATGTGATATAAAAAATTTCTGTTTTTACAAAGCTAATAATTATGAGATTTCATAGTTATTTCTAATTTGAGCAATATAAAATAAAATTTTGTGTTTAGATTATTATAAGAAAAAAACTAAGATGGATGTCGTGGATTATGATTTTAACTTTTCATGGAAACAATTATAATCTTTGACACATTTCTTATTTTTTAAAACAAATAAAAACTTTTTGTTTTTTGAATTTTCATTAGAAAAGAAAAATTCGAATCACAAAAAAATTAGAATGGAGATGAAAATGATTTATATTATAAAATAATCTTAATCAGGGATTAGATATCATTCGAACTCAGTTGATATCAACTTGAACCGACTTGAAGGAGCAGGATTGTTTATGAACAATTTAGGGGGGAAAAAAAGGGTTTTGAATATGCAATGGATGTTGTTTTATTTGATCCAAGACCTTACTTCTACTCGGCCTGAAATTTATTTATGTAAAGTTAAATTATATTACAAACCTACCATTTACTATAAACTGAAGAATTTGGAAAAAATTTCCCCTTATTTCTTCTCTCCAATTGGATAACCACTCTTGGCTACCAAAAGTTTATTTATATCCCTTAATATTCTACAATTTACTATTATTCTATTTTCTTTTGAATTTAGGTGTTTTTTTCTTTAACTAACAATTTTCTCATCTCGTCAATATTCTTAAAATTAATGTCTAGGGGGTTTAATCCTTAAAATTCTCTATATAAAATAATTATCAATTTATATTTAATATATTATCATTTTATTTTAACAAGGGGGGTTACATTGATGATGTTTGCAAAGACAACCCAAGTATAAATGAGTTTGGTGTTTATTCATAACTATAATCGTAGTAGATTGGTGGCCCGTTCTATACCACAAGCTAAACTAAATTCATTCTAACATGATTGTAGAAAAAAGGTTAGGTGATGGTAGTTTTTTTTTAAAAAAAAAAAAACAAAACAAGAGAAAATGGAGTCTTGGTCATTGACTTGACTGGATCCAATAAACTTAGTTATTGTAATATTATGCAAAAAAGACAACGAAAATAAATAAATTAAATAAAAACACGAGTGAATGTTCTACATCTTAGTTAATCTCTCAAACTTGAAACCATGAAATCTTAGACCCATGTTCAATAAAAAAACTTAGTTACCAACCAATTCAATATTAAATTATAAAATTCAGAACGAATCAATATAAAACAATTTCCAAAGTAAACCAATTTCAATCAAACTAATGAGGATAAAATCTAATATAAAAAAATTAAAAAGGAAAAAATCATAAAAAAATATAAATCAAATATAACAGATAAAAAAACCAAGGAGGTTAAAATTAAAAAAAAATTATAAATTATTTCAAATAAAAAATAATAATAACCAACATAACATGAACCAAATATGAAGAATAAACAAATTGAAGGGTTGCTTTGAAAATTTAAAGGGTTAGGTGTGAAAATCTAGTAGGAGAAAAAAGTAAATAAAAATTCATCGGAATTAAACTAGAGGTTAACAAGCAATATTCATCACTTAACGAAAGAGAGGTCATTATGATTTTAAACACAACAATGATAGCTACCTTTTGTTGCCTTAAGCCTCCACATGCGTCGCTTGAAAAGAACAAAGTTAAATACACTAACTATTTTTTAAATTATATTTTAAATATTAAATTATCAATAAATCAACTCGATTAAAACTTAAAAACCAAGGTGAAAAATAAAAAGTGTCTCTATATGCTAGTTAAAGTACCTTTGCTTATAAAGGTAATTTATTCATTTTAATGAACATTAAAAAAAGTAAAGAGTAAGAAAAAAACCCTAAATGCCATGTAAATAAAATTTTCTTTTATGCCCAATTTAGTCATTTTATTATGCTTTAAAAGTATAAAAAGATTGGGATGTTCCTCATCAATATGATAACAATTAGTGGACATTGCAATAAAACCAGACTCCAATAGCCAGTCAAATGATTTATTTTGAAAAGAATAAATAATCATTATACTGTTTTAATCTATGATGTAATGAGTTTAGTTGTATAATAAGACCCTTATCCATTTTGTTTTTAATTTTGCTGGGTGAACTTATCAAATTTGTCAATTCTATTATGTTCCAAAAATTAAGTTGTAGAGTCCATTTGAGAATGTGATTAAGATTATTTTTGAAAATATTTTTTGTTCATAAATATATTAAAATAATATTTTTTATATTATTTTTGACATCAGTACATAAAAATAATTTTTAAATATCCAAAAAAATAATTTAAAATAAAAATAAAAATAATTTAAATTTATTCAAAAAATTTATAAACGTAATACCAAATATCTTCTTTTCAGCACTTCTAGTTTGTCTTCACTTGTCGTTTTGGCCATATACGGTAACACCATTATTATAGTAAACCACAAAATGAGCCATTCATGGGGGCAAAAAGAAGGATTTTACTTCCACCAGAATAGTCACAAGCATGCACGGAAAAAAAAAACCCATTTAGTAATTTATTTCTTAAAGTTTTGAACCATGTAAAGAGAAATCATGACCGATTGCATCCAAATTAAGCCAATAATAAAAGTAAAAGTAATAAAAAAAAAACACTATAAATAAAAGGCAATGAAGTAGTGCTATAGAGTTTACACCCCCTGGTTCCACTTTCGATTGTAGCAGATTGAGATCAAGGTTATCAATACCGTTCCGGTTGTCGTTCCGATTTTTCTATTAAAAAAGAATGTTCTGATTTCGGAGCGTTTCGGCGTGCCGTTTCGGAGTTGTACTGTTCATATATAATTAATTATATATATATATATATAAATTAAAATATTAATTTAACGGGCATAATTAAAATTCTTAAGCATAAGAAAAATGTATAGCAATTGGCAACCAACTTACTAAGAAAAAAAAAAAAACTCCTGCCCAAAAAAGGAAAATGAAAGCCAAAATAGGAAAAAAAGAATTAATAATAAACCCTAGAAAAAGAAACTTCATTTCTTTAAAATGTCTGGTTTAAAATCAGATTACCATAAATGTAGACAACTTATTTGATAAGATGCCAAAACTAATAAAAAAAAATGAATAAAAAAGCATCGAACAATCTAAAGGTTCATCCTTTATATCCAAACACCGACCTTGGCTACCAAATCTTAGATTAAATTGTTATCTATTGATATTTTATAAAGTTCAAGATAGATTTTTTGTCATGAAAAGTCTCTATTTTGTCGTATCAAAACCTAAGTGTTTTAAAATTTAAATATTAACATCATATATATATTTTTTTTATTACTTGAAGTTGTAATCTATAATATAGTTTTATGCTCTTAACTATTAAATTCTAGGATTAAATTCTAATATTTATAATATTAATTAGACAAAAATAATTACAGAATGATTTTTAATATTTTGAACAAACATCAACAACTAATCATTAACGGTTATGATATCTATCTTTTTATATTTGAAAACAAACAATTACAAATAAATACAGATATTTTAAGAAGCTTTCTTTAGGTCTAGTTGGAGAATGATTCACCAAATAATTTTGGGGTATAAATACAGATATTTAACTACGTCACAGATTTTCCCTCTTAATTCTTACTCATCAACCAGACATTGACTCAACTTACGTAAATTCTCATGCTGACAGGATTCTGCCAACTGTGCATATCTGGTTGGCTTGCTGAAAGATCGAATTGATGATTCAACCAAGTCGAAGTTCAAGCATCCTATCCTATATTTTCTGCTCGTTTGAAGATTCGCCTTTAGCGCTGAGTCACAAGTCAGCACACCTATAAAGGCCGCCGCCTCCATCTTCATCCTTCTTAGTTAGAAATCTTTCAGCCAAAGTGAAACCAATCATCAACTCCTAGATTGTCCAAATTCGTGTCAGTACAGTACGAGGTTAGAAGACTTGGGCTGTCCAATTCAGTTAACAAAAATGTCCAGTGCTGCTGCGGTTACTTCTACTACACTTCCTCCTCATGGAGTGGAGGAAAAAACGGTGCTAGAAGAACTCTCTCTTCCAATTTTACTGGCGGATCGTGTCATAAAATCAGCCCAAGAAGCTGAATCTTCAAAGCAAGACTGTTCTGACTTAGCAAAACAACTTGACCGCCTTTCCCAAATGCTCCGCTCTGCCGTCCGCCTTGCCATCTCCACTCCTCTCTATGATCGTCCTCTCCGCCGTATCGCTTCCGAGATCACCAAAAACCTTGACCGTGCACGAACTCCTGTCCGCAAATGCAAGAAACATAGTGGGGTATTTCGTCAAGTGTTTTGTATCACTACAATTGCTGATTTTCGAAAGGTTTCGAGTCTTTTAGAGTCTTCTATTGGTGATATGAAATGGTTACTTTCGATTTTTGAGTCCGATGGTGGTGCTCATTTGTCTTTGCCCCCTATTGCTAGTAATGATCCTATTCTTGCTTGGGTTTGGTCTTCTATTTCTGCTGTTCAAATGGGTCAAGTCAAGGATCGTGATGGTGCCGCCAATCAACTTGCTTCGTTAGCGCTTGATAATGACAGGAATAAGAAGATGATTGTTGAAGAAGGTGGGATTTTTCCTTTGTTGAAGTTGCTCAAGGAAGGTGCTTCTGCAGAGGCACGAATTGCTGCTGCCACTGCACTTTTTAACATTGCTAATGGTAAACAGAGAGTCAGGCTGATTGTTGAGGCGCTTGAGACTTCGATGATTGTTGGGGTTTTAGGGGATTCACCAATAAAGGTTCAGATATCGGTAGCCAATTTGGTGGCGAGAATGGCAGATTTGGATGACTATGCACGGGAGGAGTTTATGAGATTGAATGTGACAAGACCATTGGTGTCTTTGTTGTCTAATCATTTGAATTTGCAAGTAGTGAGTGATAAACCTGTTAAAACTAGTATTCCCTCGCTTGTCGAAATGAACCAAAGATTAGCTTATAAGAATATTAAATCTAATTATAATAGGGACAGTAGTAGCCATGGTGGTGCACATAATAAGAAGAGGTTAATGGAAACACCAGAGGTGCAGCTCAAGCTTAAGGTTAGTTATGCAGAGGCATTATGGAAACTGTCAAAAGGGAGTCTGTCTAATAGCAGGAAGATTACTGAGATGAAAGGCTTGCTTTGTTTGGCAACGATTGTTGAGAGGGAAAAGGGGGAGTTGCAGTTTAATTGTCTGATGACTATTATGGAGATCACGGCGGTGGCAGAGTCCAATGCTGATTTTAGACACGCAGCTTTTAAGCCTAATTTGCCTGGTGGAAAGGCTGTTTTGGATCAGCTTTTAAGATTGATTCAAGAAGAAAGTGATTCAAAGTTGCAGATTCCTGCTATTAGGTCTATTGGTTGCTTGGCTCGTACATTTTCTACGAGGGAGACTCGAATAATGGGGCCATTGGTTTGTCATCTTGGTAATAAGAATGTGGATATCGCCACAGAAGCTGCAATGGCCCTGGGGAAATTCGCATGTCCAGAAAATTTCAATTGTTCAGAACATTCAAAAGCAATTATAGAGTTTAATGGGGTTCCCCCTTTAATGAGATTACTACAGTCTGGAGATGAGGCTCAACTACAGGGACTTGTATTATTATGCTACCTCGCATTGAATGCTGGGACCAGTAAGGCTCTTGTACAAGCACGCGCTTTGAATGCTCTTGAGCGGACAGCTCGATCTGTTTTGGCTCAACATCCTGAAATGAAGGGCTTGGTTGCCAAGGCCATACACCTCCTCATTCGTTATCAGGCTGGAGCTACTCCCAGTAGACAGTCTCTGGCATCATAATTACCACTGCTTCCAAAACAGTTCATCCTTGTGAGTGTTGTAGTGTACATTAGACTAGATTCTTATAGCCAATTGAAGAAAACTTGGTTGGTTAGGACATGATTGCTGAGCTAGATTCAGTGCATGCTTGAGAAATGTATCAGATTTCAGTTTCCTAGCTTTACTGCTCATTAATGTCAGGTTTTTTGTTTGTTCTGCAGTTTATACATTTATATTCAACCTTGCTTTACAGTTCTGAAGATACCCCTGCATCAGGATTGGTTTGGTTTGCAGCTTGCAATTAAATAAGCTTGTGGTAAGCAACCTTCGACTGAATTTGTCCAGAATTGTGGTTTCAATGCTCTTAAAAACTTGTACCTTGATGTTTATTTCTTTCTTGAAGATATGATCACAGCATGACCTTAGTGATTTTTACTTCCGTAGTTTCTGTCTCCGTTTGAGGTTGCTGTTGGATATTGTTCCACCGCTGTAACCATTTGCAGCAATCCAAACACCTCACGAGGATGCATACTATTTATCCAGTAATGGTATGATCTCTTATCCTTCTTTTTTGCCATTTGAATAGATTCAGTTAGGAGTAGTGATGGTTTACCATGTCTTTTTAAAGTTTTAGCCTCTTTGATTTTTGATTGGTGATCAGGCTCAAATGAATGGCATTAAAGGTTGGGAAGAGTAAGGCTCTTGAGAAATTGTGGACTTTGAATGCTTTTGATGGGGCAGCACTTTCTGTGGATGAACAAACATGATCACCTTTTTTTTTTTTTTGATAACCGAGGTGTCGGGCTAGTTTGCGCACAACTCGACTAAATCTTCAGGTTTCTATGTCTGTGTCCACAGAATTACTCACACAACAACAGAGTAAGTTACTGGTTTTTATACTAAGAGATATGGCCTCAAAGAAATGTAATCAGTGGGATTTAAACCCTGAATCTTAAAGCGAGCGTACCTTTTAAGCACAAGATCTTTAACAATAGGCCATCCCATAGACAGACAGCCTTTTGCAGCACAATGAATGCCATTGATTTTCCAGCCAAAAAACCTCATCCTTGTAAGTGTTGCTGTGATATATGTTAAATGAAATTCATAATTGTGAACAAAAGATGAATTTGTTGGTTAAGAGATGGTTTTACAACAAGGTTGATTGTAACAGAGACAAGTTCCTCGTAATTTAACTTGTAATGTTAAAGAACCACCGTTTGTCTGTTTCTTCTCTGTTCAGTGCTTGTGTTGTCCTTTCCTTGCAGCAAACCACCCTGTCTCGAGTCTCTGAAGATGCTCCTTCTGTAATAATTCTTTTGGTTTATATCTTGAAAATTAACAGGCTCGAGGAAAACAATCTTTAGTTATAGATTTTGCTCGGAGTTGTAGTTAACCACAGCTTGATCTACCTGATTATTTATACCCAGAAGCTTCATCATATCTTGAATATTATGTGGTTTCACAATTACGGGCAGCAATACATATGCTAATAGCTGATTATGGTGGTAAAAATGACTTCTCGGCCTTTTATGGGCTCAAACAAGCCCATTTAAGGAAGCTCAGAAAGTGCTAATTTTACTTGGAAAACACCAAAAAAAAAAGTGGGCTCAACTCAAAGGCGCAATTAGCTCAGTGGGCTTGGTTCAATTTCTTGGTGATGTTCTGTGTCAGAAGGCCGATCTCTTTTTCTTGGGAATTTAGCACCAAGCTAATCGATATATCGATTGTCATCCTCCCTTTCTTCAATTCAACGTGACCCTTTACGTATAGTAGCAGGTAGATATCCATGGTGTTGCGCAGCAGGAAGCTGGTTAAATTCAATTATGAGGAGGTGAAGATTTAATTCCATTGCAACTTTTTATTCTTTTTCTTACAATGTTCAGGGCCAGATTTTATCGTCAGATCCTTAAAAACATGTATATGCTTGAACCCTACTTCACTATGATGCTCTGCGATCAACTTCTCTGTTGATCAAATCAAATAACTGCTTCCGAAAAAAGGCTGAATAGGGATTGGGGCAAGGAAAGCTAGAAAAGGACTCCTGTTGATTATCTGATAATTCAGTCTGCTGCTTTTCAGCAATCTGCTTTTGTGCCCATACTTACATATATTAAAGAATAATCTCATCTAAAAACTTAAACTATTAGGTGTTTAAACTATTAGATGAGACATCAGAATATAATTTATATTAATCTTTTTAACACACTTCATCAAGTGAAAACTCATTGAGCTTAAAACTTACACAAGTCCACATTGCCTTGACTTGGTTTTTATCAAATAGAATAGAGATAGTGAGATTCGAATTCGTGATAATTTATATTATTCTTTTCTTCCATGCCACCATGAATTTCTCAAGTCCCATTTAAACCATCAAACTCTTTTGTTCCAAGTTTACACATCTCCGAATGTGAAGAGCTTGCTTGCATTGCCTGCCAACAGTACCTATCAGGTTTAAGCAGAATATATTCATATTAGCATGCTAGTCAAGGGCACGACTAAAAGTTTACTAATTTTTCTTTTGTTTAAGCTTTCTCCTGATACTTTTTGCGTGTCAATTGTAAGCAATGTTCAGCTCAAAGCACCATTATTCAAAATATGAAAGGAAACGCTTGCTCCCACCTACCATCAATATTTAACT
Source organism: Salix caprea (assembly GCA_964035475.1). Lineage (NCBI taxonomy): Eukaryota > Viridiplantae > Streptophyta > Magnoliopsida > Malpighiales > Salicaceae > Salix > Salix caprea. Next base: position 5,918,283 of record OZ037744.1, read on the forward strand.
AGGAATTGTTGAAGAAATAATCATGAATCGTGTTATTAGAAGTTTCTTCATTCATATATTAAGAAACAGGCAATCAATAGGAGCAGGAAAACACTTTTTTCTATTTCCATTAGACTTTGTCATCAGGTTAGGTTACCTTTGATGACAAGTTACAGAAGAAGCTTTGAACTTAAGAAATCACTCGATGTTCTTTATTGAAGTCTAAGGTTTTCAGCCAAAGCTACGTGTTTGAAGCCATCATTTTACTGTTAAGCCTAACAGAAATTACTGATGAGAATTTATCATTTTTTTAATATAATATCCGCAGAATCAGAAACATTCTGAATTATGATTTTGTTTTTTTGGATGTGACAAAATTCTATCATGGAAAATGCATCTTGTGGTTCTAGATGAGCGAGTAAAACTTTGGTTGTTCCAGTCTCATACAAGGTGTTTACGTCCTGATTCGAACTCAAAACTTGCTATATAGATCATAAATTCTCTATCATAACGCCACACTTTTTAGAGACAGATTATGACTATCTTGTGTACAAGTATATTGCAAGTGCCTCCAAAGGACGTGACCGTGATGACAAAAAGCTTGAGATCTGTACAAGAAATTTTGAATTCAAGTCAGGGCGTGCACCTCTTATAAAGAGTTTGAGACAATTAAGATTTTATTCGCTCACCTAGATCTACAAAGTGCATTTTCCAGGAGTAAAGTTCTCGGATCCAAATATATATATATATTGCAAGTTTTTTGTTGTTTTGAATAGCATCAAGGCTGCGATGCATGGGCTTTTTATTTATTTATTTTTATTTGTTTTCTATTCAATATTGCTAATAATAGACTTTTCTAAATTTCTTATCTGAAGGACATAGTTTCCTAGTTTAAAAAAAAATTCTTTTATTTCTCCTATTTTGTATTATTATAATTTTCAAGCTTTTTATTTTTATATATATATAGCCGTAGTAGCCTTTTGGAAAAATAGTTTTCCTATTTTATTTTTTCTATCATGTATTATTATGAATTTTTTACCTTTTCTTTTTATATTAATCGTTGTAACAAACTTTGAATAATAAAAATTAAATATTTGAATATCTCCTTGTAATTATATGTGTTTGGTCACTGAGGGTTAACTTATAATAAATCTAATTATTCTTTGTTTCAGGTCACATCAAGTTATATCAAAGCTCAATTATTTTTATATATTTTTTTAATTATATTGTTGAATAACCATGACCGAGAGATCATATAGTATGATGCGGTCAAAGTGGAAAGGAACAGGCGAATATTTTTCAACAATTTGCTGGACGTGTAGAGGATTGTTGTCGTATATGAAGACATAGCGATTGGACCTTTACATTGGATATCCTTGGATTGGAGGGTTGCCATCTGGATGAATTTCGTATAATCCAATAAAATACTTTAACCTAATAATAATATGTTATTGAGATTTTAATTAACCGGATGATGAGTTCCTTATAATTTATTAAGATTGATGCAAGAGCTTTTTTGATTAAATACTTTTATTCCTTTTGATTTAGTTTAGGAGTTTTGTGTTTTATTCTCAATGCTATTAGGGTTTTCTAGATTTTTTATTTATATTGAATAAATTTTATTTTATTTTATATAAAATTATTAGGTTTTTCTTATTTTTCTATTTAAAAAGAATATATATATATATATATATATTTTTCTCTATATAAAGGATTGTTATGGTCTTTTAACAAGTAGAGTTTAGTTAATAAAAATTAAATATTTTAGATCTTTTCTCATGATGATATAATCATTTGAAGGTTTTAATTTATAACAACAATTCCATACCTTGTTAGTATAAGCTTGAGGCTAGATTCATTTTATATAATGAAAACAATTCAATTGATGAATTCTTTTAATTTCCTTTTCCTTGAAACCCTTTCGATTCTTAGACAAGCAATCACCTATTAGATCAATTACAAGTTAAAATGGGTTATCTTACTATCAAATTGATATGCTATGGCCTTTTTTGGCATTGCATTTCAAAAATATTTTTTAAAAAAATTGATTTTTTTTAAATTAAACAATTTTGATGTTTTTAGATCATTTTCATGTTCTGATGTCAAAAATAATTTTTTTTTAAAAAAATATATCATTTTCTAAATAAAAAGTACTTTAAAAAATAACTTCAATTACACTCCCAAACAAGCACGAACCTAAAAATTCAGGCCTCTCTATTTTTCATAATTAGCCACTACTTTGAATGCTTCCAACCTTGAATACATGAATTATTTGATATTGTAATAACAATTATTTTTTAAAATAATTTTCTTATAAATATATTAATGTTTTTTTTTTAACATCAACATATTAAAAGAATCCAAATAATACGTAAGTAAATACACACATATAAGTACGCATGGATTCCTTGTAACATTATAGCTTTTATTGTAATGTCAAAACTTGAATTTTACGGGCTATATTTTTTTGAGATAATGTTTTTTAATATAAAAACTAATAACTTAAACATGAGAATTTAAAATTTTAATCAAATAAACACGAACTATTCCGGATACCTAGTAAGAAAACAGTGCCCAAAAATAACAATAACCTAACGTGATTCGAGCGGCGTAGGAAACGTCAGTGATCCGATGAGCAGGCAGCCTAATCATTATTTCTATTCTATATAATAAAAATCAAGCATAAAATAATATTGATCTGTGTGCAGTTTCAAGCTCAAATTTTTTTTATTTAAAATGTATTATAAAATAATATAAATTATATTTTAAACACTCATTGATAACTTAAAATTTTCAAGATGGTTCCTTGACTCTATCGTCATAGCTTACACACTCGTCTAGTTGTTTATTTGCTCCTTTTCCCTTGCTCCCTTCCTTGCCGTCCTGAAGGGTGCACAAAGTGCAAAGAGATGATGCATTTTTCGAGTGCTAAACACTCCCTGAAATTAAGAATGATCAGCTCGCATAAAGCCTGAAATGAGGCAAAAGCTGCCTTTTTACCAATCGAGTTAACATACACAAAGTTCATGATGGTTGTGCAAGCTGCCATCATTGTGAACTTGGACTTGCAAAAGCATATGTCAATTGCATTAACATTATTATTGATCGTTTTAATTTTGAAATATCAGAGAGCTATAATTTTGAAACAGAAGCAAACCGGGAATGATTTGCAGATAATATTACTAAATAGGTTTGAAAACCGGCCTCCATGTATAGTAGATTTTATCACTATTTTATATTGGAGCTCTAAATTATCCTTCTGAATTGAGCTTCAACCGAAATCCCATATCAAATTATAAAAATTATAATTTTGTGTGTATATCATGTTAAGGAACCATCTCACCTAAAAGCTTAAGCTGATAGGTGAGGCCCCAGAATATGATTATATTATACTCTAACATACTCCCTTAAGTGAAAGCCCTTTCGGCTTAGGTCCACATTACCTTATACTTGATTTTTTTTATCAAATAGAATGGGGGTGGTGAGATTCGAACTCGTGACCGCTGGGTCAACAAGACTCTGATACCATGTTAAGAAACCATCTCACCTAAAAGCTTAAGCTGATAGGTAAGGCCCCATAATATAATTATATTATACTCTAACATATCATCCCGGTCCATGCTCGTCAGCAACACGTATCAGTAAATCATAATATAAATTTTAGGATCCATAATATTAATTAAAATACACGCAAGTTAACCCGAATCCATATCAATAAAAAAAAATCACGATGTGAACTTGATTATATACCAAGCTTCTTTCTGTACATCCGTAGAAATAACTCTTCTAGGAAGCTTCTAAGAGAATTGGTAGGAACTTTCAAGGATGGGATTGCTGCCCCGAGCCCAATTTTTCTCTCATTGACAGCCAGCTGTATTGCGTGATTATAAAAATGACCTCTGCTGGGTGTGGTACGGGGGTCATACAAGATCAAATATATATATATATATATATATATATATATATATATATATATATATATATGGATTCATGATAGGTCCGATAATTAGATTCATGAACATTATTGGATCTTGGTATACGTTGACTGGATATAATTTACAGGACCACTCCATCCATGTCGGTGTAGTTTTACCCAATGGAATGCCTAAATGGGCTACCAATAGCACTTGTCGGGACACTGTTATTTGACCAGCAGATTTAAGTTCCATTCTTTTACGATTTCAATTCTTTTACCCTTTTTTATCTTTTGATTCTATTAGATTATAATTATGATATATATATTTTGAGTGTTGGGTTAATGATAGACTATACTAGACCTTTTTATTATTATTTGATCTTGTTTTTGCTTTTTAAAAGTATTTAAAAAAAAATCTGAATATTTTTTTACTTGAAATTAATTTTGTTGTGGTGTTTTTAAATTATTTTGAGATGCTAATATTAAAAAACAATTTTAAAAAATAATAGCAATAATATTATTTTGATGTTTTTTCAAATAAAAACATTTTGAAAAGCACTGCTAACACAACACTAAGCATGCTAGCTATATGACATAACACAACGTGAAAGAAAAAAATTATAGTTTTTGAAGTCTTAAAATCACCACCATAAAGAATGTTTTTAATATATATTCTAAAATTCAATAATTATCAAAATTGTTTTAAGAATAACTTAAAAAAATTAAAATAAATGTTAAAAAGTGATCTAGTCAATCAAAATCATAATTTTGGAACCTAACAAGGAAAAGAATATAAAAATAACTATAAAAATAATTAAAAAAAATCATAAACAACAACTTTTAAATCTAATTTAAATACCAAAACAACCTCAACTATTTATAGCTACAGAAGTATATAGGTTCATAGAATGTGTCTAACTAGACCTATATAATATGTAGACAGAATCTCAGCACAATTCAAATAAAATTTCGCTACTTTTTACTAGAAAGCTGTATGATTTCTTTCTCGAATTTGTTCATCCCTCTGTCTTTATGTCAATAACTTTTTCATTCCCAAAACTCATAATTTTTAAACTTTAATCTAATTACAAGAAGAGCGACATTTAATTGTATCGACTGGTAGGAGCACCCTTAATTTCCCTTTATCAATCCTGTAATGATGATCTTGTTTGACTTGTGCTCGTTGCTCATGTTAGGACAATCAATCCATGGTGGACAAGATGTGATTCTTATAAATTGTTTAAGATTTGTCAACTGATATCTGGCATCATAATTGTTTACAAATTACAATTCGATAATTTGAACCTGGAGTGCATTTTGGGTCGAGCCAAAGTTTCCCATAATTAACCTGGATGTGAAAGTTGAGCTGCATGCATGTTAATGATTATCTATGAAGCGTTGCTACAATTTCTGTGAAAGTTGATCGGTGCAGTGTTGATTCATTATGATGATATATGTTTCTTGCAGATTTGAACAACCCTGTCATTGTTCTTACGTTTTAAAAACAACTTTTTCAAATTTAAAATTGTTTCTGTATTTTAAAATAGTTTTGATATATTTCGAGACATTTTGAAAAGTAAATATCTCCAAAAAGAGGCTTTAAATTGAATTTGTACACCGTTTCTCCAAACCAACGTTTCATTGACTAATAGCAGTACGGGTATAGGCATCTAAAAAGCCAAAATTGGGTGTCGGTAGAAATATTTATTAAGCCAACAATTTACCATGCACCACACTCCGAATTAGGAAATGTGAAAATCTTTCTGGAAAACTCGAAAACAAGGTTGTTTCTGGTATTTTTTTTTAATTAGAACACAATATTTTGATTTTAAAGTGTTTTAACACGTTGTTTAGAGACTGTACTGTTTATGTATATATATTAAAAAAAATTAGTTCAAATTCAAAAATAAAATAAAATAATTTTTCAGAACAAAATAAAACCGAAACGTTCCGGCCAATATTTGACCAAAAAATCTAGAACGGGCTGGAATTTAAACCGAGATAAAAACAAAACAGTTTTATTTAATTTTTATAACTAGTACGAAATATTTCTGTTATTTTAGCCAAAACGGAACGAATGAGGCTCGAAACTACATACATTGTTTCCTCGAGCGAGCATTAATTCCATCCAATTTATGATGACGTAGAAGAAGAAACACATGCAAGCTGCTTCAATTTGCTATGCTGTAGCTCATAATAAATATTGCCACCATTGAACACTTGAAACCTTGCTGATATAAATGATCTGGATCATAACCTCAAGGTTAGTTCAGGCAGCAATGAATTCAGCATGCACCATGCGGTAAATATCTTGGGTTGGTGTTGTTCGCGCGCAGAGATTGGCTCCTCCCCCATATAGCAATGCATGTGTTGGCCCAACCACGTTCTCTTCCAAGCTTTATTGATCGAGGCTGGCGTAGACTTTTTGGCCGTCTTAGGTAGAAGAAAGCTGCCATTACATTGACCCACCATCTCTATCCCTACCCTAGAAAGCACATCCTGGCCATGTTTCCGAGTTATGGCTCAGTAACGCAGCACTGAGTTCTGGGTATGTTTGTTTCCACGTATCCAAGCACTGGAACCTACGATGATTGAACACTTTTGGACCTTCTGTGTACGTTAATCTAGCTAGTTGACCCATGCCATTTGCTTTCCTTCAAGTCTTTCTCTTTCTGTAATGTATATATATATATATATATATACAATCTCTCTCCAATAATGGAGAGGTAGCAAGGACAGCCAGCCAATTTAAGGCTTTTGGAGGCACCCGCCATGCGAATGCATGGACACGGAGGGATCTGGAAATAGCAGCTGGATCAGTACATTACTATTCACATTCACATTGAATACAATTTACCTTTATTATATTCTTACTGATAAACGCTTAAAACAATGATATTCATGAAGTCAAACTTGGTCTGCTGCTGAAAGTTTCTGCAAGGGAAATTGATTGAAACCTTACCATTGTTGGGTTGTTTTTTTTTCTATGAAGGGGTGTGCTTGCATAGCTTAAGCAGGCAAAAGACAGACATGAAAACAGCACTATAACTAATGTATAATAATGATGATTAGCTAGCTAGCCACCAGCTAATTAAAGAAATATTACAACCTCAGAATTAGTTTTCACTCTTGAACTTGTAAGTACATTATTTTCAACTGTCCTGAAAACAAATACAGAAGAGAAGTACACTGAAAACAAGAAGGAACATTACAGATTGAAAAAATCAGAGAAACAGCATCAGCTTAGGCTTATTTTTCTTTTAATATTGTTAACCAAAAAATAAAGAAAGGGAAAAAAAAGACAATCCCAAACATTCCTGTACTATCACCATCTCATGTATTTGTTTGGAGTGAGGAGAGATAAAATATTGAATTTACAGTTCATATCTGGTGGAAGCCATCGAAATTTGCTCCTGTTAGATCTTCTGATAGCGACGTTAATGGATAGCTACTGAAATCTACTGAATTCTGGTGAGTATGGAGCTGTCCAGCTTCTTGCCATGGAGTTGGCTTCAATTCTCCTGTCTTGATCCCATTGACCTGATGATATTGGAACACGGACTCTAACTTATCATCAGAATCCCAGGATGAGAAACCTGCTGCATTCTCCACCATACTGCTCATCTGGTATCCTGCATAATTGCTGATGTTTGAACTGTTACTGGAACTTTCCTTTGCCTCATTCAAGAACATTGAACTCAGTCTTGAAGCCGAATTGTCGGAGAACTCTGCCCCCCTCATGCCTCCGCGGTCAAAACTTGTTAAACTGGGCATTGAGGTGAATACAAAGTTGGGACTTGTTTCAAACTGGTTTTGATCAAGCGGTCTAACAGTTGGATGATACACACTTGAAATGTTTGAATTATACACTACTGGATCAATACTGGGCGGGAATTCAAAGTAGGCTATTGGATCATAGGCTTGCTTGTTGATAAATTGCTCTCTCGAAGCTTCTGTTAATCCACTGCTATTGTAAGCTGTATCATTAGTGATAAATGCTGGCTCTTGTGCAGAAAGGTTTGATAGAATTGGTAACCCATTAGACCGTGCTATTTGGAGAGATGCCTTTTCTGTACAAGTTTTCTCCTCCTTCACCTCCTCTTGATTTAGAGGCTTGTGGGTTGTTGGGTCAATTCCTTGCTTCATAAGCTTCTTCTTCAGACAGGAATTCCAGAAGTTCTTAATCTCATTATCTGTTCTTCCTGGTAACTGTGCAGCGATTTGAGCCCACCTGCAATTAAAATTCAAAAAGAAATGATCAATGCCCATTGGTGTGTCTCAAAAGTTCAACTTTTATATTTCTTTAGCTGATATTGTAGGATCAAAACATACCTGTTACCCAAAACTTCATGAAGACTGATGATGAGATTCTCCTCTTGCTGTGAGAACAGTCCTCTTTTAAGGTCAGGTCTCAAGTAGTTTATCCATCTTAATCTGCAACTCTTTCCACACCTCTGCAAACCTGCAAGAATCAAATCAAACGGTTCTTTATGCTTGACAATTTTCAAAAACCAGGATATATATTGAAACTCATACATAAATAAACACAAAAATGTCAGTAGAGTACTATGATTAGTAATTACCAGCTAGTTTAGGAACAGAACTCCAGCAACCAACACCAAATCTAGTTATATAATTGAACAGCTTCTCATCTTCTTCAGGCGACCACAGACCTTTCCTTAATTTTTGCTTTAAACAACAAGAATGTCGCCCCATATTTTCCTTAAGATACTAGAGTGAGGAGACAGAAAGCTATCGATGAAAACTCCAAGCAGTTGCCGCAGGAACTATATAACAAGATGATATATGATCACTTAAATGGCTCACACATGGAACGGTATAAATGAGGACCTGGTGTACATTTATGCCTATGTTGTATGAGTGAAAAAACCCAAGAGTTTGTTCAGATGATTTAAAGAGAATAAGAGGAGTAAATCATACTTAGAGTTGAAGTTATAGAGAGGGAAGGAGGGGAAAGGCAGAGAGAGAAGAGGCCGAGGAAGGTGAAGCAATCAAGTGGTTTTTACGCAAATCTGGTGCTGCTTTTGCATAGTACTGGATTGGTTTTTAAGATATCTCTCTCTAAAAATATATAAAATCAAAAAAACTTCATCAACGTGTAGATTATGAGTAAGAATACAGTTACTTATGTATGTTATGTAACAATGATATTATTAGTTTAAATTATGTGAGTTGATGCTGTGTTTTTTTTTATTAATTTGGGAGTATCAGTCAGCTTTTGTGTATCATAACTAATTATATAGGCCTTGAAGTTAAAATCATGTAAGCCTTTACTACCTATTATATTAGCAACCACAAGTGAAGCAAATCTCTTAGTGTCTGTTTGGAAGGGTGACTAAAATTAATTTTAAAAATGTTTTTCGCTAAAAAATGCATCAAAATAATATTTTTTTTATTTTTAAAAAATTATTTTTGACATCAACACATCAAATTATCTAAAAATACCAAAATAATTTAATTTAAAATAAAAATAAAAATAAAAATAATTTAATTTTTTTCAAAAAACATTTTCCAATCGCATTCACAAACAGCCCCTTGGTCCAATCTCTTACACTACTGTCTTTCTTCTCTTGGGCATCGGCGGCCTTATTTTTTAGAACTAAATATAATTAAAAACTTATTAGTTTGACCAAGAATTCTTTGTTTTGAAAAATAAATTAATTAATTAATTAAGAATCATGTTTTATCTCAAATTGAACAGGTAATGAATCGATGTAAATTTTTAATTGACTTAAAATCAAATTGTTTTTTTTAATTTATTCTTCGATTCAGACAATTACATAAATAAACACATGCATTATCGATCATGAAATCTGAAATTGTTTTTATTAAATGCTAGCATCATTTCTTTAATTAAACGTTTTCTGAAGATTTTTCTGAAAATATATTAAACCAGAAAGAATTAATTGAGGATTTTAAAAGCACCTGCAACTTGTGAGACGCACGTTCTGGCATTCAAGAAATCGTTAATGGCTGCTTACAGAAACAAAAATCAAGGGTCAGTTAAGAAGAAATTACTAGCCATGAAGATCACGAGTTGAGATTTCATCAATTTTTTGTTTTTTTTTGAACATGTTGGCGTATGGAAGTAAGTACCTGTAAGAAGAAGTTTCCATAAAACAGGGCTGCTTGATAGCTAATGAAAGCAGTACAGCAATGCATTTAGAAATTACTAAGCTATTTAATGCTTGTTTTGCCGTGGGGGGCAACTTTTTATATATATAAAAATAAATTATGTTGACTTTTCTGATGTGTTTTTATACATAAAAAATCATGTAAATAGAAATGTTCATGTATACATACAATCAAATAAATTGAGGATTATATTTATTAATAAATATGAAAAAAAAACATTAACAATAACTCAAAACAAAAATATAAAAATCACGAGATCAATATAGAACAAGATATATAATCTTGTAAGACTGGGTATTTACCCCATTATTCTTATTGAATTTATTTATTCAAATTATATTTTTATCGAACAAAAAAATTAAAATAAACACATATTAAATAAAATAGCAGAAAAAAACAATTATCCAAGGCTATACATATTAGAAATGTTATATATATGTGTGTGTGTGTGTGTATATGTATATGTTTTTATTTTAAAAAATAAAGTTAATCTATAAATATATATATATATATATATATATATATATATATATATACACATAGATTATAAATAAATCAAAATAATCTTTTCAAAAACTAAATACACACAACATCATTAAATATATATATTTATATATATATATATATATATATATATATATATATTAAAAAAATTAATTAAGAAAACAAATCTTAGAGAATGTATATGAATTGAAACATAAATTTTAACTCTCTTTAAGAAAAAAATATTAAAAACAAATATCAATTAAGAAAAACACTATTAAAAGAAAAGAAAAAAAACTAGCTCAAAAGTTGTGACTCAACTCACCATACTTCTGTTTTGGGTCATGGACTCAAACCAATTCAAAAATTGCTTTTATTTATTTTAAAAAAAGGCAAAAACAAAGTCTAGGCTCTCGAAATCATGGCCCACCATAGTCTAGGCGGGTAAGTCCTATTTGGTTTCTTAAAAAAATACACATTGTCTATCAAGGCAAATGATGAGTCTCTATAAACCCAGACTATAGTCACATAATAGAGGTTGGAAAATCAAGGCAATGCCTTTGTGTATGTTTCCATCAATTCCAAATACATGAAAAATGATTCAGAAACACAAAATCAAAACAATTTAATTTTATCTCTCTCAAATCAAATTAGTCTTTCAAACAATGTTAAGGTTCTAATAAACACCATGAAATATTTTTTATATCACGGGTTTTGGAGTGTTTCAATATGTCATTTTAGGGTTGTACATATAAATATAAAATTTAAAATATTAATTCAATAAATATAATCTCAATTTAAATCCAAAGAAAACTAACTTGAAATTATAAAACACAAGTAAAAAAATGGGAATTGAACCGATATGATGTGATTCACTCGATGAGTTTAAAAACAACCTGGATAACTAGTAAAATATAGTTTGACTTAACAAATTCAAGATGATATAGTTTATATAAAAAATATTAAGATAAAAATATATTGGATCAACTCGTGTCAACTTAGATTAACCTTCTAAATTTGTGACTTGGGTCATGATATCATAATAACCCCAACTAAAGAAAATTAAAAGAAATTATAAAACTCAATTCTTAATAAACATACTCTTGAATGATGAAATTGAGGAAAACATCATTTAAAAAATGACACAATAAACTTTTGAAAACAAAATTATAAATTTGAACAAAATCATGAAAATAACTGAAAATCTCATGAGGTATTTTTAAACTCCTATTGTCCTAAACTTTTTAACTTGAGATATAACAATATATTTAAAGACTTTTTATAAAATTTCATTTTGATCCAAACATCATATTGAGAAATATAATTGATACCATAAAACTAGATAATATGTTTTATATATATATATATATATATATATATATATATATATATATATAAAAGAAACTATTTAACCAAAGTGAAATGGCTTGCATGGAGTTAAAACATTTTGACTAGAATTTGAGAAAACTATATAGAATATTGTACTTTTTAAACAAGATGACATTTATTCTTGTTTATTGTACCTTTTAAACTAGAACGATACATAGTGGTCATTCTAGACGGAATAGAATGAAATTGACAATCTTGGTATAAATTGTGTTATTTTTCCATTGTAAGGACCTAAGTATATTTTTTTTAAATATTTGTCATGTTATCTATGCCTAGCTTTTTTTATTTATTTTGATCCTTATTCTTTCAATTTCACCATTGACTAAGAAATGAAAATCAATTGGCCTTCAATTAAGACAAAAATGAATTATTCACAAATGAATATCATATCCACATTTTGTGTGTGTGTGTGTGTGTGTGTGAACAATGCTTAGGGCCTGTTTGGGAGTGTGGTTGCAGTAGCTTTTCAAAGTGCTTTTCGTGCCGAAATACATCAAAATGATGTTTTTTTATTTTTTTAAAATTATTTTTGACATCAGAACATCAAAATGATCTAAACCCACTAAAAAAATTTCATTTAAAATGCAAAAAAAAAATTGAAATTTGGCAAAACGTCGGTTGCACCGCTCATCTAAACAGGCTATTAGTATGGTAAAAGAACCAAGTCTTTTGAGTATATGTAACCAGATAGATGGTTCACGTTAAACCACGAGTTTATTTATTTTTTAAACATATGTTTAGATGATGTTAGTGTTTTAAAAAAGGTTAGAAAATTTTGAAACCTAGATTGTTGACTTGACCTAATTCAATAAGCTCGATCAATTTAATAATATTATTTTTAAAAAAAATCATGAATAGTAAATAATGCAAAAATCAACTATAAAAAATCAATTGTCATTATCATATTCTATAGAAGAAGAAGAAAATCTTATTCGAGACTCATTGTAGCTATGTTGTGGACACTATCTCATTCCAGACTCATTGTAGCTATGTTGTGGACAAAATCAATTGTCATTTTCTAATGGAACAAAATCTGTTAATAATATTAATGGTGAACTCGTACTTGATCCAAGCTCTTTTCAATGACTTGTGGGCGTTTAATCTAACTCACCATCACTTGTTCTGACATCATATTTTCAGTCAACATTCTGAGTAAATTTATGTATTAGTCACGACAACGATATAATGATGTTATTGTCAGCATCCTTCATTACATTAAATTCACTCCAGGCCAGAGCTTATTTTTTCCCATTTCCAACAACCTCTAGGTCTTAGCTTACTCTGATTCAGACTGAGCTAGTTGTCCACTCACTCACAAATCCACCATAGGTTTTTTCATTCAACTTGGCACTAGTCCCATCTTCGACGCAATAAAAAACAACAAATTGTCTCTCACTCTTTTGTTGAAGTCGAGTATTGGGCTCTTGCTTCCACTACTTGTGAACTCACATGTCTTAAAACACTCCTTCATAACCTCGATGTTCACCATCCATAACTCATGCTTTCATACCGTGACAACCACGCAACTCTTAATATTGCTCAGAACCCTATTTTTCACAACTGTACCAAACATATGAAAATTGACTGTCATGTTGTTCGCGAGAAGCTACAATCTAGCCTTATCACCACCAAACACATATCAACTTACAATCAACTTGCCGATATCTTTACTAAAGCCTTAGAACGGGAACACTTCCAAGATTTATCATGCAATTAGGGCATCACGGATGTCCATGCTCCAACTTGAAAGGGACTATCAACACCATATATTCACATTTTAAATATAACTCATTATCTAGTTATTAGAACCTTTTGTTGAGGCTTATTTTGAATTGCTGTTAAATTAAGCCACCCTGTAAGTAGCCCTTTTAGTACTTGCAAATGGATTTCTTTTTTTTTTTTTTTTTTTATAGATTTTAAGGAAAGTTTTGTCATGAAAAAAAGATAATAGCTAGCGCTTACCATAGGCAATATGAATACACAAACGTCTAACTGCTGATTGATTTTTTAATTTTTTTTAATTTTTTTATCTATTTTTATCTATTAAGAATAAATCATTTTTATTCATAGAAAAAAAAAAGGCATCTAGATATGCAAGGTACCATGTTAGAAAATCTAAATTATGCTATAAACACTGTATAGTCGGTGTATATGAGAGGCTGCGTAATGGAAATTAAAAAATGTCGTAATTCATTAATGGAGAATACATAAATGAAGCTTCAATGATTGGGGCCATCGATGTACGTGTCCCCAGCCACACCCAAGGCAATAAGACTTGGAAAATACGTAGCCATCGATATAGACACCCGATCCCTGCATTCAATTCGGCCATTTCTATTTTTCAAGAAAAACCTTACAATATGCAAAATCCCACCCATGGCAGAAAATAAATAAAACAAAACGCTGTGTTTAGCTTGAAATGAGCATGCAATCAATAAAGGGCCATGAGGATCCACTTGCGGGATGTGAAAGAAAACATGGTATCGTTGCCTCTAGAATATATTTGCTGTGTGAATCCAAATATATAATGTTGGCTTGGGAAAAGATCTGCGGAAAGAATCCACGAAAATAACAATCTTATTTAAATGTCTAATGTTAACCACTAATTATTCTAAGCAAATGGGATAATTATTGTTTGTCACAAATCCCTTGACATGACAGAGTTTCTAAATTTGGGCTTTGCTTTAATATTTTTTATGCTGTTTTGTCTAATCACTTTTTCAAAAAAATTACTTTATTTTTAGTTTTTTTTATATTATTTGGATGGGCTCATTTTAAAAATTATTTTAATGTATTTTCAAATAAAAAACACTTTAAAAAAAATTAATAATGTCTAAAAATATGTTCGTTTTTGTGTTTGAGAAATACCTTTCACTTTAAGTTAATTTTTTATATAATTTTGGATGGAAATTATTTAAAAAAAAAACTATTGTAATACAATTTTAATGTAAAGTAAATTGAGTTTTTATTTTAAATTAAATGTTTTTGGTGTTTTTAGATTATTTTGATGTGCTAAAGTAAAAAATTATTTTTTGAAAATAAAAAAATATATAATTTTGATATTTTTATAAATAAAAAAACATAAATTATTTTACAAGTACATCTTCTTCTGTATAAACGGTTGCTTCTCTATGGTGCCAGTTGTTGCTTTATTAAATAGCTCCATCAAGAGGCACTTGATAACTCAATGTACGTAGCTAGTAAATTACTTGTCTGATATTTGTATATTTATTTGGAAAAAAGGAGGAAGCATTAAGGCGAGTGAGAAGGCATTAAAAAAAGTTGCTCTCAACAATTCGGTTAATTAAGTAGATGTTTAATAATACTTGAGATTGTTTTTAAAATATTTTTTATTCAGAAAAGTATTATAATGATTTTTTTTATTTTTTTAAAAATAATTTTTAACATTAGTACATCAAAATAATTTTAAAATATTAATTTTTTTTAATTTAAAATAATATATAAAAAATAAATAAAATTCAACTAATTTATTTTAAGCTAAAACAATATCATTCGGTTTGCCTTTTGGTTTTGGTTCATATATTTTAATTTTTATGCCTAAATAACTTACCCTTTTATTTGTGTAAATTCATTCGATATTTAACATTGTGTTCTCTTAAATTATTCACTTAGCACAGTAGATAATTTTTACAAAGTCTCCATGTTAATTGTATATGAAAATTATGTAGCATTATTAATATTTTCCATTTATGAGATGATTTTTTTTTATATTTATAAGAATTTTAATTATTAAATATGTTAATAACGATTTAAGTGTGCAAAAAGAGGGTTTACAATCCTCTAATGGCGTAAGCCCTAGCTCTTAAAGGGGTTCTACAAAAAAAATCTTCATTCAACCTTCAGCAAATGAAAACAAAGATGGAGGTTAAGATTGCCGTTGATGGGATCCTATCGACAGCACATGATGATTCGAAATTTAGGGAAGCTTAATATATTGATTATCATTTCATAATAATAAAAAAAAATAATGATTTTAAAAATATCTCTAGCTAGGAAATAAAAACTCTATAATTAAAATGTTTTTTTAGCCAATTTGGTTTAATTTTATTTCAAAATTAAGCTGTCCCAGTTTTAATAGAAAGAATGAATCATTCTCTATTTTTAAACAATTATAAGGAAATATTTTCTTTTATGATTTTAGGTTTATTTAAATTTTAAATGAACAAATTAAAACAATATAAAAATATACTTTAAATTAAAACAACTGATATTTGGTAGTTTGTTTTTTTCCGATTAACTTGCTTATTAATCATAAAATAAGCTTTACTCAAAAAAAATATATAAAACAAACGAAAGCCATGTAAAAGCTTTACATGATATGAGCTTCAAATTAACTAGTTTGTAGTGTTTACACATTTTATTTTATTCTATGATAATAATATACATAAATTAAGTTAATTTCCGTGCTTCTTAATGTTACTTTTATTTCATTTTTTTTAATAAATTTATTTTATTCTTATTCTCATGATGATTGAAGTGATTTTTTGTTATTAGAATTCAAATATCACTTGCTTTCATGTCATTAAAAAATGAGCAAATAAAATCTTTCTAAGCAAAGTAAAATACAATATATCCAATCAAAAAACAATTGCTACAATATATAATTATAATCCTAAGGGATTAGAACCACATTCTTTTTTTTATGCAAGAAAACTTTATTCTCCGAAAAATATATTTTGTAGGTCCAGGTGAGCGAATAAAACATCGGCTGTCACAGACTCTTATAAAAAATATATATCCTGACTTGAACTCAAGATCTGCTGCGTAGCTTGCAAATCTTTTTTTTTTTTTTTTTTATCATGATACACCACTTG
The DNA here is from genome assembly GCA_964035475.1 of Salix caprea. Classification (NCBI taxonomy): domain Eukaryota; kingdom Viridiplantae; phylum Streptophyta; class Magnoliopsida; order Malpighiales; family Salicaceae; genus Salix; species Salix caprea. The sequence goes on from OZ037744.1 coordinate 5,935,041, forward strand.
GAAACAATTAGAAACACATGTTGCTGTTGATTGAGTTCAATAATGAATAAAAAAATCTTAAAATTCTCTCTTTTTGTTAAGAAACAATTAGAGAAACAGATGGGTTCACTTTCTCCATTCTCTTAATTCCTCTATAAAATGTATCTTCTCAAGCTATCTTTTTGTCGTAACCCTAATGTGGAGGATAGGTAAGCACATCATTTTCACTCTCAAAATTGACGGGGGATGAAAATCGTCAAGTTGCCAAAGTCTTTATTAGTTTTGCATCAAGAGATAATAAAGTGCTAAGAAGATGGACAAAGACATGACATTACCAACCAATTTATAGCCGGTGGCAATCAACGGCTGGATTCTTATACGAGATTGGCAACTCCAGCTTGAAGTTTCACGCATCATTCAAGACCTAGGTACTTGTCAATTTCATTTTGTTAATAGTTTTCAACCGAATTCTCATGCAATGAGTTGGGATGTCTAATTGACTCTTTAAAGAGAGAACAAGATTTCCTTGCTATCGCCAATGAAAGATGCCCTTCTCATTTAAACTTACATCGCTTCTTTAAGAGTTTTTTTTTGGATTGTAGCCAGTTTGTAGTTGAAATTGTTTTTCAAAATGTTTTTTATTCAAAAAAATATCACAATGATATTTTTTTATTTTTTAGTATCATTTTTGATATCAGCACATCAAAATAATCTAAAAACACCAAAAACTTAATCTAAAAAAATAAAAAAAAATATTTTTTTTTCAAAAACACTTTTGAAATACAATATCAAGCAGAGACACCAATAGAAAAAGGGTTTCCAACTTTAATTAAATTCTCAGAATTAGATGGATAAAAGTCTCCCCACTTTGTGGAGAAGACAAATAACTTTAAGTTTCATTTTATTGTTAATGGGAAAAAAAGTTTTTAGTATAATGTATGTACTAGTAGAACAATAACAAATAAATAAATAAGTAATGGAAAATTATATCAAATATTTAAATCTTTAAAACATTAAACTAGATGCTAAAAATATTTTAAAATTATCATGGAAAATCTTCTCATATATTGTATTATACCTAATGGATAAATGAAAAGAAATTATTTTTGTATGAAAAGATTATCTTACGGTTAATCTAAAATCAAGTACAAACTCAAGTCGGGCGCACAAGTATGTTGTTGATTCAAAGTTTATTATCGAGGCCCTCTTCCTTTTAAAAACTTTGATACTCTATGAATCTAATTTTTCCTTTACAATACACCAATATATGAGCTAATTGAAAAAATTATAATCTCTCAATGTAGGATTATGTATTTTGGATTTAATAATCTTACAACTAAGAGTTATTTGACATCAATTTCTTATTCATTCATAATTTATTTTAGACATGTTAATATTATATGTTATAGATCTTAATTTAGAGAATATTATTTAAAAATATCTTAACCCTTAATTATAGTAGAACCCACTTTAATTCATTCTTAAATATACACATTAACCACATCAAAAACTATTTTTTTTCAACAATTCTCTTTATTAATGAAAATTATCAACCAGTATATAATGACATAAGGACTCAAAGAGAGAAAATAAATTGGCAGATTGATACGTGAAAATAGCTTTTGCCATTAAATTTTCTTTAGTAAAGTACTATTAGATTTACTTGGTTGATTAATGATTGAGATGTTATAAACTAGTGTATAAACCAATACAACAATAATCATATAGTTCTTTTTCTAAACCTTTTTTCTTAGCTCTAAAAGTTATGTTTATTTTGGCATTGAACAACTCCTCATTTTATAAGGGCTTTGTTTTAAAATTCTAAGGAACAACTATATTTTTTTTATTATATAAGTGATTTCTTACTAAGATGATTTTGTTATACTCTTCTAGGTAAGCCAAGATATGAGGATAATTAAAATCATAACTTTATTTCAAAATTGTATTAACACAATCACATTTCTCACTTATATAAGTGATCTCTTATTAAGAATATTTGTTATACTCCAAAATTTAAACCAATATATGATAATCATTAAGATCATAACTAAGTAGGGTTATTATCATTTTTTTTATTAAAGTCTTTAAGTGAATTCTCTTTTGATGAACTATATACAAGATCTCTCATTTAATATTTAGTAAGAAGATCCATGATATTTTCCCTTAGCTTACATGGTCAATTTGAGAGCAAGTATTTAATAATATTGTGTTTTCTAGACTTACCATTATACATTTTATTTTATTCTCTTTTAATATATTGGCTAGTTATCACAATGGACCCAAGTTATGGCACTAGCTTTGGTCAAATTGGGATATCTTATGAGAAATTTCAAAGCTACTCAACTTCCTCTCCAACTTTATACAGAGTAATAAACTTTTATTTATCATGGATCTTATAGCACATGTTTTCTTAGAGGATTAACAAGATAAAATTGCTTCACCAAATGTGTAAACATATTCATTAATCGATTTTCAGTCTTTAGCATGGATATCCAATTTACATCACTATAACACTCAAGTATGTTTAGGTACTTAATATAGTGTACCTTATAGCTCAAAACATATATCAACTATTTGAATACCTTATTTAAGTTTTTCAATGATCGAAACCTAAATTATTAATAAATCTACTTAGTTTATTCACCAAGTATAAGGTTTTTGGTCTTGTATTGTTCACAACATACATCACTCTTCAAATAATTCAAGAACATTTTAATAATAGTATCCCTTGAACTTATTATTTGGATGGATTTACACTTGTATTTATTTATACTTTTGATAACATTATTATTATACGTAGAACAATTATTGATAATCCTCTCAGCATAATAACATTAGGACTATACCAATCCATTATATTTCTTAAGAACTTTAATTCCTAGTATGACATCTAATACACTCAAATTATTCATATCAAACTTATAGTTAACTATGTTTTGGTATATTTGATCATATATCATTGCTATCTAAAATTAACATGTCATCCATATAGAGGCATACAATAGCACAACTCTTATTTAAATTTCTTACATAAATACATTTATCAACATCTCGATCTAAAACTTATTTGACTACATAACCTTGTCAAACTTTCATGTTATTATTTAGGAGCTTATTTCAAATCATATAATTACTTGAAAGCCTATGAAATCCTTTTCTCTCTCTTAAACAATAAACCCTTCAAGTTGTGTCATATAGATCTCTCTATCAAGTTCACCATTTAAAAAGTTATTTTTACATCCATTTTATGTATTTCTAACTTAATAGTAGTTGTATCAGCAACTAACATATTTATGTAAGTTATTCTTATCACATGTAAGTAGGTATCAAAATCAGCCATATTTTATTTTTGTTTGAATCTCTTGATCATAACTCTTGATTTGTATTTTTTTTAAAATGGTTTCATCTTTCTCTTGAAGATCCATGGAATATCCACTAGTTTTCATGTATGGTTTTGCATGATGTACTTGGTCTAACTATTGACTACCTTTTCTAATAAGAATGTTTATTGGTCAAGACTTGTACATATAATATCTCAAAGAAAATAAAATTTTCAGGTGAAGACATAATTGATATGCACTATAAATGGTTTTTCTACATATGGGATGGCATTAATTTGGTGCATACTTGGAAAATTATCTTATCCATACTATATGAAATATAATGAGGTTTTTACCTTAATAAATGATGGTAAACCTTTTTTTTATCACCATCAGAGGTTATCTCTAAGTCTTCATCAATATAGAAAAAATAAAATAACTATAGAGGAGTTATTATAGGAATTCATAACTAAATAAGAAAAAAATACAACATCACAAATAAAAATACCTTTTTAAAACTAAATAAAAATAAAATAACAAAGAAAAAAAATATATTTTTTAAAATCACATCAAAATATCAACACCAATTATGAATGTAGTAAAGAACATATTTCTCAATCATTATTTCCATTTTAAATATGACTGTGAAATTAGAATCTCTCAATAGATTAATTAGATGCTTTGATTTGGAAGTTTTTTTTTTCTTTTGTGCATCCCTTTTTGAATTAGTTTATTGTGTTTATGAATTACTAATGGTAATTAATTGATAGTAAAATTCTAGGTTGGTCAAAATATATAATTTAATTATCATGACTTCGTTTGGTTATGTTATGCTTATAAGTTAAGCGATTTTGGTTTTTTTTACTTTTAAAAATAGATATTTTAATAAAGAATTCATCTTTTTATCAAAAAAAAGTTTACTTTCTAAAATAAAAGTATGTAAAAATTGATTATGAGTGAAACATGCATGATTCATTTATAATTTTAAAAAAAACCTAGAAGAAATAAATTTTTCATTGGGCATGCACTTATTTTTTCTCCTTTTTAGCATAGTGTAGTTACTAAAGTATCATTTGAAGAAAAAAAACAAATTAAAGTTGTCATGTGGAAGGTTTTAAATAGTGCATGAGGCTCTTTATAACGACCGCACGCCACATCTAGAGGTGGATTTCAATGCATCATGTCATCTCCTTTACAATGATGAAGCGCATGTCGTCATCCCATGCATGATAAAGATCTAACGATGTTCATTTTTTTCTGCTCTGTTCTCTCTCTCTTCAACCATGAAAACATGCCACCCTTACAAAAAATCAGAACATTGTGTTATTTTTTAATTTTATCACATTTTATCCATGTTCTTTTTAATTGTATCAATTTTATTTTTTGATATTTGGTTTTTATATTTAGATTTGCTCTCTTATTTAAGGATATTTGAGGTTTAACCCTTAATGTTTTGATTTTTAATTTTGATTCCTAGCTCTTTTATCAAATGTTAATTTATTTTCAATCTCAAGTTAACTTGAGTTAACCCTAGTCAACCAAATCTTTTTATTTTTTAAAAAGATTAAAAATGATATAATTTAGAGAAAAAACATTAAATAAAGAAAAATATTCAATAGGTATTTACTGGATTTTCCATGGTTTAACTAAGATGTGAGTCAATATGGGTTTTTGACCATTTTACACTAGATCCATTGTCCAATTTCTTTTGAAATCCAACCTACCCTAAGTCCCAGGTCATATAGGTTAGAGGTTAACTTGTGAGATTGAGCCAAGTTTTAAAATAATGGCTTTTTCTAGATGCATTGCGTTTGCTTTAGTAACTATTTAAGGTCATGAGTTTGAGAATTGAACACGAGTTGACATTTTTTGAAGTTGTTCATTTTGAAAAATAACTTCTTTATTTTATTTGGTTTTTCTTTCAATAATGTTATCCTTATCTCATGATCTAGACAAGAAATTTGTTTGGGGGGCACCATGTTTTTTTAGTTTGCTTTTTACCATTTGTTATTTTATACCTTAAAATTTGATTATTTTTAAATTAAACTGTTTACTTTCTCATTTTTTTTCTTTTATTGGATTATCCAATTCACATGATCATACCGACAGGTTTTGGTGACCTCACCTATTTTTATTGGTGCTTTGTTTTTTTTCATTTTATTCTTTTATGTTTTGATTCTTAGTGATTGACAATCATTATTTTATCAATTCTCTTTCTATGATATCCAATAATGAATTATTTTTTATTATTTAAAATACATTGATAGTGTTTAAGTATTGTATTTTATGTTACAAAACAATTGATCATACTTGTAGCAAATCACATACCTCCTATTTAGTAATCAACTAAATAAATAAATAAAAACTTTTATAAGCACAATAATACCAAACATATTTTATTTCCCACCAAGCTACTTTGTGGAAACAAAAATAATTAATAGAGTATGTGATTTCAATAAAAAACATGCAATTTTAATAAATTTGTATTTACTATATGATTCATATTTGTTATTGAGATTTATTATATCCCTTCCTTTGACGAGATAGTTTGAGTCTCCTTTTATTTTGAAATGAAATTATTTGTAAAAAAACATTTTAAAAAAAAATCATTTTAGACATGATAATGTACACCAAGAGTCATGTTAAGAAAATAATAATAATTTAGTTCATGATACACTGATATGTAGTTATTAATATAATGACCACTGAAAAATTATATAATAATTAACTTTAAGACTCACAAAATTAGTTAAAGTATATCAAGTAAATAAAAAAAAGAAAATCATCCCAGCGTAGCTTAGTTCATACTCTAGCATACTTCATGATCATGAGATGGCTATGTCAGCTTTTGGGCCCGTTAGAAAACATCAGACGTGGCATGATGATGATCGAGGCGCATCTCCACCGTGTCCACATCTCCTACTTGTCGTTTCAGTCTCAATCAACAGAGGTATCAAAATAAAAGCTGTATAGCATGGTGTCAACGTTCATCAATCTGCCTTCGAATTTGTAGCACAAGTCGTTTGACCTCGTAAGGTGATGCCATATTGTTAAACCAGGGTGTGGTGCGTTCGATATTGCAGTAATATTTGTAGTTGTTGTTTGGAGAACAAAAATTATAAAAATATTATTAATTGTGGTTAGTTTGATAAAAACATGGTTGGTTAAAAATATAATGGGAATTGATATTAAATAAAAGTAATTTAATATGTTTAGTTAAAAATGCCTTTTAGATCAAGGTTTGGTAATAATACTATTGAAAAAAAAAATATATTAATATTGATAAATTTTAATTAAAATATTGTAGATTTAGTCATTATTACATCATGAAATAAATAATACTTCATGAAAAGATTTTTTTATTGTCTCATTAAACTATTTACAATTTTATCACGTATAAAATTCATATGAAAAAGCTCATGATTTCTATGACTTTCTGAACATGCAACAACGACTAAAAAATCACTAGCAACAAAATAAGAATTGCGATCAAATTCTACAAATGCTACATCATCATGCAATTTCTTTTGAATGTAACTATATAGTATCATTGATGTCACTATAATTTGAACTTGTTTTTTTTGTTTTTCTTATATAGATAAACAAAAATATTTTTGTAAACTTCTTCGCCTCTATTTCCATACTCCAAAAGAATATTTTATCACATTATATAGTGATGAGTGTATCCAATTAAATACTTTTTCCTAATTTAATGGTTGTCCACGACGTCTAAAATATTGTATATGATACCTCTAACCTCTATATGAACCTAAATACTCATACTTATTGGTATATCCAACATTAACCAACTAATATTTACCTACAAATACAAAAATAATTTAAAATTGCATTAATATTAGTAAATAAAAATGTTATACTTATATTAGTATTTAATTCCTATCATTAAACTATCTTATAGTTGTCTAGGAAATTTTATATTGTTGTTGTCAATAGCCTCAAGAAAAATATATATATCATGAGCACTATCTTCCCATCCAAACCACACAAATGTGAACTACATGTCAAAACCACAAGCAACCATTATGTTTTGAGTCGGCACACCTTCTCTTCCGATAAATGAGATTTGATTTTTAGTTCATATGTAAGCTCAATTATTGTGCATATATGGAGTTATACAACTCCAAATTGTTCTAATTCAGCTTATTTTGAAAGCTAAAACTTATAAATACAACTTAATGAGAAATTTATCTTAAATTTAGTCATTTTGAAATCTTAAATCTCAGCTAAACATTAAATAATAAATTTGTCAAACAAAACGTAGTTTGTTTCTTCTTCTATTTTCAGGTCATATTTGATATTATGTAACACCAAATTAAGCGAGGTCAGTCCTACTTGAAATATAACATTCATACCTATAACTTTTATCAAGAAACAAATCTTAAATTTCATCATTTGGGTGCTCTAACCTCAGCTAAACGATGGGTGACTAGATTGTCTAGTCTCCATACATGGATTAGACAACAGAAGCTTCATAAAAGTAAAAGTATATCCTAACTAAATCATTAATAATTAAATCCAAACCATGAAGTTAGATGTAATTATGTCATGCAATACGTATCCAAAGCTCTAGGTATTTTAATGGATAGAGCTTAATAGATAAAAAGCCAAACTAAATTAACCTGCAACTTGACAGTATATTGTTCACCGATGAACAACTTCTCGTTGGAGTCTTTGACACAAATTGTCACCATTTTGAGTTTGGGGTTTATTAATATAACAAACATATATATTTTTCAACCCAAACACATTTAATGGTTAAATATCAAGATATGATTATCGACAATTTGTTTCCTCATTCATTTGCAGCTCCTCCTTTTGAGGAGAAAAATAGAGTGTTTATTTAGTGTGATGCTTTAAAAAATTATATTTTGGCCGAAAATAATTGTTATTATCTATTTGTCCTTATTTTGCTTTTTGGATTTTACAAGATGTGCTAAAGAAAATTAAACCTGCATTGTTCTAATTCAGCTTATTTTGAAAGCTAAAACTTATAAATACAACTTAATGAGAAAATTATCTTAAATTTAGTCATTTTGAAATCTTAAATCTCAGCTAGACATTAAATAATAAATTTGTCAAACAAAACATAGTTTGTTTCTTCTTCCATTTTCAGGTGATATTTGATGTTATGTAACACCAAATTAAGTGAGGTCAGTCCTACTTGAAATATAACATTCATACCTATAACTTTTATCAAGAAACAAATCTTAAATTTCATCATTTGGGTGCTCTAACCTCAGCTAAACGATGGGTGACTGAATTGTCTAGTCTCCATACATGGAGTAGATAACAGAAGCTTCATAAAAGCTAAAGTATATCCTAACTAATTCATTAATAATTAAATCCAAACCGTGAAGTTAGCCGTAATTATGTCATGCAATACGTATCCAAAGCTCTAAGTATTTTAATGGATAGAACTTAATAGATAAAAAACCAAACTAAACTAACCTGTAACTTGACAGTATATTGTTCACCGATGAACAACTTCTCGTTGGAGTCTTTGACACAGATTGCCACCATTTTGAGTTTGGGGTTTATCAATATAACAAACATATATTTTGTTCAACCCAAACACATTCAATGGTTAAATATCAAGATATGGTTATCGGCAATTCGTTTCATTCTTTTGCAGCTCCTCCTAATTTACTAATTTATGTGTTGATTACACATGATTTTTAATCATTCTTAAATGAGTTGATTTGAAAATTAAGAAAATCTCAATGTCACGCCTATGAACTTATTAGTCCATTGGGATTCAACTTGAAAGGAAGAAGATTAGACTTATGCCCATTCTCAAATTAGTAACTCATACCTAGGAAAATAAAAACAAAAACAAAAATAGAATCAAACATTTTTGAAGAGAAATTCATTACTGAAACAAAAAATAAAATGAAAATGAAAATAGATGATGATGTTTTTATTTATAGACACAACACTTTTTTTTTTGAACAACTTTCGTTATATTCAAAAGAGGAACAAAAGAACAAGAATTAGGGGGGGTATACCCCTCCCAGCAGACTTAGCTCCAGGCTCATGGCCGAACTTGAGACTGCTCATAGAAGAAACAAGCCTATGAAGGCTAAAGAGCTAGAACCATTTATATGTTCCATGTTGCTCGAATCCTATTGTTTAAAAATTTCCTAACATCACTGTGCATCAAGTGTGCCCTTATCAGATGGATGATTTCGGCACTAAGCTCCTGAGCAGTCCTGTGAATGTTCTTGAAGGTTCTGTTATTTCTTTCATACCATAAGTAGTATACTGCCACAGCAAGGGTGAGCTTGGCAATGAGGCTATTGATGCTCCCATTTCCTTTGAGCGTTGAGCTCGCCCATTGGAGAAGCTGCGTCCACGGAACGACTGGCCATTGGATGTGACTATGTGTTGATAAGGTGCTCCAAACTGATGTGGCATAGTGGCATTGGAAGAACAGGTGATCGTGAGATTCCTCTTCCCTGTTGCATAGCCGGCAGGTGTTGTTGTTAGTGATGCCCATACGAGCTAACCTATCTAGAGTTTGAAGACGATTCTGAGAGGCTAGCCAAAGAGTGAAGGACTGGCGGGGGAGATGCCCAGTATACCATAGCAACCCGTGGAGAGGATTTATGGCCTTTCTGCTTTGAAGTTTCTCCCAAGTTGATGCTACTGTAAAAAACCCCTTTGCGTGATGCTTCCAGATGACCTTGTCTGCTTCGGTTGATCTAAGGGATGGGGGGGGGATAGTATTCCAAATATCGTGCAGCTTGCTATCACCATGAGGGAACATCCAGTGCCCGTTGTTGATGATCTCGGAAACCTTTGCATGCCAGCTATATCCTGTAGTCATGATGATATGGGGCGCTAGGGATCATTGATTCTTTTTGCATTTGGGAGCCAATAATCATGCCAGAGGGAGGTGTGATTGCCATCTCCTATTTGAACCGTGAAGTCCCCCCTGCACCAGTCTCTACTTTGTAAAATCTTCTGCCATGCCCATGTTGGGTTAGAAGGAATATCAATATGCCATAGAGATCGCCCTTTTAACAGGTGGGTATGAGCCCAATCCACCCAGATCGAGTGCCTTCTACTTAGCAAGTTCCAGATGTGCTTTAGAGTAGCTGCACGATTCCAAGGTTTCAGTCTTTTAAGCCCCAGGCCCCCCTCTTCTCTAGGGTAGCATAAGTCATCCTAGACAACTTTGCCCTTTGCATTTTGGAGGCTCCCTTTCCACAGGAATGCAGCCATCATGCACTCAATTCGCTTCATTGTTGCACTCGGAAGAATGAAGATGGTGGACCAGTAGACTTGATAGGAGAAAAGGATTGACTTTATAAGCAAAGCCTGCCTACATAGGTTAGAACTGCACTTGTCCATAGCTGAATTTTTGCAGTTATTTTCGACACCAAAGGGGCACAGTCTGCACTTGTAAGCCTGGTTGTAATAAGGTGAACTCCTAGGTACCGCACGGGCAACCTGCCCAGCTTGAACCCACAAACCCTTTCGATGTCCTCTTCCTCTGCTCTTGTGGTTCCTGTGAGATAAAAGGAGGATTTGTCTAGATTGGTTGTTAGCCCAGAGTGCTTCCCGAAGGTGTCTAAGGCATGCTTGACTACCCCAATCATCTCCTTGTTCCCGTGGCAGAAAACAAACAGATCATCCGCGAAGCAGACATGCGTGATGTTATTTTTGGCACAGCACCAATGGTATTTAAAGTGGGGAAGTTGCACTGCTCGTTGCATTATCCCATGGAACCCTTCCATTGCAAGAACAAATAGGTAAGGGCTGAGAGGATCTCCTTGACGCAGGCCTCGCGAAGCTTTGAAGTAGCCGTGGAGGCCACCATTCAGGCTGACTGAGAAGTGAGCCGTGGTTATGCATTTGTGGATCCAACAAATCATTAGGGCTGGAATTCCTATCGCAGTGAGATCGTCAATGATGTACTTCCAGCTCACTGTATCAAAGGTCTTCCTTATATCAATCTTGATGGCGCACCTAGCCATTCCTTTGTTGGTATGATAATTATGTAACAGCTCCTGGGAGATCAGAATTGCGTCTGAAATCTGTCTTCCAAGGAGGAAAGTAGATTGCTCTTTGCTAATGACAGAATTGAGGGCTGGCTTCATTCTAGTCACGATGATCTTTGTAATACATTTATATATTACATTGCAGCAAGAACTAGGCCTAAAGTCATTCATGCAATTTGGGTTTTCCACTTTGGGAACTAGAGCAATGGTTGTTGAATTGATGCTTCTGGGGAGGCATAGGGTAGAGAAGAAGAACCTGACAGCTGCTAGGAAATCCTGCTTTACAATGTGCCAGCTCTTTTTGTAGAAGAAAGCCGTGAAACCATCCGGACCTGGTGCCTTGTCATCTTGGATGGAGAATAGGCTTTCTCGTATCTCTTCATCTGTGATAGCTTTGCAAATGTTTTGGTCTGTAGTCTGGTTGGTTGCCTGGGGGAAATGGTGATAACTGCTTTGATGGTTGTTATCCTGTGTGTTGAGAAGCTTGTTATAGTAATCTGCCGCAACTTGCCCCATCTTTCCAGTGTCTGTGATGATAGCCCCGCTTGCATCAGTAAGATTGTGGATCGTGTTTCTGCTTCGTCTGTGTAATAGGGATCAGTGGAAGAATTTGGTGTTACAGTCCCCTTTTGTTAGCCAGTTGATTCTCGATCTTTGCCTGAAAAAACTTTCCTCATCATTGAGTAGTTGATTGTACTGGTTGGCTAGCCTTCGCTCCTGCAACCTGAGACTTGCATTAGAAGGGTTAGTGTCTAAATCAATTTGGGCTTTCTCCCAATCATCCTTTGCCTTGTTCACTCTCCTGGTGATGTGTGAAGAGTGGAGCTGATGGAACTTCTTCAGCTGCTCTTTAACTAGCCGAAGCTTGTTGGTTAGCTAAAGAAAGGGATGACCATCTACTTCTTGTTGCCATGTGGTGGTCACCATAGGAAGGAATGCCTCTTTATTTGCCCATAAATTGAGGAATTTGAAGGAGGATCTTATCTTGTTAGCTGGCCGAGAGAGCAAGGTGATTCCTGGGCTGTGATCTGAGATGCTTCGAGGAAGAAAGATAGTGTGAGTAGTGTTCCATTTAATGAGAAACGTTGCATTGCCAAAAGACCAATCAAGCTTCTTTTGGATCATGTTTATGCCTTGACCATTGTGCCAGGTATGCCGGAGCCCTGTGTATGGGATTTGCACAAGCTCAGCCAATCTCATGCAGTTTCCGAAGTCATTTTGATGACCTTGCCACACAAAGCTACCACCATTTCTGTCATCACTGTCCACGACACTTGCAAGTAAAAATAACAAATTGTTCTTCATGTGATCTTTTTATTTATGTTTTATTTCTACATATAAGGAAAAGCTTGTCCAAGCAAGCTTCATAATCGAGAGAAAACAAGTTCCTTATGGGTTTTATATAAAAATAAAACTACAATATTATTACTATATTTTTCACCCATAATTCCAAATTATTAATACATTAAGAATAAAATTAAAAGTAGCTAAAACCATACAACTTCATATATCCCATATTTAAGTATCATTGAAATCAAATTTTAGACACACATATCAATACAATCAAGTTCATAATCATCTCAAATATGTTAAGGGTGTGTTTAATATTGCTTTTGCTTTTGTGGTTGAAGTTTTAAAAAAACAGTTTCATGAAAAGCACTTTAGCTGTGGTTCAAAATAATTTTTATAATGTTTTGTTAAAATTGTGGTTGAGTTTGAGGTTAATGAGAAACAGTTTCAAGTGTTTGGTTACCAAGCTTTTCATATTGCTTTCAACTTGTAAAATTACTTTAAAGTGTGTGTGTGTGTGTGTGTGTATATATATATATATATATTGTTTTTTTTTAAATATTATTAATTATAATAATAAAATATAATTAATAATTCAAGTAAATTAGACACTTGTTTTTATTCTCCCATCAAACTATTTGTAATTTCATTACGAACTATAAATCCATACTTGAAGGCCTCTGCGATCCTGGAACAACATATAGTAAAATATCATCTGAAATAAAATTAGAATTGCGAGATAAAAATTATATTGTAATCTCCTTCTAATATATTTATTTATTGTAATTAATTTTTATATTATTTTAATATTAAAAATATATTTTTTATAAGAAAATATAATAAATAATAAACTAAAATACCCCTCCCAACTCCCCTAGACCTCAACTCATGGAAAACAACAATTTCCTACTTTCCGTGAAACTCCGGTTGCAAATAAAAATAGGTGGGTCCCACGTCAAATTTTTGCTTTTCAATATTTAACAAAACACTTAATCCCTTTTTTTTTTGCAATCTACAGTTGCACAACAAAAACAAACACCCTCTAAGACTCGTATATAAACTTTAAATCCTATGACCTTCAACTACGTCAAGGTAACATTATCGATACTGATAAAATGTTTAGATCAGTATCAACAAAAAAATAGAAAAAAATCAAACAAAACATTAATCCATATAATGTTTTTCATAAAAAAAATCCGTAGAAGAAGGGAAATTGAGGATTAGGTATTTGATCACTAGCATTAGAAGCGTCAAGACCAAATTCCAGGATGGGAATAAACACATGGACTAAATTGAATAAAATTAGGAAAAACGATAGCAAGGGGTAAGGGTGTGTCTTGTGAATGTGGGGAAATTTAAAGGATTCTTAGTTATTTTTGTGATTAAGAGAAGACAAAATTATAGTAATAAAAAAAAAAATGGCAATTTATTGTTATGCTCTATTTCCTCCACATTAAGACCCTGTTTGACATTACATTTTAAAAATGATCTTTTTTTTCACATCACAACCCGTGATACTGTGTTTTAAAAGCGTTTTTGAAAAAACAAAGAAATTTTTTATTTTTTATTTTAATTAAATTTTTTTGGTGTTCTTAGATCATTTATTAAAAAATAAATAAAAATATTATTTTGATGCATTTCTGAATGAAAAACACTTTCATAAACAACTTTAATTACACTCTCAAATAGACACTACATGTCGATGAGATTGTTCATTCGACATGCTTTTTTTTTTTTTTCATCATCTAAATTTATCTACTTTTAATTACATCCTTTTAGTTTATATTAACATTTATGACCATGCTTTTAATTTTTATTTTGAACATTGAAATTTATTTATTTTCAATCACATTCTTCCAAGTTATATTAATATGACTATATGTGCTGAGATTTTATTTGTTTCACAGTTCTCGCATGTACGAGTAGTTAAGAAATATTGCAACATTAAACTACAGATTGAATTTGGGAAATATATTTTTTATTATATTATAAAAAAAACAAGCTAAAAAAATAAGAACCAAAACAAACAAATAAAAAAAACAAATCTCAATGTTGAAAATACATGAAAACATATGATTTTGGTCCCTAAAATTTCGGTTAATGTCCTTAGATGGTCCCAAAGATTTTACCTTTGATCCTAAGATTTATTTATTCTATTTAATTACTTAAATATTAATAGAGGAAATAGGAGGGCACCGGAAAATGAGAGGAGAGTGATACAGGTTGGTTGGGCACATTCCAATTATGCAAAAAAAACCAATTTTTGTGCCGGTGACTTTATTTTACATAGATTAGTTCCATGAAAGTGTTTGAATCTTCATCTTTTTAACCTAAAATTCAAGAATTAAATTTTTCTAAAAAATAAACTTAAACAAAACAGGACAAAATTTGAATTACAAACCAATTTTATTTTTTATTTTTTAAGATTTATTCCTCATATTATTATATTAAAAGTATTTCAGAACACTGATATTAATTTTTTTTTTCAGGTAAGAAAATCCATTTTCTCTCTCTCTCTATATATATATATTTTAAAGCGCTAATATCAAATAAATATTAAAATATATAATTAGTCTCACATATTTATAAGAAAAAAAACTTAAAAATAATCATTATCATTACTTTGAATGTCTTATCTATAATAATGAGAAATTTCAATACCTTACAATATTAAAAAAATTAAAAACAAAATAAAAGACAAAACATAAATAAATATTATTAGATTTTAAACAATTACATGACTTGGAGAATAAATAAAAATTCAAAATCAAACAACAAAGAGAAAAAATAATAAATATCAATTTTCAAATGATCACCACCACAAATTATATTTGAAACACCACATAAAAAAATCAAACCTTAATAATAGTGGAAATAATAAAAATTTGAAACAAAAACTAAGAGCATGTACATATAAACATGAAAAAAAATAGAACCATTTATGAAAAATATATAAAAAATAAAGGAATTAAAATAAAATTCAAGATTAAAAGTATAATGGCCGAAATGAAAGACACATATATAATAAATTCAATTTAAATGAAAAAATTGAAGCAAATCAAAACTTTGATACTGAAAAAATTAAAGAATTTAAGACATAACCGGAAATTCAAAGAACATGGACTGAAATGAAACTTAAATATATATAATCAATATGCATTGAAAGATATAATTGAAACAAAGCAAAAGTCTGATACTGAAAATCTTAAGGATTTTAATCCAATTCGGAAATTAAAAGACCGAGAACCGAAATGAAACTACAATATATAATCAATTTCAATTGAAAGGCCATATTAAAACAAATCAAAACCTATATTAAAGGAATAAGGACCATACAAAAAATCAAAAGCACAAGGACTATAATGAAAAGTAAACAAACAATGGGGCCTGACATATACTTGCATAGGCAGGAGAGAGAAACGAGGGGAAAATATTTCAACCGATCACCAGTACGTCTTTGTCCATGTTAGAACAACACGCGCCATCCTATGAGGAAGAGCAAATGCTGAAAAATAATTCTAGAAACCGGACGGGTATTTTTAAAGGCCGTATGACGCCACACGCGCCGCTTGAAAACCGCGTGAGCATGGACACGGACAGCGCGTCTGGCGACGCACAAACAATACCGCGTCAGAATAAATATTAAAAAATAGGTAAATTACCATGACACCCTTGCATCAAAATCTTCAATTTTGTCTTGTAGGAAGACATATCTGTATTTAGCCATTTTCAAAAAAAATTATAATTCCTATGGAACCCCTCCCGGCCAGACCTGATTTTTGTCTTTTTTGAGGGACAAAAGGGTTATTTTACTGTGCAAAGAAATATTAAAAAATTAATAAACCTGCTACTTGAACCGGACCAGACCAAAAATGTGAAACTACCGTGGAACCCTTCCATCTAGTAGCTGTTTTTTTGTCTTTTTCAAGGAACAAAATCGTTATTTCACAGTGTAAAAAAATATATATATCGGTAAACCAAATGAACAGAACTGACCCAAAAAATTAGTTGTAGTATTGTCATCCACAATGATTTGTCTCACTATGAACAGCAACTAAACCATGTCTTGGTTTATCTTTTAGATAATAATCTAATTAGATCGTAAGACCCAATCAAAAGAGTAAAATTTTGAAGATAGAAATAGAAAAAAGGGACAAAAACATAATAATAATAAAAAAATAGGGTTGATTTAGTGTTCAATAAAAGGAATATTAAATGGCGTGGGTCATTCATTGTTGCACCCTTTGTAGCAACAGAACCATTGACATTGTGAACTTACATTGTGCCATTTTTTTCTCTCTTTTTTTTTCCTTTGAATTATTTTTTAGGTGTTTGTGTAGGCAATAGGTATGGTGTTTTGTTGTGGTTGGATAAGTGGCTTTATAAGTAATATAGCTCTGTTTGACATTGTGTTTTTAAAAAAAAATAAAAAAATTTGTATTTATACTTTTTACTTTAAATTAAAAAAATAGGTATTTTTATATCATTTTCATGTGCTTATGTCAAAAATAATTTTTAAAAAATAAAAAAATATCATTTTGATGCATAGTTTAAACTCAACAATCAATGGTCAAAGAAAAACATCTATATTCTTACACGGAATATTAGGACCGCATATGATCGTAGATAAAAACATGAACTCTAAGTCTCATACACATCCTTGATTGTAAGTTGTGAATCATGAGTATCACTCGCCAAGAAAAATAAATAGTAGCAAATGACTTGAATTGATTGAATCTATTTTTGTATTATTAGAAAGTATTTATGTTTTATATTTTTAACAAGAATCTATTCCTTGTCGATTCTGGGTTTATAATGAGCATGCCTATATATTTTACACTCGGTTAACTTTATATTGTCAAGGTTAGATAATATGTTTGGACATATGATAATTTTATAGTATCCTATGCCAAGGGGTTTCACCATGGATTTAGCAGCATAAAAGTTTTATTTCAACTTATTCCTTTTAGGTAAAATGCTTATTTACCCATTCATCAATTTTATCACAACCAACCTCACTCAACTCATGATTTAATACTTATGCAACAACTAATAATTTTCTATCATTTATGCACCCATCCCGTAATGGTTCGTTTGAGTCTTTCATAAGATCAAAAGGTAAGATTTTGTTTACATTAGGTTTTTCATCTATGATTGAACATTCACCTTTATAATCCTGATTTATTCTCATCGCATTTATAATCATATTCCTATAAGGATTATATTGACATCTATAATGTTATGCTCATTGTTAGAACTAGAAATTGACCTACCATTCTTTTTACCATGAACATATGGTTTTCCATGTGCAAACCATCAAAAGTATTTCTTTGTGAATCCTTTTTATAGAAGATCCATTGTTACAACATCTAAATCTAGATTATTTTTTCTTACACCTCTTACATGGACATCTATATTGTCTTCACTAATGTTTCTCATATTAAATAATGTTTAATTAATAAAATATTCAATCTCATTACAATAATTCAACATACAATAATTCAACATACGCAACCCTTTAGATAAATCTTGATGCATATAAAATATTAATGAGAACATGTATTACTTAATTATGTAAACTAGTTAACTTTCGTTTAACCTAAACTTATTACACCTATTTTAATAGTACACTTAACTCATTCAATTATCTATATAAATTAAATTTTTTATAAATTTACCAAAATTTTCTACTTGACAATAAAATTGACAAAATATAAATAGACAAGTTAAATAAGCCAATATTTATTTCATTACAAAACACCCAAGTCAAAAAAATTCAAAATAAATTCCATTAATTTGCAAACAAATCAAATTTTCAAAACTCAAACAAACCCTAACATATACAAATCATACATATTTACAGCAAATTTCTAGAAGAAAAGGCTATAAACTAGTAAACACTCAAAAAAACATATACTATAAAACTATACAATATTAATTAATATTTTAAAATTGAGTTGAAACAAAAAATAATAATGTATGGTTATTATACCAAAGAGGGGAGAATTATTTCTCCATTAAGGAGAAAATACAAGGTGAGCTTCAGGGGAAACATGGTTGGTTTACAAGGAAATAAATGTGTGGCCAATCACATTGAAGGGGGGTGCACGACCACGTATCTGTCATTAGTTCAGGTGTAACTCCTCTTATATTTCTAATGCTTCCCTGTTCATTTACCAGAATCTTATATTTGTAAACAGGATAAAAAAATATATTCAAAATCTTTCTTATATGGAGTCTCTTCTATTTATCATAAATAATTCAAATTTATACATCGCCTAAATATCCACCAATAAGGGATTTTTTTTATCAAAATAATGAATGATTTGATTTTAATAATATTTTGGGAGAATTTCCCTTGCACGAGGACTTAACCCAAAATTTTATTCCATTTTAAAATAACTATAAATATCAATAATAACCTAAACCTAACAACTAATAATTCATACTAACAAGTAGACTTAAATAAATAATTAAAACAATAATTGTTAAGTAGCGTTTTTGAAATAGGAAGGGTTATGATGCAACGCATTAGACTTTTCCACTCAAATATGATTTTTCATTGTCTACTTCACTTTCATTAAGCTTTTTTTTTTTTCAATTGAGCAAATAATTGTTTCCATAAAGTTCACCCCTTTACTTTATTTATCAAGGCTTTAGAAGCCACAAACTCAATAATTCCTCTACCTCGAGTATTTTCTCATTAAACCTTTCCAGGTATACTCATGTGGACTTATCATTCACCTGAGCAACCATAAAAGATTTTGTAGAACTTCCTTTGGTCAGGATACTTGTGTTGAATTACGTTACTAGCTTGATACAAAGATCACCAAAGCTTATAATGGAGTATGGTTTTAAATCATTATACTATGAATGCATTGACCCCTTAAAAGTTGTGTGAGTATCTTGCAATGACATAACTATCATAGATGATCGATTCTAGGCTTTTCTATACATGTTTCTAATCTTATCTTAGGTCAACAAAATGGTCATATTTGTCTAAAGTCATCTTGGTGGATATATAATCCTTAGTTATATATGTATGCAACCACTATCTTCGTAAGTGAGATCCTGAATCTAGTGAGAGGTGTAATAATTTTCATTAATTTGCAAACAAATAGAATTTTCAAAAAACTCAACAAACCCTAACATATATAAATAACATATATATATATATATATATATATATATATATATATATATATATATATATATATCATGCATATATACAACAAAATTCTAGAAGAAAAAGCTATAAACTAGTAAACACTAAAAAATACATACACTACAAAACTATACATTATACAATATGAATTAACATTTTAAAATTGAGTTCAAAGAAAAAATAATAATGTATGGTTATTCTACCAAAGAGGGGAGAATTGTTTATCCATCAAGGAGAAAATACAAGGTGAGCTTTAAGGGACACATGGTTGGTTTACAAGGAAATAAATATGTGGCCAATCACATTGAAGGGGTGTGCATGACCAAACATCTCTCATTAGTTTAGGTGTAACACCTCATATATTTCTAATGCATCTTTATTCATTTACCTTAATCTTATATGTGTAAATAGAGTATAAAATATATACAAAATCTTCCTTATATGGACTCCCTTCTATTCAACATAAATAATAAAAATTTATACATCACATAAATATCCACCAATAAGGGATTTCTTTTTATCAAAATAAGGAATGATTTGATTTTAAAAATATTTTGCAGAGTTTCCCTTACACGGTGACTCAACCCAAAACTTTATTTCATTTTAATATAACTATAAATATGAATAATAACATAAACCTAACAACTCATGTAATTCATACTAACAAGTAGACTTAAATATATAATTAAAACAATAATCATCAAGTAGTTTTTTTTTCAAATAGGAAAGGTAATGATGCAACACACTAGACTTTCTCACGCAAATATGTTTTTTCATTGTCTACTTCACTTTCATTAAGCTTTTTTTTTTTCAATTGAGCAAATAATTATTTCCATAAAGCTCACCCCTTTACTCTATTTAATTCAAGGGTTTAGAAGCCACAAACTCAATTAATTCCTCTACTTCAAGCATTTTCTCATTAAACCTTTCCAGGTATACTCGTGTGGACTTATCATTCACCTGAGCGACCACCAAAGATTTTGTAGAACTTCTGTTGGTCGGGATACTTGTGTTGCTAGCTTGATACAAAGATCACCAAAGCTTATAATCGAGTATGGTTTTAAAATTTTATACGATGAATGCATTGACCCATTAAAGGTTATGTGGAGTATCTTGCGTATGGCATAACTATCATAGATGATCAATTCTTGGATTTTCTATACATTTTTCTAATGTTATCTTAGGTCAACAAAATAGTCATAATTGTATAAAGTCATCTTGGTGGATATATACTCCTTAGTTATATATTATGCAACCACTATCTTCGTAAATGAGATCCTGAATCTAGTGAGGGATGTAATCATTTTCATACATATATTCTCTGATGAACTTTTTTCTCTCTCTATGTTTGGAAGGTTCTAGGGAGCTTGAGGTTTATGACATGGAATGATGGGATTAATACGTAATATTCATCTCGCGGTGGCTAAATAGGTGTTTAGAATATTCATTATGTGTATGAGCATCGTGATGACCATAAGCTTGGAAGCCCTACAACATTTTATTCTATCCTAACTCCTTTAGGTTAAACAATTATTTGCAAGAATTAGGTATAATTTGTGATTTTAGAGCTCTAAAGAAGGGTGCAGTTATGGGTGTTAAGACTTGTTATGATGACAAAGTCTGATTTGGCCTATAAGCCACGAACATGGATTGAGAGATGAGATTCACTTGGTTCGATAAGTTGTTGGCAAGGAGGTTTGTCGCCAGTTCTATTCGAGAAGTATCATGAACTCTTTACCTAAGTGGATTATAGGGTATTTATACTCAATGAAGCTTATCATTTTAATGATGTGGAGTGTGAATGAAGAGTTATTTTTTTCTAGTGACATTAATATATGTATATGTATAATATTTATAATATGAAAACAGGTTAAATAGCTTGAAATTATCTAGAATTTTGGATCAAACTAAATTTAATCTCTAAAATTTAAATTATTCTTAAGAACCATGTAATACCAAACAGCATAGATCTTAAAAATCGAAGTCCCTCGTAGTGGTGGACACAGCTGGTATTTTCGTTCAAAGCTATAAAGGCACTGTCCTTTACACGTTGTCTCTATCAGCCAGCAATAAAGCTTCGTTTTCAAGAGACGATGATCACGAAATGATGGTGAAAGCAAAGCTTTGAAAAACCATTTCTTTCTCTTCCTCCTCCCCCCAAATGATTAGGTCTTCTGCCTGGGTCTGAGCTCTTGCTTGTCTCCATAGAAAAGAATGGAATATTTTTTTGTCCCCAGAATAATTTCTTCCCGGACAGCAAAGGGCATGGAAACTTCGTTCTACCTGTCTTCTATTGCCACTTTTACTTCTGATAAATATATAATCAGGCTCCTTCAGAGCTCTTGATTTATTACATGGATGCACGAAAACTCAACTGGAAGCATGGTTATTTTAGTGGGATCTATCTTATCAAATAATTGATGCCTCAGTTAACTTAAAATTTGAGTTATTAAATCTACTAAGACGTTGCCGTTTCAAGATTCCTATGGCCCCTCGTGAAGGCCACCCATGCACTCACTCCACTAGCTTTTTCAAGTCAAAAGTTGCGATTAGAGAGCCTTGAGAAGAAAAACCTTCCATGTCTAAATCAAAATGCTAAGAGATAAACCTCTGATTAAAGTTCCATGTCCCCCCCCAATTGACAACAAATTTCTGATTTGACAACAATTAATTATAACCCGTACCATCAACTTTTAGTGAATATTTGAGATTATAGTTGAGTTTAATTTTTAAAGTGTTTTTTATTTAAAATTATATTAAAATGATATTTTTTATTTTTTAAAAAATATTTTTAATATTAACACATGAAAATATATAAAAAATTATTTTTTTTAATTTAAAATAAAATACAAAAAGCATTTTTAAAAAACATTGTTAAACAACCTATTAATATTCGATCTTTGGCCCGCATTGCTCCTACTTCGTAATGCAAATAAATTACCTTACGTTATGGGTTGGAAGCTGCAATACAACCCGACATCCGAAAAAGCAAATATATAATCTGAGAAAAAAGTATTTTTTTTTTAAAATGAGTTTTTTTTATTTGTTTTTTATATATATTTTTTGTGTTTTCAGATTATTTTCAAATAAAAATATCAAAAACAATTTTCATATGAAAAATCTCACGTTTCATATGAATAATAATATTTGTTTTTGTGTTTCATAATTATTTTTTTATATAATTAAAATATTTTTATTTGCTTTACATATAATTCTTGTATTTTTAAACGGTTATGAATTCGTGATATCAAAAATATATTATTTTAATTTGTTTTCAAATAAAAATTATTTTTAAAAACAATCATCACTTCAAAATGGGCTCTAAAACCACCAAATAATCTATAAAATAATGTTTGATACAACTTCTCTTTTGTTTGAAAAGGTATTTTTAAAGTACTTTTAATTTTATAAAAAACTATTAAACTAATATATTTTTTTAATATTTTATAAAAAAATTAATATACTAATCGATGTTTACGCAGCCCCGCTCATAATTTACGAGGAGGTGATGGTTTTGCATTACTGCATGATGAAGATGAAGGATGGCCAAATATTCTCTTGTCTGCAAAAACCCGAAGCTTCGACGTAGCTCACCCTATTCATGATTTGACACCGTCTCCTCTGTGGAAAATATGTGCTGTGTCGGCTTTTCTTTTTTTTGATCATGGAATTTGCTGCATCATCGATGATGATGATGATGATCAGGTTATTATATATACCAAGTATTTCTATAAAGTAAAAGCTGCCGACGACGACTAATCATCGTAAACCATTGACTTTTCTAAACTCGAAAGATTTCGGTTGTCGGCTCATTAAGAAAAAAGAAAAAACAGAATAATTAAGAAATTTAAAGAGCAAGATGAAGAAGCCCAACGGGGCCCAATAAAATTAAGAGCACTAAAAAAGAAAGAATCTTAGCCCAACCAAACCCAATATGATCGGGCCAACCGATCCTAATAAGAAATAGTGAGTGAGAAAGGAAAGATGGCGTGAAAAACAGTTGTCAAAGTGTTAGTGGAGATCCGTCATTGAAGGACATAATGGGCTTTATAAATTGTAAGAAGATGGGAACAAAAAAAGAGGGGGCCCATATCCAATAAGGCCATCAAGCTACCCAAGTTGGTGATGGCTATTGGGTAATGAAATTTGCTGTCTTGCTTGTGAATTTCGGCTAAAATTAAACTATCAATGTCAGCTTTTAAATTATGTGTATTTATAAGTTCTTTAGAAGCATTTCTATATTGTTATTAAATTTAATTATAGTGTTTGATTTAAATTTAATTGATAAATATATTAGATTTACATATTTTAAAAAGATAAAATTCAATTCATTTTGTTTTCAATATCATTCTCATTGCTTTTATTTTATTTTTTTTCATTTGTTTTTATAAAAATGCTAGATGGTTGATTTAGAAAAGTTAGTTTTAATATTAAATTATTTCTCATTGAAATTATAAATAAGAGAGGTTGATTTGTAATTTATTTTTATGTTATTTTTAGATACTGAATTACATTTGAATTTCAAATCTTAATGCTTTGAGATTTTTATTAAAACTTTAATTGTTTTTCTTAAAATTCAGATTTTAAGTAAAAGAATAATTAGTATGCCAAATAACAAAATTATCACTATAATTCTCATGCACTATAAAAAAAATATAAAAAACATTTCATAATTCCATTATTTTCAAAGAAATTATTAAGAAAAAAACACACACGAAGATTTAAAAACAAATCTTAGACCACTTCTCTAATTCTCTTGCAAACAAGTCATATTCTTTATATACATACATACATACGTGTATATATATATATATATATATATATTACTATTATACAACATATTATAATTTTAAATATTTATATAATATCTATCAAATTATATAGCTTTCTTCAATCATTTAATAATCAAAGCTATATTTTAATAAATAATTGTTATGGATTAGACTCAATAAAGTAGAGATGAACTAAAAACTCTTGTTCTTTATCATTAATTAGTTTTCTATTAGTGTTTTTTTCTTATAAATAGATAAAGAATAAAAAAATGTGAATGTATACAAATTGGAATTGAAGACTTTGGATGGATTTGTAATCCTTAGTATAAGAATGTATTTCACCCTATTCTTACAAGAGCTCTCCCTCGTCACCTCCCCTGCTCCCCCCTCCTCTTAAGAGTATAGCAAGCACACAGATTTTCGATTTCTTGTTTGGAAAGAAAAAATGCTGGAAACAACTGCAGGTGCATCTCTACCATCTACAGGAACAGACGCAAAAAAACGCCGAGTGACCTACTTCTACGAACCCACAATCGGTGAATACTACTACGGTCAAGGCCACTCAATGAAACCCAACAGAATCCGAATGGCCCACAATTTGATAATCAACTACGCTCTCCACCATCTGATGGAAGTCAACCGTCCATTTCCAGCAGGTCCTGAAGACATAGGGGGGTTCCATTCTGATGAGTACGTGGAGTTCTTGTCTTCAGTGTCACCACAATCAGCGAGTGATCCAGCACACGGGAGGCAATTGAGGAGGTTTAATATTGGTGAAGATTGTCCGGTTTTTTATGGGTTATTTGAGTTTTGTCAGGCCTCTGCTGGTGGTTCAATTGGCTGTGCTGTTAAGCTTAATAGAGGGGATGCTGATATCGCTTTGAATTGGGCTGGTGGATTACATCATGCGAAGAAGAGTGAGGCTTCTGGGTTTTGTTATGTTAATGATATTGTTCTTGGTATTCTTGAGTTGCTCAAAGTTCATACGGTAATTTACTAGTGCATCTCTTTCTCTCCTTTACTTTATTTTTCATGTATTTTGGTTATTGTTTCTTTGCTTTATTTTTTTTACTCGTTTCTTTATTTAGGTTTTATTTTTGTAAATGCTAATTTGTGTCTGATATTCTTTTATTTCCCTATTTTCCTTCTTTGTTGGTATTTTTGGTATAGGTTTTTTTTCCACCAAGCTATGCTTTTATGAATTATAAGCAAAGTTTTGGTGAGTGATGTGTTATTTTGTGTGTCTAGCTTTCGAGTAAAAGTAATGGTTGTTTTTCGAGAGTCCAAATTAGGGTTAGGTGGTATCAATATCTACTTGCTTAGTGAGATGATGAATGACAGCACAAATTTTATGCATCCTTGTTATTCAGATCGGGAATGCAAATAATGGTTTTTGATAAATGTCTTTTTTGAAATACAGTAGTTTCTCTGTATTCGAGCTCGAAGTGCTCCAATTTTATCTGGGACATGATTGATTTTGAATGTCAAGTTAAGAGTGCCTTTTTTTTTCTAATGTGATTTCATTCAACTTGTATTGGAGAAAATCTTGTTTATCTTTCAAGGTTTGTGAATCAACATGGCTGCATAATCTGATTTCTTAATGTTTTTTCTGAATGCCTTCTCTGAATGGATTTGGGCAGCGTGTATTGTATGTAGATATTGATGTCCACCATGGCGATGGTGTTGAGGAAGCATTCTATACTACTGACAGGGTTATGACTGTGTCCTTCCATAAATATGGAGAATTCTTTCCAGGGACGGGGCACATTAAGGACATTGGAGTTGGGAAAGGGAAGAACTATGCCCTGAATATTCCCTTACAGGGTGGGACGGATGACGAATATTTCCGTGCTATGTTTCAGCCACTCATCCAAAAAGTGATGGAGGTTTATCAACCTGGTGCAGTTGTTCTCCAATGTGGAGCAGATTCATTATCTGGTGATAGGTTGGGGTGTTTCAACTTGTCTGTGAAGGGCCATGCAGACTGCCTTAGGTTTATTAGATCTTTTAATGTTCCTCTGATGGTCTTGGGTGGGGGTGGGTATACTATCAGGAATGTTGCCCGTTGCTGGTGCTATGAGGTCTCTCTCTCCCCCCCACACATGCACTCACATATTGATTCCATAACAATGCTAAGCTATTCATACACCTCTTGCTTTGTCTCAGACAGCAGTTGCAGTTGGGGTGGAACCAGATAACAAATTGCCTTACAATGAGTACTACGAGTACTTTGGCCCTGACTACACACTTCATGTTGACCCATCCAATATGGAGAACCTAAACTCACCCAAAGACATGGAGAGAATAAGGTGATTGTCAGTACTTCATTACTTCTTTATGACTAAATTTGCACTTAGTACTATGTTAATTAAATTTCAAAATCGAGGATATATCTCCAAGAGATTGGAACCTACAAGCAAAAACATTTTGCATTTAACATATAATGTCATTTTGGTAAATGTCAACTTTGTAATCTATAAACAGGGCGTATAATGCCCCTTCTATTGCTCATATCAAATAAGGGTTTGCCATATACTATTTGTTAATGCTGTGGTTAAATTTTCCAAGAAAATGTCTGTGTGCTTAAACTGCAACTTAATCATGTACCGAAATGTGGTTGTAGATACAATGGTCTAACAAAAGTTCTGTAAAAAAAATTGTTAACTGTCCTTACAACTTTCTATGTAATTATGTCTGATTGTTCAATTTTGTGACTTGGAACTTGTTCAGGAACATACTGCTAGAGCAACTTTCTAGACTGCCTAGTGCTCCCAGTGTACCTTTTCAGACAACACCAGCCACAACTGAAGTTCCGGAAGAGGTTGGTGGGCTGTTGAAAATTTTCTGGAAATAACACGATTGCCATTACTTCTTGAATTTATCTCTTTCCTTTTTGAACTTGTTGGATGCATGGTTGAATAGGATGAAGAGAACATGGATCAAAGACCAGAGCGTCACATATGGAATGGTGTTGATTATGAGTCTGATCATGATGAAGATGAAACTGGACCCAGATTTTTCTGAAAAAAGGTAAGAAATTTTAACTGTATCTGCAAATAGCTGAAGCTGCTCACAGCCTAAGTCGTAGAATATGGAATTTCATCAGTTGTTCTTATGCAACTGTCCGTCTGTGTCTCTGGCTTTGCCGAAGAGTTGGTGAAAGTCACATGCAAAGTGACTGCAACTGAATCTGGGAGTGGGAATTATATGTCACCTGCTTGTCGTGTTTATTACATTTATATCTGCCACTTTTATACCGAATGATTAATGATTATTGAGATAAAGGGAGAAGTTGAGAGCTATTACACATGTAGAATTTTGACAGGGAATCCCTATTCCCTACCCCCCGGCCTCTTCATCTGATGTAGAAATTTCTGAATCTTAATGTAGGGACGGTATGGATGCGATGGAAGAAGACAAGAAAGAACATCCATGGTTGTGACGGGTGGAAAACACACTTATTTTCTACTTTCATCGCTTCAATATCATGTACAGATCCCCCCTCAACACGTAGCTTATAGTTTCAAAGGATTTCATCTTTGGATGAGCAACCATATAGATACTTTTGACAAAATATCTGTAGGTAGTTGCAAATGGTCATATTCACTGATGCTGCGAGCCTTTTTGATGAATTACTGTGCTGTACAAGCAGCAGCAACGGAATGTTAGATGCATTTTGTGCAGAAGACCTTCATTTTGGTTAACATAGTAGTTTTCTTGACCGACCCGGGGCTTGTTTGCATGCCTATAGTAATATACCAATGATGCAGTAAGCTCGAATTGATAATGACTCAACTGATAGTGATGGAGTAAGGGTAGCTCAGCATTCTTCTTGAATGTAGTAATTATTTTCATGCTATGTAAGGGGACTAGTAATCATTTTTTCTTAGCATACGTGGTAACACAACTTATGGACCTGTAAAGCATCTTTTTCCAAGCATCAAGATCTGGCAATTTTTTTTATTTGGATGTGATGAAACCTCATCCCCAGAAAATATATTTTGTGGGTTCAGGTGAGGTTCTTACAAGAGGTGTATATTCTAACTCAAACTCGAGATTTATTGTGTAAATTATAAATTTTTTAAAAACATATAATACAATTTTTCGATCGCTATCATCCTTTCAATTCCCAGGATTCAATTCAAAAAGCTGATCACCAAAAACCCCGCGCCTTGCCTTCAAAGTATGTTCCATAAACACCTTACATCCCTTCTTCTATCCTCAGCCTCCGCAGAAGTACCCCAGCATTCACCTTGAAATGCCAGCCTTTCCTTAAACTCCTCTGCAATCTCCTCCAAGTTATGGGGTCTTGGAGTTTAGGTCAAGACAATACAATGTAAAATTCATGAGCGACAATTCCATGCAATAATTTCAAGTATAATGTCTTCACCATTACTCATTACAGAAAAGTGGTTTCGAGGTATGTGATCTTGGATGGATAATACTAGTCCATGATTGATCCTTGTGAGGTGTTGTAGAAGATCAACTCTTATACATTTCGCATTCCTAGTCATTCGAGTACTTTTAATGTGTGATAATATTTAACATTATATTTGGCGAAAGATTAGAGCTTGATGATAAGTTCTCTTTGACTAGAAGAGAATAATGTATTTGGGCTTAATAGAAAATGAAGATTCTTTGCTGATGGGTGAGGGTCTGTCTTATATGGGGACTTACCAATAAACAAATCATGCAAATAGCCGAACATACATGTTTATGGACCAATAAGACAAAGCTAAACGAGTTCATAAGAAAAAACCCAAATCAGGCCCCAAACATGTTATTTGAGCTGATTTTTTTTTTATGTACTTTTTTTTATTAAGTTATTTTTTATCTAAGGATTGTAATTTTCCTTCGTCGTTAACTTGGTTTTGGATTTATTTTAAAACTTGTAAACCTCATTAAAATAAATACTTTATTTTTAGAAATAAACTATAAATTAAAACTCGTATGGGACCACTCTTATCCTTTTTTTTTTATTCGCTTGGAATGGAAGCTTACGGTGAACCAATACTTGACTCTCATGCAGACGTTGCTGGGAAAAATCAAAGCATATTAAAAGTGACAAGATTGCGTCTGCCGGGAGTCGAACCCGGGTCTATTGCTTGGAAGGCAATTATCCTAACCGTTGGACTACAAACGCTTCTTTGAAAGTTCGGAGGATTCTATATAATTATCGATGCACAATTGTTATCCCCTTCTTTCACAAATCAAAATCTTTTGTAGTTGTAAAGATGACCTTCCTTTTGCTCCCACCTGCTCGATACATGGAGCGTGCTATTATGTACAAGCTCACTATTTTATCCTCTCACTCCCATTGGCTGACTTGAACCCTCCAGAGTCTCCAGGTACGTGACATGACGATAAAAAAATTATGATCTGTATTACAAGTCTCGAGTTCAAGTCAAAATATATATTTTTTGTAAAAACATGAAATAACCGGGATTTTAATCGTTCACTTAGATCCACAAAATAAGTTTTTCGAGTGGTGGAGCTTACTCGCATAAAAAAAATTCTATGATAAAGGTCACAGACCATGTTCACATTCTGTAATAAATGCCTCTTAAAGCTCCTTCGTTGATGGCCCTTGTATTAAGATCTGATTGGTTTTGGAGATATGGTCAAAATGTGTAGTGTCTTGTTTCCAATCTTGTAATTCCCTACAATTTATTTAAAAAAAAAACAGTAAAAGAGTAGATCACGAATCTCATAAGATAGTGGCCTCCAATTGACTTCATTCTTCATCTGTTGCTGGGGCTGGGGGAGTGCTGGAATTTTCATTGAACCCAGAAGCCACCACAGATTCAGGGATGAATGTTATCTTTGGAATGTTTCTGATCTTGTAATTCTCCACCCCACCATCAGGTTTCAATCTTTCTTCATGCTCATCGAGCAAAGGCAGCAAAACTAGTTCCTCCACTGTGGTGACAAATTGCAAACCTTCAGGGAGCATCCTCAGACTCGAGCAGCTATGGAAGTGAAGATACTTTAATCTTGGTAGCGCTCCCTCCTCAAGCTCTGTCCATTCCTCAAGAACACGAGAGGCAATGATGAGAACCTCCAGCTTGGGAAATCCACCAGCCTTGCAGAAATCTTTCCCGTACTGCCTTCCATCATAAGCATGCCACAGGTTTAGTTTTTCCAGATTTGGCAGGACCTGAAGAACTGATGTTGGATTCTCAGATAAATGAGAAGAGCCAAGCCTGAGGTTTGTAAGATTTTCCATTGAACCAAGCCAGTTTGGTATTTTTTCTAGAAGACCTTCAAGGCGGAGCTTCCTAAGAACAGGCGGCGGTGAGAACAGATCCCGGAGGACGAGTTGACCTTGGTCAAAAGTGTGCTTTGCTTCAAGAGACAGGGAGAGAAGACCATGCATCACCATTATAGAAGCATATAGCTCGTCTGCATTCTCTTCCGCAACATCCATCACTCCCAGCCGTCTTAGCTGTGTCAGCTTCCTTAGTTCTCCGGCAATTTCGCCACCGGCATGTACACCGGTAAGGGTCAGGAGGCTTCCAAGTTTACCTATTCCCTCTGGTAGCTTCACCCCGCTAACATTGCTGCTCTTGAACATTTTGAGGTGCCTCAGTCTTACAAGTTTTAGGATCTCGGTTGATAGTTCTGTCAAGTCTCCACACCATCTAATATCCAAACTCTGTAGTGCTCGCAAATTACCAATTCCATCTGGAAGCTCATTTATGTCGTTGTTCTTCAATCCAAGGTATGCCAGGTGAATCAGGTCTCCCACTTCATCCGGTAATTTCCTGATTTTGGCATCTTCTAGATCTAGCACTCGTAAGAATTTCGCCCCTTTGAAATTCAGCCAGTTCTCGTCAGAGAGTTCTTGCTCTCCGAACAAGAATAAAGATCGGGTTTTGGTATTGTTTAAAATCTCTGCAACTTTCGTCAAATCTGGAGTCAAAATACGGCGTGTTCTACGTTGAATGGAAAAGTCTGAATCAGGATGAACTGTTATGTAGCTTTCGCGAAGGAACACACGATAAGGGGAGGAAACAGTGACTTTAGTTCCATTGTCTCGGAAGCCATTATCAACTAGAAGCATTCCCTGGCTCACAAGATCATTTATATTTTCTTCCGCTACATCCTCCCCTATTTGACCAGCTTTTTCTAGTACCAGACCTTCGGCTACCAGCAATCGAATCAATCTCCCCTTAGCTATCCCGTAATTCTCAGGGAAGATGCAGCAATACATCAGACAAGATTTAAGGTAATAAGGTAAGCTATTGTATTTTAATCTGAATGGAACAGAAGAAGACTCAACCGATGTCTGATCACCTTCATTATCTTCCTTCTCTGCTTCGCTGGGAATCGAATCCAGTTCTGTCTGAACTTCTTCCTCTCCGTGGGATGGGTCCTTGTTATCACTTTTCTCTCCCATGCCACCTGCAGTGGTGCCTGAATTCTTGAGTTCTCGCATTTTGTGAGTGGTTTTAGCAATTCGAGATTCTACCTTCAGCAGTTCAGTTCTGAAGCAATCTGTCAATCCCGAACTATCAGACCCTTGTTGCTGATCCATCTGAATGACAAACTCATCAACATGATCATCCAAGTCATCAACTAAACTCTTAAGTTCAGTTTCCCATCGAGAAAAAGCAGCATCGCCTTCATCATCGCCTCTATCTACATAGAAGCATCCAATCTCCTTGATTGCTCCCTTTACCATTTCCATTTGATCTTCGAGTCCGGCGAAGGTTTCAGTCTCTCGAAGTAATAGAGAATCCAATCTCTGTATGAAAAATCTGACTGTAGCTTCTGCCATTTCTCTGAATTATACAGAGAACTTGGTTTACTCAAAGTCGAGAAGATCATGTAAATGATTTATATTATATAGTCAAGGTCAATCCCCTTATTCACCATGCGAGAGACGTCAATGAAAGTAATGAGCAATTCTTGACTTTTATGCTGATACTGCCAAACAAGCCGTGTAGTATCCGCAATCTCATTTCAGACTACAAATGCAAAGATCTTAAAAATCGCAGAATTGTGTGGTGGTAATCTTTTATTATTATTATTATTATTATTATTATTTAATTATTATTTAAAACAGATAACTATGGAAAATATATGAAATTACTTTCTCCAAAAGTCAAGATTTCGGTGCTGGGATAATGTTAATTTAAATACTTTCTGTCATCTTTAGATATTTTTTTTTTGCAAATGATATCTTTAGATTAACTTGAATACGTGCAGAGATCGTGCAGAGATTAAATCCATTTTTTTTTATTACTGTTGGGATGCAAGCGAAAGTTAAAAACAGTAACGAACAAAGAACTCAGAATTTTGATGAGATTGAACTTTAAATTCACAGATTCATTCTTTCTAAAATAATAATAATAAAATTGTTTTTTTTTAAAGAGATTTATGGAGTCTTAAATAGAATAAAAATACATTCTTAACTAGAAAATCCAAAAAAGTTTATTCAATAGTTTGTAGTTAGCTATTGTTTGTACTTGAATTTTTTTTCAAGGGCTTGCTATAAATTATGTTTTATTATTTGCAGGTCCAAGACTTTGCCATGGGCTTTCCAGCATTATTCATTAGTATTTTGAAGGTGCGAGTTCCTTGTCCCATAGTTATACGACTATATATGTTTTATGGATCAGTTCATCTTGTCTGTTGTAACTGTAGCAGGCACGAATTACATGGGTTAGTTTTATCCTCGATCAGTTCATCTTGTCTGATCTAACGTTTATGCCTGGATCTCTGATTAACCCTATTTATCCTCCAGTCACCTGTTTGTTTGAAGGATATCAGAAATGTTGAGCTTGGAAGCAATAAACTTGGATCAGATGTTTCTGTTAGAAATTTCCATTTGTGTCCCTCGTGACACACTCATGTTCTTGATCATGTAAACCCATGACCATGAAGATAGGCCATGGGGTTTGATCATGGGGATCAATTGATTGATCATGGGGATCAATTAATTGATCATGGCTAATTATCTCCATGATGGAAGGAGAAAATTGGAAAATAAATTAGTGAGTGGGGTCCCTGATCTACCTATAAATAACAACTTGTGTACTCCATCTACGGCTACCGGTAGACATAGATCAGAAGGCTCCTCTCGTAAAAATATTTTATTATTTTGTATTGTTGTTGCCGCTTTGGGAAAAGCTTTGTTGTTGTTGCTATTGGGATTATTTTTTCAGTACTTGAGCAACAATAGCTGGAGGTATTTATAATCTAAATTTCCGCTGCTATATGTATTTAGCATTAGATTATTTAAAGTATATCTAACATGTGGTATCAGAGCCTGCCTTTATGCTATTTTGCTCAGTATATTCGTTAGGGATTCTTGTATATTGAATAATTTATTTTGATTTTTCAATTTATGAAGTATCGTTGTTATTTTACGTAAACTATTGTAAATGACAACGTGTGTAACTAAATATTCTTATACCTTGTTGTTAATGACAACGGGTGTAACTAAATAAAATTGAAAAATTAAAGTTGAAGGGACAAAGAGGCCAGTGGCCTCTCCCCGTCCTGTGACCGGTGACCCACAAGGGTCGCCGATGAGAGCAGAGACAACCCTTCAAGGGGCGTCTGCCGCACATGGAGGGACCAGTGGCCTCTCCTCTGTTGACATAAGGAGAGGCCACTGGCCTCTCCTCTCTGTGATCGGAGCACTAGCGATCTGTGAAGATCGCTGGATGCTCAAGGAAAAACGGCGACCCACTGGGTCGTCGTGACTGGACTGGGCGGCGGCTTCTGTGGTCGCCGCATATGGATCCGTTAGCCGCCGGTCGGTGACCCTATTTCCGGTGCATGAGGGAGCCGGTGCAAGGAGGGACCAAGTTTGGGTTAAACGGGTCATCGAGTCAAAACAGGGTCATTAAGTGGGTGGACCAATTTGGTCCAACCCGATACAAACCAACCCAATAAAATGGGTTGACCCACCCGTACAGTAGTTTAAAAAAAAAATTGAAAGGATTTTGGGGTTGCAGGGGTTCGAACTTGTGCTCTTCCAAGTATTAAGAGAACCTACCCATTACGCCATGCTTCTATGTTTGTTTAAATGTTGCAGTTTTATGCCTTTTAAATTATACTACATAGTACATTATGCAGCTTTTACATTATGCATTACTTTTATGCTTATGTAATGTAGTTTTATTCCTATTGTTTTATGTTGTAAGGTATTGAATTAATTCAGTACATTAACTTAGGAATAAATCTTGTAATTTATATTATTTAAATATTAACTTATTAATGCCTAGACATAAGAATAATCAATCAAACAATAAATGTTAGTGACTTTTATGGTACTATCCATTTTTCAATGTCTAGGAAAGTTCTGTCTAGGAAAGTCTTGGTATTTAAGCGTGTCCATTGAGACCCACCTCACTTTCCTGGGAACTTACCTAGTTGTAATTTGGAAAAATAGTATTTAATTCATATCAGTTTGTTTGATTCCTAAAGAAATTTATCTAGGCATTTATATAATTATTAGATGTTAATGAAGTAGTAATTATCATAATAATTTTAGAAATGCCACAACGTCTGCTTTTATGAATGATAGTTACATCAAGAAAATATATGTGAACTTCATAAGGAAAATTAACATCGGGTTGTAATTAATTCATAAATTTAAATGCTAATCCCCACAGGGACGTTTATTTTTATGACTTAATTAGAATAAGATAGTAAATTTAATATTTAAGAAATAAAATTTATCTTAGGCCCACAGGTACGGAAAATTTTATTTATTAAAATTTAAATTTACTAGACTTATTAATAAGTAATAAATTTCATGCGTGATGCAACCTTTGCCCACAGGTAGGTTGAAATTTATTATTAAATTAACATTGGTTAATTTAAATAAAGTTATTTCATAGCAATACAGTAATTTTAGTTTCCTTGATAATTGCAGTTATTCCTTCCGCTTTGATTGAAATAGTTCCGATGCTAAATGGTAATAACTTTTCTGAATGGAAAGAAAATTTGCTTTTTATATTGGAGTGCATGGAACTTGACTTGTCGCTCCGTGAGGACGAACCACCCGCCCTAACAGACTCCAGTACGACACTAGAGATTGCTAAACATGAACGGTGGGAGCGATCTAATCGCTTAAGTCTCATGTTTATGAAATCTCATGTCAGTAAAGGCATTCGGGGTTCAATCCCAGAATGCACCAAGGCTAAGGATTTTATCAAAGCTGTTGAGGAATAATTTGTCAGTTCTGATAAAGCCTTAGCCAGCACTCTAATGAAAAGGCTATCAAGCAAAACCTTTGACAGTTCCAGAAGTGTGCGAGAGCACATCATGGAAATGAGGGACATGTCTGCTCAACTGAAGTCCTTAGAGGTTGATATTTCCGAGTCATTCTTGGTGCATTTCATACTGAACTCTCTTCCATTTGAATATAGTCCTTTCAAAATTTCTTACAACACACATAAGGACAAATGGTCAGTAAAGAACTTCTGACCATGTGTGTTCAAGAACAGGAGAGGTTAAAGCATGAGAAGCCTTTAAGTGTTCATATGGCTACTCATGATAAGGGAAATGCCAAGAGAGGCAATCATGCTCACAAAATCAAGAAGGATAACAAGTTATCAATAAAGAAAAATGACAAGAAGGATACTTGTTTCTTCTGCAAGAAGAGTGGGCATATGAAGAAAGATTGCCAGAAATAAAAAAAAATGGCTCGAAAAGAAAGGTAATATCATATCTCTAGTTTGTCATGAATCTTTTTTTATTGAGGCCCTTAGTAATACATGGTGGATTGATTCTGGTTCTACGATCCATATTGTTAATACAATGCAGGGTTTTCTCAACACAAGGAAACCAACAAGCCATGAACAATGAGTATATTCTGGAAATAAATTGTTTTCTCAAGTTGAGGCGGTTGGGACATTTAGGTTGATTTTGAAATCCGGATATGTTTTGGATCTGGATAATGTATTTTTTATTTCGCATTTTTCAAGAAACTTAATTTCTGTTTCAAAATTGGATATTATTGGTTATGGTTTTTGGTTTATCAACTCAACCTTTAGTATTTTTAAAGGTGAAAACCTTTTTGGTGGTGGAATAAAAATTGATGGTTTATTCAAAATTGATTTAGATCCCAACTTTGAAAACAATTATTTATCATTACATATAAATATTGGCATAAATAGGAGTTTTATGAATGAGAACTCTATTTAGTTATGGCACAGGAGATTGGGACATATCTCCATATAGAGAATCAAAATGTTAGTAAATGATGGAGTTTTAAAAACTCTTGATTTTACTAATTTTGGTACTTGTGTGGATTGCATAAAGGGAAAGCAAACCAATAAGACCACTAAAGGTGCCAAAAGGAGTTCTGATATTCTTGAGATCATACATACTGATATCTGTGGACCTTTTCCTACTCCCTGCTTAAATGGTCAAAGATATTTTATATCTTTTATTGATGACCATACAAGGTTCATGTTTCTTTATCTTCTAAATGATAAGGCTGAGGCATTAAATGCTTTCAAGACCTATAAGGTAGAAGTAGAGAAACAAAAGGACAGGAAAATCAAGATCGTAAGATCTGATAGAGGCGGAGAGTACTATGATAGGTACACAGAAAAGGAACAAATGACAGGTCCATTTGCAAAATTCCTTGAAGAGGAAGGCATTATTGCTCAATACACAATGCCTGGCACACCACAACAAAATGGTGTGGCAGAAAGAAGGAATCGCACATTAATGGACATGGTAAGGAGCATGATTAGTAATTCTAAGTTGCCTTTATCTTTATGGAGTGAAGCCTTAAAAACTGCTGTGTATTTATTAAACCGGGTCCCATCCAAGGTTGTTCCTAAGACACCTTTTGAATTGTGGAATGGATGGAAACCAAGTTTAAATCACTTACATATATGGGGTTGTCCTGCTGAAGTGAGGATTTATAATCCAAACATGAAGAAATTAGACCCAAGGACAACCAACGGTTATTTTATAGGCTATGCAGTAAACTCCAAAGGATTTAGGTTTTACTGTCCTTCTAATAGTACTAGAACTGTTGAGTCTATAAATGCAAAATTTTTGGAGGATTCTGAACGTAGTGGAAGTGTTTGTCCTCAAATGATAGAATTTGAGGAAACACAAGAGTTGAACGAAACTCCTTTACCTCAAGGACGTTTGATTGTGCTCAAGGAAATTCAAAATGATTACCTTGAACCATAATCAATTACGGAACAGTCAACTCATGAGGAACAAGTTCAGATTGAACCTACTCAGACTCTACCAGATACAAAGTAAGTAGAATTAAGAAGATCCTCTAGAATAATTAGATCTGCAATCTCTAGTGATTATATTGTATATCTCCAAGAGTCCAATTTTGATGTTGGGCCTATAGATGATCTAAAAACATTTTCACAAGCCATGAGTGGAGAACACTCCACATTATAGATTAATGCCATGAAAGAAGAGATGGAATCCATGGCTAAAAATCAAGTCTGGAATCTTGTTGACTTACCAAAGGGAGCTGTAGTCATAGGCTGCAAATGGGTTTACAAAACCAAAACAGATGCTTCCGGTAATGTTGAACGATATAAAGCTAGACTTGTAGCCAAGGGTTTCACTCAAAAGGAAGGCATTGATTATCATGAAACCTTCTCTCCAGTATCTAAGAAGGATTCATTTAGGATAATAATGGCATTAATAGCTCATTTTGATCTAGAGCTACATCAAATGGATGTGAAAACAACCTTTCTAAACGGGGATCTTGAAGAGGAGGTTTACATGAAACAGCCTAAAGGTTTTGATGATAACAGTCAGAAAGCTTGCAAACTAAGGAAATCTATTTATGGACTAAAACAAGCCTCCAGTCAATGGTATACACAAGGTCATTACCTCATATGGTTTTATTGAGAACCTTGTTGATCAATGTATATACCTTAAGGTCAGTGGGAGTGAAGTTATTTTTCTAGTCCTGTATGTAGATGATATTTTGCTTGCAAGTAATGATTTAGGTTTGCTACACGAGACCAAAGGTTTCCTCTCTCAAAACTTTGAAATGAAGGATTTGGGTGAAGCCTCTTATGTCATAGGCATAGAGATTCACAGAGACAGAAAACAAAGAATATTGAAACTGTCTCAAAAGGCCTACATTGAAAAGGTTTTAGAGAGATTCAAACTGAAGAACTGTAACGGTTCTGTAGCACCTATCATTCAAGGGGATAGATTCAATAATGATCAATGTCCTCGAAATGCATTGGAAAAGGAACAAATGAAGGATATCCCATATTCATCTGCAGTTGGTAGCCTATTGTATGCACATGTCTGCACTAGACCTGACATAGCAATGGCAGTTGGAATGTTGGGTCGATATCAAAGCAACCCAGGATTGGAACATTGGAAAGCTGCAAAGAAAGTTATGCGATATTTGCAAGGAATCAAACATTACAGTTTGACATACAAACACACTGACCATTTTGAGGTGGTTGGATATTCGGATTCTGACTTTGCAGGATATGTAGATAGCAGAAGGTCTACTTCAGGATATATCTTTCTTCTTGCTGGAGGGGTTGTATCTTGGAGAAGCAGCAAGCAGACTATAGTTGCTACATCTACAATGGAGGCATAATTTATTGCGTGCTATGAAGCTACTACACAAGCACTTTGGTTGAAATTTTTTTGTAAGTGGTCTCAAAATTGTCGATTCTATAGAGAGACCAATCAAGATCTTCTGCGATAATCGTGCTGCCATATTCTTCTCAAAGAATAATAAAAGTGGAAGCAGAAGTAAACATATCGACATTAAGTACCTTCGTGTGAGAGATAATATCAAAAGGCACGAAGTGTTTATTGAGCATATAAGTACTGAATTGATGATTGCGGATCTCATGACTAAAGGTTTACCGGTAAAGTTATTTAAAATTCATGTGGAGCATATGGGATTGATTGATTCATTTTGTACTTAGTCTTAATTTGTATATATACGTCAAGTTATTGTAATAAAGTTTGTGCACATTTATTACTTTATCCATGAGGATAAAAATGAAGTTTGGACCCGAATAACTTATAGAAAGTTTATTCATAAAGTTTTGAATGCCCATATAGTACTTATTTAAGGGATATTTTATATGTAATACATGGAAGGGACGACTTATTAAATAATGGTCCTACCGTCATGATTCATGTGTAGTATTCCTTATATGAGTGGGAGGATTCCATGATCATGTTAAAAAAACATAACATAATAAGGAGTTTATGTGTCATAAGGGCCAAGTGGGAGAATGTTAGAAATTTCCATTTGTGTCCCTCATGACACACCTATGTTCTTGATCATGCAAACCCATGACCATGAAGATAGGCCATGGGGTTTGATCATGGGGATCAATTGATTGATCATGGGGATCAATTAATTGATCATGACTAATTATCTCCATGATGGAAGGAGAATATTGGAAAATAAATTAGTGAGTGGGGTCCCTGATCTACCTATAAATAATAGCTTGTGTACTCCATCTACGGCTACCGGTAGGCATAGATCAGAAGGCTCCTCTCATAAAAATATTTTATTATTTTGTATTGTTGTTGCCGCTTTGGGAAAAGCTTTGCTGCTGCTGCTATTGAGATTATTTTTTCGGTACTTGAGCAACAATGGCTGGAGATATTTATAATCTAAAATTCCGCTGCTATATGTATTTAACATATGATTATTTAAAGTATGTCTAACAGTTTCACCTCCCTGGATAAACCGGATTTTCTCTTCAAGTGGAATTCATGAAAGGTGACGAATAAATCACGTCTATTAATGCATGATACCTCACCCTTAGATAATCCAAAATTACATAATAACTTACTTTGTAAGATTGAAATTCATGTTTATAATGATTGACTCGGAGCTGCTGAGAAATTAAGCATATAATTTCTGATACATTTGCTGATGGTGTTACGATATAATTCCTTTTGGAATATGAACCTCCAATACAGTCTTCATCAAACAATGGAAGCTCGCAATACACTTAATCAGGACTCTGAGCAACATTTCTTAGCTTGCCTCCCAGCGTTTCTGCTTTAATTTCTCGCAGGCTCTTGCACCGAGGCGAAACAAGGTATAACAATTAATATGTTTATGACCTTTGCTTCACCATATAAGATGTTTTTTATTCAAAGATTCTTACCTAATTATTGGTGACAATGTTCAAATGACATAAGCCCCGACATAGCCCATGCCATGCGACCTTAACTCCCAGATAAGGGTACTCTTTCAACTATATATAGTTACTCAGGGAGCTTTGCTTGAATTTGTATCACTCCGATCAAAAGTGATAGAATGACATTACTTCAACGCAGCTCTTCTGCTTTGTAACTATATTATTTTCAGTCTTGGCCAATATTAGCTGTCTGAATCGTTGTGTTTCTTTCATCTATTTGCAGGGCTCTATGACATATTCTTCTTCCAATGGTTACCGAGTTTCTTCTTTTTTCAAATTGCAGTCATGGAGCTGAAGCATGTACCACTTATGATTTCAGTCGTGAGCAAGTAGTCCATGTCCAAAAACTTTCCGACCCATTTGTGGCTCTGAGAATCTTTGAAAAATGATGTGGTTCATACCTCATAAACTTTTATGTCTGAATCAATGGGGTGTCTTGGAGATTAATATAAATCATATTTTGAGACCTCACCTAACAACTTGAGTTTTTAGGTGAGATAGTTCCTTAAAATGGTATCATAGTCTTGTTGACCCGACGGTCACCCGTATTCTATTTGATAAAAATCAAGCACAAGGTAGTATAAGTCTGTGTACAAGTTTCAAGTCCAAATAACTTTCACTTGAGTTTTTAGGTGGGATGGTTCCTTAAAATGGTATCAGAGCCTTGTTGACCCAACGGTCATGAGTTCTAATCTCAGCACCCTCATTCTATTTGATAAAAATCAAGCACAAGGTAGTATAAGTCTGTGTGCAAGTTTCAAGTCCAAATAACTTTCACTTGAGGGGTGTGTTAGAAAATAATATAAATCATATTCTGGGACTTCACCTAACAACTTGATTTTTTAGGTGAAATAGTTCTTTAACATGCTATCAGAGCCTTGTTGACCCAACAGTTACGAGTTCGAATCTTACTACCCTCATTCTATTTGATAAAAATCAAGGATAAGATAATATAAGTCTATGTGCAAGTTTCAAGTCCAAATAGCTTTCACTTAAGGAGTGTGTTAGAAAATAATATAAATCATATTCTGAAATTTTACATAACAACTTAAATTTTTAAATAAAATAGTTCCTTAACACGTTAAAATTTTGCTAAGGTGAAGGTCCACTCGTGTCATTGAAAACTGGTCGTGCTCTATTGAGTCTGACTCACGGGTGACCCTTTCGTTCCTTGCACACTCTGAAATGGTCTGAACTGCACGCTAGCATAGATCTGGCACATTAAATTTCATTATTCTGTAAGAACCTGTTTCGTTTATAGAAAGAAAAAAAAAAACAGAATCTTGTCAGCCCACAAGAAAGTGGAGAAATCCCCCTCGGTCGGCTTGAGACGCCCCTTTTCTCTTAATCAGTGCTGCTATTCAGCATGTGAACGAAAGATAATGTCATGTAGTTAGAAGACATCAAGAAGTTTGATGTTCACGATTATTTTATTTTATTGTCAAGAAATTTTTTGAAAACATTTCTATAATTATTTAGAACATCTAATCATTAGGGGCATTATTACCTATAACCGACCTTTTTTTGGTATTCGTTCACTAAAAATGCTATCTGTCTGACACATTTAACAAGGATCGAAAGTCGGCAGGCGTGCAAATAGGGCAGTCCCAGTCTTTTGAGTCGCGACCCTCGTAGTAGTTTTGTTTTCTTAAAACACCACGTACATAAGAGAAAAAGAAAAAGAAAAATAAAAGATTTAGCAGCTAATTTTATAAAACATTATTGAAAATAATACAATTTATTATAGGCTATGATGATGTTTTTTTAATAATTTACTTTTAAATATATAAGTTATATTATTCCAAACATTATTACATCATAAGAGTATACAAATTATAACCCAATTTAGTTTCTTACAATATATATAGTACAAAACACCACAACTTATAGATTAGAAAGAATTTTCAGCTGTCTTGTTAAGAGAAATCCAACCTGTGAATCTATATTATTTCTTAAAATCTAACCAGTGTTATTTAAAAAAGAAAAACTTCAAAGGAAACTGATGAATAAAAGTACACACTTAGAAAATTATTTGTTGAAGGTGGTAAGTTTTGTAGCTGAATGAGACCCTTAACTGTGGAATCAGCAAGCATGCTTGATGCTACAACAGTTTGTAGCTTTTTTATTTCTTTCTTTTTTCTAATCCTTAGAACTATAATAAGACAAATATTATAATGATTCGAGAGGGATTGCTGTTAATATGATATACAAATTGATAGTCGTGTTGAAATATTCATTTTAATCATTAGTTTGCTAGATTACCCGTTAAGTATAAGTCTAAAACTTGTGGGATTTGTTTTTATTGTGCAAGGTTATACTATTCATCTTCTCCTCGCATATTGATAGGGATGAGCTATGAATTTGTTTTTTTTAATTTGATTCTCAATTATTTGTTATGATTTAGTCTTAATTAAAGAGCAATTATTTCATTTTATTTTTTATGAAAAAATGAGATTAAAAAAAGAGGGATCAAAATGAAAAAGATATCAAATATGAGTGGTATGACATAAGTTTTATAAAAGATGTACTTTTATTGAACATAAAAAACCATGTAAATTATATAATTTTAGTACTAAATATTTTTTGAATTCAATTTTGATAGAAAAATTTATTTATGTTGATTTTAGTTCTTAATTGAGATGAGAGAGAGAGATTTAGACTGTAAAGAAAGAAAGTATCATCGATACCAATTTAGACCACACAAAAAAAATACTTGTGTAAAATGGTACCATTTGATGAAAAAATGGCATATTATGTGTTTTCACCTTTAAAGTTTGTGATAAAACATATATGATCTTGGTTTGTTTTGATTTTTGGGTTTTCAGGGTCTTTTTTAGGTTATAAATAAGTTTATCACAATTTCTATGGTATATTATAGGTGTTTTGTCAACGTGATTTTTCTGTTAGTAAATCCATTAGTAAATTTATTACTAATAGACTCACTAACAAATCATAAATTAGCGATAAGAGTTTTGCTGATAGACTGATGGCATTTGTGATCCTATAGGGAAAACACTTTCTGATGATTTGTGAGTGTTGATGAAACTATTAAAATTTAAGTTTAAACCTCTCCTCGCAAAAAAAATAAAAAATCCTAGTCCCTTCTAAAAAACTTTCATAGCTCCGCATATGATATTATGATACTTTATATATTACAAGTCATTTCCCTAATTTGAAAATTTTGTTGTTACAGCAAGTGTGCCACTAAAGTTAGAAAATGCATATCCGTAAAATTGTTTGCACATGCTTTGTCCAACCATAAGAAATACACTATACTACAATAGTATTAATGAGAAATTCCATTTTTAGACAATAAAATACTCCGACTAAGTCAGCAAGGACAAATATTGTTTTTCATTTTTATTATTATGGCAAGTAGACTCGCTTTGATGGAATTATAAAAAAACAAAAACAATAACCATTGAGTAGATTGAGTAGGTGGTAGTGGTAAAAGTTTGGGATTCAGGGGTTCATTTCCCGGTAATTTGAGGTTCAAGCTCTGTAATAATTAATATAATAATCATAGAAAAATTATATGATCATTAACTTTAAAATTAATAAGATATAAGTAAATTGATTTAGCTGCACGTATTAATATATATAAAAAAAACAATCTACTACTTATTTTCACAAAAATTCTTTGATGAATCTTTATAGATGCTACTTTACCACATTACCTCTACTAAATCTACTAAAGAATGATCATAACCTAGAAAGAGCCGAGCCATAACACTATCAAGGGGGACCTTACCTTTAGATTTCTAACAAAAAACCAGAAGCATGGTCCCTGAATGTCACAATCATGTCACTTCCATGGCTCTATCATCAGAAACCCGGTCGATCCTGATGGAACCCTAAAATCCTTGGACCACCATATTACACCTATTCACCTAGCTAGCTAGCTAGCTAACGGTTTAAATGAGAGCTCGCAGAGACATGCAGTTTGATGAAGCACACAGTTTCTCAGGAATTCTCCTTAAATAACCTGAAGCCATCACATCGTCACTGAAGTTCAAAGCAGGGGGGGGAACAACAGGACATCAGGTGAAAAATTACGCAAATTATTCTAATTTTTTCCCGGGAACTGTAGTTTGGAAGCTGTTATCTATGC
Organism: Salix caprea; assembly: GCA_964035475.1. Classification (NCBI taxonomy): domain Eukaryota; kingdom Viridiplantae; phylum Streptophyta; class Magnoliopsida; order Malpighiales; family Salicaceae; genus Salix; species Salix caprea. The sequence goes on from OZ037744.1 coordinate 5,979,853, forward strand.
TATGAAGAGAACTCTAGTGGTTTCATTCAATTTTAGTAAACAAAGAAAGGATGCCATTAATGACCTGAAGTGCTTGCCAAGATCCTCAAGGATTCGTTTGATGATTAAGGGTGTTTGAGAATGTGTTTGGAAAACACATTTAAAATAATTGATTTTTTTTTATTTTAAATTAAAAAATTAGTTTTTTTAGATTATTTTGATGTATTAATGTTAAAAATAAATTTTAAAAATAAAAATAAAATATTATTTTTATATATTTCTGAACGAAAATATTTTTAAAAACAATATCAACCACACTGCCAAACATTAATTGAGTTATTGTTTTCTCCTTCTTTAACTATGAGAATTGAACCAAAACCACGTTATCAGAAGTAAATTTCTTATAATCTCAAAGTGATAAAATTGGTCTTCAATTAAAATAATGTCTGTTCTCTAAAACCGAGGAATCTAGTCACAACACAAACTTTGAAAAGATTGATGTTAAGGTTATGCATAGATTAATCTACAGTTGCTATTATCATTCATCTCATTTTTTCTCATGTAATTGATATCTCCGTTTGCATCAATGTATTCTTATATATAAATATATATTTAAAAATGTATTTTTATTTTGCAAGATAATAAATTTCACAATGCATCGCTTTGGGTTTGGGTTTAGGTTTGATTAACACACAACAAATACTACGTTAAAAGAATTTAATGAATTTTATAAATGAAATGTTCGTATGTACTCTGGTCTGTATTTTACACCATTTATTTAAAATCAGTACCTTGTTTTATTAAAAGACTTAAAAAACGTAATATATATATATATATATAGTAAATGATTTTGTCTTACAGTAATTGGAATATATATGCATTTGAGATATTGAGGAATATAAAATGTGGTCACATTCGGAATTTTTATAGTTAATAACCCTAACAAGGCGATGTAAATATTAGTGCAGTCGGTGATTATTATAATTTAATTTCAATAACTATCTTGTTTCATTTCCATGCCGGATATATTTTCCAAACCCTGGCTTAGGCTTATTCATAAAATTAAGCCAATGTTGATCGATATATGATAAGATGTTTTATCTCACGAGGCAGATATAGAAAACTGGAGTATTGGACGTTTGTTGGCTATGGTGTAATTTAGAAAGGGCTGAAGTCCGAGTCACTGCATCATGAAGAATATCAAAACGAAGCTGTGTGTGAGACATAGTAATCAATTGTGCTGGCTATTATTTTAGATACTTCGCTTAATTCTATGTTCGTCAATCACAATAGGCATGGTACATTATGTTAATAAGTATAATCTCACCTAAAAGTTTAACATGTTAGATGAGACTCCAGAATATAATTTATATTATTCTTTAACACATCCCTTCAAGTGAAAGTTTTTTGGACTTGAAATTTGCATAGACCCACACTACCTTGTGCTTAATTTTTATTAAATAAAATAAGGATGATAAGATTTGAACTCGTGAACATCGGGTTAACAAGGCTCTGATTTCATGTCAAAGATTATCTCATCTAAAAGGTTGAATTGTTAAATAAGATCTCCAAATATGATTTATATTATTCTCTAACACACTGATCATAGATTTGCGTCAGCTACTCACTCTGCTCATGAATCAGATAACAAAATGATTAGTGGATAGTAATACTGGGCAAAGTTTACAAGACTCCATCTACCGTACTGCAAACAAATTAAGAAAGAGTCCTGAATATGGCAGTCATTCTTCTAACATAAAGCAATTGAATCTTGTGTTAATCTGTTGCAAAAGAGTTTTCACATATGATCTTGTTATAGAAGGAACAGGAACTTACTGTAACTTGCATCGAGCTGGTACACGCACACACACACACCAGCAGTCCTAATATCTGGGGAGTAATATATTCACTGAAAGAAGTTCTCAGGGAAGACATTAAAACATGAACGAAAGAGAAGACATTTATCACATTTATAATATCAACAAGAAGGATACATTCCTGGTTAGCTAAAAGGTTTATTTCTTAAGAGCTCGGTGATTTAATAAACTTGGTTTTGTAATATGATATCAAAGTTTCATGCATTGGCTAATTTGTTCTATAATATTCTTTATGGTTTCTTTTACATAATTAACGAATTATATATATATATATATATGAAGATGCATGTCAAAAAATATATTTACTTACAAATATCAATCAAAGGTAAGTACTAACAAGTTTGGCTTTATACATAGTTAATTTCTTAGAAATAAGAGATGCATGTTTGAGAGGTCAAGTGTAATTCTCTCAATATATTGATTAGGGTAACCAAATGAGATATATCCCTGTGTAATTTCACTTAATCCTGTACTTACTGTTTGTGGATCTGATATGAGAGACAAAAATCTGAAGGTTCTTTCTCTTGCAAGGTAATTAAAAAAGAAAAGAAAATTTAAAAGTCGTCACGTTTGTGATTATTAGTTTGATATATATATATATATATATATATTTAACTATACACAAACTCATATTCTTTTCCATGTAATCACTTTACCAAAAACACACCTTATGTTGAAGCAAAAAGAGAGATCTACTGTCTTAATGCTCGTAACTGGTGATTTTTTTTCAATTTTTAATAAAAATATATACGAATTACAATAGTGCATGAGAAAGGGATATATGACGGAATGAAAATCGGAGAGATCCCCACATCGTTGATATTATTATTAGATGCAGGGTCATAGTCATTCTTTTATAGTGTACCTCTCATTTATTACCTTTTGTCTTTTGCCTCAATTCCTTCTCCATTCACTAAATTCTCTTCGGTCTCCTCTCTACTTGTTACTGAATTTCTTACTCTCCCCTTCCCCCCCCAGCTCCTGAACTTAGGGTTTCCTCTATGAGGAATCACCTGCTGTAAATCTGTGCTGTTCCTCTCGTCATTAGCCAAGGCAACTTTATCTTGGGAGGGAACAAAGAACATACCTCAAGTTCTTGAGAGAGAGCTCCTCCAAGGGAGTAAATAAAAGGGTACTTCTCTTTTTATTCACATAATCAAAGAAACCTAGCTAGATCACAAACAGGTAAGATTTGTAGCTTCTCTATCCCCTTTCTGTGTTCTAATAGTTCTCTCCTGTTTTTGTTGTTTTTGACAATCTAAAGGCTAAAAGATGCTAGAGTCCTTTGAGTTAAGGCCTCTGATTTAGGCTTTGCTATGTTCATATCTATATATATATATATATATATATATATATATATATATATATATATATATATAAAAGAAATACATGAAAACCCAATTACGATGAGTTTACTGTTCAGATCCCATGTTCAACAAATTTCACAAGGATATCATGACTTTAAAATCTGTCATGCAACTGAAATCATCTAAATTAGGCGGTAGACTGAGTTATTTGTGAGTAAGAAAGAATAAGAAAGAGAGATGATGGAATGGAAAATAAAAGAGACAGAATCTCAAACAAATTTAAAGGCAGAAGCAGAAATTTCAGCTTTTGTGGTTTCGAGTTCATACAAAAAATGAAAGTAAGAAAGAAAGCAAGGAAAGCAGAATTAAAAGGGGCCGAGAGGAGAAAGAAAAAGAGTGTGAGACAGTTAAGTGGTTACCAAAGAAAGAGAAATGTTAGTTAATTATCAGATTTCAGTAACTATGCAGGCATAGATCCAACATTTTGTTTGTTCTTTCTTTTTTTCTCCCTCTTGATGGGAGATAAGGGATTTGTGCGTGCGTGTCAGATGGAAAGAAGAGAGATGTGGGATGGGATGCACATAAAGAATTAAAAACACAAGACATTGATTTGTGATTTTATCAAATTTCAGTCTGACAGGAGAAAGCCGACGGAAAAACAATTTAGGATGCTTCTACTTACATTTCAAACCTCGGCAGAATTATCGTATTAAACCTAGTCCAGATGTTCTTTGTGAATTGAGGTGATGATAGAAAGAGAACAAAAAGAAAGGAGTAAAACAAATTAAAAAAGAGATGCAAATATATTATGCATGACATAACATTCTAGCTATATGAATCTGAAAATTGGAGGGGAATAAAAAGCTCAACTAACTTCCATTAAGTAAAGATCACAGAAAAGAAAATGCCTGATGGGGTTTGTGTGTACTCTCCTTGTACAGAGAACATGGCTTCATCCAGCTCTTACAACTCTCCCTGTGCTGCCTGCAAGTTCTTGAGGAGAAAATGTATGCCAGGCTGCATTTTTGCACCTTACTTTCCACCAGAAGAGCCTCAAAAATTTGCCAATGTTCACAAGATCTTTGGAGCAAGCAATGTGACAAAGCTCCTCAATGAGCTTCCCCCTCACCAAAGAGAGGATGCAGTGAACTCTCTTGCCTATGAAGCCGAGGCAAGAGTGAGGGACCCGGTTTATGGCTGTGTTGGTGCTATCTCCTTTCTCCAGAGACAAGTTCAGAGGCTCCAAAAGGAACTTGATGCAGCCAATTCTGACCTAATTCACTATGCCTGCAGTGAAATCCCAACTGCATTGCCTGCACCACCAGGCCCGAGCTCCATTCAATCAATGGCTCCTCGTCAAAGGCCAATTGATCATTATGATAGAATTGGGATGGGAAGTGAAGGGGGTTACTATGAAGCTCCTGCCATTCCAACTCCTTACAATCTTCCATGGAATGATAACAATGCAGCAGGAGGAGGAAGCAACATGTGATCATTTCAGAGAGAGAACCCCATGTAGGGTTTATAGCTACCTTGAAGAGCTCATCCTGGTATATATGTAACTATAAGGTTTCTAGCTAGCTAGGCTCGCATGGCCTCTCTAGCTAGAACACTTAATCTACTACTGTTCTAGTCTTTACATAATAATTTATAAGGTCGGTGTGCTAATTATACACATGGCCTGCTAAAACCAAGAACTACTTAAGTATTCTGCCTGTGGTTATAGCTAGCTTGGTATATATTTGGGGTGGGTGGCCGGGTGTGTAAGCTTTGTTTAGTCATCAGTGCAACTCTAGTCATGTGCATGTGCATGTGGAGTTGCTATTTTCCTGTCATTGTTCATGTATGAGAATATATAAATGATATAAAACTTATTTAAGCTAGCTTAAAGAGGATTCTTTAGCCTAATTCTACGGTTTGGTCCTCCTTTTACACTAAATATTCTTACATCTCTTTCTGCGTTTTTCAGGTGGACCCCTGAGTTACTTTTCTGCTAATTTTATTCAACTTATTCTTAGCCATAGGTTTCAAAAAGATCCACATCTACACAAGATTTCCAAATTGATCCCCCGAATCGCATCTACCCGTCAAAAATATGTATACAGTAAGCTCTTCTTCAAGACCATCGTTTAAGTGTACTGTATCTTACTATTGTCAAGGTAAAAAAAATAAAAAAATTAAAAAGAGTTGCGCCTAACCTGCCAAAGTTTCTTTCTTTCATTTGTTTTGATAAGCAACAGGCAGACAAGCTTCTGTAATAAACCTCCAAGAGGCAAATAAGTTGCTGCTTCTTCGTTTTCTTTTTTTCTTGCTGTGGATATATATCTTAACTGTAATTTTTTTAGTGTAGATATTTTCCCTTTTCTTCTGCGTTGAAGGCCTCACCTCCTCTTGTTTCTCTGGTTTTTCAAATATCTAGAACAGTAACTCGGTTTTTTTTGTTTCATTGGATCCGTTTCATAATGCATATAGTTGTTTTTCCATGGAAGTATCGGAGAATAGTATAAATTATATTCTGAAGTCTCACTTAATAGTTTAAGTTTTTAGATGAGATGATTCTTTAATATGGTATCAGAACCTTGTTGATCACAGGGGTCACGAGTTCGAATCTAACCACCCACATTCTATTTGATAAAAATTAAGTACAAAGTAATGTGGATTTGTGCAAGCTTCAAGCCTAAAGAGCTTTCACTTGAGGAGTTGTGTTAGAGAATAATATAAATCATATTCTAAGATTTCATTTAATAGTTTAAGCTTTTAAATGAGATAATTCCTTAACAGGAAGAGACTTCAACTTCAGCTTCTCCAGCCCCTTTACTGTTATCACCCCCTATATTTCCAAGAAAAAAAGTACCCTCATAAGCCAAAGAAAACATGAACAGAACCCTAGAATCTATCATAATTAACTTAATTGTGCTAGATGTAAGAAGAAATCGTCCTCGTATGTAAGGAAAAAAAAACTAAATTATACCCAGATGAAATCAGAAAATTATAGTTGTTATCAGTGTTTCAAATTGCACTTACGAAAGCTATTAACATGATCAGTAGCACGTACTCTAATTATTTTCTCCAGGAAAAGAGAAATAACTTTGGTACAAGCGCATGCTCCATCTATATTAGGTTTTGATCAGTACTCTATTGTGCATAAAGCTTGAAGCTAAAAAACATTTTTTTATTTTATTAATTTATCTCTCACACACACACTTGCACATATACATGCATGTTTTCATTCTTAGTAATAGCTTTTTGAGTATTTATTAAGAAAAATAACACAACAAAATAAAGAATATTTGGCAAATTATCACAACTAAAAAAAAATATTTAGAAAAAAGCACACCTTATGAGCTGTATTATCACAATCACCTTATGAGTTACTTGCTATAGTTTGAAAAATTATCATTTACATCAGCATCATCAACATCATAGTAAAAAGCAATATGATTTTATAGAATTGCACTTTTTTATTTATTTAATGGCTAAATAACTCTTAAATTAAATATTACAAATTTATCATTGAATAAAAAAAATCCTAGCTATCTTCTTCCACCCATCACTAGACCAATTCCCCAGCTTCTGTATAATGAGCCAATGAGAAATCAAGATCAATCATAGAGTAGATTGAAAAATCAAGGGATTTTTTTTTCTAATCCTTAATAGTAATATTATAAGTCTTTTAGATCATTTTTATTTAAAAAGATTCAGTCCTAAATTTTCTATACCTATAATTTCTATCATCTTATTAACACACAATTTAATTTTGATCCAATCATCGTGGATCATTTCTCGACGCATTATCATATGTCTTCACGATATTCTTCTTTAATCAATCACAACCCATCTTTCACTAACACATATTAAATCATAACAAATATTAAAAATTACATATATTATCAATTTAAAACATTTAAACCTATTCAATTATTAAATACTTAAAAATATTTTATTTGTATTACATGCCATGACTAACAAATTAATTGTTTACAAATAAAAATAAAAATAAAAAGTTTATAAAAGGTCATAATTACATACAAAAGCAGTACCTAATATTAGTAAGATAATATGGCAATATCTATAACTCCTAACAAGTAATTAACCTTATGAATAACTAATTATCATCAGAAAACATATAATTTAGAAATTTAGAAATTATAATCAGCCCATTTTCAGTCATCTCTCATTAATGCCTAATAAATCTAGAAATTTCTTTTATGAAACACCAATAATTTGAACTCCTTTTTTCGGATGCCAAATAATCAAGCAATTCTCCTGTGGAAGGCCAATAAACCTAGCACTCTTTTTGGCCACCAATCAATCTAGCTATTCCTTTATGAAATGCACTCCTTTTTTGGTCGTCAATCAATCCAACAATTCCCTTACAAAATGCCAATAATTTCAACTTCCTTTTTTGGTCACCAATCACTCCATCAAATAATTAATTTCATTCTTTTGTTAATCGGCTCCTTGTTATATCTATTTTTCAAACTAAAATCCTCTACATTAACATGGTCAAATCATGAAAAATGGAAATTCACCATAAGAACTCTATTATGATTCTCATTCATTTCTTATTTTCAAATCAATAATAAGGAAATCCATGCAATTAACACACTCTCATTTTGAATCATAAATTTATAAATTCAGACATATAAAATCGATTATATATATATATATATATATATATATATATATCATTTTCTTTTTTTTAAACGGGAGGCGTGGTTTTCTTCAAATTTTTTTCACAATTCTCATATTTCCTAATAGATTTTCATGCCTACGAAAACAATTCTAAGATAAAAACATAATTCCAATTAACACAACACCTTAAAACCAACATTCCATAATGTAAATATAACATTAACAAGATCTAAAACACATCAAAACTTCAATCAGCTCTCAAATAAGGTTCCTTGCCTTTGAATGAGAATTAATAAATGGAATATATGGAATGAAATTCCAAGTTTCTTCTCCTCTCTTCGCTTCCTCTTTTATTCTTGAAACCCTAACTATAAAGCTTAAAGGAACCCTTATATTTTAAGATTTCTCTAATCCACTAAAAACTCAACGTAGTCTCCTTAATCTATATCTCTTAGTGCTCTCCTCTTGAAACTTGAAGGAAGAAAATCAAAATCATCTCCATCTCTTTCGTGCAAAACCACCAGCCATAGTCCTCTAGATTTCCAAATTTAAATGTTATTTTTTTCATTGAGTTTCATTTTCAATAATAATTTTACCTAGAAACATATGTTCTCTTTCCTTTGATCCCTCACCAACCATCATCCATTTGAACTCCATAGCCAAACCACTGCATCACATTGGAAAACGCATGAGAGGAAAAAAAAACAGCAAAAACAATAGAAATTGTTAGATCTCACTCAAAATTGGCCAAGAATGTAAGTGCTAGCAGATAATTCCAATATAAATCAAACTACAAGTTGTTAAATATATTTTTTATTTTTTTCAAAATATAAAGGAATAACATAACTACTTAAAATATATAAGCTATGTTGTTTTCAACCACGTAACCTAAAAAATTAAAAAACATATTCAACCGTAAATATAATAATAAAATCTTCTATGAAAGGTTGCACCGTAAATATAATAATAAACGTTAAAAATAAAGTTATCTCAGAAGTTATAAGTGGTTTTGTTGTTTTGAATAGTGAAATCTTATTACTATATATGATTGAATATTGCTTTTTTTTTTTTTTTTTCTTAACACTCTTATTATTTTAATTTGTATATTTAGACATGTGTTATTATATTAAAAAAACTACGTGTGTGTGTGTATATATATATATATATATATATATATAGTGGACGCGTGAAAGATGTCTGAATTTTCTTATTCTCTTCGACTGACAAATGCTTTTTCAGGCTATTCTCTCTCTCTCCGACATACATGTACAGTTTTAACGTAGCAGTACAAAGCTTTCAGCAGTAAACACGTCCATTCCTGGTGTTTTTAACTTCACTTTTGTCAGCCTCTATCTCTCTCACACAAACTGATGGCTTCTATATACTTACTTTTGCTGTTGCTGGCACAGATAAACGCTGTAACACTCATAATAGTCAGGAAAAAAGAAAAGAAAAATCGAGTCACCTCTTTTGTCCTCCGATTCATCGCCTCCACAGCCACCTCTCTCGAGATCACCAAAACCTTGCCTCTATCTTCCTTGGAGTTTTTGTTGAACAAAATCTAATCACTGAACCCTCCTGAGATCTCTTCACCATGATTTATTCATCAAAGAATACCAGGTAAATAACACGGAATGTACACACAAAGACAAAAAAATAGTAATAAAAGAGTTATCATTATTATTATTATGTAAGTGGTGTGAATTGTGAATTCTGATGCATTTTCTGTAGGATCAGAAGGGAAATCAGAAAGTGATGGAAGGCTTTTTGTGGCTCAATTTGGCTTATTTGAAAAGAAAAACGCAACTGTCAGTGACTCAGAAACCATCAAACCCATCATCAATCCAGCTTTATTTGATTCATGTGTATGAGCAACAAAAACTTCGAAGACGTGAGAAAGAAGCAAAGATGTGGTGAAACATGGCAGATTTTAGATAGGACAGCCTGACATAACAGGAAGTGGGCCGAGGTCCTGTCTGGTGTGTGTGTTTCTATGAATGTAGTGGTGGTGGTGTTATAGTTAATTTACAAGGAAATTTCTAGGTGGTGACTCTAAAAGACCCCTCTGAACACCGTGTAGAGACGTGCAACAATTATTATAGATAATTATTTATTATTATTCACTTATTATGCAAAATATTATTTGGAGTAATACAATTCATTAACTACTATGAGGGTAAAAATTGCGAGTTTTATTTGAAATATTATGTGGAAAGACACATTATCCAAAGATTCTATGTTTATCTTATAAGAAACCTAAAACTAATTGAGAATATTTCAACCTATGTCTCATGATTCAAGAGTTATGGACATTCAAAATACCAAAGACAAAAAAAAAAAATGCAAATACAATAATAGAAATAAAAATACAATTAAACCATAACAACCATAAACGATGTAACAAAGAAAAATGGTTTAATTTAACTTAGATAAAGGATACTAAGGTGATAATTTTTTTACTTGAATCTCTAAATAATAGTTAGGGTTCTTAGTAACTATAATACTAAACCTCTCAATCTAATTTGAAAAGGTCGTTGTGAAGTCACACTCTCGTTAAGGGTGCAACAATAATAATTAAATTGAATATTAAAATATCACACTTTTTGTCTCTCTTTCTTAACCCCCGTTTGTTTTTGCAGTGCAAAATCTCTTCTGAGAAAAATGAATTTGTTTTCTTGCTTTAAATTAATATTTTGATGTATTTAAGTCATTTTTATATGTTAATGTCAAAAATAAATATAAATTGGAATATATACTTAGAAAAACAATCATTATCACAATGCATTTTCTTTTTAATCCTTCTAATAAAACCTTAGCACTTTGTATATTTACTCCTCTTTTTTTCTTTTGTTTTCTTCATCTCACCCGATCCCCTTTTATGAAACCCTAATTCTACCCCCCAAATCATTTCATTTTAGAGTCTTACAATTAATTAGTTGACTTTGCCAATTAGAACAGCTCGAAGGGAAAGCCACTAATTGTTTTTTGTTTCGTTGTGGAGGAAGGTAGAAATGATTAGATATAGTCCCAAGTTTTGAAACCTAAGAAAGGAGCAAACGCATCATAACGTTCAACAAACCAAAGAAAGGATTAACGTTAATGAATTGGATATCAAAATAAAATAAAAAAGAAGAAAAAAATAAGTTAATATAAAAAATCCTCAATTAATTAATCATGTCATCCATATTCGGATATATCGTGTACTTGCTTTAGCCCCAACGCACCATGTCTTAGATCTCTTGGGCATGGTTTTGGGGTTTCTTCATATAATATAAGAAAAGAATGCTCTTGAGTCCCAAAACTTAAAGACCCACAATTAAGCTTAACTAAGCGGGGATTAAGCAATAAATTGTCCCCCTAAATGTATTAAGATTAAGTGTTTATATGAGAGTGTAGTTAAAGTTGTTTTTAAAAGTATTTTTTATTCAAAAATATATTAAAATGATGTTTTTTTTTTATTATTTTTTAAAAATTATTTTTAACATCAGCATATGAAAATGATCTAAAAATATTATTTTATTTTTAATTTAAAATAAAAAATATCAATATAAATTTTCAAAAATCTATCTGAAACGAAATGAAAACCATCTAAATGGGGATTAAGCAATAAATACACACACACACACACACACATATATATATATATATATATATATATATATATATATATACGCCTATATATATATATATATATATATATATATTCCTTCTGTGACGCCTTTATCACATGCACTGAAATAGAGTATTTCTGAAATGGTCAACTCATAATGATGATGGGCGTGATGGATTGGCATCAGTGTCTCAAGATTATGGATTAAAGAAATGCGTTTTTCCTGATATGTTCGACAGATATGAAAGTGGCTGATACCATATTCATAAACCGAGATATTGCAGTGCAGATCTAGATTTGATGGAGAGAATAAGAATATCTTGCAGTTGTTCCCATGTATTATTATGCAGCCATGGCTTTTTCTGAATTGATGAAGGAATACCCTTTCTAATCATATGCGCAGAAAGTGTCCCTTGAAGGAATATATATATATGGCCAGATTGTTAGAATGGCTATTAGAAATAGATGGAAAGATCCTCAACCAAAGAAGGTTCTAGCTTTTAATTATAATCACGAGATAGGTGTTTGCGGGTGATGTTGAATATATATTTATGGACCCTTCTTTTATTTTCGATTAATTTTAACTAATAAATTTGCTAAATGATTGATTATATACGAATAATTATAAACTAAAAGTGTATTACTTTCACAGTGCAGGGCACAAAAATTTGTGACGTCATGGTAACAAATGGTGAAGTAACTTCAATTATATTTTAAATTATTGGTTTGGCATAAGTTATCAGAGTCATGAGAGTATTTTGGTATTTTTATGTTTATATTTTATTGAAAAACATTGTTGATGCATGCTCATTACACACCAATAAATAGGTGGTATTCGTGCCATTTTGGTAGCCTGTGAGAAACTACACATGACCTTTCACTTTGTTTTTAGAAGTGTAATTTTGCCTTCTTCCTCATATCATGAAGTGTGACGACACATGATATGTATATAAGATAAAGTGCATGATTGTCCACTTTGTTTTTTGTTGTTGTTTCAATTTAGCTCTTATTGTTTTGATTCTATACTTTTCTTTTTTTTTTATATATATAAACTTTGTTTTTTGTTGTTGTTTCAATTTAGCTCTTATTGTTTTGATTCTATACTTTTCTTTTATATATATATATATATATATATATATATATATATATATATTGTTTTTTTTTTCAATTTTGTCTTTCAATTATAATTTTCATTTTTATTTATTTTGGTTCTTATTCTTTTTATTATTAATTTATTTCCTTGGACTTTTTGTTAAATTTGTACTCTCTTTCAATTTAATTCCTTGGCCTTTTGATTCATTTTTTACTGGTTTTCAATTTATCTTTCAATCAAATTTTATAATGTTTTAGTTTTCCCAATTTAAACTTTTTTTTTTCCTTTTGTTAAAGTTGTTTTTCAATTCAATTAAGATTTTAACCATCCAATTGAAATTTTTGTTTGTCTTCCGAATATTTTTTATTTTATTTTCACTCCCATTCTTCTAATTATTTTTTAGACTCTCTTGTGTAATTAATTTTTTCATGGTTTTATCTTTTATAATTTAATTTGTTGGGGATTCAACTTTAATTTGTTTTTATCATTTGTAGAACTTTCGACTTAATAACCTGAGTCACGAGATTGAAAAATTAATGCAGTTTGACATCGTTTTGCTCTTGATCATTTTCTTTTATGATCTTATTATTTTGCTTTAGTGTTTTTTTTTTAAATATAGTTTTGTGATTATCTTTGATTTTCTAGTATAAAAGTTTTCCAAAAAATGTTTTGCTTATGCTTTCATTTTTTATTTTGAAAACTATTTATTTTTAAATATTATTTTTTATATGTTGATACTTGCATAATGTGTTTTTTTAAGTTTGAGTTTATTCAATCAATTTTATTTATCTGTCTATTTCTATTATCTTTTATTGATTTAAATAAAAAATTCATTAACACAATTACGTAAACATCATATTTTCAATGATTGAATATTTTGATCTGCATTAATTTTTTTAATTTTTTTAAAACTTTCTTTTGGTTATTATTAATATTTTTTTATATAAGAGAATAATTATCAATTTGTTTTTATATTTGTATAGATTTTTTTATTTACAATTTGGATCTTTTGAATAAAAAACATATCAAAATAACTGATATATATATATATATATATATTACAATCCGCATCGAATACAACATATATATTACAACATAACACATCACTCAACACTTAGAACACGTACTGGAAAAGACACATCAGCATGCAAGGCTCTTTCAAACATGTGTCACGTCATTATTCTACGTGTCTTTCCCTTCATCTCCTAAATATTCCTCTCACTTCCCTGCCTCCATCTCTAGATCTAAATTTTTGCATTCCATGATAAAATTAATTGATGTTTTAATTGATAAGTGTTGCAAATAAATCTCCTGCTATCAAGGGAGAAGATTGCATTTTCTATTTCAGACTTAGTCATACTCCACTATACTAGGACATGTAAATCGTGGGTTGTTATTTCCTTTTTCTTCTTCACTGTAAGGCTATTTAACAGCCATGAAACCTACGGAATAATTATGCATTTACGTCCAGTTTTCTTTGTGATCAGCCTTGAAAACACTTGTGAGATTCTGTGATTGGAACATATGGTATCAGAGCCTCTTCACATAGCCTAACCATAGCCCAACCAAAACCTGCACAAAGAAAATGAAAAACACAAAACCATGTCATCTGAGAGCAGCTTCGTCCAACCTGCCATTCCAAGGTTTGATGGCCAGTATGATCACTCGAGTATGCTGATGGAGAATTTTCTACGTTCCAAGGAGTAATGGAACTTGGTGGAGACAGGGATCACTGCAGCAGCAGTCAGGATTGATCCAAGTGAAGCACAAAAGAAATTGCTTGACGAACAAAAGTTCAAAGATCTGAAATGTAAGAACTATTTGTTTCAAGCTCTTGATCGTTCAATCTTAGAGACTATCTTGAAGAAAGACACAACAAAGGATATCTGAGACTCCTTGAAACAGAAATATCATGGATCAGCTCGTGTAGAGAGAGCTCAGTTATAGGCTCTACGGAAAGAATTTGAGACACTGCACATGAAGGTTGGAGAATCAGTCAATGATTATTTTGCAAGAACTCTCATTATTGCCAGTAAGATGAGAATTCATGGGGAATACATGAAGTATGTGGTGATCATTGAAGGTCTATGACTCCTAAATATGACTATGTTATATGTTCAATCGAGGAGTCCAATGATCTGAACAGTTTGTCCATCGATGAACTACAAAGTAGTTTGTTAGTTCATGAGCAAAGATTCCATCGCCATGTTGCAGTGGAAGAACAAGCATTGCAAATCTCTTACAGAGTTCAACAAGGAGGAAAAGATGGTGGACGAAGCACCTATCGTGGTAGAGGAAGAGGAAGGGGAAGAGGCAGATTTGTTTTTGACAAATCAAACATAGAATGTTACAACTGTGGTGAATTAAGACATTACCAATGGGAATGTTCAAAGAGGGAAAGGGATCAGAAGGAAAATTATACAGAAACCAAGAAAGAAATGTTGTTGATGGCACATATTAACACCCAAGATGCTGCTGCTGAACACATTTGGTATCTCGATTCTGGTTGCAACAACCATATGTGTGGCAAGAGGGAGCTTTTCTTTGAATTTGGCAGCAACTTCAAAGACATAGTAAAGATGAGAAATAATTCATGTCTCAGCATACATGGTCGAGGGAGAATTCAAATAGAAATGCATGGGATCGTTCATGTAATCACAAATGTGTTCTTCATTCCAGAACTGAAGAACAATCTGCTCAGTATCGGTCAATTAATGGAAAAGGGCCTTGTTGTGATGATTAAGCAAGGCAAATGCAAAATTTTCCATCCTGAGAGGGGCTTGATTACGAAAACCGAGATGACCCATAATCGATTATTTGTTATGATTGCTCACTGCTCATTCACTTCTGGTGTGGCTGCTGGGATCAGGCCAATTCATCAACAATGTTTTTCTTCCTAATCACTTATCAGGCCACTCTATGGCACCACCGTTATGGTCATATCAGCTGGAATGGGATCAACACACTTCAACATAAGAAGATGGTGGCTGGATTACCTCACTTTAAATCCATTCAACAAATATGCGAAGTTTGTCTGGTAGGGAGACAACACCGTGATTCTTTTCCAAGGGAATGCATGTGGAGGGCCTCTCGAATTCTTCAATTGGTGGATGCTGATATATGTGGCTCAATTAATCCAAGCTCACACAGCAACAATAGGTATTTGATTACATTATTGACGATTTCAGCAGGAAAAATTGGGTTTATTTCTTGACAGAAAAATCAGAAGCCTTTGCTACATTCAAACTTTACAAAGCCCATGTAGAGAAATGAACTGGTGCCTTCATTCAAAATTTACGAACTGATCAGGGAGGTGAATTCACAAGCTTCTGCAATGATAATGGGATACACAGGCAATTAACAGCCCCATCCCATACACTCTCTAACAAAACGGTGTTGCAGAGAGGAAGAACAGAACCATCATAAATATGGTGAGGAGCCTATTGACAGAGAAGCAACTTCCTAGAAAATTTTGGCCTGAAGTCGTTAATTGGTCAGTGCACATACTCAATCGTAGTCCCACTCTTGCTGTACGAAACAAGACACCCGAAGAAGCTTGGGGTGGCCTTAAACCATTTATGGCACATTTCAGAATTTTCGGTTGTATTGGGCATGTTCACGTTCCTGATCACAAGAGAACCAAGCTTGATGCAAAAAGCATCAAATATGTCTTTCTAGGGGTGAGTGATAACTCTAAAGCCTATCGCATGTTTGATCCAATTTTATAGCGAATCATTGTCAACAGGGACTTGATTTTTAAAGAAGATCAGTAGTGGGCTTGGGATGATAATAATGAGCAAAACTCAGTAAATGATTTGGCATGGGAACATAATGACAGCACAACAGAACAAGAGGCAGAGCAGGAGACACAACAAAAGACAAATGGGTCACCCACCAATAATCTTGGGTTACCCAACAATTCTCTTGCTCATGGTGATGATGATCAAGAAATTGATGAATTTGAGTTTGCAGAGCAGGAGGTACACAAGTCACCCAACAATAATGTTAATTTAGAAGGAACTGAAATCGACAGCAACCCATTTCCATCAATTCCATAAGGAAGGACACGAAGACGACCTGAATGGCTCAAAGATATTTAATTGATGCAGGGGGATGAATTTTGCAGGTGTGAATCTTGCTCAATTAGCTTTATTCAACACAAATGATCCATCGACCTTTGAGGAAGTTATGCAATTTGACAACTAGAGAGCAACCATGAATCAAGAAATTGAAGCAATTGAAAGGAATAAAACGTGGGAATTGATTGATCTACCACCAGGAGGAAAGACTGTTGGGGTTAAATATATATTTACAACAAAACTCAATGAGTTCGGGGAGGTAGATAAGTATAAAGCACGTCTAGTTGCTAAAGGGTATAGTCAATAATACGGAGTCGACTACGCAAAAGTTTTTGCTCGAGTGGCTCGCCTTGATACAATCCTTATGGTTATCTCTCTTGCAGCACAAAGAGGATGGTTGATTTTTCAGCTTGATGTCAAATCAGCTTTTTTGCATGGTGAAATTGATGAAGAAGTATTTGTTGATCAACCCTCGGGGTATGAAAAGAAAGGGGAAGAATCAAAAGTTTATCGACTCAAGAAAGCGTTGTATGGACTCAAACAAGCCCCCCGAGCTTGGTACAGTTGTATCGAGTCATATTTTGCGAAAGAAGGCTTCAACAAATGTCCGCATGAACATACATTATTCATCAAAACAGTAGATGGAGGTAAAATTTTGATCAGTTGTTAATGACCTCATATTTATTGGAAATGATGAAAGTATGTTTGAAAAATTCAAGAAATCCATCATGGCTGAATTTGATATGACTGGTCTATAGAGAATGAGATATTTTCTTGGCATCGAAGTTTTGCAAAAGAATGATGGCATATTTATTAGTCAACAAAAATATGCTTATGAAATTCTAGAAAGATTTCATATGGGTCAATGCAACTCAGTGAAAAACCCAATTGTTCCTAGGTTTAAACTGACAAGAGATGAAGGTGGGATACAAGTTGACAGTACCCTTTATAAGCAAATGGTGGGGAGCCTCATGTATCTAACTGCCACATGTCTGATTTGTTGTTTGCTATAAGTCTAATTAGTAGGTACATGGAGCATCCCATAGAATCTCATTTGATGGCAGCAAAAAGAATTCTAAGGTATATAAAGGGCACCACCAACTTTAGGGTATTGTACAAGAAAGGAGGAGATGGTGAGCTATTTGGCTACACAGATAGTGATTATGCGGGAGATCAAAATGATAGAAAAAGTACTTCAGGCTATTTCTTTATGGTGAATTCAAGTGCAATATCCTGGTCTTCAAAGAAACAACCTGTGGTTACTCTTTCTACGATAGAAGCCGAGTTCATTGTTGCAGCATCAAGTGCCTGTTAAGTTGTTTGGTTGAGGAGAATCCTAAAGAGTCTAAATCATGTGCAGTTCGGACCTACAGTGGTATATTGCGATAATATCTCGGCTATCAAACTTTCAAAAAATCCGGTTATGCATGGTCGTAGCAAGCATATAGACATCCGGTTTCATTTTCATCGTGATCTGGTCAAAGATGGAGTAATAGAACTAACACAATGTTCTACTCATGAACAAATTGCTGATATCATGACTAAACCATTGAAGATTGAAGTTTTCTCAAAATTACGAGAATCAATGGGCGTTTATGAATACTCTAAATAAACTGTTATGAATATACAGTTTAAGGGAGGATGATAAAATTAATTGATGTTTTAATTGATAAGTGTTGCAAATAAATCTCCTACTATCAAGGGAGAAGATTGCATTTTCTGTTTCAGACTTAGTCATACTGCACGATACTAAGACATGTAAATCGTGGGTTGCTATTTAACAACCATGAAAGCTACGAAATAATTATGCATTTACGTCCAGTTTTCTTTGTGATCATCCTTGAAAACACTTGTGAGATTCTGTGATTGGAACATGCCATTTATGTAATATTAGTTATTGTTTTTTAAAGTGTTTTTTCGTTCAAAAATGCATCAAAATAATATTTTTTATTATTTTTTAAAAATTATTTTTGACATTACCACATCAAAATGATCTAAAAACACCCATTTTTTTAATTTAAAGTAAAAAATAAAAATAAAATTTTTTTATTTTTTTTCCAAAGCGTTTTCCAAACGCACTCCAAACACCCCCTTAATCTATGAGCTCAGCTCTCTAATTAAGTCGTTTCTTGAAGAAAATTGATCCATGGCTAACTTTCAACAACAACAATAGCAACAATGATCTGGAAGCCATTAAGAAAAAAGCTAAAAGAGCTCGCTCGAACACTGTGCACACTCACAAAACATTGTGGATTACAACTCTCCTCATCACTTGCCTTTGTATAATAGGTATTTTTTATTTTTCCACGGGACTAGTTGCCACTACCACATTGTTTTGGGGGTAGTTTTGTATTTTCTGTGTATTTTTGCACAGTAAAAAAATCATAATAGCCATGAATGAGACAAAAAAGCATAGGAACCGCTAGGGGCATTAAGGTTATTGCACATATTATTTTAAATGACCGAATACAAATTTACCCCTATATAAGACAAAATAGAATAGTAAAGGCCGGAATAGTAAAATGGCCAAATACATTAATACCCCCATATAAGACAAAATTCATGAGCTGGCTGTAGGGGTGTCTCGGTAATTTACCATTTTTTCTGCCAAATACATTAACACCCCCATAGAAAACCGGTAATTTATTCATTTTTATTCAAAAACAATGAATTTTTGATAATTATTACTTGTACGTTTTGTTTTTTTTAAATATGTCAGACTAATTATATATTTTGATTTTTATTTAGTATTAGTGCCTTAATATATATATATATATATATATATATATATATATATATATATATATATATATATATATATATATATATATTGTTTTTGAATTTGTTTTAATATCATTATTCTGAAATAGTTTTAATATAATAATATGAGGAATAAATCTTAAAAAATTAAAAAAATATATTTTTAAACAATAATTATGATGTCATCGATAGTATGACCAATAATAATTAGAATATTAATTATTTATAATAAGATTTATAATGACAACTATAATAATTTTGACAAAAATTCATTAGTCAATGTTATTTTTGTGAAAAATAATTTTTACGTTTTTTTTTTATGTATGATATTTCATATCTCATATCACAAAAAAAAATAAAAATGAAACCATACGTAGACAAGAGAGTTAAAAAAATTATGCCAAATTATCTACAATTATATAATAAAAAATTTCCCAGCATTTCGCCACAGCCGTCACAAATTTTTTAACATGTAACAAAATTGTTAATGGTCCTAAATTTTTATATATATTATTTTTGGGACTTTTTCCTTAAGAAATAGGAGAGAATAATTATATATTATGGTATTTATTTTGATATTAAAATTTAAAATATATATAAAAATTTGAACTGATTTTTCTTTAAAGATCTCACATTAATTTAATCTTAATGTTCTAATTTTTGTTATTATAATAATATGAAGAAAAAAACTTAAAAAATAATCTTTTATAATTTTTAGTAGTTGCATTTTTTATATCTGTCAAATAAATTATTCGTCAAATAGTTAAAACATGTCCAACAAACAATTAGTATGTTGTAGGCAACAAATAATATATCTTTAGTCAATTTGATCAATTGCGGTTTTGCTATCTACCAATTAAAATATTACCAAAGTAATTAAAACAAAACCACCAATCAAATTGTTTGCTGCATAAATAAATTACACATTTGTCTTACAATTCAACAATTGTAATTGTACTATTCTAATGAAAGAATTCATAAAAAAATAAAACATACACAACAATCAATCTGTTTGTTACACGGAGCACGTGACTCATTTTAATAGATATTTTTTATTCCAATTGTACTATTTATCAATTAAATAATTATCAAAACAGTTTTAACAGTAGCAACATTCAATCACTTTTAGGAAGAAAAAAAAACCCCATTTCTAATAGATTCTAGCAATTATAATTTTATTAATTAAATATTAACATAACTAATTATAACATGTATAAAATCAATCAGTTTTATACATAAAAAAAGCCCAGCACAATACGCGAGCAAGTTAGCTCGTGGATGACTAAGCCCGATTTGTCACTGTATTTTAAAAATATTTTTGAAAAAAAGTTTAAAAAATAATTTTTTATTATAAATTAATATTTTTATAACATTTTCATGTACTAATATCAAAAATAATTTTTAATAAATAAATAAATTATTTTAATATATTTATATAAAAAAAACTTTCAAAAATAACTTAACCAAATTTACATTCAATCGGTAACTATTTGCCGAGCTTGATCAGAGGTCCCTTACCACGGACATTGGATCAGGCAAAACGGAAGGCACAAGAAACAGCAGGACAAGTGGGTTAGAAAGCTAGAGAGACAAGCCAGAGTGTTCAGGGTGAGGCCCAGGAAGCGACAAAGAGTAGTCGAGGTCAATTTAGTTTTTGTGTGGTGATGTGCCTTTTCATGTGCATATTACCTAACAAATAAAAGGCGTGGAGTATTCACTGTTTCATGTCCTGTAGCTTATGAGTGTATTAACTGTGGATTGTGGCAGTGTCGGGACTATTGTGCCCTTAATGAGCCGGCCTGTTCTAATTATTTTCTCGGGGCATTTTTGGCTTTTGTCTTTGTTTTCATTCACTTTGCCTCTACTGGGTCTCTTCCTTTCGGCCAGAGAGGGCGATGGTCTGTTTGTTGAGGCCTGGTCGGGCAGGCGGGGATGGTGGTTTATGGCTTGATTTCGGGTCGGTCTGAGCCGGCGTTCGGTCGTTTTCTTGCGTGGGTTCGCTGGTTCGGTTGGTGGTTCGATGAGGTATGCTTTTGCCCCCTATTTTGCGTCAATATCTGGGTTTGCTCGGTTAGTTTTTATTGGGTTCATGGGTTCGGTTTCTTTGCTATTTTTTTTCCATCTTCTCCCTCGATTTATGTTTTCTCTGGGCTGGGTGTTCAGAGATTGATTTTATTGGGTTCGTTGGGTTTTTTTGATTTTTCATTGTCGGTGCTGGGCATTTGGTTTTGTTGGGTTCAGGTTGCTTGCGTTTTGTAGTTTGTGTGTGTTGGGGAGTGGGTTATTGATTTAATTGGGTTAGGGTTGGATTGTCTCTTCGATTTGGAGCTATTTTTTTATTCTCGGGTTAACTTGGGGCTTGGTTGGATCTTTCTTTGTTGCTCTCGGTTTGGTTTGATTAGGTGTGGTTTCTGTGCATTCGGGTTAATTACTTCTTCATTTATTGCTCTCGGTTTAGAGGCTAAATTAACTAATTATTGTTTTGTTTTGCATTCCGTTTCATTACTTCATTAATGTTTTGCTTTGCTTTGCTTAGTTTGTTTAGGTGTTACTGTTGCAATCTGGTTTCATTACTTTAATTAATTGTTTTACGTCATGTCATTTCACATTAATGCATTTCTCTGTGTGTTTTGCAGGGTCACATGCTCCTATTTTAGCTTCTTCTCTATTGGTCGTTGGTTGAGTGGATTGCGCTGTCATTCTTCGTTTGTTAAGTTATGTGTTATATTTGCCTTTTTTTGGTTTCTTCTCCTTTTGTCTGCATATTTCTGTTCCCTTTGGTTTGGTCCGGTGCTTTCTTTTTCTGCCTTCTTTTCTTTTCATGTTTGCTTCGAATCTGTTAGGTTATTCATTCTAATTCCTTGGTTGTTATTTGTTGAAGTTTTGTCCTGCTCATTGTCACCAGTTGCTGCCAAGGCTTTATTGCGTCCTATGTGTTGTTTGTCCTACTTTTGAGGTTGGTTGTTTATGGTTTTTTAATAGTTGCTTATTGGTTGGTTGTTTGTTTTTGTATTTTTACCACTCATAATAATCATTGATCACAATTGTCATTGCTTTTTCACCTTCGGTTGATGGCAGTTGATAGTGACAAAAAAAATTGTTGCATGCACCACACTTTGATATGCCAAAAAAACCTTGCATTAAAGTCTCCGTCCATAATTTCATCAAAGTTAACCAAAATCTCATGCTTATGGTTGCCATAAATGATTGGGATTTCTAAATCTTCAAAGATACAGTCATGAGAAAAATCATGAAAAAAAGTTAAGGGAGAGTAGTTCGTTTAGAAGAGAGGATTTGGAATTGGAAGGAAAGATGAGACAATAAAAGTATTCTAGATAGGATGAGAAGTTGGGTTAGACAGGAAATGGAGGTTTTGTAGCTTAGGATATTTTGATGATGACCATGTTGGGTGTTGGGTAGAGAAAATGGTTGTGGAAGACATTTTTTGTTGTCGAGATAAATGTAAGAGTAGAAGAGAAATGAAGTCAAGAGAGAGCCTTTTCCAGTTGGGCGCAATACTTGTTTTTTTTATTTTTTCATTTTCCCTTTAGCCTTTATGTTTATTTCATTTGTTAGCTTTTTCTGCTTCTTGATTGGCTTTGCTTTTGCACTGTTTGTTGCTCGCATTTAATTGTTTATCTTGACCAATCTTTGATCGTTCTGTTCTTGACGTCCTTCGCATTCTCTTGTGACGTTTATATATGTTTGCTTTGTCCTGATGTGGTTTTGTTGTTTGAGAATTTAGCTATGACCATATTTCTTTAGAGCTAATGAAGCGGGTGTGATGTTGCTGTTTGTTTTCACATATAGGGTAAGAAGATATAATTAAGAAATTTATAAAAATTTTGGGTTCTAAATAACTAGAATCAAGAGGAAATTGGGATTATGAATTTTGTCAAAGCTGGGCTTCTACTTTCTTTTATTATCTTTTTAAACATCATTTCTCAACAAGCTCTAGGTAATTAGACTATTAATTGAATTGCAAGATATTGAGAATCTTTTTGTATCATTTCAAAATTGAATTGGTTGCATATTAAAATTTAGGTTGTCATAATGGATAAACGTGAACACTCTGAACATGCTCTAGGTAATTAGATTATTGATTCAATCGCACGATATTGAAAATCTTATATTGTTTCAAAATTCAATTCATTTCATATTAAAATTCAGGTTGTCATCAACAAATAAACGCTACATCTGCAACTCAAATTATGATCATGGTTATAATTATAATACACTAGCTCGGCTTCGATAAATGTTCATTCTTTTTGTTTATCTCTGTTTAGGAGTTATTTAAGTTTGGATAGGATGAAAATCAATATTAAATAAAAAAGATTTAATTGATGCTAAATACAAAGAGAAGGGATTGGATTGACATTAGGTTAAATTCAAGTGATCATTGAAGAGGTATTGTTGTGTTGGAAATTAAATTAAATGCAGAATCTAATTCAATCTTTGTTAACACTTTATCTATTTTTTCTTCGTTCATTTATTTAGGTTTGTGTTTCTTTCTGGTTTTTCAATCTATTGTTTCCTTGGACTGTTAACATTTACGCGTTTCCATTTTTTTTCCCTGTATCAAAATCGGTCATGTACAATGATTCTCCGACATTGTTTTCCCCTGAGGACACTAGAGTTTTTGTCATATAACACAATTGTTTGCTCTCTTTTGCTTTGCAATTGTATTCAGACTTGCGGTTTATTTTTTACTCTTTACAGTTCTTTATTCCTTCAGCTTTATAAATATGAGCGTCTACTACCTTGCTTTATTTTTGTTGTTCTGAGATAGATCATCCGTTGTGATTGTCTAATGCTTATGTTTTAGTTTAAATGTTGGTTATTTCTTATGGGATATGTAAAAAAATGATAAATGGGTATCCCTGTTAAGGTCAGAAAAAGGAATTCCAACAACATATAAACAAAGGGTGAAAAATAATTCATGTAGCCAAATTTAAAACTGATTTTCCTTTGATAATTTAAATGAAGCATCTTGAGTGTGCTAGATTGCTTGAGTTAAAGACAGTAAAATGACTTTATTTATGCAAACAAACTTTGATACTTATTATGTTTTTTAATATGGAATAGTTCCTCATCATTACACAGATCCTTTAAATGTTGAAAAGCATTGAGATTATCCCTATAACTTCAGGATTTTAAGACTTCTACAGCTGCTAATTAAGATTACAACATTAGAACAAGGAGACACATCATGCTTAGAGTGTAAATGCTACTGTAAACATGGTGCATATATATTTTAAAATAAAGATGTTTCCTTTCATGGAAGAAAACCAGTTGCTATGAGAATTTGTAAAAAGGGGCACAGCCTAACATCAAAACTTCATGAATCAACGTTGTCACATATACAAAGAACATATCTTATCCAATCGCATGACTTAGACAATCAATTTCTTAAGCAAGTGAATGCCTTTTATACCTATTCAGTTGGCTTTCTCTTGTGACGTTTATATATGTTTACTTTGTCCTGATATTGTTTTGTTCTTTTAAAATTTAGCGATGACTATATTTCTTTTGAGCTATTGCTGCAGGTGTGATGTTGCTGTTTGTTTTTACATATAGGATAAAAAGATCTAATTAGGAAATTTATAAAACATTCCGGTTCTAAATAACTAGAATCGAGAGGAAATTGGGATGATGAATTTGGTTTGAGCTCCTACTTTCTTTTATTATCTTTATAAACATCATCTCTCAACAAGCTCTAGGTAATTAGACTGTTAATTAAATTACAAGATATTGAGCATCTTTTTTTATCATTTCAAAATTGAATTTGTTGCATATTCAAATTTAGCCTGTCATAATGGATAAACATAAAAACTCTGAACATGCTCTAGGTCATTAGACTATTGATTCAATCGCATGATATTGAAAATATTATATTGTATCAAAAATCAATTCATAGCATATTAAAATTCAGGTAGTCATCAAGAATAAACGCTACATCTGTAACTCAAATTATGATCATGGTTATAATTATAATACACTAGCTCGGCTTCGATAAATGTTCATTCTTTTTATTTATCTCTGTTTAGGAGTTATTTAAGTTTGGATAGGATGAAAATCAATATTAAATAAAAAAGATTTAATTGATAATAAATACAAAGAGAAGGGATTGGATTGAAGTTAGGTTAAATTCAAGTGATCATTTAAGAGTTATTGTTGTGTTGGAAATTAAATTAAATTAAATGCAGAATCTAATTCAATCTTTATTAACGCTTTATCTATTTTTTCTTCGTGCATATATTTAGGTTTGCGTTTCTTTCTGGTGTTTCAATCTATTAGTTCTTTGGACTGTTAACATATACGTGTTTGCATCTTTTTTGCCCTGTATCAAAATCGGTCATGTGCAATGATTCTCCGATACTATTTTTTTCTTAAAACACTACATTTTTTACTCTTTGGAGTTCTTTATTCCTTCAACTTTGTAAATATACGCGTCTGCTAGCTTGCTTTATTTTTGTTGTTCTGAGATAGATCGTCCATTGTTATTGTCTAATGCTTATGCTTTAGTTTAAAAAATGTTTGTTCTTTCTTATGGAACATGTATAAAAACGATAAATGGGCATCCCTTTTAATGTCAAAAAAAAAAGAATTCCAACAACGTATAAACAAAGGGTGAAAAATAATTCATGTAGACCAAATTA
Organism: Salix caprea; assembly: GCA_964035475.1. Lineage (NCBI taxonomy): Eukaryota > Viridiplantae > Streptophyta > Magnoliopsida > Malpighiales > Salicaceae > Salix > Salix caprea. The sequence continues at coordinate 6,005,852 of OZ037744.1, forward strand.
TAACTGATTTTGCTTGGCTGATTTGAATAAAGCATCTGGAGTGTGCTAGATTGCTTTAGTTAAAGAAACTAAAATGACTTTATTTATGCAAACAAACTTCGTTGCTTATTGTGTTTCTCAATATGGAAAACTTCCTCATCATTACACAAGTCCTTTATATGTTGAAAAGCATTGAGATTATCCCTATAACTTTTGGGTTTTAAGACTTTGACAGCTGCTACTTAACACTGCAACATTAGAACAAGGAGACACATCATTCTTAGAGTGTCAATGCTACTGTAAACATGGTGCATCTATATTTTAAAATAAAGATGTTTCCTTTCATGGAAGAAAACCATTTGCTAGGAGAAATTGTAAAAAGGGGTAGAGCCTAAAATCATAAGTTTATTAGTTGACGTTGTCAAATGGACATAGAACACATCTTATCCAATCGCAGGACTTACACAATCAATTTCTTAAGCAAGTGAATGCCTTTATGCCTTTTCATTGCAAAGAATTTCCAATAAAGCTTTCTTTCCATTTTTTACCACATAGACACCTCCCACCATGCCTGTTTTTTCAGTTTTATTGCATCATTCTCAGATTTTTATAGACATGTTAAAAAATTTAGCTATCCTTCGGCAACAAAAATATTTATACTCAACAGAAATAGAATTTCCAGCTTTTATGTACCCCCCTTAAAAACAAAATCTCTTAATTCTCTACAAAGAAGATATAGAAACCAGTGAGATCATGCTAATCTCTTAATACACATAGTAAACTTGGCAACCATGCTATCAAAAAACCACCAAGATCATTTTAACCTCCTAAACAGCAAATGTTCATCTTAATAACCCAAAACTCACTGTTTTCCTAAAAGCCTAAGCAAGAAACAGACTAAGATTAAGTCTTAATAACCCAAAACTCACTGTTTTCCTAAAAGCCTAAGCAAGAAACAGACTAAGATTAAGTCCTCGCTTGATTCTATAAAAAAAAATCAATCAATTGATATATGTCAGCCAAAATTTTTCCTTCTCCCTGGTTCACGGATTAACTTAATGTTCTTAGGCAACGAGCATAGGCATCATGGTTTAGAGCATCAGATAAAACCAAGGAGAATTCAATAAATAATCATAAACGGTGAATACTTTCTTCAAATTGTCAAAAAGTCAAACTTTTGTTTTTAATCCACTTTTAACAAAATCAGTAGGAGTGAAATATCAATATGTTAAAAGCTGCTTAAAAAAAAGGATTTGATTTCCTTTGGCAAAATGAATCTCGATAACTTCATTTGGAGTAGCTCCTCACCATTATACATCTCTTTTGTGCATTAATATGTGTCTGAAATTTCTGTCTCAAAATCAAGACTAAAAATAAATAAATTTGGGGGTTCATATTTTGTAATTAAAACACTAAACTTCCAACAAATAAGCATACCAAACTTACAGCTTAGATCCTGATATATCAAACTATCTACCCTCACAAAAATCAAAAAGACAGAGATAAGGGAGGTAACATATATGTAAAACCATGAGGAATGTGCGTTAAAAAGAGCAATACCTTTCAAAGCCTTTATATTATACTTTATTGATTAGCACCACTAACCTTAGAATGAAGGCCAGATCTTACATATCCGCCATCACAAGACTTTGTTCATCAATTTATCAAAACAATTGTTGCATATGCTTTCTTCCACTCTTAGCAAACAAACATCACACGTTGTGTCTATATCTTGAGTTTTTTAGGATTATTGTCATTTTAATCCCTGCATATCAGAATCCAATCCCATTCTACAACATGGTCTGCATAGATGTTGTAGTTTTGCAATTCCTCTCCATGTTCTTCCAAAATTCTTTTAAGTCCGTAAAAAACAGGCCATTTCTCATTAAAAAGGCACATAAATCCAATCCATTGGATCCTTTCAGGCTAAAGAAGCATAGACATTGATGCACAGCCATGACATTTCATATTCATTGGAAATAAAAAAACAACCACTCGATTTCATCGCTGAAAACTCATGTCATTTGATGTCTTCAAATTATTCGTCAATATTTTTTAAAAACACATCGCATTAACAATGCTAAAATTTGCGCTAAACACCAATTCAACACAACAACCCCTTAACCTCTTAGAAGCACCAAAGGTAAATAAGCAATGGAAAATAAACTCTTCGCTTGGTTTCGTCAAGATGCAACCATAATTGACCAAAAAATACAATTGTCTCTAGCTCAATCAAGCTCGAAAAATCTTAAGAGAACATTAGATTAAGAAGCACAAACAAGAAACAATTACCTAAACAAGTAGAAGCACAAGTAGACAAGCAAAGAACGAGCAACGATGTCACCAAGGTATGCATCTTCACTCAAACCAAATTCCAGAATCTGAGCAACAACATTATCATAACCGACGACTTTGAAGGTTTCCAAAGATCATGCGGAAGTTTGAAAGGTTTTGTCTTAGCTCACAATCGCACTCATTGCTGCAAACATGCGCGTTCACTTTCTTCATTTTTTTCGCTCTCTTAGAATATGCATCTGAATGTTTATGTTGGATAAGCTTTGATCATTTTATCCTTTGCGTTGTTTGCTTTCTCCTATTACGTGTATAGCAAGTTTGATATGGCTATTTGTCTTTAAATATAAGATCCTCATTGTATTGTCTTCATTGCAAATAAGTGTTGATTTTGTCTTTCTTAATGCATGTGTTCATATGCTTCAGGCAAATTTGTTTTTCCAAAGCTACTTTAAGAATTCATTTGTTGGCTGTGATGATTTCCGATTGCTCCTTCATTTTTTCCTCTGCAAAATTTGTTGCACTATTAGTCAGGTTTGTTTCTTTCATGTGCTTTTTCCATTTCATTATTATTATGACTTTCATTCTTTTTTTTATTCTGTTAATTGATTTGGTTGAATAAGGGTTGCGCCTGTTTTTCCCAATACCTTTTTGTTTTCTTTTTGGATGGAAAAAGCAGTATGATGATCCTTCCTCTAATGATGTATACGATTTAATTGTGGGGGATATTGGAGAATCACAAACTGATAGAGATATTATTATTGAAAGCTATTCTAGGAATCTCCGCAGGATCTCTAAATTGCATCCGAAATTTATGTCTCTTCAGTATCCACTCTTATTTCCTTATGGGGAAGACGGCTATCATATTGAGATTTTACTCACAAATCAAGAGCATTATGCTCCTGTAAAACATCAAAAAGTAACAATGAGAGCATATTATGCTTATGTCATTCAAGAAAGATTAGGGGATAATAGTACTCTTACCAAAGGCGAAAGACTTTATCAGCAATTTTTGGTTGATGCATTTATGAATGTTGAGCAAGAGCGTCTAGATTTTATTCGTTCAAACCAAGAGAATCTTAGAACTGAATCTTATAAAGGCGTTCAAGAGGTTGTTTTAAGAGGCGATGTTAATGGTTCAAGTGCTGGAAAAATCATCCTCCCATCTTCTTTAACTGGAGGCCTCGATACATGATGAACAATTATCATGATGCAATGCCCTCGATACATGATGAACAATTATCATGATGCAATGGCTATATGTCGTTATTTATGGTAACCCTGACCTTTTTATAACATTCACTTGCAATGTCAAATGGCCAGAAATTCAAAGGGAGATTAAAAAAATGCTAAAATTATAAAGCTGAAGACAAACCTGACATAATTACAAGGGTATTTTGATACAAACTTAATGATATGATTTCATTCATTAAATCAGGGAAGCCCTTTGGAAAAACAATTGCTTGTATTTTTCTATGCTTATTGTTTTCCTCTTTTCGTCTTCATTCAATACAGTATGTTTAAAATTTCTCTTCCCACTTTGTAGATGTTTGTGCTATAGAATTCCAAAAAAGAGGTTTGCCCCATACTCATTTATTGATTAGGCTTGCTTCCGAATACAAATTTTGATCGCCTGAGGATGTTGATTCGGTTATTTCAGTTGAACTGCCAGACCAAGCAGATGATCCTCATTGTTATAGAATTGTTTGCAAATTTATGCTGCATGGACCATGCGGGATTGCTAGCCCAAAAGCCCAGTGTATGAAGAGAAATAAATGCTCTAAACATTTCCCTAAAAAATTAAAGAATCGACAGTGTTTGGTGAGAATGGCTTTGTGTTTTACAGGCGACAAAATTTTCCTGGCTCATTTGTTCTGAAAAATGGCATTACTCTCTCTAATTCCTATGTTGTCCCATACAATAGAGAACTTCTAATCCGTTATAATGGTCATGTGAGTGTTGAGATTTGTTGCCAATCAATGCTCATAAAATATCTTTTCAGGTATGTTAGCAAGGGATTTGATAGGTGTCGAGTTGTTGTTCAAGGTCAGAGAAACGATGAGATTTAGGCTTATCTTAATTGCAGATTTATTTGTCCTTATGAAGTTGTATGGTGACTCTTGCAATTTCCCATCCATTCAAGAAACCTAGCAGTTGAAAGACTTCAAATACATTTGCCGATGCAACATTCTGTTGTTTTCTTTAGAAATTAAAATTTTCTATTTTGAAAAAACCCGGTCTCAATAAGACAATGCTCACAGGATGGTTTGATCGAAACAAGGAAGATGTTGAGGCAACACAATTATATTACTCGCAGTTTCCGAACAAATATGTTTGGGATGCTGGGCAGAAAGAATGGATTTGCAGAACAAGAGGTTTTTCTCTTGGACGTATAACATATGTGCATCCTGCTGCTGGGGAACCGTATTTCTTGAAGATGCTGTTGAATCATGTTAAAGGAGCTACAAGCTTTGAATATCTGCGTTGTATCTCTAGTGTTGTTTACCCAACTTTTCAACTCGCCTGCAAAGCACTTGGTCTCCTTGGTGATGGCAAAGGATGGGCAACTATTTGTTAGTGTTACTCTATTCTGTGAGATTGCTAGCCCTCAAAATTTGCTTGATCAGTTTTGGCATACAATGCATGACGACATTAAAATCCAGTTATCATCTTTCTCTCCACATGATCTTCATTTCAGTGATGATGAGCTTAAGAATTATGTTCTTTATAAACTTGAACAACTTTTTAATGCCTCAGCAACATCACTCAAAGACTATAATTTGCCCCTGCCAAATGATCGCCTCATGTCTGAAATTAGAAACAAGCTCCTTAGAGAAGAGCTCAATTATGATGTTTTGTGAGCTTCGAAGCAACAATTCATCATCAGTTTCATTGCTTAACACATGCCAAAATAAGATCTATGATCGAGTTATGGAATCAATTTCTAGAAATCAACAATCTCTTATTTTTGTTTATGGGCATGGTGGCACATGGAAACTTTTTTGTGGCATTCACTTATTAACCGTATTAGATCAGAAGGGTTAATTGTTCTTGTTGTTGCGTCATCAGGGATTGCATCTATTCTACTCCCTGGTGATCGTACAGCTCACTCAAGGTTTAAGATCCCTCTTGCTATAAATGAGAACTCAACATATAAAATCAAGAAAAATACTCATCTTTCAAGGTTGATTGAGATGACAACACTTATTGTATGGGACGAAGCTCCAATGAATAATCGATACTGTTTTGAAACATTGGATAGATCATTGTGTGATATATTGGGAAAAACTGGTCGGTCCAACCATAACCAAACCTTTCGGTGGAAAATCAATTTTATGTGGTGGGGATTATCGTCAAATTCTCCCTGTTATACCTGGAGGAACAAAAGAAGATATTATTAATGCTTCATTAAGTAGTTCACCACTCTGGCCAAAATTTGAAATCATGTTGTTGAAACAAAATATGAGATTGTCAATTGATGGTCTTGATCCGGATGAAATCAAAGAAACTAGAGTTTTTGCTAAATGGATTCTTAAGATAGGTGACGGGGAACTTTGCGATGTGCCTTTTTTAGATTACCTTGATGAATCTTTGGTTAAAATCCCAAATGGTTTGTAACTACATGCCTCTGGTGATCCAATTGAAGCTATGGTTTCAGCTATTTATCCAGGCATTGAACTACCTACACTTGAACCATCTTACTTTAGAGAAAGGGCTATAGTCACACCAAAGAACATTATTGTTACTGAAATCAATAATTTCATACTTGGAGTTACACATTGTCCTCAACGTATTTATCTTAGCAGTGATTCTATTGATGCATCTTCCAGTGATGACGACAATATGAACTTATTATATCCATTGGAGTTTATAAACCAGCTTAAGTTCAGTTGTGTTCCTTCGCACATTCTTGCTTTGAAAATAGGAGCGCCAATTATGTTGCTTAAGAATCTTAGTCCAATGATAGGCTTATGTAATGGAACACGACTTATCATAACGCAACTTGCTGATAGAGTTATAGAAGCTCAAATTATAACAGGCTCCAACATTGTGGACCGAGTCTTTATCCCAAGAATTGTCTTCCCAATTAATGATGGAAAATGCCCGTTCACAATCAAACGAAGACAATTTCCAATAAGATTATGCTATGCTATGACAATCAATAAAAGCCAAGGGCAATCATTAAAATTTGTTGGTGTTTTCTTAAAGGAGCAAGTGTATACACATGGTCAACTATATGTTGCACTCTCAAGGGTTACATCCAAAAAAGGCTTAAAAATCATTTCATGTGACCAAGAAGGAAAGTAGCTTGATCATGCTAAAAATATTGTTTACAAAGATGTCCTCAATTCATTGCCAAAAGGTCTTTTTCCCATTCAAAATGATTTCTTCTGTCTTACATTCTAACTTAATTCTTTTATATGCATCTTCTTTATTTTTTACAAGCTATTTGTTGTTTGTTAAAAGTGTGTGTGCATGTTTTTTATATTACCTTCGCCATCCACATCAGCTTATTTTTGCTTTTATTATGCAGATTGATGGCGGTTCCTTTGAAAAATATCAAGAAGTATCTTTTTTATCCATTGATACAAGCTAGAGTTTGCCGCGTTTGGATGCCAATGCAAAATGGGCAAACAAGTAGCTTCAATTGTCTTTTGGTTGACCACCAGGTTTTGAAATTTTACACAATTTTTTCTCCAAATTTATGCAGTTGTATACTTAGATGTCCTATGTGCAGTTAAACATCTTATTTACTTTTGCTTTCATATCATTTATAGTTTATAACTATATGTTTGTGTGCAAGTATGTTTGTTTCTTTTGTTGCAATTTTCCAGGAGACTTCGTATATCCTCACAATTTCTTTTCATGTTTGAATTACATTAAATACGCTACCATCCGTATTTTCATTTTCTTCCTTTTTTCCATGTTGTAGTAATTTTTTTTAATCAACATAATTGGCATTTAATTACAAAAAAAGGGTTGTTATCTTGGCTATCCATTCTTTATCTTATTAGCATTTAACGATTTCAACTGCATCTTAACATAATGTGGTAGGGTGGAGCCATACAAGGATCATCCAAAGCAAAAGATACAACATTTTTCAATCTTAACATAATTGAAGGTTGTTATATTGAGATTAAAGACTTCTACACCTATGAAAATCGAGGTGTTAATGTTGTGGTTGATCATGAAGCAATTATCGACTTAAAGTCTGATACCAAGATAATATATCTCGATTCTGTTAAACATGATGTGCCACGATACCATTTTCACCTTATTGACTTTGCACATGTTTTAACCAAAGGCAAGGGATCAAGAATTCTTACAGGTATGAAAAAAAATAACAAATTATTAAAAATGAATACCTAATACATTATTTAATTAATCTTTCGATTATTTTAGATGTTCTGGGCAGACTTAAAGCAATCCAACCGATTGAAAAGATGTTGGTTCAAGGTCACAGACTTGAGGATAAAAAAGAGTTCATCATTGAGAATATAAGGTACTTCCACTGCCGAATTTAGATTTCTAGCTTATGTTTTTCAATGTTTTGTCTTAACATTCGAAGTTTTAAACAGGGGTGAAGATCTACGAGTTACTTTATGGGGCGACGTTGCTCGGAGCTTTGATGATAATATCGTTAATGCACAGGAATCTCCTATTATTGTTGTTTTTGCAGGGTTTCGAGTTACAGAATTTTGAGGTTTGTTGTATTGTTTTTAATACAATAGCATCATACCATTTTTTTCCTTTATTGCACAATTACTATTTCTTATAATTGATATTTATTACTTCTATTTCTATTACTTGCATTCAGGTGCAGCAAATTTAACTGGGACTGCTGCGTCACTCTAGTATTTCAATCCAAATATTCTGGAAAGTTTTGCCATATAAGCAATTGTAAATCCCTAATATTCTCAAATTATTTATCGTTTCATTTTTACTTAAGCTATAAATATTTATTATTAACTATATCAACCTTTGTTAAATTCAGTTATAGTTAGATGCCGCTTGATGTCCATAAACTTCCCGCATCTTTGAATGTTGTCGTGTCATTGCATCAACAAATAAATAAAAACCGAAAGACAATTAAAGAGATCTTATGCATGGATCCATATCAGCATAAGGTTTTATTACTAATGCTTATGCGTACTTTTTTAACATTACTTTTGAGCTTTTATTCTAACTTTTCCCATGGTCAATGCAGAATATGCGTTTCACTTGCAGAGCATCCATTACTGATTATGATCTCTTTAATGGGTGGTGGTGCAAAACATGCCCAAAATGCACTAAAACACTCTCTGGACCATTAGACAACCTTAGATGCTTTGAATATGGAACTCCAGACTCTGCACCAATTCCATGGTAAAAAAGATTCAACACACACTCTGTTGTTTCATATAGATTTATTTCCAAAGAAAATCAATACATTTATATTTTACTCAATTACAAATAACTATTGATTTGTTGGTGCAGGTTTAAGGTTAACTGCATTGTAACTGATGGCAAAGATGTTACAAACTTCTTCCTATCTGAAAAAACTGCAGAGAACTTTTTCAACGCCTGGGCACATCATCTGGCTTATGACAAAAAATTTATTGATCCTTATGCAATTCCGCCATAAATGACTCAAGTATTGAACAAGATGAAAATCTTTCAACTACGTTTTGGGGCTTATAAATCAGCACTCAGCATATGTGACATATATGTTACGAATGTTTTTGGTGAAGGCATCAAACATTCTTCAGTGACTCAGTCAGAACAATTTGGTGTTGAGTGCTCAACAACTCCTACAACCATGATTATTGAAGACTCATCAATAGTTCAGGCGGACACACTGACTCCAATAACACCACCTGACAGCACCCCACCATCTCAGCATTAGCAAGGCTTTATTTTGGATGACACTAACAAAGACAGCTACCACCCAAAAGCTAAGGAGACTTTGGACTTCACCGATACCCATTCAGAAAATCTGTCTATTTCCTTTTATCGCAAATATAATTATATATTCAAATTCAATACTTTAAGTCATTGCAAAACACTTTCATGCCTTTTACTTCCTTGCATCACCTACATTTCTTTGAAATAAGCTTTCTTATATAATAATGTTTTCTTTTCCTCAATTTTGCAGTCATCTGAAGCAGAAAGCAATCATTCTCGATGAAAAAGATGAGCCGCCAGCTAAAAGAAAAAAAACAACCTTTCTCCCCCATCAGAGATAGCTTTTCACAGCAATTATTTCCCAATATTTATCTTCTATTTATATTTTATTCAAATTGAAATTTTATATATGCTTAAAAAATTATTTTCGCTTCTGCATTTTCGCTTCTGCATTTTCGCTTTTCCTATGTATAGTTTAAGAATTTTTTCATCTTTAATCAAGGCTGCGAATTTTTTATTTCTTTAAGGATTTGCTAAAATAAGGATTAGCAATTGTAGTTGAGGAATATAATACTTTAATGAAAATGACCATGACTCCCAAGGATTTTCTTCTTACCGTACAAAATTGTCAGCTCGCTCTTTTTTTTATTCTTCCTCTTTTATTTCCTAACTACAATTAGATCAACAATCAAGTAGGACTGAATTCATCTTTTGTTAATTTTGAATCATTAGACAACAATTGGATATGTTATTATGTTATTCATATTAAAAGTCACCTTCATTTGACCCAAAAAAAGAGTTCGTCACTCAACAACCACATTTTAGTTTTCATTCTTGAATTTTTATCCTTTTGATATTACTTCGTGGATATGTTTGGATCAACCCTACGTTTGATCATCATGACTCTGCATTTTCTTTTACTTTACAAATTCAACATGTTGCTTGAAAAACATATACATACTTAGTTTCTGTTAGTAAAACGAATGAAATACGCATAATGCAATCAATATATAAGCTATATGATTAACCATGTTACTAGGTTATCCATTCAATTGATTTTAGATAATCTTTTTGCTGTTTCCAAGCTTGATGTTTGTGTGTTCTTATAGTTACTTGCTGGTGATATTTCTGCTTCCATTGTTGGTATTGTTGCCTACACTGCTTCTGTTATTGTTGGAGTTGCATATTAGTTGTTTTGCTGTATTTTGTGCATGGCACTATGTTTAGATATATTACTATGTTGTTCATAGTAAAATTCGCTTTCATTTTACAAAAAACTGATTTAGTTTGTAGCTCAACATCCAAATATCAAATTTCATTCTAGGATTTTGATTCCTTTGACATTGCTTTTTGGATATGTTTGAATCAAACCTAAGTTTGATGATAATGCCCCTGGTTTAAAAACATATATATCTTTACTTTCTATTAGTAAAATGAATGAGAGAAGCATAGTGCAATCAATATATATACTATATGATTGGCTGTGTAACTTGGTTATGCATTCAGTTGATTTGGTTTCTATTACTAAACTTACTTAAAGAGGCATAATACAGTCAGTATATATGCTATATGATTAGTCGTGTAACTTGATTATGCATTCGATTAATTTTGAATAATGTTGCTTCTTTTTTAAAAGTTGATATTTCTTTTTCTTATAGTTACATACTGGTGGTATTTTTGCTTCTATTGTTGCTATTGTTGCCTAGATTGTTTTTGTTATTGTTAAGACTGTGTTTTTGTTGTTTTGTTGTATTTTGTGCTATGTAATGTGTTTGGATATGTTATTATGTTGCTCATAGTAAAATTCACTTTCATTTTGCAAAACAGTTATGGAGTTCATAGCTCAACATCCACTATTAGGTTCTGATTCTAGGATTTTGGTTCTTTTGATATTGCATTGTAGATATGGTTGTATCAAACCTAGGTTTGATAATGATGGCTCTGCATGTTCTTTTACTAGATAAGTTCAGCAAGCTATTTCAAAGACATATACATTCTTCATTTCTGTTACTAAAGTTAATTCAAAAGGCATAGTGCAATCAATATATATGCTATATGATTGGCTGTGTAACTAGGTTATGCATTTAGTTGATTTGGTTTCTGTTACTAAACTTAATTGAAGAGGCATAATACAGTCAATATATATACTATATGATTAGTTGTGTAACTAGATTATTCATTCGATTAATTTTGAATAATGTTGCTGCTTTTTTAAAAGTTGATATTTCTTTTTCTTATAGTTACATACTGGTGGTATTTTTGCTTCTATCGTTGCTATTGTTGCCTAGATTGTTTTTGTTATTGTTAAGATTGCGTATTGGCTGTTTTTCTGTATTTTGTCCAACGCAATGTGTTTGGATATGTTATTATGTTGCTCATAGTAAAATTCACTTTCATTTTGCAAAACACTAATGGAGTTCATAGCTGAACATCCACTATTAGGTTCTGATTCTAGGATTTTGGTTCTTTTGATATTGCATTCTTCATATATTTGTATCAAAACTAGGTTTGATAATAATAGCTCTGCATGTTCTTTTACTAGATAAGTTCAGCAAGCTATTTCAAAGACATATACATTCTTAATTTCTGTTACTAAAGTTAATTCAAGATGCATAGTGCAATCACTATATATGCTATATGATTAGCTGTGTAACTGGGTTATGCATTCATTTGATTTGGTTTCTGTTACTAAACGTACTTGAAAAGGCATAATATAGTCAATATATACTATATGATTAGCCGTGTAACTGGATTATGCATTCGATTAGTTTTGAATAATGCTGCTGCTTTTTGAAAGTTGATGTTTCTTTTTCTTATAGTTACATACTGGTGGTATTTTTGCTTCTATTATTGCTATTATTGCCTAGATTGTTTTTGTTATTGTTAAGATTGTGTATTGGCTGTTTTGCTATATTTTATGCAAGGCAATGTGTTTGGATATGCTATTATGTTGTTCATAGTAAAATTCACTTTCATTTTGCAAAACAGTGATGGAGTTTATAGCTCAACATCCACTATTAGGTTCTGATTCTAAGATTTTGGTTCTTTTGATATTGCATTGTAGATGTGTTTGTATTAAACCTAAGTTTGATAATAATAGCTCTACATGTTCTTTTACTAGACAAGTTCAACAAGATGCTTGAAAAACATATATATTCTTAGTTTCTGTTAGTAAAGTGAATGGAATAGGCATATTGCAGTCAATACCTATACTATATGATTGGCCACATAACTAAGTTATGCATTAAATTAGTTTTGAATATTGTTGCTACTGCTTTTAATGTTGATGTTTGTTTTCTTTATAGTTACTCACTGATAGTATTTTTGCTTCTATTGTTGCTATTATTGCCTAGATTGTTTCTATTGTTGTTGAGGTTGATGTTGTTCAAGATATTGAGCTTTTCATTTAGAACTATATATCCATGTGTTCCCTTGCTATAATTTGGCATAATGGTTTTCCAAGAATCCAATTTTTTCTCCAATAATAGCATTCTCTTCCTTTTTTCTTTTTTTAATGGTTGCAACGATTTTTGCAACATATGGTGTTAGTTCTTAGCTGTTTTTTGGCTGATTTGCTGCATTTGTTCAGAATTTTCTATGTTAATAGCTGGTTTTTTCATGCAGTTTTTTTTTTCCAGATATTTGTTGCAACTTTCTATTAGATGACATCATTTTCTTATCATCTCATTTATTACCTTGTGATTTTTATTTTTTTTAGGAAGATTAGCAACAAAATGAGATGTCTCATTTTGAAGAGGGGTTTTCACTTCGTTCTGCACCTCAACATCCCTCTATTTTGCACTGATGTATAAGTTGTATAGTTTGCGCTCTTTTGTCATCTTTTGTTACACACTGCGTACATTCCAAATTACCTATGTTTGTGCAACAACCTCTTTTTTGTCCTGGTGCTTAACTTTTTATTCGGTCTATATTATAAGTTTATCGTTATTGATATAATTATATGATATTATATACTCAGCAATGCTTGCGGCAGCGCGTGGGTAATATAGCTAGTGATAGATTAATAATGGTAGTAGTTGATTTTTTACAAAGAAATAATATTTAAAAAATTATATCTATTTAATAAAAATAACTCAAGAAATAAGTATTCACGAATGAATTGTCACTTTCTTTCAACTTTATAAAAATAATTCATAATAATATAATGAGAAATAAATTTTCATTATATTTAATTAATAATGAAAATTGCATAAGAAAAAATCAATAAATGTTATAATGATGATAGTTATTATGTAATAAATTTCAAATATTAAATACTAGCTAGTGCCCCCGCGCCTTGTTGCAGGTGGCACCATATTTTTTTTCAACGCAAAAAATATTAATTGTGTTTTTTTTTGTTATAATATAAATTTAGGCAATATAATAAATTTGTGCAGAATTCTTGTGAAGTGCAAGTTTTCTATAAAATATATGAATTTTAAATCGATATAAATTTATCTGTTTATTAGATTTCAACCAAATAACCAGAATGAAATTATCATCATCATTAAAAAAGAAAGAAGATTTGGATATTTGAATTATTGAATTCATTATATTAAGATTAGTTCATTTTATAATTTAATTTAAATCACATTTAAAAACAAAATATAAAATCAATGCCCCTACACCTCGTTGCGGGCGACACCATATTTAAAAAAGGAAGTGCATGCTTTTGAGGGCTAGAATGCTACGTGTAAAAGATGTGTGTGCCAGCTGTTAGCGAGCTAAGAAGTTGGTTTAGCTAGCCATTGCGTATTAGTGGCTGTTTATATTGTGTTCTAGAAATATTTTTGATTTTTTTAAAATAAATATTTTTATTTTTAAAAAATTATTTTTTTAGTATTTTTAAATTATTTTGATGGGTTGATGATACAAATAATTTTAAAAAAAATAAAAAAATTTATTTTAACATTTTTTTTAAAAAAACAATATCAATGATAATTCAAAACATATATTTAGTTGGATTGGAAATGGATTTTGTCCATTATTGCAAGAAGGCCATCATTAAATGAAAGGTTTGACTTCATCTGAATCAATATTAAAGTCAAGCTATCATCGAATTTGAGTGTTTTATGGATAAAAGTTTTTTTCGATAAAAAAATCTAAAACTTATTTCTCTTTTATTTGATTTGAGTTTAAAAATAAAATTTAATATTGCAATATTATTTTAGTGGTTGTTTTGTGTACTTATTCGATAGTAACAGTATATGGAAGGGTTGCTTCATGGATAATGAAATTGGAAAGAGATCGATGACAACCAAAGAAGCTAGGTTGGGCCGGATCATAACTCAATGCCGGCCGGCCTCATGCGCTGCCGGCCGGCGGCTCCTCTTTCTGCTGCCCTCCTTCTATATAGTATCCACGCCATGGCTCTTTCAGAGGGTGGGCATTGACTGAAAAAGACCACTCTTTCAGAAAACAACACCTTCGTCGTACGTACGGACATGAGGGATTAGGAACACTCATACGGGTTTATCGCGTCTTGTATGAGGATGACACAGCAACCTGAAAAGCTACTTCTCAGGACTGTTCATCGTCTTTCACTTTTAACTGGGAGGTCAAATAGTTCACTTGATGGCAACAGGTCAGTTGCTTCTACTGTTGACCATCCTGAGAAACACTTGCCAAATAATACCATCAACCAACATCTCGACCTGCTGTTTAAACCTAAGGTTATCTATGTTTATTTATTAGTGTTGTTAAGCTTGTGTTTTCAAAATATTTTTTATTCAAAAATATATTAAAATTATATATAATTTTTTTAAAAAAATTATTTTTGATACCAGCACATTAAAATGATTTAAAAGCATAAGAATTTTTCAATTTAAAGTAAAAAATAATTTTTTTTTTAAATGCTTTTGAAACGCAATGTAAATATAAGGTAAAACACATCAAAATGATCTAAAAACGTCATAATTTTTCAATTTAAAGTAAAAAATAAAAATAAGTTTTTTTTCAAAAACGTTTTTGAAACGCAATGCTAAACATAAGGTAAACTTAAGGGTCTATTTATCAAAGTGGTTTTCGTTAAGAAATGCATCAAAATAATATTTTTTTATATTTAAAAAAATATTTTTGATATCAGCATATTAAAATGATCTAAAAACTCCAAACAATCATTATAACTAGTAACTAATCGAGTTTTATTTGTGTTATAATTTTTTAAAAAAAAAAACACAATACGAAATAGTCATTATAAACTAATACCTAATCAAGTTTTGTCAGTGATATAATTGTTTCTAAATTATTTCAACATACTTACATTAGAAATAAGTAAATAAATTGTACATCGTATATATTATCAATATACATATATTTTCAGAAAGCATCATGTAGCCACTACAAAACAGATGAATTTAATCCCGGGCATAAAAAGTGACCTTACTGCAAAGAAGTGTGCACAAATTAAGATGCTTATACCTCAAAGGACAAATTAAGACACATGAAACAGAATGAAGTCATCAATATTTATATACATAGTCCGCTAATGGAGCTCCATATACACGAAGACAAAGCATGGTAGCCAGAAATGGAAAAGACGCAGATTGTGGCATGAAAAATAAGTTAACGGTATCTTTTAGATAATAATATAAATTATATTTTAGAATCTTATCTAATAGGTGAGATAGTTTCTTGATATGGTATCAGAGTCTTGTTGACTCAGCGATCACAAATTCAAATCTTATCATCCTATTTTATTTGATTAAAATCAAGCATAAAATATTATAGATCTGTTCAAGCATAAAATATTATAAATCTTACTCTACGGTCTCTGTTAAAAAATAATATAAATTATATTTTAAAATCTTATCTAATAAATAAAATAGTTTCTTGATATGGTATCAGAGCTTTATTAACCCAGCAGTCACGAATTTAAATCTCACCACCCTATTCTATTTGATAAAAATTAAACAAAATATAATATAAATCTATACAAGTTTTAAACCCAAAAAATTTTTACTTGAAAGAATATATTAAAAAATAATATAAATTATATTCTAAATACTTGGCTAACCACTTAAACTCTAGACTGTTTCGTATGAGTTCCATGCAATATGCAAACATGTGAATGGAACTCAAGGTTGCTTCTTTGATACCCTCTACAGTGTACAATCTGGCGACATATATATTTTTACTAATGTTTGCGGCCGGGATTCTCTAGAGCTTGGGAGATCGAGCAGCTATTTTTTGCAGGAGATGTGACTAGTCTACACCCTGTACGTACGTGGATGCACAGAAATAGTGGCTGAAAATAATACCCGTACAGGGATTGTAGAGCTTCTACATGCTGGGCTGACTCGAAATCCAAGTTACTTATTGATGTCAGATGGGTTCCATTCGTATGTAGAGAACAAAAAATGAAGAGATTAAAGCTCCAAAACAAGGTCTGAAATGAATACCCTTGGAATTCTTCTTGCAGAATACAAATCGTCTTAGTTGTTGGAAAGAATAAACTTTGAATGGTAGGTGACTTCTCTGCCGCAAATGGTAACACTATCAGCTTTCATTTTATTTTCAGTATGTTCATTGCTGTTCCTTCACAGAATAAACAGCGACCATTAAAACAAGAAGATACGGAAGCTGTCCATTTAACAGTAATAAATTACTCTGTTTTTGGCCATTAGGTGAAGCTTAATGGGTGGTTTTACTTTAAACTCCAAAAAAAATATAAATTCATATAAAAAAAAATAATTGATTTCGACGGATTATCTAATAGACATTATCTCAATTATTTTCTGAAACTGAATTGATGGATGTAGATGCAACCTTTGGATCTGAAAGACCTGTTGTACATAGCTTGAAGGAGATAGAGGAGGCCACAAGTCACTTCGATGGAAGCCGGAAAATCAGACAGTGTCTCTGTTGATCTGAACTTGATCATGAAACCTTGTTGCCAAATCAAAGGAATTTTACTCGGAGCTCATCCAAATGTTATAAAAGAGACATCATATTAATGTGGTAAGGATTATATACAGAAAAAAGGGCATGGAACACTTTCAAATACGAAGGATTATGTCATAGTTGTGACGACCAAAATCTCATTCCTTTGGTGGAGCTTCTGGGATATGCAATAGGAGATCACCATCTCTATCAAAATAATCCAAAAATATATAAAAAATAATTTAAAATAAAATAGATACGTATGTATGTGAAGAGGTCGAATCCTTCCGAATTCGCTGTCGAATCCTTCTCAACTAGGAGAGGATCATTCAGACCGGATAGCAAATTCATATTAGAGTCGCTAAGAGCACCCAATGCAAAAAAAGGAATTGATTGTGTTGGGTCATCATTGTCATGTTCTTCGGCTAGTAGGGGACTAGGCCCAAACAAAACAATTAACTTATCGTCCAGACACTTTCAATTTCTTGCACAACAATTAGGGCTTTCTTTCCATTTCTTCATTTAGCTTTTATTCCCACAATTAAATTCGGGATTGTTTCCTGATTTAATTACTGGAGTTGTTTTAGGATTCTAAGAGTTTAGTTTTCCTATTTATTTGGTTGTAATTGCTTTACGAAGGAGAAGTGTAATAACAGGAAAAAAAAAACTTCTTTGAGTAGTTAACACAAAAAAAAATCTCTCTTCTTCCTAATTTTCTAAGGAATGACAGACTGAGGAAATCCTTAAGAAATGGTATAATGTTTTTTTATTTTTTATTTTTTTTGAAGTGGTTATTATAATTTATCTATATTTTTTATATTGTTGAAATTTATTTTTGAAAATAAAAAATATTTACTTTTTGATACTATTTCTAATAAGTGCAACCTTGTGAGATATTGTTTTTCTTTGATTTTATTCAATCATTTCCATTTTCATGTCTATTATTCTGTCATTGATCAAGTAGAATATAATGTTAATTAATAGAGTCATTGAAACACAATTGAGTGAATGATCCATGTTGTAAAATCAAATATTTGATCTATATTTGTGGTTCAATGTTTTTAGTTACGCATTTAATTATCATTAATGACGCTTTATTTATTTATTGACACAAATAGTTCTTTATTTAATTAGATGCATGCATGCATAAACTTTTTAATTTGCATTTAATTTTTTCATGTAAAAAAAAACTTGTCGAAAAAACCTACATGTTCAATTATTTTACTAGGAAAAAAATATATAGTTAGCCCTTATTTATCTTATTTAAAATTTATTTTTCATTTTCTTTTTTCAAAAATTTAATTTGTATAGTTATGTTTCACCAAGTATTTACCTTAAATGGTATAACTAAAAATTAAATCAATTCAAGCTTTAGTGTATGGTCCAACCATGTGGATTTAGCCCTCCTCAAGTTAAAGGTAACAAGATACAGCATAGTATGTAAATCTAAATTAGTATTGAAACAATGACTTAGATTTATAAAAAAAAAATCATTTTAAGAAATTTTAAACACCCATTGACTTGTTGAAATGAAATACTAACCATTTAAATTCCAAACAATCATCTAGTTTTTTCCTAACATGATAGCTAATATTATTTCTAACTTGAGGAGAGCCAAATGGATAGTTTAGTGAACAAGAGACTTTAAAATTCTTGTGATTTTATTTTAATTTTTAATTATCTACTTTGTATTGCTCTTTTCTATTATTTTTTAATAGGCTATTGAATTATGAATCCTTCTTTACCATATAATTACTTTATATGTTTCATTCTTTGCTAATGTGGATATTTCACTAAGAAATCTATCATTTGATATGAGTAGTCCATTCAAACAAACTCCTTTAGAGTAAAATTATTTTATAAAAATTAACTATTATATCAAGAATTTAGAGCATGATTGTTTTACTCATTTATAGAAAATCGCAAAATCATAAGAACCCGACCAAAATTAAAAATAAAATATTAAAAGTCATGATTGCCTAACCAAATTGTTTAGCTACGATAACACAACTCACATAAAAAGTATTTAAAACTTTTAGTTTGAGTAGAATTTGCAAGATTTTTTTTCACGAATATAAATTTAATTGTTTTAAAAAATATATAGTTTTAGTTATTGTTATTTTGAAAATTTATTGATTTCCATATTACTTTGTAAATTTCACCAAAACATGTGCATTGTTTTTTTAATTTGTCTTTATAAATTAAAAATATTCTTTTTCTCTACATCATTTTTATCTTTTGTAGTCTCATGTATAAATATCATCATCATATTTGCTAAGACCCATAAATTTGATATTGTTTCTTTTTTCTATAGATTATAGTTCTAAATTTCCTACTCCTTATGTGAAATATTTATTTTACTAGTTAGTTATTCATTAATTTAATTGTATGAATCAATGATTTTGTAAAGCTAAACTTTAGAGATATGAAGAGTAAGTGAATCTTCAAAAGTCTTTGAACTTGAAAATAAAGTGGTGTACGTTCTTTAAAATTGTTGTAAAAAATTAATTTTCTTACATGATGAATATGAACTCATCCTGAAAGTCATTAAAGGTAGTGATTAATGTAGAAAAAACTAGACCTATGCCATAATTGCAAGGGAAACAAAATTTGGACTATGCATTTGCTGTCTCGAATTTGATTCTGGTAGCCCTATTCTTTTGCTAGTCAATATTCAAATGTTGAATAAGGTGGTGGGAAATTCTTCTATAGACTTTTTTAATAGAAAGAGTGGGTAGCACCATTATGGTATAAAATTAAGTGCTGCTTTTAATTAAATAATTTAATTAAATTCTTCATCTCTTAGTGCCTAGGCTTAGAGATGATCATCTTCTAAATTTATCTATAAATATTTTCATAACTTCATGTAATAGTCGAATAAAATCTTATATATAGTGAGTATTCTTCTTCTCTCACAAACTACAGCTTTTGATTAAATAATTTTTAGCTTATTAATTCTATTTTGGTATGAAAAGATTGAAAGCATATATATATATATATATATATATATATATATATATATATATATATATATATATAAAAGATTTATTGGGGTTTAATTCATTATTGTTTTGGTTTCTATTGTTTTGATATTGAAGTAGGGCCAGAGAAAGCATTTTGTATTTGGTAACCGACCACTTAGCTTTTAAAAAAGTTACATTTTTGATGATTGTGTTTTGGAGATTTAAACTATTGTAGAAACGTTCAAGTCCTCATTAAATAGATGGTAATCATTCTTTTAAAATGTATTGCGGCTATGTTTACTTTGTAGCATGAATTGAGTGCGGCTCCAAACAAGGTCTAGAAATATAGAAATCTTTAATTTTATTTATGAACTCGAGGAGGGATGTCCAAATAAAAAATGAGCAAGAGAGTCACCATATGCAATGACGTTAGCTATGGTGGAGATAGTAGTCAAACCGCAAGAACTTTTTTAGGGTTCTTCGGGCTGGCGGAGCGTGCCAAACAAATTAATTACCATGTTGCCTTTGCATTTCAAAATCATCCGACAAGTTCAATGCAACTTAAGGGGCTACGATACATCCTATGTCTTTTCGAGACAATATTCTACCCATCTGCAGGTAAAGGTAAGTTTCACATTTATGAAATCATCTTGAACTCGAACAGGTTCAGTACACATGCTTGTTAAATAATGTAATTCTAAGCAAAACACATAAATAATTTAAAAATATATATTTGAGCACTTGGGAGAGAAAAGTAGACCTTCTAGTAACATTCAATTGAGGTAATTTACTTGTTTATTCTGTCATTTTACGCGAAAGTATTCTTGCTTTAACCATTTTCATAGCCATACACCTTTCCAATAGAATTCAGTATAAGGTGGAACTTGATAATAACATTTTAATTTACCTGTTACAGAATAATATAAATTATATTCTGCAGCCTCACCTAACAACTTAAATTTTTAGGTAAGATAGTTCTATAACATTGTATCAGAACCTTGTTGACCCAACAACCATAGTTCGAATCTCACAATTCTTATTTTATTTCATGAAAATCAAACACAAAGTTGTATGAATCTGTGCAAGTTTCAGGTACAAAGTGTATTAGAGAATAATACAAATCATATTCTAGAGTCTCACTTCACAGGTTAAAATTTTAGATAAAATAGTTCCTTAACATTATTCATTCTATGCATGATTGTCACGTATGAGTTGGCTCATAGCAAAAGGAAAAATTATTTTAGAAGTGAAAGAGAACTAATTTCTTGATAGGCAGGGTATCCGAACATGAGAAGTGATCATTGAGCTGCTAGAGATGGATTGCCCTTGCCACCCCACCCCCCTTGTTTTTACATCTTTTACAAATATGGACTCTCTTTGCCTATTCTATTCCCCCGTCTCATCTTGTATGGAATGTCGCAGGTGGATGGTGGACAATCTCTCGACAAATATATAGAAGTTTTCATCTCGATCTAGCATGCTTATCCTAACATATTGTGGGCTAACACCAAAGTGTTTACCACTTCTTGTCAAGATGTTGTTAGATCGGAGAAATCCTTCGCAGTCTTTCATGAGTTCTTGGCACTTCAACCACGCAAAAGCTGCACAAGAGACAGAAATATAATGCTAGTGTAAGAACTTGTTTCCATAAAAGAAAAGGAAACATTCATAAATGATTGAATTGATGTTGCTATGAATGATCTGAAATATAAGCCACTGTACCTGGTTGAGGAGCGAAGGATCTGTTGAGAAAGCTGCATGATCCAGGGGAAAACTCAGGCAAAGTAAAGAGACCACTTTGCCTAACAGCGGCCCTCAATAAGCTCCACCTTTCTTCCATGAGGTGGGCAGAAAAATCAAATAGGGAGCCAAGGCTGGTGGGATATTGACAGCTACTGATCACAACTTGCAGCACTTTAGCTGCTCGAAGCTGTGAATCCTTAGACACGCCTATTGTGTTGAGCTCTATGAATTTCACCATCTTTTTGGCTACTTCTTCATCCTTGACGAGAGCCCAGCTGAAAGATGTGGAGCAAAAATTCAGAAACACAAGGTGCTTATTCGTGTAGTTACAACGTTTGATCCCATCTATGTTGAGCTTACCCGATGCGCATCCCAGCATGTCCTGTGCTTTTCGACACAGTAAAGAGCATAATGTCATGATTAGCAGCAGAAATAATTGGCGTGTATTGCGGCCAGTAATATGCAAGATCGTGAACCAAGATGCCCCCACTTTTGTTGACAACAGACTGCCTGGCGTATCCATCTGGATTGTTAGGGGAGGTAACGAGTTCAATAAATGGTCCCTCTTTATTGAAACTTCTTGCATCACCAGCCCATTTATAGAGCCCCGACTTCAGGCAGTCGGTGATCAATGGATAAGACTGCAACAAAATATCAGCATGAAAAAGCTAAACCAACGCATCAAGTGTATCTAAGGTTGAAGAATCAAATATTAAAGAAGACGGAATATTGTTTTCGTATCAAAGGAAGGATATTCTACTGTGAAATCCAATAAGTACTTGCATAAAGAACAATGAAAACCAGAAAAGGGCTAGAGCGGTTCAGACACATTGAGCTCAGAATTATTTGGAAGGATATTTTGCATGGAAGATGTTAAGGAACCGACTTATTTAAAAGTTTAAACTGTTAGGTGAGGTTCTAGAATATGATTTGTATTATTCTCTAACACCCCTCCTCAAATGAAAACCCTTTGGACATGAAACTTGCATACAAGTTTATACTATCTTGTGCTTGATTCTTATCAAATAGAATGATGGTGGTGAGATTAGAACTCGTGACCGCTAGGTCAACAAGGCTCTAATATCATATTAAAAAATCAACTCAGCTAAAAACTTAAACTGTTAGGTAAGATCTCAAAATATAATTTATATTATTCTCTAACAGAAGACGGATCTTGACAGTTATGAGCAACGTAGTTTCAATTATGATTTTTCAACCCACCTCATTGAAGGTGATGATACCATCATGGATAGAACACAACACTATGTGCTCAAAACTCATCAAGCATATGAAGATTATGCCACTTTGAGTAAATGCAGCACATAATTAAAGGTCATTGACTTCAGTATTCATGTACAGATACATAACTCCTTTTAAACTAAAAGGAACATTTAACTACCATTTTAATGTTGAAGCAGGGAAATTTGAAAGGCATATTACACATAAATGCATCCACCCTGTTGAGATATTAGATTAAAATAACAGAAAAACGAATTCTGGAAAATGACAAACTACATATCAGAAGGTAAAATCAAGCATATATATATAAGAAGAAATACTAACGGAGTAGTAAGGGGCTGCAGATACAACACTAAGGGGTTCCACTGCATCCTGGGGGGAGAGTGCATATAATACAGCTTGATAAAGCTGGGTAGAACCTGTCCCAACAACGATGTGGCGGTCGTCGGTGACTGCGTTGCCAACTATTTTATGCAGTCTTATAATCTCTTCGGCAAAATCTGGCTCTAAAAACCAGCAAAGGCTCCCAGCATCCGAGAAGTAGCTCATTGATTGCCACCCAGGAATCACAATGGTGGATTCGTCACCCGCTTGTTGCCAAAATCTCTCGTACATTGTCGGATCGCCACTGCATTGAGCAAATACATAAAAGTAGTACCCTAAATGTCATGCTGGTCATTATATCAGCATAAGAACATATTATATACAGCACTAACAAGAAAATATTAAGTTACTCCATGGATGTTCCATATCTATTTCTATATTCTCAAATTTAACCATCCAAATCCACCTCCAAAATCCATCACCTGCACTGATCAAATAATCATCTCACATAGAAAACATAGGATTGAATATTTGTATTAGGGTTTGGTCCTTTTCTGTGAAGAAATCAATTATTAGATAATGTAAATGCATGGTTAACATCATATATATATATAAATGTAATGCCCCACGTAAGATCTTGTTATAATTAGTACAGGGATACAAAAGGACCCCCAAAGTGGTAGATCTAGAAAAGCCCACTTTTCGACAGACCTTAAAAAGCTGATGCGAAATACAAGAGGCGCAAGCTCTCAGAGAATACGCCTCCCCAGAGGCGCACACATGCGCACTATTATTATTCAGTTCTCCCCATAAAGCAAAAAGCGAAAAAAGGAAAGCTGCCAGCAATGGTGCGAACATGCACCTTGGGCTTGTCCAACATGTAAAGCATCAAACCAGTAATTTTTTTATTTCTTTTTTCGAGGTTTTAAATCAGGTCCACAGACCGCATAATGACGGTGCTGGTAAAAAGCGATCAATATGCACGACCATCCATATATGGTTTTCAAGTGTTGCTGCCATTTTTGCACTTACATTTCACCCTTCAACTTGGGATCAGAAAGATGACGAAAGACAGTCGAAAAAGTCACCCCCATTGTCTATCATGAACCATGGAGAATCTAAAATAAAACAGACCTGTCTTTGTCTAATTAACTTCTGAGTGAAGCAAACAGATTCCGCAAGTTAGGATTCCCAGTACAGAATCATCTTCTAAAAATGAAAGAGAAAAGGAACAAAGAAATAATGAATCTCCAAACATTCAGCCTTACATCCAAATGAAATTACCAGTAAATCTCAAAAGAACTCCATTGACCATCGTAGAGAAAAGAGAGAGAAAAGTTAATTATGGTCCCTGCCTCTAGCTAGGTTACCATGTGAATAAAAGGACACGTCCGGACTTGAGGTTTTCATAGACTAAACGAATTAAATCATTCAGGCACACTTTACTAATCAGTTTTGGCAGTGAGGATCACTGAACTAGCCAGCTTACTCCGGTCATGTTTCTGCAACAAAATAGGTATAAAAGATAACTTTTAAACAAGTAAAAGGAAATAACACCGCAGCACTTACTGATCAAGATTGATTATTGTGTCCCCGCCATCGCTATCAGCTGTAGAGGAAGAAGAGTGCATGGACGGACGTGCCCTCTGAGTAAGCACGCTAGCAGTAGTCATTAATGTATCTTCCTGCTTTTCCACAGAGAGCCCGCCATCAATGACTTCAGAGTCTTTCTCATACAGCCCTCTCAGAATCAAGCTCGCATTGAGTGCTAGCGACAGCACCAGTAAGTTCTTCAGAGAGAAAATGTTGAAAAACATTGCCATTTCTCTCACGAATTTGAGAGGACAGAACTCAAGAAACAGAGCTAACAGTTGCCAAGGAAGAGAAGTACTCGTTCACTTGATGTGAGCAATGGAGAACCCAGAGAGGTGATTACATAGCTATACTCGAAGAGAAAATACAAAAGACTCGATTGACTGAATGAAAATAAGATTTCAAAATTTAAAATCTTAAGATAAACACAAAAACCATTAGTGAAGGAATCCTGGGATACCTTCGGCAAGACTCTAAAACCCCTCAAGAAACTGATGTCTGGTGAAAGAAGAATCAAGGGGTTCTAGCCTTTATTCAGCACCAAATATACGAGCTTCAAAAGAACAGGGTGTTTAAGATGGCAAGAAATTAGTAAGCAAATCTTCAGGCCACTTAAATACGAACTTGAAATGAGTAAGTAAAATGAATACTGGCGAGGAAACAAAAAAGTTAACCCACACCCACCACTTGTTTTCAAGAGTATAAAAGGAAGGAAGGCACTGCCATTACTTGTATTTGTACAGAAGAGAAAGAAAGTGAAAGAACCTAGAAGTGGCTTTGTGGGGATGGGCGCTCGCATGTACTGGGAGGATGTTAGAACCTCTTGGCTGCTCTTCCCTACAAATAATTCCAGCAAGAAGATTTTTTTTTCTCTCAGGAATCAAGAAATTCTATTGTTATTTTCTTATTATGGCAGATCTCGAAGAAAAAAAATATGTTCAACTTTTATTACAGCGTGGATTCTCCGTTCATCTTTTCCTTTTTCGCTTTGTATAAGTATTTTATGTTTTCCTTTTTCTTTGTTTATACTTGGTTTTTCTTTTTCTTTTTCTTTTATTTTTTTTTCCAAACTATTTCTCACGACCATGATTTTACTTTTATTTTCTCTATAGTCTCTTTGCTTTGTTTATAAACTTCTATACACAATTAGTAAATTAGGAAATGTCTATGAAATATTCTATTAGCATTTAAAAAATATTTTATTAATATTATTGATGGAATACCATTTACGCCGAGCATTCAGAGTTTTAAACATAACATGCAATCTTTTTGCATAGCATGCCGAGTTTTTGCATAGCACATATGAATTTATGTATTTTCTTTGTTTATAAAAATAATAAAGGTTGAGAGTTTTTTCTTAGATTTTGTGTGCTTACTTTGCATCTCTTTCATACTTGTTTATTATATTTGTCTTGCAACAAGGAAAAGTGTGGGAACCTCTAGGGTGAGGGAGGAAACTTAGTTGTGTAGGCAAACACGAGTGAAAAACGAGGAAAAACTAGGTCTAACAGGGGGCTGAACTGCCATAAGAGGCCGATTTTGAGCGGAAAAAATTAACCTTGTGACAATTTATCAAGTTTTTTTTTAATTTAGTTAGTGATTTGTAATACTAGCATCAACATAATATTATTACTCAAAAACCAGATTTTATCACCAATTTTCAATCGACAAATTCAACGCTATTTTTTTTTTGATTGAGTATTTTATTGGTGATTCTATCAAAAAACTACCACATGTTTTAACTTTTCCAAAAATCCCCAAATGAATGTGTGTATTATGGTGAAATTTCTTTTAGAAATATTGATGGAATATATTTTTATTCATATGTTATTAATATAATAATAATAGAAGAATTAGATTTCATACTCATTGATTGAGGAATTAGATTCCATCAAACATATTCATCCATCAAATAATTATTGTAACATTTGACTTTTCTTTCAAAACCCAAAGATAGAAATTTCAATTTATTATCATTAACACCTATGTTGACCACCTACTTATATTTAACACCCATCAAAGATCAAAGAAAAAAAAAACTAATTCCAGGAGTTGCTAATTATTAAAAACCTGCATGTATTTTAAACCGCTTAGCAATTTGTTCATCTTGTAATTAGAATAATTAAGCTTCACCAACATTTGGGTTTTAGGATGACAATATTCAATAATGCTACCTATAAGGAAGTTACTAAATTTAGTATAATTATATATCTTATAATTTTTTTAAAAACTGGAACAAAAATTAAAAATTATATATAATTATAAGACTCACTTGTTGAACAAAACATCTCAACTCATCACAGTTAAATATGAAATAATTATATGATTGTATAAATTTAATGTCTGTTAAATATCTTTTCCTTACTATTTTTCTTCATAAAGTTCATCCATAAAAAAATATATTTGCAAAGTCTTACTTGAAGGCAATCCACCACCACCATTATTATTATTATTATTATTATTATTATTATTATTATCAAGTAAGACTCAAAATAATGTAAGATAAATATTAAAATCTATAGTTAATCATGTAAATTTCTGTAAACAAGATGAATAATTGAAATAAATTGAATTGATAAAAAACATAGGTCACTTGACAACCTAGTCAATCCGGGTAAAAAAACCAATTTTTTTTTTTTTTTTACAAAACCAATATCATTTTGATCCTTTTAAGAAATAAGTTAGCATTAGTTAAGGATTGAATATTTTGCCTTTTGATTCAGATCTTGCCTTGAGTTGAGTTTTAAAATTATAATAATAATTTTTTATTATTATTTTTACCTATTTTAGTTGAATAGTTTTAGCATTAAAAGTTTTTTAATAGAATATTTGATGGATAAAAAATAATAAATATTAAAACAAAAATTTACTTCAAAATTATCCTAAAATTAATTGTTTTTTTTATCTATATCTCTATTTTAATTTAACTAAATATCTTTTTTCATCATACCTTTATCTTTTCTATTTTATACAATAAAAAAACGCTACTTTAGTGACAAGTGCATAGAGTTTTTCATATTGTTTGTTTGAGGTTATTATCTCATTATTTTTATAATACAAGTTCATGCCTTTTGTTTTTTGCTTAGAGCTTATTTGTTTTTGTGTTTTAAAATTATTTTTGAAAATAGTTTATTTTTTTGTTTATTATAAATTATTTTTATATATTATTATATTATTTTCATATGTTGATATCAAAAATATTTTTTTTTAAATATTTTAATATATTTATAAATAAAAAATATCTGTTTTTGCAATATCAAATATGCTAACGCAGATAGTTTTATGCCAAATGTGTTTGACTTTTTTCAAAACAAATAATTAATTACTTCCATCCACCTCTGTTAATTTATTTGTTTGATAATATGTGATTTACCTTTAAATCATTCTTGGTATTTCAACTTTCATTTTATGCCAATCGAGTATATGAACTTTAATTTTTTAATACATCAAATTTATATATTATTCCAATCCATAATTTAGTCGATTCTTCATTTTCTAACGTGGGATTGTTTTTCAGTAGAATTACACTTTAAAATAATATTATTTTAATGAGCTAAAATATCTTAAATTAACATAAATGCTTTTTAAAAAATTAAAATAAAACTTTTAAAGCTTTAAAATCTTATCATTAATGGTAAATCACCTATATGAAAACTAAGACCAATTGTATAATTAATTAAACCTAACAAATAAACTAATCATATAATTAAATATATTTATTATTTTAGCAAGATAAACGAAATATGTGATCGCAATATAAATGAAAAATATATATTTTATAGAGGTATTGACGGGAATAATAATAAAAAAATACAAGTTTGGACGGAAGTATTTGATTGAAAATTAAAATATACATATATATAAAAAAATATAAATGCATTCAAATGAAAATCTATCCACTCAATCCAGAAAAGATGTAAAGTTGACGTATTAACGATACAATTATCTCCATACAAACAAGCAGAGGTGAGTATTAGTGGGAGTGGAAGCCCCCGCCACTGCCTGTGCTGTTTCTTTCTCCAAATCCTCGAGGATGAAATAAAGATGAAAGGGATCTTACAGCTAAATTCTTCATGCACAGAAGAGGCTGAACCTCCAGTTTTTTCAGGGTCCACAAAATCAAGCACTCTGGAAACACAAGCCTAGCCAGCCATGGCATTCCGGGACCAGATATTAATAGCTGCTGAGAGCTAATCTCTTTACGGGATTGATATCAAATTGATGGCCTTAGAAAATAATGGTCCTCCATCCAGGATTCGTGCTGTAATTTGCACTCATTTATGGAGATGGTGCTTCTCAATTCTCAAGTTTACGGGCTAACCAATCGTGTGATGGATCATTGTGGTCAACATTTTGTCGCTGCAACTAGCAAAGGTCCCCTCCTGCTTGTGATAAATTCAGTGGCCCAGCTATATGAGTCAGTATTTAGTGTCTGGTTGCGAGTATAGTTGTTGTTGTTTTTGAAAGTGTTTGTTGTTTATAAATGTATTAAAATGATGTTTTTTTATTTTTTAAAAATTATTTTTGATATCAGCATATCAAAATTATCTAAAAACATTAAAAAAATTTGATTTAAAATAAAAAATATTTTTGAAACGTAATACAAAACACCCCCTTAGTGTCGCACTTCAGCCGCTGCCAGAATTACATGTGTGATGATAGCATGTTTGTTTTCAGTGAAAGAAACTGGAGAGGACAACCAACAGAATAGGTCCAATGTTGTGAAAATCATTGCCACTCGATTGATGGTTCTGTCGAATCCTTACAAAACAATGTTCAAACTTCAAATTGAAGTTCAAAGATTAGACCTTCTAGTCAGAAAAGAAAGGAGGCCACATGCAATTCTTCAACATCTTTCTTTTCCTTCTTTTTAATCTTATATGTGATTGTTAACTACCCTAATCGGTAGTCTATTCAAAGTTTTGTGACCTATTTCGAGTTGGACCAAAATAGTTTTTTCATGTTTGATCCACTTAGTCTTTAACCACAAATCTAGATCGTATTCCAGATGAGTTAAAGTGTGATTTCCATGTTTTACATGTATGGTGGTGTTATATTATTCTTAAACCACATACAAAGTAAGAGATATGGTTGGGGAAAAAAATAGTCTAAATAATGTATACAAAGGTTTCAAAATCCACCTACAATAAATGCCTAAACTCGATTATCAATAAATTGTTGCACCTGTTTAAATTCATCCTCCCTACATATACGTGTTTTTATATAACTATTTTTAGAAGAAAAAAAAAAACCTTGAAATTAAAGCAGGCTCTCTTGCTAGGCAATTTGTGTGGTTTGTAAAAGGAAGTGACATATCAATGTGCTTCTTAATATAAGTCTTCTTGTTTCTGTTCGAGGAACAACTCCATGAACACTTTCTAAAACACTCCCACATGTAAAACTCTAAATATCTCTCTCAATTGCTTGTAGTTAGATGAGGAGGTCTATAATTTTTCCACTCTTTAAAGTCAAATGAGTTGGCCCTTCTCTTAGCATATACGAGCGATATGCCCACGCGTTGCGCCGAGGTTTTTTTATCTATGTAGAAAATTGATTGTTTTTATATGTATTGTATTTTTTATTTTAATATTTAAATAGTAAAATTATAATTGATAAAATCTGTATAATCAAAATGGAAAGTGGTTCGTATATTTTCTAATTGCAGATAACACAAGTGATTTTATTTTTTTTGAGTTGCTTTTTTATCTCAGTAATATTAGATTTGACACATTATAATTTTTTTTCCCACAAATAAACTAATATTTTTTGCATGCTATAATTAGTTATTTTAATGTTCAATTACTAAAATTACAATAGATAAAATATGTTAGAAATGATTTTTTTGCATTGTATAAGTAGTATGCTTGCCTGCGCATTGCGTTAAGGTTTTTTCAATGTAGAAAACTAATTGATTTTTTACATGCTGTAATTAGTTGTTTAAATATTTAATTAGTAACATTATAATAGATAAAATATGTAACAAATTAAATTTTTCCCCGCCTAAAAGGAATAGTATAATTGAAATGGGAAGTGGTTCGTATATTTTTTAATTGTAGATAACCTAGGTAAATTTGTCAAAAAAAAATTTATTTTTTTTCCCTAGTAATATTACATCTGACACATGAAAAATAAAAATATTGTAAATTTCTGAAGAAATAAACTTAATTTTTTTGCATGCTATAATGACTCATGTGCCGTATAAAAGGAACAGTGTAATCGAAACGGAAAGTGACTCGTATATTTTTTAATTGTAGATAGCCTAGGTAAATTTGTCTATTTTTTTTAGTTGTTTTTTTTCCCCGGTAATATTACATCTGACACATTAAAAATAAAAATATTGAAAATTTCTGAAGAAATAAACTTAATTTTTTTGCGTGCTATAATGACTTATTTGCCGTATAAAAGGAACAGTAAAATCAAAACGGGAAGTGACTTGTATATTTTTTAATTGTAGATAACCGAGGTAAGTTTGAAAACTTTTTTTTTTTAGTTGTTTTTTTCTCCCAGTAATATTACATCTGACACATTAAAAATAAAAATATTGCAAATTTCTGAAGAAATAAACTTAATTTTTTTGCGTGCTATAATGACTTATTTGTCGTATAAAAGGAATAGTGAAATTGAAACGGGAAGTGACTCGTATATTTTTTAATTGTAGATATCCTGGGTAAATTTGTCAAATTTTTTTTAGTTGTTTTTTTTCCCCAGTAATATTACATCTGACACATTAAAAATATAAATATTGTAAATTTCTGAAGAAATAAACTTAATTTTTTTGCGTGCTATAATGACTTAGTTGCCGTATAAACGGAACAGTGTAATCGAAACGAGAAGTGACTCGCATATTTTTTAATTGTAGATAATCTAAGTAAATTTGAAATTTTATTTTTGAGTTGTTTCTTTTTCCCAGTAATATTAGATTTCAAATATTAAAAATGAAAATATTGTAAAAAAAAAATTAAGAAATAAACTTAAACAAAAGAGTATCAAATTTAAATTCAAAGCCAATTTTTTTATATAAGATTTATTAATCATATTATTATATTAAATGTATTTAAGAATATTGATATTAATTTTTTAAAAAAAAATTCTAGGTCATTTTTCTCTCTCTATATATATTTTTAGGCGATACTATTCAATAAATATTAAAACATATAATTAGTCTCACATACTTTATAGAGTAATCAAAATGGGAAGTGGCTCGTATATTTTTTTAATTGTAGATAACCTAGGTAAATTTGTTAATATTTATTTTTATGAGTTGCTTTTGTTCTTAAGTAATATTCGATCTGACACATTAAAAATAAAAATATTGTAATTTGTTTTTAAAAATAAACTTAATTTTTTTACGTGCTATAATTATTTATCTGTCGTCTAAAAAGAACAGTCTAATTGAAACGGGAAGTGACTCGTATATTTTTTAATTGTAGATAATGTAGGTAAATTTGTCTACCTTTTTTTTTTGAGATGTATTTTTTTTCCAGCAATATTAGATCTACAATCTTAAAAATTAAAGCACTGAAATTTTTTGTAAAGAAATAAACTTAAACAAAAGAGCACAGAATTAAATTTTGAAGCCAATATTTTTTCTTTATAAGATTTATTCATCATATTATTATATTAAATGTATTTAAGAATACTGATATGAATTTTTGTCCTTCAAAAAATCGTAGGTCATTTTTTCTCTCTATATATATTTTTAGGCGATAATATTCAATAAATATTCAAACATATAATTACTTTCACATGCTTGAATTTGACATAAATATAAAAATATATAATTAATTTGACATACTTTCAATAATATATTTAATTTAAAGGACAATCTTAGGTCCTTTTTTCTCTCTATATATATTCTTAGGCGATAATATTCAATAAATATTAAAACATATAATTGGTTTAACATATTTTAATTTGACATAAATATACAAATATATAATTAAAAAATCAAAACACTGCAAAAATTTTTAAGAAATAAACTTAAACAAAAGAGCACAAAATTTAATTTTGAAGCCAATTTGTTTTTTTTATTTTATAAGATTTATTTATCATAATATTATATTAAATGTATTTAAGAATACTGATATGAATTTTTGTCCTTCAAAAAATCCTAGGTCATTTTTCCTCTCTCTATATATATTTTTAGGCGATAATATTCAATAAATATTGAAACATATAATTAGTTTCACATACTTTAATTTGACATAAATATACAAATATATAATTAATTTGACATACTTTCAATAATATATTTAATTTAAAGGACAATCTTAGGTCATTTTTTTCTCTCTATATAAATTCTTAGGCGATAATATTCAATAAATATTAAAATATATAATTGGTTTCACATATTTTAATTTGACATAAATATACAAATATATAATCAATTTGACATATTTTAAATAATATATTTAATTTAAAGGATAAAATTGAAGTAAATCCGAAAATTGAAATTAAATAATTTAAAACAAAACTTGGAATTAAAAGATTTGGAATCAAAATGAAACTGAAATCCATAATTAACTTGCATAGAAGGATAAAATTGAAAGAAATCAAACTTTGATACCGAAAATATTAAGGATTTATAATAAATTTGCATATAAGGATGAAATTGAAATCAATCAAAACTTTGATACCCAAAATATTTAGAATTCCACCCCAACCAGCAAAATTAAAAGCCTGAGGACCGAATTGAAACTTCAATATATAATCAATTTGAATTGAAGGACGAAATTGAAACAAGTCAAAACCTATATAATAGCATTAAGGGCAAGAAAAACAAATTATAACGTTCAGGGACTGAAATGAATTTTGACAAAAAACAGCTTAGCTGACGTCATCTGGCGCAGGCAGGAGAGAGAAATTGGGGGGGAAATTCAAACGACCATTGACACGTCTCCGGACACCATAGTGCCACACGCGCCGCACCATGTGGAAGAGAACATGCCTGAAAATCATTCTATACGCCGGTTGGGTATTTTCGGACGTCAGAGTAGGCCGCACGCGTCGTCCGAAACACGCGTGAGCGCGGAGACGAACGGCGCGTTACGCGACGCGCCAACAGTAACCTACTGAAAAAAATAATAAAATATTGGCTAATTACCGTGAAACCCCTCTGCCAACAGGCGTGTTTTTTTTGTTTTTGAGGGACGAAATCGTTAATGCATTGTTCAATGAAAGAATAAAAAATTAAAAAAATGGTCGGATGAACCGGGCCGGACTGGACCGGAAATGGTCAATTACCGGGGAGCCCCTGAAATCGGCGGCGTTTTTTGTCTTTTTCGAGGGATTTTTTCGTTAATACTTTGTTCAAAAAGCAAAAAAAAAAAAAAAAAA
Source organism: Salix caprea (assembly GCA_964035475.1). NCBI lineage: Eukaryota > Viridiplantae > Streptophyta > Magnoliopsida > Malpighiales > Salicaceae > Salix > Salix caprea. The sequence goes on from OZ037744.1 coordinate 6,040,087, forward strand.
AAAAAGCAGAGGTGCACCCGCGAAGCACCGAGACAAATGGCCAATGAACAGTGGCCATGAGTCACGGTGTACAGTGATCAAACAGTAAAACACCGATGTGTTTTAGTGTTTTTGTTAATGTGTGCTTCATAACTGAAATCATGCAACCTAGTTCAGAAATTTGTTAAAATAAAACAAATATAATAAAATAAAAGATTGAAGCTTTACAACAAAACATACATAACACATATTAAAACTTACCTAGCTGCTTTGTGATTTTCCTAGACTTGCCATACCACCATTATGTCTGTGTCATCCCACCAAATGTTTTTCTTGAAATCATTTTCGTGAAACAATTAGTTCCTAATTATAAAATATTTTTTATCCACCAAAAATGTTGGATAAATGCTAACCTTGAACCTCTACTGGAAAAAAGGCACGTCCAATGATATTTTTACCGTTTATGTTATTGATTTCATAACTTTCAGATTTGTGACTATAAAAATAAAATAATTAAATACAAGGTGTATAAACACGCTAATATTAATTTAATGTTATGTTTAAACAAAACTAGAGTCTCTTACATGCTTAAATATTTCTTATATTCCACAATTAACATGCAAGAATATGGACCCCTAGGAAATTAGATACCAGATCTACGACCATTAGTCAACAAGGAAACATTGTTAAATGGTACATCAAATGCCTTTTTATGATCAACATTTAAATGAAATGAATGGTCATGAACACTACTACTTGATGATGCAGTATCAATCCTTTTTTACCCTATACGGTTTCTCGATATCTAAAAAATATAACTAAATAATTGAGAATATTCGACTAAACTATCAATCTATTTATAACAAAATTCTTGCAACACCTCTCTTATACGAGACCTAACCTAAAACATTATGAATAATGAAGTTAGCCAAGTCATCACAAACTGGTGCCATATCATTGCAAACATATTGATTCTAAACTAGTGTCATATCATTCCAAATATATTCATTTCATAATATATTATATTATCTAACAAATAAAACATTTATTTCTAATATAAATTTAATTCTAAATATATTTATCAGTAATGAATTTCAAATATAATATTATACAAAGAAGAAAGAAAAATTTTCAAAAATAAGTTTATTATACATCTTAGTATTATTTAAGCACACCAAATATTTGTAACCCATGAATACAAGTTTCTTTTCATCATTACCCATAAGTTTTCATCTCTTAACATTTTAACATAAGAAATGTTATCAATCAAACTAAGGCATACACACATATTATGTTTTTCTTTTCAATAAAATAATTATCTTTATTCCTTAAATAATCTAAAGGATTCAAAGAAAAAATATAAAAAGACTAAAAGATAAAATTAAGTTACCCCAAAAAAGTCCCACCGTTTTTATAAATAGACTAGCAATTTCTTGAATTGGTCTAGCCATTTTTTAAAATAGCTAGCCTACTTTGGCTACTGGAAAATTTTCATCTTTTCTTTCTCCTCAACTGAAACTTCATCCTTATAGTCTTGTTTTTCTCTTTTTTTAAGATCAAATCCGACTCATGCAAATGATGGTATTTTTAAGGAAATACATCTAATTCAACAAATCCTTAGAATTCAAGAAAATAATTCACCAAGACTTCAAGAAATCAACAATATATATTCCATCTAAGATGTTTTTTTTAACATTTATCATGTATAATTTGCATCAAAGAACACACAAGAAATCTTCATCTTGACTGAACCTCTATAACGTTATTGCCTATGGATTTTCTTCTAAGTTTTTGTTATTCCAGTTAATTAAACTTTATCTTAGATTATATCCTATAATATTTGCAAAGAATACATTTTTCTTAAAACCCTAAATTTATTAGGAATTAGGGATTTTGCTTTCTACCCCTTAATCTCATCTCAAAATACATAATTTGAGGTTCATATATAGTTTATGTTATTTATTAAACTCAATTGAACCTTTTTTGAATTAGTCCTTTTAGGCAAATGTTCTCTTCCCTTATACTTTTAAATCTTTCTTTGAGTTCTTATTTCCCTCTATATTGCTCTTAATGTCTAGCTTATATAAAGTCTCACTTTATCATTCTCCTTATTTGAGTTTCTTTTAATTTTCTTAATTTGATATTTTTTTCTCTAAGAGATTATGATTGTAAAAGAGTTCTTCCCCACTTTCTTGTTTTTTATTCAAAATAAAGAGACCATTACTTTTTTTATTTTCTTTATTATTTCTTTAAGGAAAATCTAGAGTTAATTTTACTCACCTTCTAAATTTGTCCTTTTGCATTCAACCCTATTCTTTTTTATACCCTTTAAGAGAACATTATTTATTTTATATTATTCTCTTATAAAAAAACTTTGGGTTTCACATTATCCCCTCCTAAAAAACTTCATCACTAAAATTTAATTTTATTACCTTAATCATCGAACAAAGTCGGTTGCTTTCTTTTCATTTGAGCTTCTTTTTTCCATGTCTCTTCCTCTAATTAGGAATTTCTCTAGAATACCTTAACTAAAACAAATTTCTTATTCCTTACCTTCTTTTTAACACCTATAACTTTTACAAGTTTCATTTCCACTGTTAAATCTTCTCGAAGCTCCATTGGAACTTATGGTAATACATGAAAAGGGTCTACCATGGCTTTCTGAAGTAACATGAAAAAAAAGATTTAATAATACAATATTCAAGTAATCCTAAAATATATAAAGATAATTCATCTATGTATCTACATCTATATCATTTACTGGATAATATGAACTCATCAATAGCACAACTAGATCAAGCTCTCACACCTACCAGAGTGCCATCATCCTCTTCTATGACATTATTAAGAGTTGATCTCTCTCCAAATATATAAAGTCTAGTGAGACAAACATTAACCACCAATATACAATGCTATGAACTTTATTTTTTTGTTAGTATTACAATTATAAGATGCAACCTCTTGAAACTTTTGTAGTATGAAGCCCACCTAATGTTAATAAATAATTAAAGTTAAATACAAAGATTAATACATAAAACCCAATATTTAACAAATATTAATTACAAAAATATTTGATTACTTATAATATTTTTAATTCATTAGGTATATTCTTTGTACTCTATGTATCCAGATGAAAGAACGTACCTGGGATATAGAGTAATGACCAGACTTTGTGATACTCATGTACCATATCATATATTCCTCATCTAAGAAGTTTAATAATTTTATTAAACAAATAATTCAAAAAAAACTTGGTTAGCATGTTGCATGTATACCTTGCTCTCATAAAATGCTAACACATGTTTTGGATTATTTTCAAATACTCTACTAAGACATCATCTAGCACTAAAAATATTTCAATTCAATTGCTTTTAAAAAAATTATAATTATACAATATAAATATAAGTGCAAAATAACAAAACAATAATTGCATCCAAATAGGAGATTAAATGTAACCTTCATTGTTTGGATAATCATTAACTACAATCAAGGTATATAGGGATGACCCACATGAAGATATTCCTATGACCATAACTATTATTCAATAACAAAAAAAAACTTTTATTTATAAATCCTACAAGTCACCTAATGGAGATACTCACCAAGTCATATTACAAATGACCATAAAATTTAGGTTAATTTTTTTATCATCAACAATTGCAAAAGTCAAAAGGAATAACCTATTATTTGCATAAGAAACAATTGTAATCAATAACTTCCCATCATATCACCCATAGAAATATTTGTCGTCAACACTTATGAGTGGTCTACAATACTTGAAACCTTCAATACAATACTCAAATGATCAAAACACTCTCCCAAAAACCACGATACTATTCCAGAACTTTTTTTATATATCCAATCAATAATTGTTTTAGGACTTGATTCCTTTATTATTGATAACAATCCAAGTAAGTTTTTAAAATAATCCTTATATGAACGGAAAAAAAATGCTCATTGACCTTTTATTTTGAAATTCATGCTTTGTCGTATGAAATTTTATATTTCTAATGCAATTTTATTTCATTTTGTATGCTTCCAACAATCATTAAAATATTATTCATCACAAAGGTTGATATATCATTGACAATAAAATTTGCATTAAATTGATGGATTGTCTTTTTTTTTACAAAGGTTGAAATACATGTATGTGGCTTTTTTAACTTTGTTATCTCAAATAAACCCAATATTTTATTAAACCCCACACAAATATCATTTACATTAAAGTGCTTACACACATTGTAATTGAAAATTTTAGAGTTTGACCCTTGGACCCAATACTCAAGTGAATGTGCAATATGTCATCATTTAATTGTATTACCAATTCATATTTACTATTAATCCAACCTCCAACTTTGACCCTTGTTGCATACGTTTATGACTAAGTGTCCAATCATTAGAAATAGCAAAACTAGATGTAGAAGCATCTTCAAATTTAGGAAGATAAGGTGTGATTTCAACAGGGTAAAAAAATCATATTCTTGTCAATTGATGATACAGTGTGATCATAATGATTTAACTAACATACATATATTATATGATATTATGTTTAAAAAAAATCATATTCTTGTCCCTTGGATGTAATTGTAACTAAATTGCATTATTCTAACACTAATTGGAAAAATCCATATCAAATACAATCAAATTTCCAAAATTTAATGTTAAATAAAAATCACCAATAATTAAACATAATTGATGAAATGAGATCTGATTGATATTTACATACTTAATTGCATTAAATCAAATCTTATTTCATGGCAAATTGATATAACTTAAAGAAAAAATTGAATTCATGAAATTATCAACAGTTCAATGGAACATGTAATTCGTTATGCAAATACCACATTCATGCTCTCTTGCATTAAATCATCAAGCATTATTAATGGCATTATTAGTTGACTTCAATAATACACGCAAAATCCCTAATTTGACAGCATAACATCAATTAAAACGTAGCACATAATTAACTGAAATAATTATTTCATAATCTAGTCAACTTAGTTTGATATTCTTAACTAATTTAACATTAATTTAGCAAATCCTACAAGTCACCATAAACCCTAAATTTAACCTCAATAATTATTTCATTTCAACAAAACCAAACACAAATTCATAGTAACTTAGTATGTTTACCTTGCTTGTAGGACTAGAAAAAAGAGTTGGGGCGGCGACGCCAATAGAGATAACGATGGATTTATAACAGAAAAGCATCCAAGGATGCTTAAGTACTAGAACAGGTTTGATTTTTTATCATTTTGAGAGCAAAATCTAAGTCTTTAATAGGATTTTAGAGAGAAATTGAGGGTGTTGGTTGTTTTTTATGAGGGAGAGGGAGAGGGAGAGGGAGAGGGAGAGGGACATTGTCTTTGTGTTGCTGTTCTTTAATCTAGAGTGGTTAAAATTTAATTGATGATACACTTCAAAAGGGTAACATGTTAAGTCATTGCATTTCAAAAATGCTATACTTGACCATGTCACTCTTTTTAATAACAATATTTACTAAATATCATGTTTTTAAAACATAACATAACCAAACTGTATTATTTCACCAAATCTTTTTAAATTCATGTTATTTTGTTAAATATTTATAATTACTATGCTAATTTTGCCAAAAAACCAATCTGATAATTTGTACATAAGATCCTTATAAGGAAACATGGTGTGAAAAGATCAGTTAGTGTTCCATTTCTTTCCACACAGGCATTATTGCATGCCTTCGGTTGAGTCAACTTCCCTAGTCATCTCTGTAACACCCCATGATTTGGTCCTTTGTCCTTAAAGAAGCGTTTTACATTTGGATCATTGACGTCTTCCTAACCAACCTAGCCGTGGCCACTGCACACTCCATACATCTCAATTCTGCTATTGCTACGGTTCAGTAAGAAGGATTAATTGTTAACCACGGGTCGGGAAAAAAAAAGGATGACGTGATTGGATTTTCAAGCATGCATATGGCTCAGAAACAACAGGAAGGAAGGCAAATATTTTAGTGGTGGGTGGCTGGAGTTTCAGAAAACCAAGATGATGATACATTCCAGAATACTGCAGCAGGCATCCACAAAAACACAACATCATTTACCACAAAGCAACTTAACTCACCTTTCCATTGGCGAAAAACAGAACCACGGGTCAGAGGCATTGACATAACTAATTTACCTCGCAGCTTGTACGAAACTAGGAAAAGGGATAAAAACCTATCAATCAAGTAATGTATATACACAAAAGGCTAGAGTGCAATATGATATTCCAGGTAAATCAAGCAGATCAAATCAGCTGAAAACAACATATAACTTCAATATATGAATCCACTCTACTGTGGCAAGGTTAGCCATTCATCAGTTTATCTAGCACCGCATTCAAGTCAACTGACTGCCCATTCTCCGTCATTTTTCTCACCGTTGCTCTCACCAAGTCTCTACGAAATCCCATTGTAGCAACCTTGTCAACAACATCATCAGCTGGTATCCTGTTTCCACTCCCACCAGAACCTGATCCTGATCCAGCATCCACAGCAGAGGCAGATGGGATAGTATTCGGCAGTAGACGGGCAGTTGGCAATTGTTTGTAAATGCTTTCACCACCCAGGACCGGAGGAGATGGTATGGGTTGCAATGGTTTTATAGATGAATTGCCATTGTTGCTTGGAGAATCACCATAATGGTAAGAATCCATAATGTTTGTTTTTGCATGTAGTGGCAATCCTTGTTCTTGCAGACTTGCAAAATTAGACTCTACATAATGCCTGTTTGGGGGTTGAGGATAGATCTGCTGGGTAGAACCCACATTATATTGTTGGAGAGGTAGAGACCTGCCAGGTGGCTGAGAGATGCTATGAGTTGGTGAATAAGGAACTTCAGTATGAGGCATTGGTTGGTAAGGATTAACCGTACCGGGATCTGGGTGCACTTGAGACAGTTGGGGTAACTGTGAATTTTGGGGAAAATGTGGCATTGGTTGATAAGGTTGGTGATTATAGGGTATTGGTTGCGACTGTTGAGCTGGAGGAACCTGGTATTGCTGATACATGCTATCTTGAGTAGGAACTACCAGTGGATTGTAAGGTGGATTGTAAGGTTCTTCCTTTGGAACAGAGGGGGCAGTCATCTGGTTCTGGAGGAGCTGGGTGGGAAACTGTGGTGCTGTTGCAACAGGTGGTGCTGGAGCTGTTGCTTGAGGATGAATCTGAGGAAGTCCGTAAGTACCACTAGAAGTGGGAGAATGAAGTTGTAGACTAGCACCTGAAACAGGAAGCAGCTGATGGGATTGCTGAGAGGCCGATGAAGATGCTTCATATGCTTGACCGGTGACATTTTGTTTTTCCACTTGCTGGTTATTTTTGGACATTTGAAGCTTTGCTAGTTGCAGCTGAGCCTCTGCTATCTCTTGTTTATCACTCAAATCTTGCACACCACCTTGAACCTGCAATAATTTGCCATGTTAAGAAGCATTACAAGTTCATCCCTCAATCGAGTAGTTAGAGGTATTGCTACATCATTTCTGTGGACTTCTCTCTGTTATAGCCATATTTCAGCAGAGAGATCTAGATTAAAATTGAAAATAATATTGGCAACAAGGCTATCTTAACCAATAACTTCCCTCTCCAATGGAAGAATAATGAATAATATATTGTGCTGGAAATGAATCAGAAAAAAATGTCTACTGCTCAATAATTTGTGAGATAATGAAAAACGAATGATTCAACAGTAACTGATGTATATATGCAATCTCTTTAGATACAAGGATCATGTATGTGGTACATCTGCAAAAGTAAAAAGGCCCAGATACATCATTAGTTATATTTTGGACCGTGGTGCTTCTGCAAGGCAAGTATCTACAACAAAATGGAAAACTCACCCAAAACAGAGTGCTAAACAAATTCCATTAAAATCATATCTCAAAAAGAAGTAACTCGGGAGTGCAAGTTCTGAAGGATTGTTATGTTAAAAAAAAAGGTGATTGTCTATGTGAAGAAAATATGGAAACCATAAGGCCTTAGCCATCTAAGGTTTTTCTAACAATAATTGTTTCCCAACTGGAGGATCAAGAGAAACAGAAAAAAATTGTGACAGCCTGCATTTACATGATTAAACCACATCCCACACTGAAAAAGCACGCTTGTATATGCATACAAAGCTCATGCATGTTCTTATAAATCATGCTCACTTTCCCTCAATGCAAAGACAAAGAGAGACCGCCAACAACTAATTTTCAGAGTAGCCAAGGATGAACCAAATCTTTTTTTAAGAGTAAGCTAATAGCCCACTCAACTGTAAAAGCCACCGACCATGGGAAAACAAACTGCCTAACTGGTTATCCTAGTAGAAACATTGACTCTGCTAGCACCTGCAGGGGAGAAAAGGACCAGGACTAGCGTTTCTCAAACTTGAATGCGCCAGAAAAAAAAAATCTTCACTATTAACCAATTATGAACTCCAAACGCATTGTAGTTATCAACAATCTTGTTGTTGCATGCAAGCCACTCACCATAATATTAAGCTTACTACTTCTCAAATGAAAGCATTTTACACAAACCAAGTGCAGCATCACCATAGAAAGGCACGCAACTCAAATTCTGAAGAAAAAAAAACATGGGAGCACACAACTGGCTGTACTAAGAGGATACCAACTATAAAAGCCAATTCGTCTCAATCAGGCCATCAAGTTCTACTCCCACTTATTTGGGAGCTGAACACTGGGGAGTTTCCTTGGCTTTGATGTCAAGGGACATCAACTGAAACTAGAATCTAAGCTCAGGGGTCATGGATACTTTTCATTTATAAGGGCACTAAGCACGTGACTTCTCATTAATATGAGGTACCATAACACACTTATTCTACCAAGAAAGATCTAAATTCCCTGCTATGAACTAAAGAGGGATTTAAGCTGACATGATAGACATCTTAGAGTATTAGCATTCCAAGCAAATAGGTGTATCTCTAGGCATAATATGGTGTGTTACAAACCTTAATGAATCAAGGAAGAGAGCTACAAAGAAGTCCTGGTCTTGACAATAGAAGTGTGATGTATACTTACACAAGAAAGATGGGCATTTAATTGCTCAGGAATTCCAATAGATAAAATAAGAATAATGATGCCTATCTAAGTAAGACAATGGTCAAGGTGCATACTAACTGGCAGTAAGAATTAGGGTTAACAAAATGGAAAACCAAGAAGCAACATAACAAAAGAGTTGAAAGCAATGACTAATTCACCATACAACCCTTAGGAAGAAGCAGAGTTAAAATTAGAAAGTAAATCACCCTATTAATACCAACCAAATTACATAAAAACAAATTCACAAAAAAATACTAAATACCAAATCTTGCAAAGACCTAACTAACTACAAAGAACAAGGACATGTTCATTCAAATTCTTCCTACATCTTCTACCATTGCTTTATGAACCTCACGCAAAACATCTTTAAGAACAATTTATTTATTAAGTTTAGCACATTTGAATTGCCAAAAGCATGAGGATTTGACAAAAGTTATGTTTGAGAACCTGTGACTTTAAGGAGTCTAATGTCATAACTGATGCTTTTATAAATATATTGAAGACCACCTAACTTTCCCAGCTTCTAAGCTTATAGAAGTTGATCTACTTTTCATTTTCTTGCCCCTGTCAAGCTTCCCAATTTCATTTAATGTTAGCCTAAAGTACAGAATTGTGCTCTGAGGATGAACATCAAAGTTAATAAAAACTTGTAAGAAGATAAAAGTACCTCCACAAGAATATTCTTTATTTCCCTTAGCTTCCCATCAGTTATCCCTTGATTCAATTCCAATGATTCCTTTATATCATCAACAACATCTTCTATTTGGTGCGTTTTACTTTCCAATTGAGACACTCGAGTGCTGAGAAACTCCACAGAGTGTAGCAATACGTCAACATGCTCCTTCATCTTTCTATCGATCTCAGAAATCAATGCTGCATTGCTGAAAGCCCCAGCTTTCTTGGCGGAGAATTTTGCAGAATCGATGCAGTCCATGGAACTCCAATCCTGTAGGTTATCACCCAAAAACAAAAACAAAGTGGTCAAAATACAAGCAGCTGGCTTAATCACAAAAGCATCACCTTTTTCTCATAAATATAACCTTACCAGATGATAATTTTGACAAATAGTTCAACACAATACAAACTAAGCTAATTCAGTTAAACACAAAATACCAAATTCAACTTGCTACTAAAAACAACATAAAGTTGGGTACTTTTGTCAAATTTTGGACAAGGCATAAACAAACAAACCAAAGGATCATGGTATACTCTCTTATATCTCATAATTTCAATGAATTAGGAATCGTATTTCCCAATATTTTCCCAGAAACCAAACAAAACATAGATAATCTCAACTAATGATAAAAAGAGAGAAACGGTACCGTAAGGCTAGTTCCTTCACCATCTTTGTTGTGGAGAGAGCGAACAGTGCTGAACTCGAAGCCATGATCCCCATCTAGTACTTCTTGTTTATCATCATCGCCCAAGAAATTGAGGGACTGGGAATTGGAAAGTTCGGTGATTTGCTTATCCATGTACCTGGAAGTATCCATCTTTTTCTTGTTTTCTTTTAGCCAAAACAGAGAGAAAGAGACTGAATTATCCTGATATCAAACACTAGAATTATGGGAATCTATTGAAGCCTGTGTTTGCACTTTGCAGCAGTCCTCTGTTCTGTGTTGCTGTTGTGTTTTTTTTTTTTTTTTTTGTAAGAATATCTGTCAATAAATAATTTCCTATTGAATGCAAAATAAATATCCCATAAAACTAAGCTAAAAGGGCATTAAAGAAATACTATTACAAGCCCACCCAAATTATAGCTTCCAAAATAAAGAAATTGAAAATCGAAAAACAAGAACAATATGTTATGAAAATGGAGTTTTATAGCAAAGAACATTATTATAATTATATTTGTAATTCTATGAATTGAATTGGATTATATAGATATAAAAAAGATGTTATTTTTTTTTTATTTACAATTTTAAAGAATAAAAATTAATATTCAAATCACTTTTTAAAAATACTCATCTAGCTCCCTTTTCCTTTAAAAAAATCTTTGAAGAAATAAGATGAAGATAATAAGAGTAATATAAAAATAAAATAAATTGAATTTTTTTAGAGAATTAGTTTCAAACAAAGCCTAAAATTGTGTTTTTGATATTTTCTTAGTAAAAGAGATCATAATCATAATAATTATTGTTTCTTTATAGAATTGAGGAGAGATATTTGACTTGTGAAAAATAAATATTTAACTAATTAGACCTTAAATACCAATATTTATTTAATACTTTCCAGTTTTTTTTTTACATGGACTCTAACTTTAATTTCTTCATCATGGCTTTATCATAAAGCATTTAAATTTTAAATGGCAAGAAAATAATGAAAATAAATTGGTCAAGCTGATTAGCATGTTCATAGTTAGTACGAGTCTTTCATAATTTTATCAATCCATCTGTAGAAGTGTTTTTTTTTTCATTTGAAAATTCATCTTTTAATATTAAATACTTTATTTTAAGGATATTATTTTGGTCAGTTGTTATGGTGTCGACTATGATGTGTAAGGAGAGATTAAGCATCTCACTAGTGAGATGATCTTATATATATATATACTAGCCAATACCCCCGCGCCTCGTCGCGGGCGACACCATTTTTTTTTTAACGCATATTGTTTTAACACAAAAAATATTAATTATATGTGTTTTTTATTATAATATAAATTTAGTCAAAATAATAAATATATGCAATATTACCCTGAAGTGCAAGTTTTCTATAAAATATATGAATTTTAAATTGATATAAATTTATCTGTTTAGTAGGTTTTAACAAAATAACCAACATAAAATTATCATCTTCATTAAAAAAGCAAGAAGATTCGGATATTTGAATTATTGAATTCATAGTATTAAGATTAGTTCATTTTATAATTCAATTTAAATCACATTTAAAAATATAAATATAAATTGTGAGAAAGTAGTTAATTTTCTATCCATAAAAGATGAAAACATAAATTGAAAATTCATCCCTACGTTATTGTCATTTTCATTACAATAACAGTTAAAATTATTATCAACATTACTGCTCAAATAATTAAAATCATTAAATTACCTCAAAAAATAAAAAAAATAAAAACATTTTAACAAAAAAATACTAAAAAATAATAACTAAAATTATCATCATTATTGCACAAACAATAAAACTATAAAATTATCTTATCTGAAAAACAGATAACATAACAAAAAAACACATAAAAAAAAAGAACAAAGAGAAAAAAAGAGCAATATTAATTTTAAAATTACCACCAATATAAATTAAAATTTCAGAACAGAACCTGATAAAAATAAAACCCTTACAAAAAATGAATAAAAACAAATTCTAAAAGCATAAATGAATAAATACGTACAGAAAACAAACATTGTTTTTAGATTATTTTCATGTGTTACTATTAAAAATAATTAAAAAAAACAATTATCATTTTAATATATTTCTAAACAAAAAATATATATTTTTTAAAATCAATCACATTTCCAAGCAAAATAAAAAATCTTTCATGGAAAAAAATAAAAACCAAAAAAACATAATAAGGAAAAAAAATATTTCTAAACAAAAAATATTTTTTTAAAAAAAAATCAATCACATTTCCAAGAAAAATTAAAAATATTTCATGAAAAAAAAAAACATAATCAGGAAAAAAACAAAAAAAAATCTAAAAAAATTGAATTTGAGGATTAATCGTAGTGCATTTAAGTTAGCCTAGATAACCTAATTATAAAAACAACAAATAATATATATATATATATATATATATATATATATATATATATATATATATATATATATATATATATATATATATATATAAAAGTGGGGAAAAAAGAAGAAAAAAAATATAACCAGAAAAAAAAAGAGTAGGAAACATAAATATTTGTTGGCAATAGGATTCGAACCGCGCCCTTCTCGGAAGACAGGCGCGTTTCGGACCAGTTCGGCTACCTCCACATTTCAGATATAGTTTAAGACAGTTTATATTAATAGGTTTTGTTTGTGGTAAATTAAAAACATGTGGAGAGTGGGATTCGAACCCGCGCCCTCTCTTATAATTTTGCTCTCCTTGGAACAACTCTGCTACACCAACATATATTTCATAACTCACGACAACATATATAAATAGCTAGTGTTACTGTGGATTCAAACAGTAAAAAAGCAACGCGGTTTATAAAGAAAAAAAATATAACCAGAAAAAAAAAAGAGTAGGAAACATAAATATTTGTTGGCAATAGGATTCGAACCGCGCCCTTCTCGGAAGACAGGCGCGTTTCGGACCAGTTCGGCTACCTCCACATTTCAGATATAGTTTAAGACAGTTTATATTAATAGGTTTTGTTTGTGGTAAATTAAAAACATGTGGAGAGTGGGATTCGAACCCGCGCCCTCTCTTATAATTTTGCTCTCCTTGGAACAACTCTGCTACACCAACATATATTTCATAACTCACGACAACATATATAAATAGCTAGTGTTACTGTGGATTCAAACAGTAAAAAAGCAACGCGGTTTATAAAGAAAAAAAATATAACCAGAAAAAAAAAAGAGTAGGAAACATAAATATTTGTTGGCAATAGGATTCGAACCGCGCCCTTCTCGGAAGACAGGCGCGTTTCGGACCAGTTCGGCTACCTCCACATTTCAGATATAGTTTAAGACAGTTTATATTAATAGGTTTTGTTTGTGGTAAATTAAAAACATGTGGAGAGTGGGATTCGAACCCGCGCCCTCTCTTATAATTTTGCTCTCCTTGGAACAACTCTGCTACACCAACATATATTTCATAACTCACGACAACATATATAAATAGCTAGTGTTACTGTGGATTCAAACAGTAAAAAAGCAACGCGGTTTATAAAGAAAAAAAATATAACCAGAAAAAAAAAAGAGTAGGAAACATAAATATTTGTTGGCAATAGGATTCGAACCGCGCCCTTCTCGGAAGACAGGCGCGTTTCGGACCAGTTCGGCTACCTCCACATTTCAGATATAGTTTAAGACAGTTTATATTAATAGGTTTTGTTTGTGGTAAATTAAAAACATGTGGAGAGTGGGATTCGAACCCGCGCCCTCTCTTATAATTTTGCTCTCCTTGGAACAACTCTGCTACACCAACATATATTTCATAACTCACGACAACATATATAAATAGCTAGTGTTACTGTGGATTCAAACAGTAAAAAAGCAACGCGGTTTATAAAGAAAAAAAATATAACCAGAAAAAAAAAAGAGTAGGAAACATAAATATTTGTTGGCAATAGGATTCGAACCGCGCCCTTCTCGGAAGACAGGCGCGTTTCGGACCAGTTCGGCTACCTCCACATTTCAGATATAGTTTAAGACAGTTTATATTAATAGGTTTTGTTTGTGGTAAATTAAAAACATGTGGAGAGTGGGATTCGAACCCGCGCCCTCTCTTATAATTTTGCTCTCCTTGGAACAACTCTGCTACACCAACATATATTTCATAACTCACGACAACATATATAAATAGCTAGTGTTACTGTGGATTCAAACAGTAAAAAAGCAACGCGGTTTATAAAGAAAAAAAATATAACCAGAAAAAAAAAAGAGTAGGAAACATAAATATTTGTTGGCAATAGGATTCGAACCGCGCCCTTCTCGGAAGACAGGCGCGTTTCGGACCAGTTCGGCTACCTCCACATTTCAGATATAGTTTAAGACAGTTTATATTAATAGGTTTTGTTTGTGGTAAATTAAAAACATGTGGAGAGTGGGATTCGAACCCGCGCCCTCTCTTATAATTTTGCTCTCCTTGGAACAACTCTGCTACACCAACATATATTTCATAACTCACGACAACATATATAAATAGCTAGTGTTACTGTGGATTCAAACAGTAAAAAAGCAACGCGGTTTATAAAGAAAAAAAATATAACCAGAAAAAAAAAAGAGTAGGAAACATAAATATTTGTTGGCAATAGGATTCGAACCGCGCCCTTCTCGGAAGACAGGCGCGTTTCGGACCAGTTCGGCTACCTCCACATTTCAGATATAGTTTAAGACAGTTTATATTAATAGGTTTTGTTTGTGGTAAATTAAAAACATGTGGAGAGTGGGATTCGAACCCGCGCCCTCTCTTATAATTTTGCTCTCCTTGGAACAACTCTGCTACACCAACATATATTTCATAACTCACGACAACATATATAAATAGCTAGTGTTACTGTGGATTCAAACAGTAAAAAAGCAACGCGGTTTATAAAGAAAAAAAATATAACCAGAAAAAAAAAAGAGTAGGAAACATAAATATTTGTTGGCAATAGGATTCGAACCGCGCCCTTCTCGGAAGACAGGCGCGTTTCGGACCAGTTCGGCTACCTCCACATTTCAGATATAGTTTAAGACAGTTTATATTAATAGGTTTTGTTTGTGGTAAATTAAAAACATGTGGAGAGTGGGATTCGAACCCGCGCCCTCTCTTATAATTTTGCTCTCCTTGGAACAACTCTGCTACACCAACATATATTTCATAACTCACGACAACATATATAAATAGCTAGTGTTACTGTGGATTCAAACAGTAAAAAAGCAACGCGGTTTATATTTATAGTAATATATATATGTACGTAGTTATGGACGAGATACGTGACCAATGATATATTTCAAGATTTAAGCGATGAGAGTTAATGGTTGAAATTATTTTTTAAAATAATTTTTATTTAAAAATATATTAAAATAATATTTTTACAGGAAGACTAGGCCCCAAGAGATGAGTGTCATCGGAGAAATCGAGCAAAATCAGTGACAGAGATAACTGAGTCAGAGTCAGCAACACTCGGTGAATATGAATAGGCTAAGTAGATCAACTCAGTTTTCCGAACTCCAATTTCTTGCAAGCATCTGTTGGCAGCTGTTCATCATTATAAACTGCAACTATTAATGGTAAAAGATAGCATTAATAAATTTATTGGAATGTCAAATTTAGTCATTAAGTTACTAAAAATCTAAGAGTCAAATCAGATATTTCATCAAATATCTATATATATATATATACAGTATTGGACATGTTGTCATCAAAATTTCCTATACAATTGTTAGAAAATACAGAAAAACACTTCCTATACTACTAGACAGCATTCTATGTCTATATTTATGAACTTTTTCCTATATAGTACTGGCTACCTGTGTGTTTGTGTGTATATAGTCTTACAACTTTTTGCGAACTAGCTTCATACATTCAAGACGATCCCTTGCTGTATTGTTGAGTAAGTTTAAGGTTTTGTCGACTCTTTGGTTGGTAGTATATAATTTGTCTAAATTCTTCTCTGCTATCATTATTTAGCGAAATTGCATGTATATAATTAAGGAATTAATTTCACTTTTGCATGTCCAGAATCCATTTAATTACTATTTTTATATTTCAATCAGTCATTCTAATTTATTCTCCAAGAAAAAAGAAGTTATTATTCCTTAATTCACTTTTCCTCTTGTAATTAGCTAACAAAGCTCTTTTTTTTCTGTTTTCCTGGAAGATTTTAAACTGGCTTGAAGACAGAAGAACAAATTATGAAATCAGGGCTGCCTGAGGCTGTAATATTTGTATTCGTGGCTATAATACTCTTCACGGTCTTGTGGTCGATCGTTCGTTGGTCGGAAGATCAAGAAACAAGGTCGGGTTACTCGGGTACGCCCTAGCTGACGTGGCAACAGATCCACGACTAGCAGCGGATTCTAGAAAAAGAAAAACGAATGCAAGAAGTACTATGATCGATCGGCCACATTGTACTTGAAAGCTTGTTTACGTTCTCTGTAAATTCTCCGACATCCATGCAAGTCCATTAGCTGTTGTGGGCTGATCATTGTTTTAAAAAAAATATTACTAGAAGCGTGGAATTTTTTGTTGATATACAATTAAACTCAGACAATCAGGTAAATTTCAAAAAACAAATTACCCAACTTTAATGATAGACAAAACATTGATAAATATATATATATATATACTTTAATGATAGACAAAACATTGATAAATATATATATATATATATATATATATATATATATATATTTATCAAAACAATAACATATTGTATAACTATAGTCACATGCCACTCGATTCATGAATTTAATTGAGTTTAATAAAAATAAAATTAGATGCTTGCAAAAATTGAGCATCAATCATAAAATAGATGTCTATTTGAAATCATGATAACCTAAACAAAACAAGAAAATAACCATTTACAAATTTTCTAACCAATTAAACATTGATGGATAAAATTGAAAAAAAAAAATAGTTCTCTTTTAAAATATTATTGACCTTAAGTAAAAGATGAGATTGTCTATGAGATGATGAGTAAGCCTCTGAAATCAAGCTTTAAAAGTGATTTTCTTTTAAACAAAAAAATAACCTTAGACCAAAATTCAATTTTGTTTTGCATGTATAGATATTATAGTGACTTAGCTTAGCAAAAAGCAAATAATAAAAAAGTCAGCAGTAACTTTGATCAATTAAAACATGACTAATCCATAATATTTAAAAGAGAGCGAATATGAAAATCATTTTGCAAAAAAAATCATACTAATCGATCTAGGTGAATCTTTTAAACCTAGGTTAATATTTTAAATTCACAACTCATGAAATTGAAAATCCAAGTTCAATTAAAAATCTAAATTATTAACCAGTTTAATGTCAAACAATAAAATAAAACAAAACAAAAATTCAAATTAAAAAACTAACCAAATGGAAAAAATATAATGAGCATCAAATATAAAAGGAGAAAGAAATAAAAAAGGTGACATTGAAAAGGAAAACAAATTCAAAAACTATCTTAAAAAAAAAAAAAATCAAAAGAGTAAGCACTATATCTAATAGAAAAGTATAATCTCAAAGAACTAGCCACATTTTAGATGATCTTTTATCAAGATTTTGTTTAGAAAAATAATTATGTTGTGACCACTCTGCTGTAATTTAAACTTTGTTGCAACTTAGATTTTATTTCTAACTTGGTTTTTTTGCAATATTTGGTCATTCTATCTATATTATATCATTTATGGAATGTTATAGGATTAATTTTCACCTTTATTGAATCTTAAAGGTCATCATTTCTATGTAAAATTCTCATCATACTTGAATTATTATTTTCCTAATAAGATGAGGAGACTAGTCTCATCCTACATCTTTTGTCCTAATTTTTGCATTCAAAGATTTTATTTGATAAATAATCCTTCATAAGAGTTGTATTCCTGAATGTGTAAATGAATTTTGACTTTCAAATCACATAATTTCAATATTTTAGGCTCAAGCTATGCTCATTCGAATTTATAGTGTGAAAGTTGAAAATCCTACTGCGAGTAAGATTTTAACCTGATTTGCAGGTCTAATTAGAGGTCCAAACAAACTCAAATTTCTTCTCATAATACCTTATTGAAAAGATTGACATTTATATTTTAACTCTGATTCGGTGCACATTCACATTCTGAAATTATAATTCAATAAAAAAAAAACATATCACAAGAATCAACATTCAAGATATAAAATGCAAAAATTCTTATCTTTTAGCAATTAATTCACAAATTCTATTAGATATAATAAAACACATTAAAAAGGATAATGTAAAAGGAATAAACACGCACACATATAGTACTTATCACAAGACATAAGGATACCAAGGTTTTCTAGTCCAAACAGTTTAAAATTAAATATTTAGGTCAACTCAAATATTTTCTTGTCATAGAGGTTGTAAGATCAATGCATGAAATCAATATACCACAAAGAGATATGCAATGGAAATTCTAGATGACGTTAGTTCTTAGGTTTCATCCATCTTTGTCCCCTATGGAGTATAATATTTCAATGACACAATCCGATAGGAAAATATTGGAAGGTTCATCAGTAGAAGACTAGCTGGAAGACTTATATATCTGAAAGTAACAAGGTCATACTTGACCTACTTTATGCATGTGTTAAGTAAATTAATGGATAAACCACACGAGCTTTATCTAAATATGGCATATAAAGTGCTCACATACTTCAAACATGAACCTGGACAACAAATTCTACTGCAATATAGAGGTGCACTAAAATTAACAACATTCTATGATGCTGATTGGACTTGTTGTAAGGATACAATAAGATTGATCACAGGATATTTCATTTTACTTGGTAATGCCACCAATATCTTAGAAATCCAAAAAAGAGACAATTGTGTCGCGTTCAAGTGCAAAAGTAGAATATTGATCCATGACTATTACATGTTGTGAAATCACATAGTTGAGGAATATGTTGAACGACTTAAAAGGTAAGTCATCCCCAACTAGTAATGTTGTTTCGTGATAATCAAGCATTAATACACATGGCTTCAAGCTTGGTGTTCCATGAACAAACCAAGCATATAGAAATTAATTGTCATTTGGTACATGAGAAAATTCAAGAAAGAATGATTGACCAACTTATATTCATAAAAATAATCAACCAACATATTTTCTTACCAAAACTCCACAAAATTTGAAGTCTTCCTTCATAAGTTGGGTGCATTAACATACACTCCAACTTGAGGGAGAATGCTAAAGGAAAACTAATTCAAGAATATCAAGTAGAGAAATTAGTAGAATAAAGATGTTGCCACTATCAATTAATGTAGATTTATTTGCTTATTATTGGTTTCCTTACTTGTAACCAAATCAAGATTAATTATAGAAAGTAGAATAGGATTTTGATGTAATGAGAACAATATAAAACGGTGTTGTGTTTAATTTATGTACTAATAATCGTAAAAAAAAAAAAAAAGGCTATTAGTATCAGAATAAAAATAGGCTATTAGCATCAGAATCTGGTGTTGAATTTATTTGTGGAATGTATAATGAGTTTTTCATTGCTAAGTTGATAATTTTACAATAGATTATCCGTTATTGATTTAATTTTTTTATTTAAATCTCTGTCTAAAATTTACTAAATTTTTTTATTGTACGAAAGCATTTCCAAGAGAAGAGCTAAAAGAAAAGCTAAAAAGACAAAACAAAAAGATTTAGCTTTTATCCTTCATTTTTATAGCTCCAAGGGAAAAGCTATGTTGAAGAGCCAAAATAGCATTTCTAAGTTGAAGAGCTATTCTTATATATTGATCAAAAGAGCCAAAATATATTTAATATATTTCATGCAAAAAGGTTGTTTTGATTGTATTTGTATTAGGTAGTTATTATTAATAAATAGTTATATCAATATTATATATATTAAAATAAAACTGGTTTTTCTAAATGATTTTTTTTCATTAGAGTGTATATATATAAAAAAATATTATATTTACATTATTCAAAAAACCATGTTAGTATTTTGGCTTATCTAAATAGTTTTTTCCCTTGAAAATGCTCTAAGAAATCAAATAGGAATAATAAAATAAATTCAAATAGAAATCTTGATAAAATATAGTTATGGAAAATGGTTATCTCTATTTTTATTTGTTTATTTACTTACTATTTACAACAACATCATCATAACTTTTTTTTAAAATAAATAAAATAAAATTGAATGAAAACTTATAAAATTAGAAAATTAATATTTATTTTTATATAAAATTCACATGAAAAAGTTTTATACAAGGATGTTTGAGAATATTAGCAGTTATTTTTAACAAATTTTTCATTCAGAAATATACTAAAATAGCATATATATATATATATTATTTTAAATATTAACATATTGAAATAACTTCAAAACGTCCAAAAACAAATTAATTAAAAAAATCAAAAATACTTTTACAACATAAAAACAAATGGGTCAAGATAAGAAGTGGTCTCAGCATATTACTCCTTTCCATTTGGGCCATAACTAAGCCCAATATACTTCTAACTAATCCGTCTTTATTTATGAATTTCGGATCACATTGCCTAATGCCTCAACCCTTTCTTTATCAGAAGAAGAAGAAGAAGAAGAAGAAGAAATGGGAATGGCAAGTAGGAGTATAGGATTGACGGAAATAGGAGAAGCGTTGAAGAAAGCAAAATCAAGATGGTACTCCCTTCACATGGCAGCTGCCTCTCATGCCATCGCTCAAAGAATCCCGTTAGTCGATTTCATACTTGAAGTCAGAGATGCCCGGGTAATGCTAATAATGTCATTAACTGCGCACCACACCAACTGTTTGATGAGATGTCTAGCTTAATTTGTATATATACTTTTCTTTTAGATTCCTTTGTCATCCCACTATCAGTTGTTGAGCAACTTCCCGCCTTCCTCTCTTCGCCGGATTATAGTAATGAACAAGACCGATCTTGCTAATCGTTCCCAACTCAAGGAGTGGACTAAGTATTTTGAACAACAAAACTGCATTTCTTATGGAGTGAATTCCCATAACAAGGAAAACGTCAAAGAGGTTACTTTTTCTGTTCTTCACTCCATGCATTTTGCTCTTCTCTCTCTCCCTCTCCCTCTCCCTCTCTCCTTTGTACCCCACATTACGCAGTTCCTGATGGATGCCACGTTGTTACGTCGGATCACTTTCCGCAGTTCCTCAATTTCTTACAAGCCCAAGTTAGAGAATTGAAAAGGACTGGTCATTCTGGTCATGCCACTACAATGATGATAATTGGAATACCAAATGTTGGTAAGTCGGCTCTTGCCAACTCTTTGCATCAGCTTGGGAGGATTAGTGCTGCAGGTAATTTAATAATCCGATTTATTATTTTCATTATCTGCAATGGAAAAATTTGATTACATCCAAGTTTCTGAGAATATTGGCTTTCGTAGAGAAAGGAAAGTTGAAACATGCAACGGTGACTCCTCATCCCGGAGAAACAAAAAACATTAGCAGCTTGAAGGTGAGTATCCTTTGCTTACAGTGTGACATTCTTTGTAGCCAGGAAACCAAGGACGGGGAATGGAATTTTGAATCAAACAACTATTTGTGATTGAAATTGATTTCTGGGATGTACTCTTTAATTCAGAAAACACAGGAAACTGTTGCTTGAAAGCTTGTATCCAACACATTTAAAAAAAAAAAATAACAGGGCATGCCATTTTAAGTTTTCAAATACTACTATGACAACACTTTTGTTTTTTAAGTTTATATAAACTATTTTAGGGCATTATTTGACATATGGTTCTTATATGTTCCCCATGAAAACAATTTTGATCATTGTTTTTTTTTCTTTTTCTTTTTGCTTTCAGAAATACGGTTTAAGAATAAAAGACAGTAACCAAATAGGTCCTCCAATACCCCCTTGCCCATACTTAACTGCTCCTTCCATTTATCTGCATCAAGTTGTCGTATTATTATTGAAATTTGACTCTCATTTTCCAGATTGGTAGCCATCCCAATATTTATTTATTGGATACCCCAGGAATTTTACCTCCCCAGATTCATGACTCTGAAGTCTGCTCCAAGCTAGCTTTAACAGGTACAACCATGCAAACCCTTTCATTCTTCCGTACAAATGAGTGATATGTTTGTCCACTGGTTGCATCAAACTTAAAATCATTATGAAACCCTCTTGATCCGCTTATCCATATGGTTTTATAAATTAGGATTGTGAGATACTTTTGAATTTTCAAAAAATTTCCATAATCTCAGCTGAGGTTTTTATTTCCCTTAAAACAGGAGCAATTGAAAACTTGGTTGGAGAAAAAGAACTTGCTCGATATTTTCTTGCTATTTTCAACACAAGTGATGGATATAAGAAATGGGAAAGGTTATCCACACACGGAAATGACAAATCATTTACAGGGCAGGACGTAGAAGGCTCAAGTGGCTCAAAGTTAGACATGAAACAAAGAAGGCAATATCCCTCTGATCACACGCAGGTATTGATATTTGGTATCTTCAAAAATTTATTTATTTATAAGTTGTCATTCATCTTCTTTTTTTATCTGTTTTTGTTCTTAAAAAAAGAAGAAGCTTATGATGATGTTGTAGTAAATTACAGTGCAAGTGTTCTTCTAGGAAATAACTGCAAGAGAGAGGACTTCAAAGGATTATAAGAACTTGACTGGTGTAGACCTAAGGACTGATGGGGAAAGGCTACTATAGCTGTAGGAGATTAAAGAACCAAAAATAAATAATAAGTAAATAAACAGAGAAAATAAATTGGATACAAATAGAGATAACCATTTTCCATACCTGTACTTTATCAGGATTTCTATTTGACTTTCTTTAAATTTTCTTGTTCGACTTCTCATACAATAAAAAAAAATGATCAATCAAGTATATTCGTTTTAGAAATACATTCTCAAGGGTCTTTCATTTATCCGATGTTTATTAGAAATGGTAATATAATTTGGTGTGCAATTGTGCTGTAAATTAATTATTTGAATAAACAGTTCTGTGCCTCTATGGAAGGGGGTTCTGAAGTTTTGTTGTCTTCACTCTTCCTTGTTCCTCGAAACTTTTAAAATGTTCATTTTTTTTAATTTTCTGCTTGTGATGATCATCATAAAAGAAATTGTATGATCCACTGCAGCGATTCCCTCCTCATTCTGCTTTCCTGATCTATAAGTAGATGGTAGTCTGTAAAGCATGAATCCATGACATCAGTACCAGCTGTAGCCTCGCATACTGTAAATGTGTAATCTAACAGTAATCCCAGAAAAAATATCAGCCCTATCCATGTACATCAAGCAATTATATGACTAGTTTATGGCATCGTTTCATTTTGTTTCTTCCTATTCTGAGAATGACATTTATAATTGTTATTGTAGGATTTCATGGTGAATAGGGTACGCCAGACTCTGCTTGAATCTATTTCTTGTTTAGATGGAAATGTTCAAAATGAGAAGGATTTGGAGGAGCTAATTGAAGCGCAATTCACAGCGTTGAGAGAAGCTTTCCTGGTTTCGTCGGAACCCGGCTATGATTCTCAAACCAAGATTTCAGCTAAGTTGCTCAATCTTTATCGTACTGGGAGGCTTGGACATTACACTTTAGATCCTCTTCCTTTGTGAAGTAAATTTTCCAAGCCTGTATATAGCAACAAGAAACAGAAGGTTTGAATGGACATAAAAATTTTGAGTCTTCAGTTCTACCGTTACTGCTGCTTCTGAACTTTGCTTTTTTCTGTAGTCATTTATTGAAAAATCATTTGAATATTTCATTTCCTCTCATAATAGGCATATATGTCGAATAAGCATCTACTACAATAACTAGGATTATTAAGTAATAAAGAGTGGATATTGAAAAATGAAAATAAAATTATTGTAAAAAATATATATAAATAAACTTTAACTTTATCATGTTGTGTCAAATTCGGATCGAGAAAAGAAATCTTTATAGGCTGATAATTAATATGCTTAAAATTCATAATCTGAAATTCATCAATACATGCACTTGATGTTACACAAAATATAAACAGCTTATTTAATGAATTATCACATTCATATATCTAACTTCATTATTTATTAATTATAGTATAAAGGATTATCACTACGAGCCGTAATTTAATCAATTTCTAGAAGTTCGACAACTAATATTTCTAGCTCACGCCATTAATATCCTTCTTGCTGAACGAATTTCACGGCCCCTCTTGTACCAGTAGAGGCAACACATGATGAAAATCCAGTTAAATTCTCGTTCCAAATTCAAATTTTACAACATGGTAAAAATACAATATTTCCCATATTAAATCATTCTTCATTTATTTATCCTTCAACACATTTTAAAATTCACATAAATTCCCTTTTGAAACTTCCCAACATCACCTTTACATGTCCACTTACATATACATATACAAGACTACATAAAATAATGAATTTGCTTTCTCACCTTTTTGCATTGTTGGCCAAACCTAGGGTATAAACAAAGAGGCTTGATTCTTTTCTTTCATTGTTATGTTCCATTCAATTATCCCCCATTATGCTATCATAAAACACATGCCTAATAATGTAGTCAGTCTAAGCCTTTTCCTAGGAATCCAATTTTGTCATAAAGCCATTTTTATGGTTAACTTGTTCTTATTTATCCTTTCTTGGTTGAATATAGCCAAGGAAAACACCAAAAGTCCCTTTTTAAAACTTTTCCCATAATTCTTCCATTAGCATACATTATGCTTTCCAAAATCAACACCAATCTTATAAAAGCAATTAAAACCAACAATTTTGGTATTTTAGATGAGGTTGGATGTCCTTATCAAGGATTGGTTCCTCTTCTCAATATTTGCACAATTAATCTTTCATATAAATTCATATGTTTATCTATGCATCCCACAACAGCTATAACTCCTACACATGAACAATTTTCCATGGTGAACAATGGTGTATTCTTTCATTATCAACTACTCAAACATGTTTTGTTCAACCTCAACACCTTTAGAAACACGTGCTTAGTCATTTTTTACAATCAACTGCATCAAATACTCTCAATACTCTTTTTTATTTCTTTTTTAGTCGAATATGTCACAAAAGATAAAGGTGAATTTTCTTTTTCATTTCTTTCCATTAACTCATTACCCAATTATTTTCATGTCAATGATGATATTCGAGCATAAAAACACCATTTCAAACAGTTAAATTCATAACTCTTTTTTTTTCACAACCCTATTATACTTTACATTTAAAGAAAATCACATGTTCATCCATTGTAAGTTCTTTGGATAAGTTTCTTACCTCAAATGAATGACAGGTTAAGTAGAAATAGTAAGAGTACACAAGGTTTTATTTCTATCTTCTTCTTTTCTTCAACTTTAAAACTCTAACTCAATTTTTATACTGAAAATTATTAGTTATCTGCACATTGTCGCCTCACCTCTTTGCCTCTTGCACATTGGCTACTAGACCCTTGTTATTTACATATTGGTTTATTTTTACCTTATGTATTCTATTATAACCCTATAAGGTTTTTTTCTCTATAATTATATATTATCTTTATTTTTCTTTTCTTGAATTTTACCCCTTTTTATATACTTTAGGTTTCATTTTTCTTCCTTTGAGTCAATTCATTTTATTACTAGTATAATTTTATTTGACATTTTTAATAACCTAAAAATTCCACCCGAGGGTTTACATTCTCATTTTCCTTGACCTCATCCTTGAAATTTGGATTTTATACCTGCCTTTATGAGCAGTTCAAGATATTTCCTTTGCATTTTTTATTTTCTTTCTTATGTTTCTCAATTATTTGGGAGTTTTTTCTTAATAATTTTATCATGGGTATCTTTTTGTTCCTCAGTTCCCTCTTGCTTCGATCTAACACCCTTAATGATATTACTTCCAACACCAAGTCTTCCTCAATCTCTAGTGAAACATAAGGTAGTACATGTGAGGGATTTAACTTGTCCTTTCTTAGCAATGATATATGAAATACATTATGGATTTTATCGAGAATTATGGGATAATACCAATTTGTATGCCACAGGCTCAACCCTATTTTCATCTAAAAAAAGGCTCAATGTACCTTCATGCTAGTTTTCTTTTTATCCTAAAACATAAGTTTGAATGAGAGGTAGTCCTTCCAAGTATCCCTAAAATTTAAAACACGAGTTTATAATAAACCCTTGAGTGTTTGAATGGTTCTTTCAAATTATCCATTAGACTACATACGGTGGTATTTGGGATAAAATTATCAATATACCTAAAACAAAACGGAGAAAGGAATAGTAAATCACTGTTCACCGTTACTCATGTGCACTATTCATGTGCAGTTTGCCCTGGTGCATCGCGGGTGTATGTCCTCCTTCTTCTTTTTTCGGTTTTTGAACAGTGTATTAACGAAATTAGCCCCCGAAAAAGACAAAAAACGCCGCCGGTTTCAGGGGCTCCGAGGTAATTGGCCATTCCGGCCCGGTCCCGCCCGGTTCGGCCGGGCGATTCCTTTTTTTTTAATATTTCTTGAAACAGTGCATTGTCCTTTTTAGCCCTCGAAAACGACAAGATAACGCGCAGGGTGGGAGGGGTGCAACGGTAATTATCCAATTTTTTATTGTTTTCCGCCCGGGTTACTGTTGGTGCGTCCCAACACGCGCCGTCCATTTCCGCGCGCACGCGTGTTTCGGGCGGCGCGTGCGACGTCATACGGCGTCCAAAAATTATCAACAGCCGTCCAGAACGATGTTTCGCCATGCTCTCTTCCACATGGGGCGGCGCGTGTACACATGTTGTGCCTAGGTACGTGTCAATGGGCGTTTGAATTTCCCCCCCTCATTTCTCTCTCCTCCTGCGCAAGCTGACGTCAGCGAGGCAGTGTTATTGGCAAACTTCATTGCAGTCCCTGAACGCCCGAATTTGTTGTTCTGACCCTTATTGCAATTATATTAGTTTTGATTTGTTTCAATTGCGTCCTTAAATTCAAAATCAGTAGAATATATAGTTTCAGTTCGGTCCTCTTACTTTTAATTTCCGGATTGGCTGTAAATAGCTCAATAAATTCGGTACACAAGTTTTGATTTTTTCAGTTTTGTCCTTTGATTTAAATTGATAATAAATGTGGTTTCCATTTCAGCCCTTGGACTTTTAATTTTTCAATTTAATCCCTTTATATTTGATTTTCATTTCAGCCCTTATACTTTTATTTTTTTATATTTCAAGAATAATCCCTACTTTTGTCCATGTATATATAAGTGTACTTAACACAATAATAATAATAATAATAATAATAATAATAATAATAATAATAATAATAATAATAATAATAATAATAATAATAATAATAATTTAATTGTTTTTCTTGCTTCCTCTTTTGTTAATGTTTTTTTTTTTCCTTCGTATAATTTAATAATTTTTATTGTTTTGACAGTAATGGCAATGATATTTTTTTTTCCTTTTGTTAAAGTTTCTAAAATATTTTTAGTCTTTCATTAATTATATGTTCTAATATTTATTGAATATTATCTCATAGGAATATATATAGGGTGAAGAAAACATGACCTAAGATTTTTTGAATAAAAAAAATTAATATTAGTATTATTAAATACATTTAATATAATCATATAATGAATAAATCGGATAACATAAAAAACATTTGTCTTCGAATTTTAATTTTGTATTTAACACAACAACAACAACAACAACAACAACAACAATAATAATAATAATAATAATAATATAATCATATAATGAATAAATCGGATAACATAAAATAAATTTGTCTTCAAATTGTAATTTTGTACTTAGCACAATAATAATAATAATAATTTAATTGTTTTTCTTGCTTACTCTTTTGTTAATGTTTTTTTTTCTCCGTATAATTTAGTAATTTTTATTGTTTTTACAGTAATGACAATGATATTTATTTTTATTTTTTTGTTAAATTTTTTAGCGTATTTTTAGTCTTTCATTAATTATATGTTCTCATATTTATTGAATATTATCTCATAGGAATATATATAGGGAGAAGAAAACATGACCTAGGATTGTTTGAATAAAAAAAATTAATATCAATATTCTTAAATACATTTAATATAATCATATAATAAATAAATCGGATAACATAAAAAAAATTTGTCTTCGAATTTTAATTTTATATTTAACACAACAACAACAACAACAACAACAACAATAATAATAATAATAATTTAATTGTTTTTCTTGCTTGCTCTTTTGTTAATGTTTTTTTTTCTCCGTATAATTTAATAATTTTTATTGTTTTGACAGTGATGACAATGATATTTTTTTTTCTTTTGTTAAAGTTTCTATGATATTTTTAGTCTTTTATTAATTATATGTTCTAATATTTATTGAATATTATCTCATAGGAATATATATAGGGAGAAGAAAACATGACCTAGGATTTTTTGAATAAAAAAAATTTAATATCAGTATTCTTAAATACATTTAATATAATCATATAATGAATAAATCGGATGACATAAAAAAAATTTGTCTTCGAATTTTAATTTTGTACTTAACACAATAATAATAATAATAATAATAATAATAATAATAATAATAATAATAATAATTTAATTGTTTTTCTTGCTTACTCTTTTGTTAATGTTTTTTTTTCTCCGTATAATTTAATAATTTTTATTGTTTTGACAGTAATGACAATGATATTTTTTTTTTTTTCGTTTCTTAAAGTTTCTAGGATATTTTTAGTCTTTCATTAATTATATGTTCTAATATTTATTGAATATTATCTCATAGAAATGTATATAGGGAGAAGAAAACATGACCTACCATTTTTAAATACATTTAATATAATGATATAATGAATAAATCGAATAACATAGAAAAAATTTGTCTTCGCATTTTAATTTTGTATTTAACACAATAATAATAATAATAATAATAATAATAATAATATAATAAATTTAATAATAATTAATATTATTATAATAATAATAATTTAATTATTTTTCTTGCTTACTCTTCTGTTAATATTTTTTCCCCTCCGGATAATTTAAATTTTTTTATTGTTTTGACAGTAATAGCAATGGTAATTTTTATTTTTATTTTATTTTTTTGTTTTATCTTTTGTTAAAGTTTCTTAAATATTTTTACTCTATCATTAATTATATGTTCTAATATTTATTGAATATTATCGCATAGGAATATATATAGGGAGAAGAAAACATGACCTAGCATTTTTTTAATAAAAAAAATTGATATCAGTATTCTTAAATACATTTTATATAATAATATAATGAATTAATCGAATAACATAAAAAAAAATTTATTGAATATTATCGCCTATCGATATATAAAGAGAGGAGAAAAATGACCTTGGATTTTTTCCTTAAAAAAAATTAATATCAATATTCTTAAATACATTTAATGTAATAATATAATTAATAAATCTTATCAAAAATATTTGTATATTTGTATATTTATGTCAAATTAAAATATGTAAAACTAATTATATGTTTGAATATTTATTGAATATTATCGCCTAAAAATATATTAAGAGAGAGGAAAAATGACCTAAGATTTTTTGAAGGACAGAAATTCATATCATGTTTTCTTAAATATATGTAATATAATAATATGATTAATAAATCTTATATAAAAAAAAAAGATTGGCTTCAAAATTTAATTGTGTGCTCTTTTATTTAAGCATGTTTATGAATTTATCTCTCAATTCATTAGCATGTGCTTAGTAGCAGTTTGCAACTCCGCTTCCGTCGTTCCCGCCCACCTGTCCTATTTGATTCAGTCAGTCGTCTGAAAGTGCTTGCGGGGAATTTCCAATGTTTTCATTTTTAATATTTTAGATCTAATATTACTGGAAAAAAAAACATCTCAAAAAAAATGTTAACAAATTTACCTGCATTATCTACAAGTCAAATTAAAAAATATACAAGTCACTTCCTGTTTCCATTAGACTATTCTTTTTAGACGGCAAATAAATAATTATAACACACAAAAAAATTAAGTTTATGTTTTAAAAACAAATTACAACATTTTTATTTCTAATATGTCTGATATTTATTGAATATTATCGCCTAAAAATATATTGAGAGAGAGGAAAAACGACTTTAGATTTTTTGAAGGACAAAAATTCATATTAGTATTCTTAAATATAATTATACTAACTAAATATTAAAATAATAAAATACAATACATAAAAAACAATCAATTTTCTACATAGATAAAAAAAATCCGCCGCATCGCGCGGGTTAACCGCTCGTTTATTCCTAAAATCTATCTTAAAATAATTCAAAGATAGTACCTAAAGAACATTTCTATATAGTATTGTCTCTCATCAAGAATGTGCCTTATCAGGAAGTAGTTGGGTGACACAAACCACTTTAAGTTTCTTTGGTATCTTAATATGATTTAATTTTTTTTTTTCTACCTTTTGAATCCACCTTTCTATTGTCTTAACATTTTGCTCTCCTAAATAGAATTCATATCTTGTTTCTCTCACACTTTTAATAAAAAAAACAATATATATGTGTGTTCTTTAAAATAATTTCACAAGTTGACAACAATATAAAAAATATAGTAACCAAACACACGAAATTACTTTTCATTAAATCTCAAATTCAATCACAGTTTTAACAAAATGCTTCAATTTCAGTTATAAACCGCAGCTAAAAATACTTTTCATGAAACTATTTTTTTTAAACCTCAATCCCAACAACAACCACAACAACAACTACAATACCAAACAGGCCTAAGAATTGATCAAGCTCTATATTCATGAAAAAGGATAGGGTTGATGTATCTATCTATCATTACAACTTTATAACAACCCTTGATTTTGCGATCCTAATCTTTGCCATGTATCCCACGCCAAAGAAGAGAGGCTAACATTAAACTAAACTGAAAAAACAAAGCCAAATACAGTAAGCTTAAACAAAAAGTTTATGGTAAATAGGATCACTTGACAAAGTGTCTTTCGTGATTCTTATAAACCCATTTGGTTGAAATTCACAACCGGCTCTTTCAACAATCAAAGAAAATCAAATACAAACTGAAAGAACTGAGAAGATTGCTTCAATATGTTCTCGAGCTGTGTTTATTTCATTGCAAGAAATGAGTACACTTAACTGATACATAGAAACAGGACGGACAAAAAGAATCACACAACAATCCCCAACTTGTTCTTCAACTTCTCAACCTCTAAATATACTGTGGAGTAGGGAAGAAACTCGGTGAAATAGGTTTTGCTGAGATCATTGATTGCAACAGCGAGTTTAGGAATTTCTAGAGTTTCTTCATGGGTCAGAGTCCTGACAAACTTTGCTGGATTTCCTGCCCAAAGTTCACCAGTTGGAATTCTTCTTCCTGGGGGAACCACAGACCCAGCTTCAAGGATAGAGTGCGTCTCCACCAGAGATCCTTCCATCAGGATAGAATGCTGCCCGATGATGCATTCTGGCTCGATGGTGCAGGACCGCAAAAGACTGTATGCACCAATAGTAACGTACCTTTCAATGGATGTCTCAGCTGGCAGTCCTGGCATATAAAACAAGTACAACAAAAAATCAGAGGTCTTCAGTGGAGCTCAAAACAAGGGCCACGTATTTGCATCTGTAGAAGATTTTACATTGAGGATGCTTTCTGGTGGAGATGAATGAATGGCATAATTGATGCACTGACTTTAAGGGAGGATGACTAGTAACCCAAAAAAAAAAAACTCCCTGTTTTCCTTCGGAGTAACTATTATCTCCCAACTATTTTAGTCTCTCCCTTTTTTCCTCAAAACAACCCACATAATTTTTTATCTTTCTTCAACCTTGCCACTGATTTGATTTCAACACTCTCTCTCTCTCCACTACCAATTTACTTTCCAATTTTTTAACACAACAAACATCCTAAAAATCTAACATTTACACCCTTAACAATTTACATCCAATTTTTCACCTCAAACCAAGTCACCCTGAACCTGAGAAGCTGTATGAAGATATCAAGAACAGAAAGCTGTGGTAAACATGCTATGGTGCACATAGTAACCATGCAAACTTTATCAGTGCAGTTCCATCACTTATTGGTATATTTGGCAACAGTTTCCAGATGCTATGGATCCATGCAAAGTAAAATATCGCACACAAGTCATAAATTCATAGGTAATGGTAAAGCCTAGCAAAATAAAGGAATTTCTCTCCAAACACACAGGCAGTAAGTATTATACATACATACGCACATACATATTTTTTAGACTATTTTCACAATGCAAGGTACTTAGGAGATGACTAAAAACTTCAACGAGGTCAACATGCAGGCCACAAAAGATAAGAGAAAAACAAGCCAAAAATGACAGCTAGAACAGAATGCTGGATCGATATGCAATGGTTGCTATCAAGATGATAAATGGTTGCTTTGAAAATTAAACCATTTGGATTATTAACAACCAATACTGTTGCTTTGAAAATTAAACCATTTGGATTATTAACAACCAATACTAAAAAAAACACTGACAAGACATGTTGTGTCAACTCAGGCAAAAATCAAATCTAAGGACCTTTTGGTTAAGCTAAGGTTATTTTAGCATGAAGTACAAGTTTTATCAAACCACAACTATATACCACATTAGGTGTCCACGCACCAATCTCTTCTAGCTGCAGCTTTTGCTTTTCCATAGTGTATGGGGCCCTTTTGGAATAACTTGGCTTATTGAATATGTAGTTGCCAAAATCTTAGTCTCTAATGTCTAGGTAAAAATGAATAGCACAAGATTTAACATGAAAAATTCTTTAGTTTCAAATACAAAGTGCCTCTAATTCGAACTAGCTAGTGAAGCTACTGGGAAAGGACCAATCTAAAGCCATTGAGAATCAACAGATTACATGACAGGAAGCTTTCATATCACACACAATCTGACATGCACAGATGGGCGCACACATACACAGAACAGATATCAGTGTGCTAATATAATATCAAGCAGTGCTACAAGTCTATCACTCAAATCACCAATGGAGTACCAAATATACTAGAAGAGACCTTTCCTTATGGTCATGATTTGTTTGAAGTTGGTACTCAGGATTAGAGGCATATAAAATCAATGTTTCCGCACCAATTTTCAAACACTTAATCTTCTGCTTAATGGCACCTCGCTAAAACTAAAAGCTTAAAGTAATGATTTAGTGGATTGATGTGATTGTGAGCACCATTTCTGTAGTTCTAGAAAACTGTAATTTAAATATAAACAATCAAGTAACTTCTTCAGAAACCTTCAGAAGTTAGAATAGAAATCGTTTAACAGATTGAACCTCCAACTACAACATGCTCATTGCACATATCTGCACTATAATGCTTTTGATGACATGCTGGCTATTTTATGGAATAAGAAATCGATCACTGTTCTTATTTCTCTTTAGACTGTTGAAACAACATTCATTAGATTATCAGAGACATATAAATAAGCTGATCTAAACAATTCTAAGCAAAATTAGTAACTTCAAGACATTATTCCATTCATCAAAGTAGAAGTTTAGTCTACCTTCCTTAGTATCTATTTTCCTATTCCACCACTCCATCTTTTTTTTCTGAATGATTACATGATACTCATGTGAGCACAAAATCCACAAAGATGAAAAGTCAAAAATAGATCGAATCTACAAATTTCAACAACAACAATCCTTATTAATGAAGTATTCCATGGAGGTCATAACACAAAGTGCCACAGAATTTCAAATATAGATCTCTTGAAAGCTACAATTCATTCTTGTTCCTCAAAACAGCTTTCCTTTCCTTCTTTCTATAACCAGTACAAAAAAACACTTACAGATTACACCTTCTATTTCCTTCTTTCAACATGGAACACATAATGAGAATTGCATGGGGATATCCAAAAATGCCAGCCAGAAACACAAAATCGAATATGACTCACCAACACTAATTTATACAAAACAAAAGAGCATGAAAGCCAGAAAGAAGAAAAATAAAATAAAACTAAGTAGCAAATGTGTCTTTCATCATCATCAATGTCATTTCAATCGTATCCCATCAAAATCTTAAAAAATAAGAGACTGATTTCCGGCCCTTAATTTACACGCCACGCTTCAAGAAACCAAAAATTATCACGTCAATATAGAGTAATCAAAACTTAAATACTTTAAGTTCCATACTTGCCTTCTCAATCACTTCAAGCCTCCAAATCTAACTCAGCTCATTCTAGCCAAAAATACATCACATTCACTTATTGCATCCATTCCAACCAACAAATTATAAAATTACTAATATCCACTTCAAATTAAAAAAAATCCCAAACAGAATATCTCCTAAAATATCAAATTTCGCTAATCACTTCAAAGTTCAAACTTACTCGCAAATTAATAATAATAAAAAAAAAAACAGAAATTCAACGATCAAATTACGAAATTCTAAATAATCAGTTAAAACTTATACATAAAGAGCCCTAATCTAACTCGGAATTACTAAAATATCCAAGAAATCCCAAATTGAACAATAAAACAAACCCTAACCTGTAGGAGAGTTCCAGGCAGCATGAAGGACACACCGTTCTTGAACATTAGAGCAAAAACCGACGGTGATCTTATTAAGATCGCCACGTAAGACGGCTCCATTCCAAACGGATGCTCCATCATACACAGTAACTTGACCCGCGAGTACCACATTTGGTGCCACGTATGCATCCACAGCTATTTTTGGCAGCCATTGACCTAATGGTATTATTTTTCTCTGTCCTCGATAGTCCCATTTCACTCGATCTGCTGATGGCGTTATCGATTTTGTCGACGCTGTCACGGCCGCCACTGCCTCCGTCCCGAAGTGACGTTTAAGTGAGAAAGCGGTGGAGGTGGTTAGGGATTTTCGGGCTATTCTTGCTAGGGTTGTCGCCATTTTATTTTTTTTAATCAGTGTTTTTGTGGAGCTTGAGTTTGTTGAACAAGCAGAAATGAGAATGGAGAGGGTGCGCAAGTGAGGACTGAGAGATGACATTCGGGCTTGTGAAATGGGCTTACGGGCCTCTTACGTTTTATTTTGGGTTTGATGGGCTGAAAGTCAGGGCTTCATTCTTTTGTTCAATTAGCTTTATTACATCCACATATCCATTTAAGATACACCCCAAGCCAGGAGCTTCTTAATTTGTCCTGATAAAATAGATTCTTAATTTATATATGTAAAAGAGCTACTTAAATCTAATTCAATTGGGTTAAATTGCATTAAATTAAAATATTATTACTAATAATTTTTTAAAATCTCAATGAAGTGGAATTTTGTAGTCATGTGGCATTTAGGTTCAAAAGCAAGGAACATATAAAAAATAAAGGAGCCTGCAATAAGAGAAAAAAAATAATACATTTGAACCATACTACAGAGTTTTTTTTTTAACAAATAATGTTGTGCTGGAAAGTTGTCAAATCAAATTGGGAATTAGGATAGAACAAGAACCCTAGTCATGATTTCTTCAAGAAAACAAATCAACTCATCTTTTTGAAACTAAATTAGTTATTTCTATGATTTACATGCTATCAGGGTTAATGATAAATCACACATTGAAGAATTATTGAATTGAAGAGGAATGTAACGATGGGGATTAAACTCATATTTTAACATAGAGTTTGTGTTGTTAAACTTGATGAGATTACTTTTTGGTATTCCAATTTTTATGTATGCAAGTATCTATGCAAGTTGTGATTTTTAGAACCTGTTCGGGAGTGTGTTACAGATTATTTTTCAAAATGGTTTTTTGCTTAAAAATACATCATAATAATGTTATTTTATTATTTAAATTTTATTTTTAATATCAACGTATCAAAATGATCCAAAAAACACAAAAAAATGAATTTAAGCTAAGAAAAAATCAAATAATTTTAAAAATATATGGATTTGCCTATGATTCCATATCCCACAACATTTGTGTTGTGAGAACGAGCGAAATATGATTCAAAGCTTGTTTCTACTTGGACTAGTTCAAGCTTCTTCATTATTTCTTTTTAATTCTATTTTCTTTTTAGCTTAAAGGTTGTTTTTTTTCTCTTAACACTTATGTTTTATGCTAGGGATGACGATGGAGTCCCATTGGAGGTGAATTAATAGTTTCTAACTTCTATTAGGTTAGGCAAGATTAACTTTTCTAGCTTCTAATTGAATAAGCTGAATGTAATTAATATAATAAATCTATAATATGATATATTTTTAAACTCTATTTAAACATGAATAAAAAAATTATGATATTTTCAAATATTTTTGAACTTTCTGATTTAGCTCTATCAGGATGAAGGGTATAATAATTTGATAGCTAGGCGTTGGTTCACAAACATTTTATGTTCAAAAAGTTTCAAAGCTCAGATGTACTCCTTGTCGTCTGATGAATCTGACGGTAGTGATAGACCCTATCATCACAGCGAGCACACATTTCATCACAGCTTGAGAATGCATCAGCCGGGATTTGAACCCGGGTCTGGACCATGGCAGGGTACTGTACAACCACTAGACCACTGGTTCCACTTAGATTTAAGAGCTGAAATATATTATATATTAATTTAGGACCCATACATGGCTGGGTGCAATTCTACCACAGACCCATTAGGAAATCAAACTCCTTGTCATAATATAAGCATACATGTACATCATCTCCATATTTTGGTGCTGTAATATCCATTGACTATGGCTAAAATCCTCTTTACAACCTCTAGATTATGCAGTCCAGCTGGGAATTCTGTGTATTTTGTGGTGTATACATGCTGGATTATATTAAAACTATTATTGCACCACTTTTACACTCTCTTATTTGATTTTTATTTTTAATTAATTTTTTTTAGATTATTTATATAAAAAATAGAAAAACAATGTTAAATATTTTTTTTTTGAAACATAGAATTACGTACAAGGTTAAAGGTACGAGGAAACATGGTTTCGCACCTAAATAGGATGGTAGATTACAATAATGGTCTGTATTGTTTTCTGGTTTTTTAATTTGACTCCATTTTCTATGGTTATTGACTGTTTTTTAATTTGATTGTTTATTAGAATTTAAAGTTAATAATCTATTTTAAAATATTTTTTTATTTTTTGATATTGATCTAATTGAGAATTAAGTTTTATATCTGTTTCATTTGTTTTTTACGATGTTATCATGGTCTTATAAAAAAAAAATTAATATTGGTTTGACGCTTAATTTTAAGATTGTCTATTTTTGTTATCATATAATTAAATAAATAATAAATTAAAAAACAATTCAAGTTATTAATCTCAATAAAATTCATTATCGAGTTTGCGAATTTGAAGAGTTGACATAATAAACCATAAATTAGAAGGAAAAAAATTCTTAAAGTTTCTTTAAAAGTTATATTATGTTTATACTAGTAATCAAAACTGTTTTTAAACCCTTTAGAGAATAATATATATGATATCTCAGAGTTTCACTTCATAATTTAAGCTTCAATATGAAACAATTTTTTGACATGATATTAAAGTTTTTTTGACATAACGATCATGAGTTCTAAATCTCACTATCCTCATTTTTTTTTTATAAAAAAAAAATTAAACACATAGTAATATGAGTTTATGCAAACTCATATTTAAAGGATTTTTATTTAAGGGTATGTAATCAAAAATAATATAAATTATATTTTAAAATCTCAATAAATAATAACTTAAATGTTTATGTGAAATAGTTTCTTAATAGTCCTTAAAATTGATTAATTAGAGTGAGTCAATTTTCACCAAATTTAGTTGGAAACTCCAGCTAGTTAAAAACCAGATTAACAACTTTCAAGATAAAACTGTTTAATTAGATTTAATAACACGGTTAAAGCAACCTCCATATTCTTAATATTTATTTTTAAATTAAAAAATAATAATAATCCAAACGGAGGCTATGAGGAAAATGTACTAGTTACCTAAAGAGCTAAAACAGCTCGGGCTGTTACTGTTCACGCAGACTGAAAATACTGTGGACTCGCAATTTGTCTCCCTGCTTCGCGCGAGTTTGTGCTCCTTTTTTTTTGTTTTTTTACACGGGCCTTATTGTTTTATTTTCTATGGTGGAGATAGACAGATGAGTGGCTGTAGCCGAGAGGTTCGCTGCGCACTGGAAGATGCAGTGCGCAGGGGTTCGAATCCCTCGGCCAACAATTTTATCCCATTGCTTTCCTTTTTTTTTTTTTGTATTCTTATTATTGTTCATTTTATCCTCGGCCAACGTATATGGTTTGTTTTTTGTTTTTTTAAATTTATTATTATTTTTATTATTATTTGCTTTCCTTTTTTTTTTTTTCTTATTATTCTTATTATTGTTTTTTTTTCAAGCTGTCGTGTTTTTGATAAACATTAACTTCGCCACATGAATATTTAATGCATCTCATTATTAATTGTGGATTCGAGCAAATAAAAGAACAACTCAGTCTGAAACTAATTAATATAATCCTTCATAACTGGCACTTGAGGCGACCTCATACATTTTCATGCCACCATTATTATTATTTTTTTAAACTAAAGTATCAATGACAGTTTACGCGTACCATAACTAATTTTCAGATCCATTTTTTTCAAACTGCTGTGTTTTTGTTTTTTCCTTCTATAATCCTGAGTTTGAGAATGACTGTATGGAAAAGTTGCTTTTCCTTTTTTTAATTTTTTTTTTATTATTATTTTAAACTCAGGTATCAATGACTGTTTACGCGTACTGTTTAAACTAAAATACTATGGTTTAGTTTTTTTTTATTTGCTTTTGCTTTTTTTTTTCCTTCCAGATTACGTTTTTCTTTTTCTTTTTTCATTTTATTCGTTTCTTGCTTTTCTTTCTTGCTTTTTTATTACTTTTTTTTTTGTTTTTTTTCTAATTATTATTTTTTCTTGCCTTTTTTGTTTTTGTTATTATGTTTTTTTCCTTTTTTTTTTCTTCATATTTTCCCATGAATTTTTTTTTTGCTGGTTATACTTTGTTTTTCAACTTATTTTGTATAATCAGAGTGTTTGAAAAGCTTAAACGTACTATTATTAATCATCGGGTTCAACGTTTTTTATAGCTTTTTTTTTCCTAATTATATTTTTTTTTCCATGAAATTTTTTTTCCTGGTTATATTTTTTTCCTTTTTCCACTTATATATATATGATCATTATTGTTTAGAAAGGTCCTTTCCGTTTGTTTTTTTCTTTTCTTTTTGTATACTTCTTTTTTTTTTTTTAAATAAGGTATATGTGTCAGCTTACGCGCACCATGACTAATCTTTATATCCATTTTTTTAAAACATTTTTTCCCTGTTTTTTTTTCATTTATATATTTTTTTTAATGACCGGGGTGCCCGGGTTAGTTTACGCGCACCATGATTTTTCTTCTCATTACTGTTTAAAAAGATACTTTCCCCTTGCACTTTTTTTATAACCAAGCTTCCTTTTTTGTGTTTTTAACAGTAATTTTCACTATTTGAAAAGGTGTTTTATGTTTTATTCTTTTAACCGGGCTTTTTATTTGTTTTTTTTAACCCAGGTATCGGTAGCAACTTATGCACACCACGACTAATCTCCAGATCCATTTTTTTTCTTTTTACATTTTTCTTCCCTGTTTGTTTTCCCACTTATACATTTTTTTTCCATGACCGGGTTTTCCGGGTTAGTTTACGCGCACCATATTTTTTTTCTCATTACTGTTTAAAAATGTGTTTTCCCTTGCAAATTCTTTTTATGACTGGCTTCATTTTTTCTGTTCTTTTAATAAACAGGGATCTTTTTTCATATTTTTTACTTTTTTTTAACCGGGGCATCCAAGTCAGCTTTTTTTTTAACCGAGTTTCTTCTTTGTGTTTTTTTTTTACTAGGGTATCCGTGACAACAAATTTTTAATAAATCATTTCATCTTCTTAGCAAATTTTCTAACAAATTTTATCAAAAAAAAATTAGCAATAGCAACATTCAATCACTTTTTGGTGGAAAAAAATTGTTCTCAACATATTTTATCAATTACAATTTTACTAATTAAATATTAAAATAACAAAATACAACATGTATAAAATCAATCAATTTTCTACATAGATAAAAAAACTCAGCGCATCGCGCGGGCAATTCGCTCGTAATATTCTAATACAGATGCTTACTGTACCTTCGATTAGACTTATCTGGGAAAGCAGGAAGATGGAATAATTAAAGATAATAGAAGCATCATCTTCTTACATCCTGTACAGTGCATGCCCCCATTGATTGCCCGTTAGTACGGTGTTGTTGGTGAGATTGTAATTAAAAGTATTATTATAAATATATTAAAATAATATATATATTTTTTAAAAAATAATTTAATATTTAAATATATCTAAAAACACTAAAAAATTTAATTTAATATATATTTTAAAAAAAAACTTTTAAAACACAATAAGATAATATCAGTTTCTTAGGGTTATCTCCACTTATCATCATGGAGCCCTTTTATTCCCTGTTTATTATTGCATTGTGTTTCAAAAATAATTTTAAAAAAATTATTTTAAATTAAAAATTTTGGTGTTTATAACTCATTTTTATCAGGGTTGTCAATATCGTTCCATTCCAGCTAGAATAGCCACAACGTTCCGTGCCATTAAAAAAACCGAGACAAAACGGCATCGTTTTCGTCTTGGTTTTAATTTCAGCTCGTTTCGGAAATACCAGCCAAATTCTGGCCGGAACGTCTCGGTACCGTTCCAGCCTTAAAATCCTCCTTATTTTGATTAACTTGTGATTGTGTTTCTAATTTTGAGATTATATTTGTTTGACTTTGTGTTTATATTGTATAATTTAAAGTTAATTTATCTTGAATTTTAATTATGCATGTTAAATTAATATTTTAATTTTTTTCATATATATATATATATATATATAATTAATTATATATAAACAGTACAACCCTTAAACGGCACGCCGAAATGCTCCGAAACCGAAACGTTTCGTACCAATAAAAAAATCGAAACGGCGATCAAAACGGTATTGACAACCTTGATTTTTATATGTTGATATCAAAAATAAGTTTTTAAAAATAAATAAAAAATCATTTTAATAATTTCTTCCCAAAAAATACTTTCAGGATCAATCCTTCCATAACTACCAAACAAGAAATTACAAATATCTAGCACTCCCAGATCCTATGGCTAAGCTATAAAAATATATTTTATGATGAAACAAGCTGCACCAAGTCAAGGCAGTAAATAGTTTAACACAGACAACTAAATTTAAGGATACATAACACACTAATAAAATAAAATATATATATATATATATAAACAAGATTACATAACAAACAAATCAAGAAAATATAAGCAAATTTTATTCGTCTTCAAGTACAAATCTTACAGCTAATCTTGCAACCCTAAAATCTTAAATACATGTAATTTTCAATCCTAATTTACTAATTTCCAAAATAGTGATCGGCATGTTTCTTTTCATCCCAAAAACAAACAACTGGTTGAAATCAACACAGAAATCATATCAAGCCAAGCCAATCAACAGACAAAAGTCCAATCAACTTAATTAGGACAAACAAAAGGGGGGGAAATGAAACAGAGATTACAAGATTGAAAAGGGATCGAATTAACGACGAGTAATTAGCCAGCATGGACGTGAACACCAATGGCAATAAGGAAGATAGTGATGAGGCCGAAATAAATAATAGCATGCACAGCCATGGAAGCAACGCTCGTCTGCATATTCCCGAACTCAACCACCCTGTTCTTCCCAGGTATCTGAAATAACAGCCCTGGTATTAGCACCACAAACAGCGCCACTGCTATTATCACCGGCCCCCAGTCTGCCATATCAAGGAAAAGAGGAGGAGTTCTGTCAGGGTGAGAGAGAGAGAGAGAGAGAGAGAGAGAAGAATGGGTTTGTGGAAAATGGAGAGATTTGGAGTTTACTTTGATGAGGGGACATTAACGGGCGAGTTTGCTTTGATACTGATGCTTCTCGTAATGGCTTCTGTGATAACGTGTCTGTGTTTTCTGACGGCTCTGATCTTATTGGCACTTTCAGAAGAGATATATATTATCAAGTATTCCTTCGCGGCATGATGGTTGCAAGACTTTTAGGAATGCAAATAATGCAGGCTTAAGAAAGTTTTATTTTAGGCTCTATAATTTTAAAAATATTTCTTTTTGTCCCTGATTTTTTTAATTTATAAGCTGGTCTTTATTTGGATTGTTTTATCCTTTTATTTTGTAAAAATCATAATTTAATCCTTGATATGAAAAGTGTTTCATAGCTAGAACAAATCTTATAAACTCGCAATATGTGAAACATTGGATTTGAGTCTAATAAAGAAGTTTATTATAAACCAATTTAAAAATGTCAATTTTAAAAACTTGTCAGAAAAAGAAGCAATCAAAAGAATAAAAATTAAATTTGATAGGGAAAAAACAAAGAAGGGTGAAATTGAAAAACAAAATCAATTCAAAATATAACTAAGAGCAAAACATTATAGCAATCAAAGATCGAGGACAAAATTTGAAAGATAAAAAAAATCTAGAGGGGTGAAATTGAAAAGTCACATAAATTTTATAAATTATTTAAAATACAAAAAAATCACAATAAAAAAAGAGACCAAAGGGTTGACATAAAAATCTATAAATGGTGACATTCATCCAGAAAAAAAAATGAGAGGAGTCAAACCACTATAAATGGTGACATTTATATTTTATTTATTATATTTAATTTAAATTGAATTATATTATAAAATAAACCACATATCATCTCATCGAGTCAGGGGATGCCAGGACCTTTCAAACATCATCCTGGAACACGGTGTTTTGCGGTTAAACGATGCCTTTTATGTTGTTAAAATAGTGTAAGGATCGTCCACACATTGGTGCATACAGAGAACAGACCATTAGTTTTTTTTTTTTTTTAAAAAAAACATTTATGATAGGGTGAAAAACTAACTTACCCCAAAACCAAGCTAAAAGGATAAGTGATGGAGGGGCAGTGTAGTATTTATGAATAACTTGTGTTTTTTCTTAATAAAAATTTCTGTAAAGGCACCTGTGAGTTGTGTTTGTTTGCCACCGTTACCATGCATTACAAAAGCTGAGAGCACAACCATCTACTGCACAGTTATCAGGGATCTTGTATTCAAATTTGGGAAAACGTTTTCCACATTGCCAATGTACCTGATGAATTCCAATCGTGAACCAAACTAAATAGAGTGCAGCATCAATAATGTTAGAGTTTAATATGGGGTGATGCTTTTATTTCTGCTGCTTCTGAATTTGTAGTTCCTCCTGGATAAAAACAGAAATTGAAATTTACTTTCTGGGAGTGTTATGGATGGTAGCATTAGACAAAAAATCTATCCTGCAATGAAATTTAGATGAATATTCATGTAAACAAGCTATCAAATCCAAGAAGTTTTTGCTCATAATTTAACAGTCATTACTGCTCAGAACCAACCTCGCCAAAATAGATTAACGGTGACTACCCTTATGGATTTTTTGATCCGACTATTTCAAGTCACACAGAAACTCTTGACAATTCCCAAAAAAGAAGAAGAAGAAGCTATCATTTAAACTACTGGGAGTATAATCTGTGCATGAAAGTTTCCTATGCTAAAACACAACACACTGTAGCATTTCTGCACCAAGATGAATCGCAAAGATATCTCTATTGTTTTACTCATGGTTGAATTGCCAATGATGTGCCCGTATCAATGTTTGTTATCTTCCGATCTTCAAAATGTTTAAGCTTGGACCTGAGCAACAGAATCTTCTTTCACTTTCTGCAGTTGTCAACCAGAGGGGATATGAGACAACTGGGGAAAGTTAAATTCTAAAATTTCCACCAATTCTAAACTAAGCGCCACTTACATTAGATATTTCTATCCATAAATTAAGTGTATTAAGAGCTTTCCCTGATAATTGCGTCTCTCGGGCCAAAACCACTCCCTCAGCTAAGCTACTAACGCGGCCACTGACAAAGAGAGCAGCTGCTGCATTTAGGATCTGAAAAAGTATTCTGGCATGAGAACTTTATTCACAAATACTTGTTCCTTCTAGCACAGGTCCATATTAAAAAAGATAAAGAGCTGACACTTGAAACTTAATACTGTCAAAGAAACTCACAATGGCATCAGCAATGGCGCCTTTCTCTCCCGACAATACACGTCTTAAAACATCTGCATTATAATCGGGCCCTCCACCTTGCAAGTCAAATAGTGTACAGCGCGGAATGCCAAAGTCCACTATCAAATGCACATTTTTGAATCAGTGATTTAAGCAATCAGAGGCATCTTGGAAAACCGCATTAATATGAGGTAACTAACATGCAGTCACTGTCCATTATAAAGCAAAATAATAAATTTATCAAAAATAAATGAAAGAAAAACAGAGAGAGACTGAACAAAATACAGGCTTGTGATGATCTCACATGGATCGAATGAAAATTTTGATATCTTTTCCGGGGTGACTTCAAAGACTACTCCAGGTCCTGTTTTCATATCATTGTCAGAAGAGATTTTAAGCAATGCGAATGTGGAATAACAAACGGCAGCCAAAGATAGCTCCTACATATCCCTTGCAGGAATAATGGTATTTTGAATAAAAGGAAGAAATCTTACCAATGGGACTCATTTCATCCAAGCCCTCT
The DNA here is from genome assembly GCA_964035475.1 of Salix caprea. Taxonomy (NCBI): domain Eukaryota; kingdom Viridiplantae; phylum Streptophyta; class Magnoliopsida; order Malpighiales; family Salicaceae; genus Salix; species Salix caprea. The sequence continues at coordinate 6,084,929 of OZ037744.1, forward strand.
GAATGAACAACCAATGCTCTCTTCATGCCAAAGCGTTGCAATGCTTTGGCCATTTTCAGCACCTACACAAGAAACATGGTAGGCAGTATGAATTAAAGGGAGATGTTCAGCTACTGCCCAAGCAAGAGAGGCATTTTGTAAAATAAACCCACTATATAGTTCATCCATATTTCTTGATACCCCTGTGGTTTCTATGTAAACTTCCAGGATAAGTTAGTAGTATCGATTTACAACTACGGAAAATCAAGGACAGTGCTATCAAAACACATCTGGAACCACAGATATATAACAATTGCTTCAAATCAGTATCTTAGGATCTTTGAGTTTAGTAATTTAACTGAATAGCCTTAGGATACCTAAGAATAAATTGTAATCTTTTCTACATAGTGATGACCAATAAGCAAAATTTGTTGGGTAACTCACTAAATCTTCATGGAATACCCCAACAACAGCAAAGGGAACACTTGCAGGATTCAGCATAGGACCCAGTATGTTGAAGATGGTTTTGATCTTCAATTTCTTCCTTACAGGGCTGACAATCTTCATTGCAGGATGGTATTTTGGCGACATCATGAAGCCAATTCCTGCTTCATTCACACATCTTGATACCCCCTGATTTCATGAAAATTGAGATTAAGCTAAATTAGATGCATAGAACATGTGAATGGAATTGCATATGATTTGACATTTATCTGCGTAAGCTGTGGATTATGGTTTATTATTGGAACAGAATCAGCAAAAAGAACACAATTGGCATTATGGAAGTGACATGCCATTTGAGTTTTGCTTGATGAGTTAAAGTTGACAGAGTATTCCAACATAATTTGTATCATAGAAAATTTCCAGAATTTAAGAAAAACACCATTGAAGTAAGAAGCAAAGACACTATTTTCATGTCTATATAAATGAACATGGGCCATATAGCATATTTATTTATTTATCATGAGAGTTGATTGTTCATTCTGGAGCCAGATGAGACCCCCGAAGAAAGAAATATACTCTTCCAAAAGCTCATAAGTTCAACAACAAATTGTACACAAATAGGTTTCATCAGAAAAAGGCAAGGATTATGCCCTCAAAAGAGTCGATCTAAAATTCAATTAACTGAAGGAAATGAGTCAGCCTCCTTAAAGCTCTAATGTACTAAAGAATGCAGGATGGATCAAGCGGCAACTTATAGTTTTGGTGGCCCAACTTCCAAATTAATGCTATTAAATGAGCAACTCGAGTGATGATGAGATTGGAGATGGAGGAAAGCAGTAGCATGGTTATAAAAATATGGTAAGCAAGCTTAATAGAGGTCGGTACTCAGTTACATTATCTTTATAGCATTGACAAAGTGTTCTTCAAAGGTCACTTTTATGCCCACAACCACATCAAAAACCATACTAAATAAACAAGCTGTCCTAGAACCAAACAGCCATTAATGACTTCCATCAATGGAAAACCTACCTCTGGGTCCACGTCAATTACTACCCCAAGTTCTTCCAATACGTCAGCACTTCCACATGCTGAAGAACTTGATCTATTCCCTTGCTGCAAAGCAAGCATTATCATTTAGCATATCACATGAAATAAATCACATGACGTTGTCCACAAATTTTAAGCATAATTTCGACGAAAATAAATTCTGACCTTGGCTACTTTAGCACCACAAGCAGCAGCAAGTATTGACGCTCCTGTAGAAATGTTAACGGTGTCGGCACCGTCACCACCCGTTCCAACAATATCCACAGCATCAGCCAACCCTTCCACCTTCCTGGCATGCTTGAACATTGCCCTTGCCAATCCAACAATCTAATAGCATCAAAAACCCAAGCTAATCATTATTTTCTTCTGATTATAACAGCATATTGTGTCAGCAGTAGCATATTCCCATTAACAATATATTCCTTACATTCAAAGAGGGGGGCATACGGAATATGCTAGCCTTACTTGTAAAGGAAATAAATGTACAAGACTAAAGATTTATAACGAGAAGTAAATGTTTTTCCTTGCCTCTTCAAAAGTCTCTCCCTTGGCCCTCAGCAATACCAAGAAAGCACTGATCAAGGCCTCACTAGCATCATCTAGTAAATAATCTAATGATGCTTCAGCCTCAGATTCTGACAAATCGACCTTGTTAATCAAGGATTCAATCAGCTGCAAGAAAAAAAAAAAAAAAAAAAACGGGGGGGAGCACAAAATCACAAAAGAAATTAAAAAAATAACCAAATTTTAAAATACCAAGAAACTGATAAATAAATGTGAAAGGCAGACCTCATTGAATGCAGGTACGGTGGAAGCTGAAGTCCCAGACAATGAAGCAGACACCAGACTCGCACTTTTTCTACTTCTGATTATGTTACTTTGCTTCGAGTAATAACTTAGTCGAGCCCAGAAGCAGCAGCTTTTGTCTTCGAGAACTACCGATTTGGGCCGCTGAGATATCAAAGAAAGAGAAGTTGCCGCCAAACTCGCTGCCATTGCTGCGTCTAAAATCCAAAATAACAAAAACCAATTCGTCAAAAACAATAAAAACAAGAGCTTACATCTTGAAATCAAAATAAGGTTAGTAGATCTTTGAAATGAAATCTGGGGTCGGTTTTATAAAGGGAAAAGTTGTTGCTTTTTCCAAGATTAACAGTTGACTTCTTTAAAGAGTTTGAACACACTCTTGCCTTGAGACCAGGAGAGATACCTCTTATAAATCCTTGATTGAAAATTACCAAGATAGACTCTTTCTTTTCTTGTAAATGCAATAAGCAGAAAGATAAAGACTTGTACTCAATGCAGTAGAGAGAGAGAGAGAACAGGGTCCAATAGAGGTTTCAGGCTTGGACAAGAACAGGGTTTTTTTTTTGTTAATATGCCATGAGAAGGATAGATTTGTTTGTATTTATACTGTGTTGTAAGTAGTACAACAGTATCCGGTTTGGCTACAAAGATATGAACAGGTTAGGTTATTCATTATTACTACACCATTTTTTGATAAACGAAGGTTTGCCTGTAAAAAGAAGGAAATCACGTCCATAAAAGGTAAGAGAGTTGACGGAAAAGACCGATCAGTCTCCATAGATGCTCATCAACATATTAGTTCTCAATCTTCAAGATCCTGCTAATTTCTCCCCGTGCTTTCTGAGGACAAACTCATATCCTTACAAGTTGTCTTATCATAAAATTGAGTTTACTAAGCTCTCTTTTATAAATTAAATAAACAGCTGTTTTTTTAATCAGTATTATTATTTATATGAATAGTAAAGTTGCTTCCAAGTAAATTTTCTTATAAAAAGATCGTAACATAATTTTACGAGATAAGATTTTAAGTTGTAGTAAGAAAATAAATTGAAAATAAAAGGGTAATATTGTAAACATAATGGTTAAAATCGCGAGTTGACTCCCAAAATCGTACCTCATCGAACCTTGTCAACTCGGGTAGAAAAATCGAATTTGGTCAAACTCGGTCAAATCGTACTAGATGTCACTGGCCTAAGAACAGACCCCGTTGAGATAAGCAAGTTTAATAGAAATCCTGATTTATATTTATAGACACAACTCCTTGTCTGGATTTCTATTTAGTCGATGTGGGATAGCTTTCAAGATTTAAAGCCACAAATTCTTAGGTTATTTCACAATCCACCGATGTGGGATAGAATAGATTTGTCCAGCTGGACAGATCAATCCAGCGATTTGTCCGCTGGACAATTGAATCAATTGTCACTTTGTATTTTATAACCGTAAGTTATTTATTTATTTATTTATTTATTTATATTAAAAAATATATATTAAAATTAAAAATATATATTATAAAAAAATAAAATTGTTGCGTCAACTTTGATTTTATAAAAAAATAAAAATTATATTTAGTTTTTTTGTTTTTTTAAGTTTTTCATATATAATTAATTAATTATATATGAATAGTACAACCCCGAAATGGCACGTCAAAACGCTCTGAAACCGAAACGTTCCGTACCAATAGAAAAAACGAAACGCCAACTGAAACCGAAATATTTATTTTAAATTTGTTAGTTTTTATCTAATGAAATTCTATGAACATAATTGTTTTGTAATGTATTTTTAAGCTATTTAGAATCATGTACGAACCTTAAATAATGAAGTTTTATGGCCATAATTATGTTATATTGTATTCAGAAATATTTTACTTATGATTTTATGATTTTTCTACCTACACAATTTTAGCTGTGATTTTACGATTTTTATGAGGAAAAATTCAGGTACGATTAACTTGTTACTAAACACACATGGTTGAATGTGTCGTCAAATCCTAACTTAGATGTGAGCATGGGCTTTATGATTAAACCTACATGCATGATCTAGACATATCATTGCCTAGTCTCTTTATTTTTGTTTTTTGTTTTTAATTTTTACTTCTTTTCATCTATTGTTTTTATTGAAATATTGATTTATGTTATTTCTCTTATTTATGAAACAAATTGAATTAACTTTGTTTTTTAAATAGTGATTAATCTTTTATAAATTTTTTAGTTACATGCTACATAAAAATCTTGTTGTTAGCATCAACATTTAGTCAATAAGATAAAATAAATGAAATTTGTTAAATATAAAGTACATTAGGTATAAAACATTTGCATATGCATTTCTTTTTCTATTATAAGGCTTTGTTTCCTATTTTAATATTTAATTAGTATTAACAACTATTTTTTATTACTAAATTCATATATTTCACAATTTATTTTATAAAGAATAAAAAAAGAGTAGAAGTGTACTCTTTTATTTTATAATTTCTTTTAAATGATAAATTTATATGTTTTCTCAGACGTATCCTTCAAATACATAATTTCCTTAAACTCAATTTTATATGAGTAAAGTGAGGAGCTTCAACTTATTAGACATACGGGGAAATCATGTTTTGAAAAGTTGAGAACTAATTTATTGATGAATATATAGATTGGAGACTAATTTATCACATACATCATTGAAAAATTAATAGTTTACAAATTTAAAATGTATTGATTTTTATTTTTATTTCATTTTAAAATTAGAAATTTAGCATTGTTATCACATAATTAAGTAAAATACATTCAATCTCGTATTTACGCATATTTTACCTAGTCTAATGTAACAAAAGTAAAATAGGGTGAGGACTACTCTTGACGTGAATGAGATGACCTTAAAAAAATATAACAAATCATTATGAGTAATGAGACAACTATAAATAATGACTATTAGATTGGAAAATATCACTACATCTTTTTTTCTTGTTTCAACCTAACTCTTGAAACATTATTCCATAAGTAATGATTTACTTTCAAAGCATTTTCTCATATACTCCTCGTATTATCCTTGATCTTTTAGAACTTGAACAATATTTATAGCATCAACATCAATTACAAATAAAAGAGGTCATGTACAAGAAAACTAGAGGCATACCTCTCGGGTAACAATTGATCGGACAATAACTTACTATCAAAACATGAAAGTCAAAGAAAATCAATGAAATACAACAAGGTCAACAAAAGTCATCCAAGGACCAAACTTGAGCTTGAGGTTAGCAAAGTTGCCGAGGAGATAAGGGAGCAAGATCAATAGTGGTGAGCTAAAAAAATAGTGACTGTATTGGAAAGTATGCTCCACACTTCACATATTGTAGCTAGGATGTAGTTGTGCTTCATGTTTGTTAAGTGAATTCCGACGAGCTGATAAACATCACAATAAAACCTATTTAGTAATTACTCCATTACAGTCACATATGTATAACAACAACAAATAGAATTAACAAATTAATCAAGATAATTAGTGGGTTCCTAAGCTAGTAACTAGTACCTTGAGTTTTTAGGTGATGAGTTGAAACTTTGAATGGTTCATGGCCCCATTCCTTCCTCTATATGGCAGATGGTAACACTATTATATTGTTTTTGCAGTGGAAACATGTATTGCTTAAGGCCCACGACTAGTATTAAATAAATGGTATAAGATTAAAAATAAGGAATGGAAAAGAAGAAATGAGCATAAAATTATGAGTTGGTGTATTAGATTTAATGTGTTTTTTATACATGAAAAGTGTATACATGTGTATATTATTCCTAATACATATAGGAAAAAAAAACATAACATAAAAATCATGTCTTAACCTAAAACAAGAAATATATTGATCAAGAAAAATATATTTTCATATATGGTTATAAAGTCTTATAGGTCTCCTTATTATTATTGGGCTCGAATAGACAAGATCAAACCCATTATAAAGAACTCCATCAAATAATTCCACTAAAAAAACAAGGGAAAATTTAATATTTTTTATTGCTTAAACAATAATAGTAATGATAATGATGATAAAAATAATAAAAATAACTAATAACATCATATTAAGAATATCAATAATAACAATTTTTTATAATTATTGTAACAACCCTAAATTTTTTTCTCCTATTTGTTTAATTTTTTAATCTTTCCCCCTATAAAAAGGGTCGATGAAGCATGAGAATTTTTTTTTTCTCTCACCGAAATTTCTAACAGTCTCTCCTATATCGGGAGATCCCAAGTTATCCATAACACAACCTGCACACAATTTGAATCACATCTCATCCACAGTCACATCCATTTTTAATACAATCAACTGCATAATTCATTCCAGAATATGCTCAGGACCATATTCATTCCCAAACTCCATCTTACATCACACACATAAGATAAAAATTAAAAGAGTCAATTCGCACACGAAGATTTAACATATAGATACATATATACATATATATCGAACATAACACAGTTTAATATTCGAAGATAATCTAGTACTTTCTAATATCCTGAGCGTAGGTTGATACATTTAATATTACAGAAACAAAATTTACAAATATACTATTCTATACAATTTACATGTTCTTCTACATAACAAAATTTCACCATAACTCCTTAAGTTCCTATCTTATACAAAAAGGAATTAAGGCTTAAAATCTATTCCTGACGAGAATGGGAAGAACCTGCAAAATATAGATTTTTCATGAGTAAAACAATTAAGTAAATACTAGCAATTTACAGAAGAATTTGAACAACATATCCATCAATCTACTTAAATCATATGAGATTCTAAACACAACCATATACACCCTTTTAAGGTTATATAAAAGAAGATTTATTTCTTTTGACTGCTTCTTTCCCCTTTTTCACATAGAAGAGATTATAGTCGACACTAATGACCTTCAATAGTGTCTCTAGTTACCCGTCCTGAAATCAACTAATCAGTTTCATTAACATAACCGTGGGTGTCATTAACTATATATATGTATTTATTTTAAAAAAAACCAAAATAGTTAATCTTTGTTCCGTTATTTCCTTAGGAGGTTTTAGAGTATGCCAATATCAAGGATTCTTGATATCATTAGCTTTCATCTTAGAAAGCTAATCAAGTCTATAAATTTTGCCCATATCGACGTCACCTGCCGATATCATTAACTATTCCGAAATCGAATAGTTAATCAAGTTTATACATTATGCCGATATCGACGTCACCCGCCGATATCATTAACTATTCTGAAACCGAATAGTTAATCAAGTTTATAAATCATGCCGATATTGACGTCACCCGCCGATATCATTAACTATTCCGAAATCGAATAGTTAATCAAGTTTATACATTATGCCGATATCGACCAACTTGTTTCTGTCTACATATATATATATATATATATATATATATATATATATATATATATATATATATATATTTTTCTATCCCCTAACCTTTCCTTTACCCGTTTTCTTTTCCTCATCAATAAGCACCAAATTATAACTTATAGTTCAATAACTAGTAAAGAAAATAATTATTAGATAAAGAAAATATAGGTACCAAGTACCTACCTGCTGTGAATGTTCGACTTGTGTTACCCTGTTGTTGTTGTTGTTGCCCTTCACCCGCGGTTCTTCCTGAAACCATAAATACCCACCATTTTTTTATATTAATCCACATATCACACACAACAACAATAAAAATGGTAATAATATTCATTTCCCTTTACCAATTCTTTTCTTTCTCACTTATATTCCTCATTATCATCCTTTAATTTTTCAGCTCATTTATAGTCCAAATGGACATCATGAATTCAATTTTTTTATCACCATTTATTCTCTTCTTTTATTTTCTGAAGATCAAGACACATTTTATGAAGGGAAAGGGACAATTTCTACCCTTAACATGGTTAAATTTTTGCTATTTTCTCAACTTGGCCGAAACTGTCAACATAGGTGACAGCTTGACCTCTCCTCAGAGTTTTATCCATATCTGGAGTTCCATAACTCCAAATTAGACGGGGTTGGACTCGTTAGAAAGCTAACACTCCCAGCTACAACTTCTATGAAGGGACCCTCCCTGAATTATGTATTTTTCATGTCCAAATATCCCTAAGAAACAGGGCAACGAAACTGCCCTGTTTTGAAAAAAAAGAGAAAGTATCTCCAATTAATCTTCAATCCTTGATTTCTCATCAATAACAGTCATGTCTTCCCTTTATTCATGAAATCCTACTCATTTATGCATTTTCCTAACATTTTGTGTTAAGAACCCTAATTCCCAATTCAAGAACAATCATGAACTTCTAATCAAATTGATGTTAATTTCATAGAAATTGGAATTAGAACTTCTTACTTAGATGGAATCTAACAATTTTGGAAGAATAATAGCCTTCTTCTCCTTGAAAATACCCAGCCACTCTTCCTCCTTTCTTCCCCAATTTCTTCACTTTCTTCTTGTTACTTCTCCACCCAATTGTGTTCTTCCACTTTAGAAATCCAAGGCTTGTATGCGTTTACAATTTTTTTTGGGTGTTTACTCCCTCCCCTTCTTTTGTTTCAGCTGGACATAGCTGAGAGAAGAGTTGGGTATTTATAGTCCCATCTCTTCTAAATTCTATTTTGACCTTTTTTTTTTATTTTTTTTTTTATTTTTATTTTTTGCTTTTCATAAATTTTGTATTATAACAACATTTTAATTTTTTTTTTTTTTGTAAATCTCCTACCTTTATGTATACTTTATTCTCGGATTTCACAATTATAATAATTATAATCATAATGATAATAATACTAATTTAGTTTTTTTTTATTTAGTTTTGTCGTTTAATTATTTTTATACATTTATTAGTAAATTTTTAATGTTGCTAATATTTGTTTTTGTTTTACCTTCAATCATAATAATAAAAATAAGAATAATATTTCAAGCAATTTATCGTCTAATGTTGCATTTATTATGAATTAAGTGTTGCAACTTCTGTATATATAATGTTTGAAATCCAATATCTTGGATTATCTTATTTCATAAAAATTGTATTACATAACATCAACATTAAAAAAAACTTGTCTTATTTAATTTTTGTTTTGCATTTCGGTTCTTATTATTTTAATATTTGGTTTAGTTTTGATTCCTTTAATATTTTTATCGTTCTAGACAGTTTCTATTTTTTGTTTGTATTTATGTATCTATACTCTTAGTTTTGATTTTTATTTTTTTATTGCTATTTATCTTTTGCATTAAATGCAACTTGCATTAAAGAACAAAAAAAATTTAGATTTGACGGCGTAAAATGAAAGTAAAACTCTCTTTTATACATGTATAATAAATATTTTGTTGTTAGTGGTCTATTATCCCTCTGTTTTTCTTCACCTATTTTATCTACGTGTGAATTGATACATTTTTAGTTTAAAGTGATTTACTTAAACAAAAAATATTTCTTTATTTTTTAAGATTTGATCTTGATATTATTAAATTTAAAGTATTTAAGTATTGAAAATATATTAATGTGAGATACAAAACAAACAAGAAAAAAAAAACTTATATTTCAGTGTTTGATAGTCTAGTAATGTCTCATAATGATAATAATACTAATTTTGTTTTTGTTCATTATTTTTGTTCTTCAATTATTTTATTTGTTATGCATATCAAATAATTTCTTTTAAATGTTGCTAGTATTTGTTTTGTTCTACTTTCAATCATAATTATAACAATAAAAATAATAATTCAAGTAATTTATCATTTAGTGTTATATTTATTAAGAATTCAAGTAAATTGCATGAATCCAAAACGAAGGACAAATGTAAAAAGAGTGTAATTTTCAACTCTATAAATAGAACTGATTAACATTGTAAAAAGAGAGGGACGAAAAAAAAAGACAAAACCTTTACACAAAAAAAACTAAGTATTTAATAAAATTAATGTGACCAATTAAAAGTATAATGAAGTTCTTGCACTTAATTAAATCCTTTAATTGAACCCTAGATTAATTCTTAAACATAATTACACTTTAAATTGGATGACGATTAAATCAAATCGACCCAAAAAATATAATATGCATGCATCCAAAACCAAGGACTAAAATAAAAGGAGTGCATAATTTTTACCTCTATAAATAGAGCTGATTAGCATTGTAAAAAGAGAGGACAAAAAAAATCCTATACACTAAAAAAAACCCAACAAACCCTAGAGGTTTTTTCTAGGGTTTTTAGTGTCCTCTAGGGTTTTTTGTGTGTATAGGTTGTCTTTTTTTTAGTTCCCTCATTTAAAAGCTAATCAACTCTATTTATAGAGATAAAAATTACGTACTCTTTTCAGTTTGGTCCTTAGTTATGGATTCATGCAATTTGATCCCTAATTGACTTGACTAGCAAACACGATTTAAGCTCACAAACTTGATTTTTCATCATTTAAGTCTTGAATAAAATTAATGTGACCAATTAAAAATATAATCAAGTTATTGTACTTATAAAACTTTCAATTGGACCCTAGATTTAGTCTTACACATAATTACACTTTAAATTGGATGACGATTAAATCAAATCAACCCAAAAAAATATAATATGCATGAATCCAAAACCAAGGACTAAAGTAAAAAGAGTGCATGATTTCGAACTCTATAAATAGAACTGATTCGCATGGTAAAAAGAGGGACAAAAAAAAAAACCCTATACACTCAAAAAACCCTAAAAACCCTAAAGGTTTTTTCTAGTGTTTTTAGGGTCCTCTAGGGTTTTTTGTGTGTATAGATTTTGTATTTTTTTTGGTCCCCCTTTTTGAATGCTAATCAGCTCTATTTATAGAGTTGAAAATTACACCCTCTTTTCACTTTGGTCCTTGATTTTGGATTCATGTCATTTGATCCCTAATTGACCATTAAACTCTCAATTTTCTTCAAGTTCACTTCCTATTTCACACAACTGGATTGGTAAAAATAAATTTGGTCTCTGAGAGTTCCAATCCTCTCAATTGAGCTCGATTTAATCTCAAAAACTTGATTTTTCATCAATTAATAAAATTAATGTGACCAATTAAAAGTATAATTAAGTTCTTGCACTTAATTAAATCCTTCAATTGAACGCTAGATTTATTCTTAAACATAATTACACTTTAAATTGGATGACGATTAAATCAAATCGACCCAAAAAAATATAATATGCATGAATCCAAAACTGAGGACTAAAGTAAAAAGAGTACATGATTTCAAACTCTATAAATAAGAACTGATTAACATTGTCAAAAAGAGGACCAAAAAAAAAAACCCTATACACTCAAAAAACCCTAAAAACCATAAAGGTTTTTTCTAGGGTTTTTAGGGTTCTCTAGGATTTTTTATGTATATAAATTTTGTATTTTTTTTTATCCCCCCTTTTGAATGCTAATCAACTCTATTTATAGAGTTGAAAATTACATCCTCTTTTCACTTTGGTCCTTGATTTTAGATTCATGATCCCTAATTGACCATTAAACTCTCAATTTTCTTCAAGTTCACTTCCTATTTCACGCTATTGCATTGGTAAAAATAAATTTGGTCTCCGAGAGTTCCAATCCTCTCAATTGAACTCGATTTAAGCTCAAAAACTTGATTTTTCATCAATTAAGCCTTCGATAAAATTAATGTGACCAATTAAAAGTATGATTAAGTTCTTGTACTCAATTAAATCCTTCAATTGGACCCTAGATTAATTCTTAAACATAATTACACTTTAAATTGGATGACGATTAAATCAAATCGACCCCAAAAAAAAAATATATGCATGAATCCAAAACCAAGGACTAAATTAAAAAAATAAGGACCAACAACGAAAAAAGAAAAAAACCTACACACAAAAAACCTGGGATTTTAGGATCCTCTAGGGTTTTTAGAGTTTTTTATGTGTATAAATTTTTTTTCAGGGGTAAATTTGTATGTGTTGTTGATCTACACAGGAAAAGCCAATAATACCCATGTCGATAACTCTTCTTTTTTGTCTTAGTGAAGAACAAAATAGTTATTTTATTGTTCATCAAAACCTAAAATGTCTATAGCACCCTACACGAGGCAATGTTTTTCGGACTACAACCAAGGGTAACAATAGTCTTACCATGCACATAAAATGAAAAAGATGTTAACACCCCTGAACCTAGGAACTAAATTATGTGAAATAAAGGACATAATAATAATTACACTGTTCTAATCCATAGTGAACTGCCTATAGCTAAACTAGAATTACCACACGGTTTACTTTTTTGTATAATATTATATAAGGTTTGTGTTGGCTATAAGGCCCAATAAGATAATACCTTTATATTGGATTTGCATCCCTCTTACTAGACTAACAATTCATACTACTTTTTGTCATCACCCAATTTTTGGGTGACTCCCCAAAATATACCAAAAATAAAAAGGATCAGTGAGAGTAGAAGAATCAATGTGGAAATTTTGGTTGTTTTCACGAGTTCGATCGTATCTCTTTTGTCCCCAAAATAGAGGAAAATACAGATTTAATAAAAAATAATATATCATCGGATAAATCTGTGTAAAAAATTAAGTCGAGAAATATAATTATATTTTTATGGGCCAATTTGATTTAATAATCGGCCAATTTAAAAGTATAATTATGTTTAGGAATTAATTTATGGTCCAATTGAAGGATTTAATTAAGTGCAAGAACTTAATTATACTTTAAATTGGTCTCATCAAATTAATTAAGGGCTTAATCGATAAAAAATCAAATTCTTGAACTTAATTTGGATTCAATTGAGAGGTTTGGAGTTTTCGGAGACCGAATTGTATTTTTCCAATCCAATGGCGCAAAATTAGGGATCAAATTGCACAAATCCGAAACCAAGAGTCAAAGTGAAAAGAGTGGACAATTTTCTTTCTATAAATAGAGAGAGAATTGCCCTAAAAAGAGGACCCCAAAAATAGACCCCCGAAATTTAGATAAGAAAATAAACCAAAAAACCCTAATCTCTTTCTCTAATTTTTTAGGGCTTCATTTTGCTCTTCCAGGAAAAATGGCAGAGAAGAGCTGTCGACTGGGGCTGCTGATGAGTGTTTTATGGGTGAAGAGAGGGGAAGCCGTCGGCGCAGAGAAGCTGGCCACCGACGGCTGGAGTGGAGAGCTGACGGGAAAGGAGCACTGTCGGAGGGAGATGGAGTGGAAGTGCAGGGAGGTCTGCTAGGGGCGACTGATCGGGCAGAAGGGAAAGGCTGCCGGAGGGTGAAAGGAGGCTCGTCGGCGAGGGATAGAAGAGGAGTCGAGCCATCGGGAGAGGGGTCTGACCGGAAAATGGAGAGAAGAGAGTGGAAAAGGGGCTAAATGAAGCCTAAAAAATTAGAGAAAGAGATTAGGGTTTTTTGATTTTTTTGGTTTATTTTCTGGTCTAAATTTCAGAGGTCTATTTTTGGGGTCCCCTTTTTAGGGCAATTCTCTATCTATTTATAGAGAGAAAATTGTCCACTCTTTTCACTTTGGTCCTTGGTTTCGGATTTGTGCAATTTGATCCCTAGTTTCGCGCCATTGAATTGGAAAAATACAATTCGATCTTCTAAAACTCAAAACCTCTCAATTGAACCCAAATTAAGTTCAAGAATTTGATTTTTTATCGATTAAGCCCTTAATTAATTTGATGAGACCAATTTAAAGTATAATTAAGTCCTTGCACTTAATTAAATCCTTCAATTGGACCATAAATTAATTCTTAAACATAATTATACTTTTAAATTGGCCGACGATTAAATCAAATTGGCCCATAAAAATATAATTATATTTCTCGACTTAATTTTTTACACAGATTTATCCGATGATATATTATTTTTTATTAAATCTGTATTTTCCTCTATTTTGGGGACAAAAGAGATACGATCAAACTCGTGAAAACAACCAAAATTTTCACATTGATTCTTCTACTCTCACTGACCCTTTTTATTTTATTTTTGTTATTTTTTTGGTATATTTTGGGGAGTCACCCAAAAATTGGGTGATGACACTTTTGATGGAGCAGCTTCGGGGGGTTACGAAGAGTATATTATATGATGCACCTCGTATGCCAAAATCTATAGTTAATACGAGTTCTTCATCAAATTCCTACTTAGTGTAGTCATCTTATCGAGAGTTGAAAGAGGAGTCGAAGAAAAAAGATGATCTTATTTCTAAAATGAAAAAGGACATATTCCATAAAAGATTATTTTAGGAGCAATCATGAAAGCTATGGTAGGACTTCAAATATGGGTCAAGATATGCTAACACCTGTGGCCCCGTCGATGCCATCAAATACAATGGCACCTATGGGTCTCTCATCTTCGCTAGTGTATCAATCTCGATCTCGACTACCATATAGTGGTCCATTTTCCTCTCATCTACAGTATCATAGATCATTTCCACCTTAAACACTTCAAAATATTGTATGTTGATTTACTTAGACATGTAAATTTAACTGAATTTTCAATTGTATTATGAATTTTAATTCACTAAATTTTTATTTGAACCATATTTATTTAGTTTTAAATATTAATGATATTTCAATATATTCTACTAGTTTTAAAATATCAATTCATAATTAATTAATTAATAAATTAGTATTGATTAAAAATAATAATTATGATCAACAAAAAAAATTAGCAATATAAATTCCGTTGCTGAGTAATAGCCAGCAACGGAATTTTCATTACTAATTAATACTCGTCAACGGATTTGCAACAGAAATTCTGTTGCAAATCCTTTGCTAATTCATAATTTGCAACCACATATTTGCATTGGATGCAAATTCCGTTGCTAATATTTATTAACAACGGATCCCTTTATAAACAGCCACGGATAGATGTTGTAGTGTTAGGGACTGTCAAATTGGGTTCTTTTAAACTTCGAAAAATAATGAAACCTGTAAGATGAACATTCACCGTCGTCGTGGTATGGTGTTGTTCTCTCTCGTGCCTTCTTTGCTGTCCTTTTCACTGATTCAGCTGAAATCATCAATTAATGGTTGATAAGAGAGGAAAGATCGACCAAGCAGGCAAAAACCAGATAATGCACAGAAAATGACGAGAGATGAGCAGCTAAACTACTAATTGATCTTTCTTTTCATGGCGTTATAAGCCAAAAGAAGCAATCAACTAGATATGCAATACCTTTGGGAGAATACTAAACTTTCTTATCAAATCCCAGCCTTCAATTTCATCTTCTTGTTAGCCCTCCTCTTCCTCCTCTCAGCCTGCGTAAGTTCCGCTTCTTCCTTAATATCACCTTTGCCTGAAAAAACTTCCTTGAGAGCCAGCATATAGCAGCATCGGAAACTGCCATGGGTGCAATCTATATATGGAAGACTGTATTAGCAAGTCAAGTCAGAAACAAAGATCAGACCGAAGAGGATAGGGAGATCGGCCCGTCCCGTGCCTCTGGGAGTGTTTTGTTGAGGCCAGTTAGGGTTTTGGGGTTAGATCTGTGATCGCCAACAAGGGTAAATTTGGGGTAAAGTCAGTTAGGGTTTGGGGGTAGGTCTGTGATCGCCAACAAGGGTAAATTTGGGGTTAGGTCTGGGAGCGCCAACAAGGGTAAATTTGGGGTTTTATGTTTCCTTTTGTCTTTTTGTTAAAAAAAAAGAAATAGGGATATCGATAATGATCTCACATAAGTTCCGTGGCGTAGATAAGTATCTTTGAATTTTCTTTTTAAAATTTATCTCAATATGATTATTATTATAAAATTATATTTAGTAATACAAAATTAAATATTAAAAACTTTATACCAAAATTAAAATTTATTCTGATTTATTATTGTTTTGTTTCGCTCTCCTCAATATGGATAAGTATAATGAACAATTTAGAAGTATAAATCTTAATATAAATAAATAATTTATATATATATATATAATCGGTTTTATATTTCTTGTAAAATTTAAAGTGAAAATATAAAGTTTTAAGTCGGTAAAAAATCCAATTTGATTAACTCGAAATCTAATTCAAGTTTAATTTAAAATAAATAAAATATTTTGAAATTTTAAAAAATCTTGTACGCATTTCAAGTTAATTATATACTAAATAATTATAAAACATAGGTTTAGATTCAGAATAAGTTGATACTCATATCTAACTAGTTTGAATATAAGAAAATCTATAATTATTAAATTTCAGGTGGGACTTGTATAATTATTCAAATTTAGATACAAAAATACAAAACTTGATTTAAGGATATTCATTATTATCCTTTAAAAAATAAAATCCATGGATTTAGTTGATAAATCATAAACGTGTGGCTTAACCTTGATCCAACAATGAAATTGATTCAATTGATCCGACGAAAAACCAACCAAATCTAATTCAGAGAAGCTCAAGTCCAAAAATTGAATCGTTCAAACAAAAACAGTTTGGAAAGATCTCCTTTTGTCTCTGTCCAAACTCCAAAGTCGCTCTCCTCTCTCTCTCTCAGCAGCAACTTCATCCTTTAAGTGCCTCGTCTATTATCAGATCAGCAAGAACCATCACACTCTCTCTCAGTTTTCTACCAATTACAACTCCAAACCTCCCTTCCTCCCATTTCCATTCATCAAGTTTTCAGCGTCAGTCATTCCACCACAACGGTATAATCAGATTATTGAATATGGATGGAGAGGGGATCCACGACACCGTCTCCAGGGGGGCAGATCCGTTCCATTCTATCAATTCGGACGGTGGTGATGCCACTCCATCACAGTATTCCTCATGTGGAGAATCTGAGTTCGAGCGATACTGCAGCGCCAATTCAGTTTTGGGCACCCCTAGCGTATGTAGTAGTTCATGTGGACCTTCTTTTAATGATTTTATGGAGTCTGATTTTGGGTCTTTGAAAAGTTTGGATGGTTTTGGGCTTGATAGTAATAGGAACTTCGAGGATAGAAAGCTTTTGAATTCGGTTATTGATCGTTTAGATGGTAGTTTTGAAGAGAATAACACTGGTAGGTTGGAAATTTGTGGAGAAAGTAGTAATAAATTGGACACTAGGATTTGGGAGATTGGGAATGGGGATTTGGGTCGGGTTGATCGTGGAAAGAATGAAGATTGTCTAAGTGGGTTGGATGTAGAGGTGGATTTGGGATTTGATGGAGGGGAAGATGGGGATTCGTCTAGATATGGGTATTCGGAAGATGATGATTCCATTTGTGCGAGTGGTTCGGATGATGAGGATAGGAAGAATTTGTATTTTAGGGGGAACGTGTTGCCTGGTGAGGAAGGGAAAGTAGGTGGTGAGAACCCGTTGATTATGAGTTCGTCTGTTGCTTTTGGGTCGGAAGATTGGGATGATTTTGAGCTACAAACAGGGGGAGGCATTGGAGCTTCTTTGAGCTTGGATAAATTTCAGCAGCAGGAGCAGGGTCTGGCGAATGAAGGAAACCTTTTCAGTTCTATTCCTGTGGTTTCAACTGTAGCACCTGTTATTGGTGAAGCAGAAATAGGGGAAGATGTGACTGAGGAACGTTCTGGCATTGGAAACAGTGAAGGTGATGATTTGGGGGAGAAGCTCAATTCCGGCACTGAGGTCCCTTTTGATGTACGGAATTCTATTGTGGATGTCGGGGAAGACATGAGAGACATTTCTGTAGTCAGTTGTCAGGTACAAGGTGCTCATGAATTGGCCAAAGATGATAAAAGTACCTCGATCATGCCATTTAGTTTTCCAGGCTATTGCGAACGACAGCAAGAAGATGCTAGAGACATTTCTTTTAACTGCAATCAAGCCCAAGGTGGTAATGACACAACAGAGCTTTACAAAAGTTGTCCTGTCAGTGATTTTTTTGAGGTGGAGCAGGAACCTCTTGTAGAAATAACTCCCGTAGGGTTAGGATCGAATTTGACAGATCCCTACATGCAAGTTCTGAATCCATCTGTGAAATCCGAGGAAGTATTTTGTACCGATGATAAAAAAGATTTGGAAAATGAAGAGGCTGGGAATTTTGAAGTGGAGGCAGATCCCCTTTCTGATACAACTAATCAACTTCATTTCTGCGCAGTTGAATATTCAGAAAATGCAAGTGCAAAATCCCTTGTGACCCAAAAACAAAGTTCAACTCTGCCAATGCTTGAAAATAACATGAAAAAAGCATCAGAAAATGCTCCTGGTTCTGTGATTCCTTATGAAGACCATTCTGCAGTGGTTAAGGTTAGTCTCCATGGTAACATAACCTCCTAAGATAGAACCAATTTGTAGATGTCCTTTAGATGTCTTGTTAATTTTTATGCTAGGTTATCATATATAGCGCAAAGAAAATAATCTTTCAAGGATGAAAATGGGATTTGACGCTGTCACTTGCATCATCTGCTTGGCAATGTTTTAAGGAACATGCGTTACATGTTTGTTCTTGTTTCAAAACTCAGTTCTAGAATCTGCCTTGTATGTATTTGAGAGTTGGCTATGTCTTTAAAGTATCTACATGTTTGAAATCTTATGCTATCAAACTAGATTGCTTGCATGTAAGTATATGTGCTGAGCTCCAATGGAAAATCAACTTACTGCCAAACCTCTGAAGTCTTTTGGATGACCCATTTTCTGATAAAGCATCATCTTATGCATTTAATTTGTGTTTCTTTTAAATTTTGAAGTAAATTGCATTGTGTTGGTGACTTGGAATTATTGTAGTTTTTGTCATGCTGGTGCAATTGTTTGGAAGTGTTTGAAGCAATACAGCGACCAATCTGTTGCAAATGTATTTTTGCACAATGTATGTTTTTCCAGTGGTTTGCTGCCTTTTTATTTTACTGCAGGGAATCTATTTTCAGTGTCGCTCTCAAGTTTCCTGCTTCTATTCTAATCTGTTTCCTAAATTCTCCTGGCAGGCAGAGAATTTTGAGCTTATTGAATTTTACGATGAGTTTGTCAATGAAATGGAAGAAATTTTACTCGACTCCAGTGAGTCTCCAGGGGCTAGGTTTCCTCAGGGTAATCATATATTTCAGCCACAGCTATTACTGCCATCAAGAGATGGTGGGTCAACTGCTTCTACTTCTGGTACCAATGAGGCTTACTCGCTAATTACACATCCAAAGAGAATTGATAGGGTTGAAGTGGTAGGAGCAAAGCAAAAGAAAGGAGATGTCTCACTTAGTGAAAGATTAGTTGGAGTGAAGGGATACACCATGTATGTAATAAGGGTGTGGAGTGGCGAAGACCAGTGGGAGGTTGAACGCAGGTATCGTGATTTCCATACGCTCTATCGTAGGCTGAAATCATTATTTGCTGAGCAAGGCTGGACTCTTCCTTCTCCTTGGTCCTCTGTGGAAAAGGAATCTAGAAAAATATTCGGGAATGCATCTCCAGATGTTGTTTCTGAGAGAAGTGTTCTTATTAAGGAGTGTTTACATTCAACTATCCTTTCTGGGTTCTTTTCCAGTCCCCCAAGTGCACTGGTTTGGTTCTTGTGTCCTCAAGATTCATTTCCTAGTTCCCCTGCAGCAAGAACACCAGTTGCTCGGTCTATATTTTCTAACAAAGGGGCAGGTGCAGGAAATATTTCCACTTTAGGGAACACAATATCGCTTAATGTTGAAATCCAGCCACACAAATGTACTAAGAAGATGCTAGAAGCGCAACATTATACTTGTGCTGGATGCCACAAGCATTTTGATGATGGTATGACATTGATGCGGGACTTTGTACAAGCTCTTGGGTGGGGAAAGCCCCGGCTTTGTGAGTATACTGGTCAGTTATTTTGTTCTTCATGCCACACAAACAAGACTGCAGTTTTACCAGCAAGAGTACTGCATTATTGGGATTTTAATGAATACCCGGTTTCTCATCTGGCGAAGTCATACTTGGATTCCATCCATGAGCAGGTAATTTGAGAAGTGGTTCTTTTGTTGTCATTTGTATAATCTCTGCATAATTGAATGCTTCTGGGCTGGATGAAATTGTCAAAATCAAGGGATAGATAAATGGCTGACACAAAATCATGAAAGGAATAAGTTTGCCAAGCATATTCTTGTGCTTGCTTACATAATATAACTGGGCAAAAGTTGATTTTTAACTGATGATCCAACTGTCTAGCATTTCCCTGGCTATATTTAGTAAGGTTTGACATGCTTGTAAGAATGATGATAGTAGATGCCCACCCCATTCCAGGGTATCTGTTACATGTCTATATGCTTGGAGATTTAATTTAATTGCTAGTTTTTGTATGCTTGGGTATTATTCTAATTTGTAGTTCCCTAAATTCTTCATCTAGATAATAAAACATGCATGTGTCATTGATGCTTCAAGTATTTTAGACCCATATTGAGCTTCCAATTCAATGCACAGAGTTCTTATCGAAGTTTTTTCCATATTCCCATTATGAATTTTCTTTTGCAGTCCATGCTTTGTGTAAGCGCGGTCAATCCTCTCTTATTCTCCAAGGTCCCTGCCTTGCACCACATTATGGGTCTCAGGAAAAAAATTGGAACTATGCTTCCATATGTTCGATGTCCATTCCACAGGAATGTCAACAAAGCACTTGGTTCTCGAAGATATCTTCTTGAAAGCAATGATTTTTTTGCCC
This sequence comes from Salix caprea, assembly GCA_964035475.1. NCBI lineage: Eukaryota > Viridiplantae > Streptophyta > Magnoliopsida > Malpighiales > Salicaceae > Salix > Salix caprea. Next base: position 6,105,657 of record OZ037744.1, read on the forward strand.
TTAGAGACCTCATAGATCTCTCAAGAGGGGCTTTTGCAGGTTAATATCTGATCACTAGTTAATTGCTATTTTAGTATTTTGTTTGAAAGATATCTCATCTAACCTGTGCCTTGTTGTTGAATCCATCTGTGTCTATGCCCTTGTTTACATGTGCAGAAGTCTCCATTCCAATATCTACTGTACATCTTTGTTGATATATTTACAAGCAGTTAGGCTGGATCTAAACATTTATTTGTAATTGGCTGGTCTAACTTTGTTTTTTTGTTTCCTAGCTTTTTACATGCCCTTCCATTGCATGTTACTTGCTGTTTGTCTGTGTGAAGTTACTACATTTTGGCATCATCAGTTTCTTTGACGTTATGGCAGTCTTTATATGCCTCACTCTGATGCATTAGCTGACTCTTAAACATACAGAATCCCTCACACTTGTCTGTCAAGTGGGCCTCAACTACTGTTTTTCATATCAAATAAAATAGTAATTATGTGCCATTGATTATGCTCAATGGCTTTGATTCTTTTGCTAAGCCAGCAACTGTATTCTGCATAGTAATTATGTGTTTCTTTATTGGACCCTAAAATGTCCTTTTGTCAGTGCAAGTGATGTGTCTTGGGACTTTCATATAGGTATCTGAGTTCTGTGTAATTGTGCGACCCTGTTTTTTTTCTCTATTGCAGCACTGCCCGTGATGGTGGAAACTGTTTCAAGGAAAATTCTGGAGCATATAACAGAGCAATGCCTCATATGCTGCGATGTGGGAGTGCCCTGTGGTGCCCGGCAAGCTTGTAATGATCCATCTTCCCTCATATTCCCTTTTCAGGTGGGCATTCATTCAATTGCATATAGTAGAGCGTTTTTTAACTGTAGCATGCTGAATGTTGTTTATTGAATAAAAATTATAGACTTCACTGTAGTGGTGCATCTGATGCTCTAATGAATAGCCCTTCAACTAGCAAGCAACAGAAAATGACTCCTATACCATCCTTCAAGATGATAACTGAAAAGATGGCATAGATACGATCTGACAGTTGAAAACAACTCAAACAGGAAGTTGAAATTGAAAGGTGCGCTTCTTGCAAATCAGTATTCCACAAGCCCTGCTTCAGAAAACTTACAAATTGCTCTTGTGGGACACGCCTTGCTGCAGATCAAGTCATGGAGTCTACCAATAAGTTGAGCTGTAAGGCCAGCGGTTTCGTGCTGGGAAGGAGATCGGATTCTAGTCTGCATCTGGGATTGCTCTCTGGACTACTTTCGAAGGCACATCCAGAAAATTGAAGGACGAAGATACTATTATCTTAATGGGTTCTTTGCCAACCACTTCTCTTTAATCACATGTGGTTGTAATGTGCCTTTTGTATCTTGTCTTGATTGTAAAGAGGGAGTTCATTGTACCACCTGGCACCTTGAGTTTTTGGCTGAACAAGCGGATGTAGCCTATATCGATGTTTGAAGAGTTTTGAGGTTGGGTGAGTGTGTATATATATATTTTTTGTTGATTCATTCTTTGTAACTATTACATGATTCATATGATTGTCTTCCTTTGTAAATAACAATAATTTCGAGTATTAACTTATCTTCTGTAAGCTTGTTTTCCTTTTTCTTGAACCTCAGAATTTTGCTTACACTTGTAAACCTACCCTGAATCACCAGAGGGGCTCAGGAGTTTACTTGGTGGTAGTCTTGCCATTTTGACGAGGGAGATGAAGATTGACGGGGTTTTTCTTTGTTGGTGGTTTTCTGTTGAGCCTGGAGGTTCTGATGCTTGATGTTGACTACCATCTGAGCCAGAACTCCGAAGATGGCTATGTCATGAATAGTTGCTTGGTACCAAAAGACTTTGATTTTGCAGGTGGAGAAAACTGTGTATCTGGTGCCCGATCCTTGATTTTATTAATGTTTGAGTGTTTCACCTTTAACTTTATCTATTTGAGATACCACAAATTTCTTGTTTATTTATTTTAATCATTTTTTTTCATTATTCTATTATTCTTTTGGCTTCATTTTATCTTTCTTCAATTAGTTGGTGTTCTTTATAATTTGTGAGGTTATTTCGCAAATTTGGAATTTGAACAAGAAATACAAAAATAAAATAGTGACCTCCATAGTATATCCACTAACAATTAGTGAAAGAATTGCCCATGGATGGGTTAACTTAGTCATGAGTTCCTGTATCAATGATTTTTTTCTTAAAGAAGAAAACAAACTTGGATGGAAAATTCTTAATTAACCATGCTAAATTATTGATAGATCCCTTGTTCTCTTTTATTTTGGATTGAAACTACATCTGTTTTTTTAAATGAGAAGTGTTTGGATTGAACATACGTGGGTCTAATCATTTTCTAGACTTATTATCCTCAAGCTCAACCAAACATACTAATTTGCTTTGGCAATTTTATCAGGCTCTAAATTGAACCATGAGATTTTTATGAGTCATAGATATTTTTTAAAGAAGAAGAAAAACTTGGATGGAAAATTCTTAATTAAACATGCTAAATTATTGTTAGATCCCTTGTTCTTTTTTCTTTTGGATTGAAACTACAAACACACTGAGCCCAAGTGCAAGTGGCTTTGACAATTTTATTAGGCTCTAAATTGAACCACGAGATTTTTATGAGTCATAAATATTTTTTTTGACACATAAAAAATATTTAAGTGCTATGGAAAAAATATGACTTTTAGCCTTCTCTTGATCAAAAGGTAAGGAGCATGAGCTATAAGGATCCATGTGATTCTTAAAAGAAAATAAGTTCATAATCTCTATTTCAAATTGCTTATATATTTTTAGAGCATCAATTTAAAATATCATAATATTTTCTATTAAAAAACTCTTACTTAAGAATTGAAGAGTCTCTAAATCCACCAAATGATAACTTTTATTAATATCGGCCGCCAATCACCTTAGCTTATCAGTCACAAGTGTCAGGCACCAGCCACCTTAATAAGAATGAATCGAATTGCTAAAACCAAGAATGTTTGGGGACATCATAACCATCCATTCAAGCCCGATCAATCCTTTAGTTATTATCCATGTAAATTCAACTCAAAATCTAAAATCTATTTACAGCCTCTAAATTTAGATACAGAACATCGCCTAAGTTGTCCTGCATCAAACCATTGTTTATAAATCACTATCTACATATTCAGAGCAGGTTTAGCAGAGCAACTCCAACTCATGTGCTATCAGGAGAGCTAAAGGCAAAAAAAATGTCATATTAGCATTTTTGTTCAATTTTTCCAGCTCTAAGGGCATCTCTAGCAGCAGAGGCATCCAGGAAGCCAAAGCCAAAAATTCAAATATTTGGCTTTTTTGGCTTAAATTTCGTCTCCAGCAGAGGAGCCAAGTGAAGAGCCAAAATGGCTTCTTCATTTTCTGGAGGCATCCGGGAGCTATTCCCACATGTTTTTATCTGTAGAGCCAAACCCAAAATATTACCGTTGGGTTGTGACCGTTGGCATTTTAACAATAAAAACTGCTCAGCACAAGCAAAATCAACACAGCCAAGCACAAGCAAAATCAACACAGCAAACCAACATACCCACAGCAAACCAATTAATTGAAAAATTGCAAGAACAATTACTGTACAGCAAACGGAAACAAGGAAAATAAAAAAAAAATACCACAAATCCAACGAGCTGCATCTTCACTTCGTGTCAAATCTTCTGCCCACTGCATCTCATCGGTTTGTTTTCTAACTTAATCTATTTGTTTTTGTTCAAGTAGGTTTTATTTGAGAGGGAGCCGAGGGAGAGGGGGGAAAAGAGTAGAGTGAGAGGGAGAGGGACGGAGGCGAGATGGCCATGGGAGAGGGACGGAGGCGAGATGGCCATGGGAGAGGGACATGGCTGAGAGGGAGAGGGACGAGGGACGAGGGACGATGGCCGAGAGGGAGAGGGATGATGGCCGAGAGGGACGAGGGACGAGGGCAGGGACGATGGTTTTTTTTATTTGGCGCCTGGAAATGAAATGCCGAGAGGGAGAGGGACGAGGGACAGGGATAATGGTGTGCGGCGCATGAATGAAATGGGTAGAAATAGGTAGGGTTTCGTGTGTGTGTGTGTGTGGGGGGGGGTATATTAGGGAAAAGATGGGTAATAATATTTAGTAAAAAAAGTAATATTTTTGATTAATTATGAAATTAATAAATTATGAATTTTTTGATCAATTAAATTAATTACATGTTTTAAATGTATTGTTAGATTTAAATATTGTGTAAATTTTGTATTTAGAATTGTTGTGGAGGTAATTAATAATAATATTTAAGAAAATAAAAGGAGGTCATTAATAATAATATGTAGTAAAAAAATAATTATACGAAATTGATAAATTACAAATTTGTGAATCAATTAGCTTAATTACATGTTTTAAATTTACAGTTAGATTTAAGAACTGTGTAAATGTAGTTTTTTGAACTGTTGTGGAGGTGATTAATAATAATATTTAGGAGAAAAAAAAAGAGTAATTAATAATAATATTTAGTTACAAAATAATTATGCGAAATTGGAAATTTACGATGTTGTTGATCAATTAGCTTAATTTATACAATGTATTTTTTATGCAGATGGACTCAGATTTGCCAAATTCATTCACTGACTTTCTTATAAGTGAGTCTGAACAGAATGTTACTCAACAAAGTGATCATATTGTTCATACAACTAAAAAATCCCAAAGAAGTAAAAACTTCTCCCCAGAAGAAGATTGTTTACTTGTATCTGCGTGGTTAAATACTAGCAAAGATCCAATCACGGGAGTTGATCAACAAACAAGACAATTTTGGGCTCGATTATGCAGCCTCAATTTAGGATTTTTAAATATTTTCGAATTTCAAATTTAAATTATTGCGGGGTTTTTAATTTTAAATTAATTTTTTTAATTTCATATTAAATCTGAAAAATTAATAATTATATTGTTGGAGGGTTTTTTAAAACTAATTATTTAATTATATAACTTACTCCTATTAATTGTATAATTAATTGCATAATTAAATTATATACAAAATAATTGCATTACATTAAAATAATAATATAAAAGAAATGGCTCTCCAAAATGCCTTTACTGCTAAAGTGCACACCAAAGCCAAAGCCATTTTTACACTATTTAAACATCCATTTTAAATATTTGGCTCTTCAATTTGTCTCTACTGCTGAAGATGCTCTAATGGTTGTGCTATCAAAACTGCCAAAATGGTTGTTCCCTCTCTCATATGCTATTGGTAGCATCTTGAACAAAAAAGCCACAATTTTTACACTGGCACTAGTGACAAAATACAGTTTGATGATTGCTTGGGAGAGACATGACGGGGCAATCTATGAGAGGGGAGCTATGACTAGAGTCTGTTTGATAATCTGTATTTCTTAATGAAGTAAATGGTTGTTTGTGAAAGTTGAAGATATAACTAGAGTCTGTTTAATGTCCATCATATTATGCAAGCACTTCTCTAAATTGTGCTTTTTAAAAATCATGAAATGCTTTCTAATTTTAAATTTAAAATGTTACGGGTTTTTTTTATTTTAAACTAATTTATTTTATTTAAATATAATTAAAAAAATAATAATTATATCGTTGAAGGGTTTTTTAAAAGCAATTATTTAATTATATAACTTGCTCCTATTAATTGTATAATTAAATTATATACAAAATAATTATACTATATTTAAAATAATATATAAAAAATTAGTTTTCAAAATGACTTTTACTATTAGACTATACATAAACAAAAAAACTATATTTATACTAAAAACATTTTAGAGATTTAGCTCTCTAGAATAGCTTTTACCATTCGGATGCTATTAGACCAGTTATCCGCAAGCTTTTGGTTGATACAATGGCTGTACCTCATTTTGCAATATACCAATACCTGTTTGCGAGTCATTTCAGCCATCGTGCCCAATAAAAGATAAGATATGCTACAAAATCAATATTTTGTTCAGTGTTGGAATCATATCTTGAGAATTAAAATGATGGGCGTAGCAACTTGGGTTGGTGGCATCCCACCAAAATAGTGGAGAGCAAAATTCGAGAAGACAATAAGAACCATGAAAAAGTAGGAATAGAAAATTGGAAGTAGAGACGGAGAATAAGAATTTCTCTTTTGATCGATCCCGGTATCAGTATACAGTTACAACCATGCCACTCTTCTAACAATGGCTATACAAATTAAGAATGTTTTTTTCTTGTTTGACCATTTACAATCTTTAAAAAATTACGAAAGGAATGATATGTTAAGGCAAGGATGTCGTCAGAATCTTATGCTAACTCTGCTGTTTTGTTCATTTCTATTCTGCTACCACAAATTTACTGTACAGAAATTCACATTTTCTTTGAAACTGTGTTGGCTCTCTAAGCTATCAACGGCAGCTACCTGAAGCATTGATATAGGAATCTGGGTACCATCTCTTAAACACTGTGTGTTTGAGCTTTAAAATAAAAGCGAAAATGCCATAGCAGGGAATGTGCATCACTGCCACCGATAAGTACCTACAAATAATTCCATTTCAGACAAGAAAATGAATCACCATTTATTTCTTTTGAGTGAAGAGATTTTATATAAAGGCTTCAATGGCATGATTCCTGACAGAACACTAAGATTGTGCAAGTTAAATCACAAAACTTAAGCAATGTGCTGATATCTTTTCTTGTTAATTTTTTTGTTCAAGTTTGAACGTAAACTTGAGCAAAAGTAAGCAATTTCTATTTTCAGTTGAAGATAATTTGAGAGCAGAAATTGTTCTAGTTTATAAGGGGATGAAGTGATGTTGAAGAGTCAATACCATAAAGGAGCATACGGAGATGACAGGTCGAGGAATGGATATGGCCACCTGGTTAGAAAGTTACAGAATAGTAGAGTGAGAAAACAATAACAAAACTTGATTTCATCAAAAAAGGAGAAGAGGAAATGATTTTACCAAAGTCTGAAAGTGGCATGGACAATCCACTGGAAGAGGACATATACTACTGTCCAGATGAAGAAATACGCGATCCGGAACCAAGGAAACCTCTGAAAGTGATAACAAAGTTAGAATTTGTAATCATTGCATTGAAGAAGCTGGAAAATGATTTGTGGAACGAGCCAAGAAAGCTCACCAAGGAATTTAAAGCAGTATCACCAAGTAGGAAAACAGCATTGAGTGAGTGCATACTGATAATCAGCTGTAAAGAAAAAAGAGCAATACATTGTTTAGAAAACCAAGAAAAAGAAGCAAATTAGTCATTAAGCTGTTTATCAACATCTACTGAGATGCCGATATGAGTGTGTGTGTGTGTGTGTGTGACCTCCATGGATTAGCTCAGGAGATGGTTTTATTCTAAAATTAACACTAGTCGGAGAAGTAATGATAACTTACAGCATTTAGGTGGTAATCTTTGATTTCAAGAAACGGGACAAGGACGAACCAAAAGACAAAGTCTGTGAGCATAACAGCCCCAGCATTCATCTGTTTCCATGAATGAGAAGTGTCAACAGCTTACCATATTCAAATTATTGAATCCATATAATCCATGATGTATACAAAGTAAAAGGAAATCGGCATAAAATCATTGGCGAGCAGGATTTGTATCAACTTGATTTACTGCCTTCCCTTGTTTCATCTGGTTCCTGACTGAATTTTCCAATTTCAAATATGAACGTTAAGAAAGTGTAGTCCCTTTGTGAAATGACCCTGCATTTCAGCTCCTAACAAGGAACTACTCATAATGGGATTGAGAATTGAACTTTCATGTCACATTAAACTGAACTAAAAACATATTAGAACTTTCAAGTTCCTGTGACAGCATTCGCAGACAGACTATGTTCTAATGCTAGATGTATAAAAATGTTGTACACGGGTTCTGAATGAAAACAAGCTCATTGCATTAAGAATCTCATTTGAGTAAAATATAAAAGTACAATATATTTAGCCAAATTTAATCAGTGATTTACAGACAAGTTACCTGAAAAAAGATTTGAAAGATGAAAGCCCATTTCCCTGCAGGTTGGCGAACATCAAGTATTTCATGGGGGTTTGAGCTTTCCATAGCCATGGAACCTTGTCCAGGTGCTGAAGTTACACAACATCCTTGCTCTGCATCTGCCTCTACATTATCAACCTTATCACCACCGAGTCTTTTGTGATATTGGTAACATCCACGCATGGAGAGCAAGGAACCAAGCTACAAATAAACTTGAGATTAACATTAAGAAAAGAAAAGATGCAAGAAAAAATCAGGCTAGTAGGCTCTTTGATGACATAAAACTCACTGCGAAATAAATTGTGACTGAAGTAAAAGTCCACCTGTTCAGGACCAAGAAACATCACCGATCAATAACATTGAAGATAATTGCTGAAATCAATAATTCAAAATCATAGAAAGTATGAGATTTATACTATGCAAGAGATAAACTCAAGAAAAAGGACATCTTACTCAGTATAGTAGTAAAATATGGTGCCTCCATCCACCATGACTGCAATTGCAAGCAGCACCGACAGCACAGAGAAAGCAAAAAGTCTGAAAACTAGCAACCAGGCAGGGTGGATTCCTGTCAGGCATGGCCTCCAAGTTTCATCATCGTACAAAGATGGTTCTGGTTCTTGCTTGATCTCTCCGCTATAACGTTCCACTTTGCGACGGCATTCATTTTTCCATATAAGAATAGATGCAGCAGTCGTCAAGATTAAAACCCAAGTGGCACAGAGGAAGAACCTCCAGTTAAGCCAGTAACTGGAAAGGGTTGTATTGTCGGTCATGACTGGCTGCCAGGTATCTTTGGGAGATCCTGTTATAAAACTCATCCTGTCACTTCTACTTTCTGATTTTTCACTAATGATATATGATTGATAGTTTGATATTGAAGATGAAATGTTTTCAGACTTTCTTATGGAAGAAGGAAGGAATCTGAATTTGGAGCTTTGGAAGTTGAATGAAATGAATAGACAATCAAGTGATAACCAAAAAAACAATTCGTTAGAATTCTGGAAAAAATGGAATTTGACTAGAAATAAAGCATATTGGTATCATTTCCTGAGGTGGGAAAATGAAGAAATTGTTATCAGAATCAATTCAATGGGCAAACGAAGGGAATGAATGAATTAATGGGAATAACAGAACAGTTCTGAGAAATTATTGATCTGTGACACGCACATATCACAACTTCAGTTCTGTGAACCAAGTGAGAAGAATAGATTGGTGGAAGAATTAGCTCAAATGCTAAAATCCACATTCGAAACACACAAACAATCTTGAGTTCACGCTAAAACTTGAAAACCAAGCAAGGTTTGTATCTGCCATAAATAGACCATATTTAAGAGAAGATAGAGAAGAGCTCCTTTTAGTTATAGGTGGGTTATATATATATACATATACATATCAACATCACAACAACCAGAGAAGATTTGGCTCAACGGGGAAGTTCAAAATATTAAACCCCATTTTGATTTTGACCTCATTAACGCGTTAGATTAATCAGAGATTCCAAACTTTTGGTGGGTTCTTGCACAGAAAGATAAAATGCAAGCTTATTGTATTAAAAATTTGAAAACACAAATTAAAAATTCAAAGGGAAGTTACTTACAGGGGAAAGCAAGAACAATGTCGTGGTGTATAGGAGCCTACAAGAAGATGCTTTGCTTCTTACTTTGGAAAGAAACTAAATAAAGGAGAAAACATATAAAAAAAAAGAAAAAAAGAAAAAGAAAGAGGAAGATATAGAGAGAGGATAAAAAGGATGTTCTGCTTTGAGCATACGCGTCTCTCTTTTTCCATTTCTTGTTATTTCAAGAAAATAAAAGTAAAAATGGTGAAAATAGACCATACACTTTGTGCTGTTAGCCTGTTACATCCTCTTTACATGCATGCAAATATAAAATTGTAAGAAAAACATTCAGGTTTTTGTCACCTTTTCCCATACAAGTTTTTCTAAATATTTCTTACGACTCCCAATTTTCAAGCAGAGACGACAAGACACTAAATTATTTGGATACTGTGTTCATGGGAATGCTAGCTTTTCCAAGTACAACAGAGGCTCTGGTGCGCTGCCAATTGCCAGCAAAGGAAGACAGCAGATCAGGACAAGGAACTGACTTTGGTCAGTGTAGCTCCAGATCTGGAGATACGAGTTGTCTTTTTGAGTTTTGAGTTTTGACTGTGATCTTTTTAAACATTCATGGAGTTATAATTAAGAATGATTTATCTATCAATCAAGTTGAAGATTATTATCCTAAACCTAATCCACCTCTTCATTTTGGGAACTTTTATGAGGGTAAACGTAGGCATGATGGTTCTCGAGAGCCGCAATGTGATGATAAAAGATTTATGATATGTATAATAAATTTTGATTTCAAGTTAAAATATATATTTTTTTATAAAAATCTAGAATAATCCAAGTTTTGAAAAGTGGGATTTCCTCGTCATTAAAAAAAATGTAGGCATGATATGTCTTATTAATCAAATCGAATGCTGATAGAAATCATGATAAATCATGATGTTAGCTTTTTAGCTATCAGTACATTACCTTATAGCTAAAACAGAATGGCCCCGTTCACTGTAGCGTTTCACTGTTCACCGTGACTCATTGCCACTGTGGATTGGCAATTTGTCACGGTGAATCGCGGGTGTATGTGCGCTTTTTTTTTTTTTTTTTTAACGCCGGGACTCTTTTTGTATTTTTTAAGGTGGAAATGGACAGATGAGAGGGTTTGGCCGAGCGGTTGTCGCTCGCGCTGCCAACACAGGCGCGCGCGAGTTCGAGACGCTCGGCCACCAATTGTGATTTCGTTTTTGCATTTCGTTTTTTTTTTTTTGCATTTCGTTTTTTTTTTTTAAATAACTGTTTTTTTTTTAAATAACTGTTTTTTTGAAAAATGAATTTTTTTTTTTTAAAATGGTTTCTTTTTTAAAAAAAAAAGTTTTTTCTTAATAACTGGTTGTTGTTGTTTTTTACAAATCTGATTTGTTTTTTTCTTAAAAAAATGTTTTTTCTTTAAATGTTTTTTTCTGGTTGTTGTTTTTATTTTTTTACAAAAAAAAATATTTGTATTTTTTGTTAAAAAAAAAATTTGATAACTGGTTGTTGTTTTTATTTTTTTACAAAAAACAATTTTTTTTTTAATAACTAAAGTGTCCAGGACAACTTACGTGCACCACGACTAATCTCCGGATCCACTTTTTTTTTATAATTTTTTTTTACACAAAGACTCTTTTTGTATTTTTTATGGTGGAAATGACAGATCAGAAGCTTTGGCCGAGCGGTTGTCCGCGCGCTGCCAACACAGGCGCGCGCGAGTTCAAACCGCTCAGACACCAAAATGTGATTTTTTTTTTAAGAACTGAGAAAGAAAAAAATTTGTAAAAAAAAATTGTTTATTTTTTAATTTTTTTTTTAATAACTAGTTTTTGTTGTGTTTTTTTACAAATCTTATTTGTTTTTTTTTTAAGAACTGTTTTTTTTAAATGTTTTTTTGTTAAAAAATGATTTTTTGTTAAAAAATGATTTTTTTTAATAACTGGTTGTTGTTTTTATTTTTTTGCAAGAAAAAAATATTTTTTTGGTTAAAAAAAATGAATTTTTTTAATAACTGGTTGTTGTTTTTATTTTTTTCCAAAAAACAAGATTTTTTTTTAAATAACTAAAGTGTCCAAACCAACTTACGTGCACCACGACTAATCTCTTAATCAACTTTTTTTTTTTTATATTTTTTTCCCTATTTTGTTTTGCTACTTATACATTTTTTTTCTTAACCGAGGTGTCCGGGTCAGCTTACGCGCACCACGGTTCTTTTTTCCCAAGTATATTTTTTTTCCTGGCCAACTAAGCGCGCCGCGAATAATCCCTGGGCTCATTATTATTTTCTTTTATTACCTAACGAGCTAAAACAACTCGGTTTTCTACTGTAGCCCGTGACTCATAGTCACTATTCATTGGCAATTTGCTCCGATGCATCGCAGCGCACGTCTATCTTTTTTTTTTCAACAGTGTAATACATTTCATATAATAATACAAAAAATAAATCTTTTAAAAAAAAATGTCTTCGAATTTTAATTTTGTGCTCTGTTTTTTAAAGTTTATTTCTTAAAAATATATTTATAATATTTTGGTTTTTAATATTTCATATCTAATATTACTGGACAAAAAATACAACTAAAAAAAATGACAAATTTACCTACATTATCTACAATTAAAAAATATTCGAGTCACTTCCCGTTTCGATTACACTGTTTTTTTAGACGACAGATAAGTAATTATAGCACGCAAAAAACTTGAGGTTTATTTCTAAAAACAAATTATAATATTTTTATTTATAATGTGTCAGATCTAATATTACAAGAGGAAAAAGGCAACTCATAAATTTTTTTTGACAAATTTACCTTAATTATCTACAATTAAAAAATCTACGACCCACTTTCCATTTCGATTACACTATAAAGTATGTAAGGTTGAGTATATGTTTTAATATTTATTGAATATTATCGCCTAAAAATATATATAGAGAGAAAAAAATGACCTACGATTTCTTGCAAAAAAATAATTAATATCGGTATTCTTGAATACATTTAATATAATAATATGATTAATAAATCTTATAAATATAACTTTGGCTTTAGCTTTTAATTTAAATTTCTATCTTATACTCTTTTTTTTTCTTTTAATAAACGATAACCTTTTTTTCACATTTTTTTTTTATTTTTTAATAACCGTCGTGTTCAAGTCTTTTTTTTTTAAATCGGTTTCTTTTTTTGTGTTTTTTTTAACCAGAGTTTCCGTGACAACAAGTTTCTAACAAATCATTTCACCTTCTTAGTAAATTTTCTAACAAATTTTATCAAAAGTTTTTTAGCAATAGCAATATTCAATCATTTTTTAGTTGAAAAAAACCATTTTTAACAGATTTTATCAATTATAATTTTACCAATTAAATATTAAAATAACAAAATACAACATTTATAAAATCAATCAATTTTCTACATATATAAAAAAGCCCAGCGGAGCGGGCAAATTCGCTCGTACAAAGCTAAACTGTGAATATCTATTTTGGTATTTGCATGTTATTTGTAGTTGTGTTTTGAAAATATAATTGAAAAAAAATGAATTTTTTTTATTTTTATCTTTTAATTTAAATTATTTTTATTTTTATATGTTTTCATATCATTTTGACATGATGAATCAAAAATAGTTTTCAAAAATAAAAAATAATTTTAAAAATAAGATCAAAAACACTTTAAAACAGTTTTCCAGGGATGAATTAATTGGTGGTCAAGAAAGTAGATGGCTTGTTTAAATCAGGAGACCCCATTGGGAATCTTGATCGGTATGTGATTGAAGCTACAAAGGAAGAGAATAAAAAACGTGAAGCACAGGATTGTTTAGGGGGACATAAAAGATTTGCATTACCGGGAGGTGACCTACATTATCTGTTAATCTTTACGCTTTTGTGCTCAGATATCATGCAGATTTTGAAATTGCTTTTTATTTATAAATACATTAAAATAATATGTTTTTATTTTTTTAAAAATATTTTTGACATTAACACATGAAAATAATCTAAAAATATCAAAATATTTTATTTAAAATAAAAAATAATTGTTTTTTCAAACTAATTTTAGGCTCTGTTTGACATTGCATTTCAAAAATATTTTTAATTTTTTTTGATATTTTTAGATTATTTAAATGTCTTAATATCAAAAATAATTTTTTTAAATAAAAAAAATATTATTTTAATATATTTTTAAATAAAAAAATATTTTAAAAAATAACCTAAAGAACGCTACAACCACCACGTAATTAAACCGCAATACCAGACCGGTACTTTGCCCCAACACCACCGGCTTTTCCGTGCCCTCTCTTTTAACTTTCACTGTACAAGTAGGCATTGAATGGGATTAAAAGAAAAAGAAACGAAAAGCAAAAAAGGGAAAGAGAAGTGGGAATTACATTTAAGTTTTATTTTTGTGGTTTATTTTGGGACTCATTCATAATTCAAGCACAAAGTTTAAGTGGCAATCGAAGGGCGGATTATTGGAAGAAAGCCTGACAACAGATGTCAAACAGCAGAAGATTTTATGGCGTGTTTAGCAGTGGGACAAACTTGGTTACCAAGCAAGAACAATACATTAGCCACACGCTACAATTTACTTTGTGATGGGGCAACCTTCCATTGCGAGGTGTTTTTGAAATCAATCAATCAATCTTTAGGGTTTTGGGCATGGAATCAATCAATCAATCAATAGATCCAATGACCACCTGACAAGGTTAAGAGTATTTGTTATGTATTTTAAAAATATTTTTGAAAAAATTAAACAAAAAATATATTTTTTATTTTAAATTAAAATTTTTAGTATTTTTAAATTATTTTGATGTGCTAATATTATAAATAATTTTTAAAAAATAAAAAATTATTGTTTTTTTTATGTATTTTTAACCGAAGAACATTTTTAAAAATAATTTTAACTATAATTTTCAGTAGTCACGTACTATAATTTAATAGATAAATTCGGCCGCTTCCATGCCATTTCCATAGATTGTTCCCTGCTGTGTTTGTAAGAGAAGCAAGCCATGGAGAACTTATATCAAATAGCAAGAACACAAGAACGACAAGAACACAAATACGAATAAGTTTGTTCTTTTCTGATAAGCAAAATGAATAGAAAATTCATAGCAGCACCGCACCTTGAGAAGAGCAACCACAGCTAATAAAGAACTATATAAATTATATCACGGGTTTTATCTAATTTATTTTGATATAATATTAGAGTCTACTTAATGATCACAAATTTAAATCTTATTAATCATTTTTTTTATATTAAATCAAGTACAATATATATATATATATATATATATATATATATATATATATATATAAAAGTTTAAAATCCAAACAGCTCGATGTTTAACAATGCCACGGGGTGATTGATAACCTGTGAATGAATTATTTGCCAGGTATAATTTTCAAGGATCAGAGAGAAATCAGAGGAATTGAAGTCTTGATTCTCGTGTTCATGCATGTGTAGCATATTTCAAAATTCAGCCATCATATGGTTTCCAGGACAAATTAGAGGGAGATGATTATTGAAGTAATAAATCTGACAATACATTCGACAGAATTATACAATAGAGCCCCTACGCACACTTAAATATTGGTGCCAATAATCTAAGTAGTTGACCGGTTGTACAAGTTTAGGATTCAGGAGTTTATTTCTTTGTGATTATTAATATAATGATTATTAGAAATTTATATGGTCGTTAATTTCAAGATTTATGAAATTATACGAGATGCACGCAAGCTGGCTCAGATAGATACCGACATTAATCACAAAAAAAAAAATGGTGTTTGATATATCATGTCTCTATTGCAACCACACAACCATAAGATTCCTCGGGGTGGCAATGCATATGCAAAGAAAAGACAAGATATAGAGATTAAGAACAGCTCGATCATGGACATCAAAATCTTAAAATGAATTATATTGAAACATTAATTCTAAATTTATACTAGCAAGTTGACACAGAGAAAGATAGAGAGATACACGTGTCATGTTCTGGTGATGAGGGAGCCCTAATCTTGCTCTAGAGCTGTATGGTTTTGAGCAATATAATTGCAAGAAACAGAAATGAGAAGCGTCTCTTGAGCATATACTTCATGCATTTGCAGTGATGCCCAGTGGAAAAGAAATGCGTGCATGCATGTATTTGCCCGAGGGATATATCTTTTTATTTTCCTATATATAATTAAAATTATAGTCGGGAATAAAAAAAATGAAGAAAAATGACATATCTTATATCTCATAATACTAAATTTCATCACGCATTTCTCTTTAATTGTTAATGGTTATGATCTTGTATCAGGTTTATCAATAGGGAGGGAACTTTAGTGGTAGTTTGAATTTAATATGTTTGAGTCTTGGAAGAAAAGCCAAATGTTAAAACATGTATTTTATTAATGGATGTCTCTCGTACTAAAAAGTATGGTTAGAGTAGAAAGAAAAGACATATAATAATAAATTATATGTTAAGGGGTCAGCTTTTAATGAGCTTCAAGTTAATTATTTTGAAAAGTTAAAAGATGTGATTGAACTCTAATATTATAATAAGTAGAATAAAGTCTTTTTTATTCAAATGTTATTGAAATGATACCATTCATAGATGAATAAAAATAGATCCCCATTATAGTTTGGTCAAAACTAAAAAAAATATCAGATTTCACAATATCGATGATGTCTTGTTTACACTTTGTTGTGACAATAAGTTTACTACATACATACCTTTTCCTTTATAAAATATTGTTCTAGAGTATATTAGTTATCCATAATGAAAACTAAACAAAGGGATCATGTCCAAGTTCTTCAAGATTGTAACAATCCAAATTCCAAATCAACATACACGAAAAAAAAATTTCAAGTTTTTTTTTTTTAATTTACATTGAGATTCCCATTGAAACCTTAGGAAAGTTTCCCCTATATCAAAAGATCTCAAGTTATTGACTAAATCAATTTCCCTTTTAAATTTATCATATCATGATTTGATCTAACATCCTGGATCCCAACAACTCAACATCATTAATTTAACACTTAATATTTGATATCAAAAAGTAAAATTTATGGAAATAATAATAAGGCATGATACAAGATTTATAGAATATCATGCATTACAAATTTATATTACATATTCGAGTTCATGGAAAATAAGTATCTTGAATTACAAAAAAAATAAATTCGTATGACTAATAACAAAAGTCCTACTAATTAAAGTCTACTCATGGTGTGAACTTGATGTACCTAAAAATGACAAAAACATGCATACATAAATATATCAAGGTAAATAAAGGGTTTTCAAATACAAAAGGAAAGATAAAATTATAACTTTACTAGCATTTCACTTGCCACATGTAATTTATCATAATTTCCTTATTATATTCATGAACTAACTAATTTACCGAGGAAAAGTTCCATTTAATAACACCTGTTGATTTTTAGTTCTTTGAAATAGTTACCATTATTAACAAATTCAATCTACTTTAAAGGTTTTTCAATATCATTCATACTAATCAAATCTATTAATAAGCCCATATCAATATGACAAATTGATTTCATTAACTGTTCCTTTTTCGAGAATAGTTAATCAAGTATTAACCACATCTGATTTACCCATTATTTTACCGATGTAAGAAGACTTGACATCATTAACTTTCCAATCCATAATAGTTAATCATACTTGAAATACTTGCCGATATCAATGTATCTTATTGATATCATTAATTATTCTGAACTCGAAATAATTAATCAATTTATCTCTTTCCCTTAAAAATAGAAAAGGAGTGGCTAGATCCCGATAATAAGAAAGCCAAACCTGGTATTAACAAGTTCCATTTGAAATGTAAAGTTACATTGAGTTTTTTTTAGCCTTCATATTCCTAGAGAAAAAATAGATTAGGAGCGAGTAAGATTTTTTTATGTTTGGTTACCAATCTAGGAGTCTTTAAAATTAATTAATTGTTATATAAGCTTATAATGGTGTTTATGAGGTATTTTTAGGTAAAAATTGTTGAAAAACGATTCATTGCAAGCTTATAGAACAATAAGATCGATTTCATAGTTGATCACGTATATCTACAAAAAGTCTTTCCAGATGGATGCTTGGATGGAACAGCGAAAATCGGAAAGGTTATTGGGTGGGCACGACAAGTGGATGTCTTGGCTCATCCTTCCATCAAATAATTTATATCACATTGTGGATGCAATTCTATACTAGAGAGTGGATGGTTTGGAGTTGGACTTGCTACATGGCCGATGCATGCAGAACAACAATTTAATGCTTTTGAGGTAGTGATTGAGGTGGGATTGGCAGTGGAAATCAAAATGGATTGTAGAAGACAGTTTTTGATTGGCAATTAAATAATTTTGGATGCTAAGGAAATTGAGAGAGCAATAAAAAGTGGGATGGAGCTTGATGGCCATGAATTGGGAAGGTTGAGTGAAGAGAGTGGAGAAGATGTGATGGATGGAGGATCTTCATCCTCCTCATCGAGTCGTTTGATTAACGATATGATCGTTGCTGCAGAGAATATTTTTATCATTTAGTTTAATCTATTCAAAGATTAGCATAATCCGGAGAATAATTCACTCGAGCTGTGGATTACCTGGAAAGAC
Source organism: Salix caprea (assembly GCA_964035475.1). NCBI lineage: Eukaryota > Viridiplantae > Streptophyta > Magnoliopsida > Malpighiales > Salicaceae > Salix > Salix caprea. The sequence continues at coordinate 6,123,770 of OZ037744.1, forward strand.
GGTAAGGAACTGGGCCTGCAAGCTGGTATTGCCATAGTTGTAAAATCCGTTCCGGGTACCGTTCCGGTTTTTTTGTTTGGAACGGAACGTTCCGGTTTCGGTGCATTCCGGCGTTCCGTTCTGGTTTTGTACTGTTCATATTTATTTAATTATATATATGAAAAAAAAAAATTAATTTAACAAGTATAATTTAAATTCAAGATAAATAAAATTTAAATTATACAATACAAACATAATCTCAAAATTAGAAACATCTTTAAAATTCCAAAATATTATGAAAGTAAAATGTTCTAAAATAAAAGAAAAATACATCAAACATCTTGTACATATTATTATTATAATTAATAACTATTATTATATAATAATAATAATTATAATATAATAATACTTACTATAAAAAGTAAAAACCCACCCACCCCGTTTGTGTCCCCTTCACTTTCATTTCAAGCTAAAAAACCCTATCTTTTTCTCTTCAGGCCGCCGCCCCCCCTCGCTAAAAACCCAATCTTTTTTATTCCTTCAGGCTTCAACCCCTCTGCTCCTTCTCCAAAATTCCCACGCCATTTCTTTGACCCCACCATCACCATGACTCTTCTTCTCCGATCCTTCCCTCTAATCACTCTTCGCACGACCAGACCCTCCTCTCTTCCTCTCCTCCAAACTCTTCTCAAATATCACTTGGAGAGCAAGGTTGGTTGGGTGTGTACTCGGATACAGACCCGAAACTGAGTTCAGAAATGAAAGCCGTTTTGGGTTTTCCTGAACTGAACTGAGGAAAACCACCTCCGAGGAAAACGACGTCGTTTTGGGTTTTGGCTGACACCAGAACGGAACCCCGGGTACAAAATTGGGGCGTTCCGGTCAGAATTCGGCCGGAATGGCCGGATCGGTCCGGAATTCTACCCGGGACAAAAACGTCGCCGTTTTTCCGGATTTTTCAGTGGAACGGAACGGGATTTATAACTCTGGGTATTGTAGCTGGACCAAGTGGTTCATTTTCCTAATAAGAAGAGCTTTTATTCATGCTTTTCAGTCTCGTTCTATTTCTATTTCGATTTCATTTTGGCCAAAACGTTTCATATCAATTATAAAATGAAACAAAACAATATCATTTTTATCTCAGTTTAAATTCCAGCTCATTCTAAATTTTTTAGCCAAATACCAACTGAAACATTACTATTTTGTTCCGCCCATTTCGTTTCAGCCAAATAATATTTTTTTAAATAATTAATAATTTTACAATATCTACTATATCTCTTATTCTGACTGTTAGATTAAGATGAAATTTTACAAGAAATCTCTTGACATATATATTAAAATTTCAGAGCAATCAAAAAATATAATGACCTTATGAGATTGATGATGATATTCTTGTAATATTATAAATGTTCATAATTTTATTTAGAAAAATTATTTTATTGTATCTTTTTTAGATTGAGTTACACAATTCTAAATAATTTTATTTTTAGATTTGAACTAAAAAATTGAATTAATATATATATATAACCCCAAAACAACATGCTAAAATGTTTTGCATTTCATTTAAATTAAAAAAATAAAACACCAACCAAAACAGAATCAAGAATCTCGCTTTTACCAAGAGATTATTTCGACTTCAGCAGCGTATACCCTGTAGAGGTATTCTGGATGCTAGGATGCCGGGGATTAGTTAAAGATATGATTCTATGCCCTTTTACATGCATCGAAATAATTTCCAATCAAACAGAATTCATCAATGGGAATGCTAAGGTAACCCTGCCCCTCATAACTAAGCCTGGACAGTAATGATAAGACATCCATAGATTGAAGCTACCTATATAGTTAGTTCATCTCCACCATAGGTGGTAATAGTATGGCGTTGATAATACTCAATCCACTCTACTATAACTATTTCTTCCATTAGTTGGTTACATGTAAATTTGATATTTTCATCCATCTAGACTAATAATTGATGACAGCATAAATTCTACCAAAAAGGAGAAGAATTTTACACTTGCGAGATATAAATATATATTTTACAGTTTTTCAATAATGACAACCTGAAAGGACGGGGATCCTCCGCTCTCTATGAGTGAGCCATTATCCCTTTATCAAAAGGCGTCACCACTTCCATCTCCTAGTATTGAGAGAGAAAACGGAGCAATAGCAACATTGAACGTGGGTGAGCCTGCTTTGTCAATGTGTTTCATCTCAAAGTCACCTTCCTGTAATTGTATGAAAGAAATAGGTTTTACTAGCATGCCTATGAATGGGAAATATCCAAAATTTTCAAAATCATTCGCACCTGAAATAAACTAAAAAAAAAAACATTTAGCTTGAAGAACACTTCTACAGAACACAACTTTCAGAAACAAAAGGCATAATTAACCATAAAATAGAAAGCATGATGCCAGCAAGACCAGCATCCATTACTTCCTAGGACAATATTTCAATATATCATAAAAACAACCTTGCTTCGAGGCTATAGGAACACTGGCCATTTATCATGCTCTAACTTCAATACTCAGGGGATTTATTAATCTTGATATACAAGCACAAACCTTGTCCCCATCCCCTCCAAATTGAGAAAAGAAAAGGTGTATAAGCAGCAATCACTCTTCAAGTAAAGAGAGAATATAACCGCAACTTACCATTCTACCATTGGGGGTGCATAGCGGGCATGCGGATGAGTATTCAAATGTTGTCCTAGGAAGTATAACTGGCTGTTCACCTATAACGCCAACTCCCCTGCAGCATGACAAATGATACAAAATTCATAGTAAGCCAATGAAATGCAAACTACAGCCAATGCTGATGGAAACAAAAAAAGTAAAAGAAATTGATGGAGAGTGCACGTGACACAATCCATAGGATCTGTCTCATTGAAGAAGTTGTGGCCAAAACCAAGATATATGAACCAGAGTACTTTTGAAGAATCTGGAACAGAATAAGGTAATTTAACTCACCAAACATTTTCAGCTTTTCCTTTGGCATCTGTGATAATCCAGTGTCTTCTGAGAAGTTGAACAGGGCGATCTGAGTTATTAGTGATTCTTATTCTATATGCAAAGAAGTACTGACCCTTTGAAGGCTGACTTCGGCCCTCAATGTACAAGCTCCTAACTTGAACCCTGATCCCCTGATATACACGAGACTTGGATTATGACTACTCAAATTAATTTAAACCATTTCTAATATGCCTTTTATTTGGCTTCTTCCTTTTGATCAACTTTATTTTATCTATTGCTAACTCAGTTTATGCAAAGTAAAGCAACAGGATGATTACCTGATCAAGAGCACAAAACTCGAGCTTAAACCGGATTGTGGGTATTTACTTTGACATGTTGAAAAGATCATACATAATAAAGCAATCTTGTATTGTTTATTGCCAACTCACACATATTGCAACGGTCCCATCCATACACAACCCATTTATTCTCTCAATTTCAAACATTTCTGTGCTATCATCGAAAAGATCATGCATAGTACACACCTGTGTGTTATGTATCGCCAGCCCACATGTATTATGAATCCTCATCCAGGATTATCCCATTTATTATCCAATTTGAACATATTTCCCATGCTGATAGTATTTTAATAGATATGATGTACCAGGAGATCAAAATTGGTTATTCCAGAACATCAGTTGGGTCTCTAATTCAAACATGCTGAAATAAGTTTTGCACTGGCCAGATTTAAATACACAAGTCAAATAGTAAGATAACAGAGTCAAGGAAAAATGGAGAGGATAAACACATGGGATTCTTAATTTTAAATCAATTTATATGCCAGATATTCAAAGAAGCTACATGAACCAAATGAAATCACTTTATATCAAACACAGAATTTCTAAAACAGTAATAACTACCGTGCTGACCAGATCATTAGCATACCAAGGTAGTTGCATCACTTGAACATTTCAGGAGAGAGTGCGGCGCAATTTCCTTTAACTCATCTCGATACCTAGCTGCATCCTGCCAAGAATTTACCACAGAGATAAAAAGTTTATCAGAAACGTCCATGGTAAACAGTAATATGAAATTATTTTTTATGGCATGATTCTGGAAAAATAGTTGCTATATCAAAAACTGAAACCGTAACAGTAAAGCGCAACCTTATTTAAGTCCAAGAAATATATAGGCCCCATTCCAAGACACTATGATGAAGAAAAGACTGCTACTTGTACTGTTGTAATTTATAGATTGATGCAAACTACCATTGGATATCCAGGCTTCCATGAAGTGATATCACTTCCATGCCCTTTACTAGATTATTAAATTGCTGTGTGGGACTTTTATGGTCATATTTTATGCTAAACTGACATTCTAAGAACCTACACTGTCAAAGCTTGCAGAAGGGTGGTTGGTGCGAGAGGTCCTCAGCTCAAGTGCTCCATGTGGGTTGAGGCCAACTACATCTTAACCTTAGATTTATATCTTGTGTTTGACCCACTTTTCGGAACACTCATAGTTTTAGGACATCATTCTCTTTTGAACTCTTCGTGAATGGCAAGCAAAATCTAAAAGCCTATAAAACTTAAAGAACAAAGGAAGCACGGGGTATCTTATGCTAAACTGGCATTCTAAGAACTTACACAGTCAAAGCTTGCAGAAGGGTTGTTGGTGCGAGAGGTCCTCCACTCAAGTGCCCCATGTGGGTTGAGGCCAACTACATCTTAACCTTAGATTTATATCTTGTGTTTGACCCACTTTTCGGAACACTCATAGTTTTAGGACATCATTCTCTTTTGAACTCTTCGTGAATGGGCAAGCAAAATCTAAAAGCCTATAAAACTTAAAGAACAAAGGAAGCACGGAGTAGTTTATCCCAGTCATTTATACTGCTGGTAAATGGTTATTCTCAATGACAGTATAAGAAAAGTTAACCCTTTTTTTTCTATTGCAGCATAACGAGAAACTTAACAGCAAAATGTGCAACAACTGACAAGCTGAAGCATTAAAAAAGACGCAGAATTGAAGAATCAGAGAGACTGAAAAAATAAACAAAAAACAACAAGATAACCATTTTGGCCAAACCCACACATGAAATGTTTCCATCTTAAAATGAATTACTTCTACAATGGTCTAAAAAAACACAGCACGAAAAACCCGCTATATAATATATAAAGTACATCACATTCAAATTGGAAAATGAGATGCCGCAAACAGTTACCTCAAACTGCTCATCGGCAATTGCCTCCTTCAGCAACCTATGCAGCCGCAAAACTGGCTCCTCTTCCTCAAATGATTTCAACGAATCACGAATTCTTGCAGCTTCTTCATAATCCTAATGTCAAAACAAAACCAACTTTTGATACTAAATATCCATCAAGCTTTTTGACCTTTGAAGTCACATGTATTTTGCTTATATTGGCCACATCCTCAACCAAAAAAAAAAAAAGAAGGCTAACTTTGAACCCACAAATTGCTACTTTTTCCTAGAAACCAAACAGTGATTAAGCATACAATTTCACAATTAAAATGTAATGCCAAATCATAATTTTTTTAAAAAAGAATAAAGAGAGAGAAATTGATTTTATTTAAAATGAAATTGTTCCAAGGAAATAAACACAATGAATTAAATTTGCGAAAACATAACAATAATAATGCTAAAATGTTACCTCAGATTGTGCAGCAACCTTCATTTGTTGTTTTAGCATAGCATACGTTTGACTCCGAGACAAAAAAGAACCCGGACTATGATCCGAGCCCGAACCAGAACTGGAAATTGTTCCCTCACCGTTTCCATCTCTCTCAACAGAACATGCAACAATCCGACAATTTCTATAGGAAACTCTGAAACTCAAACACTGTCTCCTCTCCTCCCCAAAGCTCCGCCCAGGAACAAAACTCCTCGTACCTGTAATAAAATCCGTTGACAATTTCAGATTGAGGGACTGCATTTTTCTTAGAATATAAAAAAATAGTTCAACAGCGTCTGTGTTTTTTTATTTATAAATGTTTGACGACCGTGAGACTTTTTATTATGAAATGACTACATTGACCCTATGAATGTGTGGGGTTTGGTTGATTAGAGACGGAGGAGAAGGGTAATTTGTGGAGGTCATAGTTATTGAGATGAGGGGGGGCTATTTATAGGGGTAGCAGAAGTGGGGTAGCAGATTTTTGCTGATTATATAAGAGAAATCTACACGTGTTGGATTGAGAGTGAGAAAAATAAAATCAAGGAATCCTCGCTTAATTGGTCCAGCAGAACGAACCTCAGGAAACAGACTCCTTGGTGAGTTCTTGAACGACTTGCCGTTTACCTTAATAGTATGATGGTCTCATCTTTGTATGATTATACTTTTGCTATTTTTCTGGCACAAAGTCTGCTATTCAGTTATATATCTTTTTTTTTTTTTCATTTTCTTACGAATTTATTCAATAGTTAATAGTGATAAAATAAAAAATTATATATGAATAATAAAAAAGTTGTGAGAAGTTTTACTGCATACGCGTGTGCGATAACCCCTCTCATATTTCACTATACACCTAAATATTTAAGAGAAAAACTTATTTTTATCCTTAAACTTTGTTTTTGAGCGATTTGATTTATTTATAGCTAAATTAAAAATCAATTAGTTTTTATTTTTTCAAATATGAAAAAATTAAAAGACACGAACCAAAGTGACAAAAGATAGGAAAATAGGTGACCTTTGCAAATATTGACGTGAAAAAATTATTTTAGCCTTTTAACTTATTAATTTATATATATTTTTTATCCTTTAGCTTTTAAAATTTTATTTTTTCCAAAACTTTTTTTTTGCAATCTTTCATTTGAGATAGGAGAAAGAGAGGGTCGTATTTTAGTGATAAGGAGAAAAAATAGTTAGTTGACATCATTTTTTATCACAAAAATAATCAATCTTAGAGTCATCGGTTTCATTAAATAAGAGAATTTTGTCCCTAGAGATTTTTTTGAATTGAGGTTGAACTCGGGTTTTTTATGGGTTTGTAGTTTATTTAAGGCTATAAACATGTAAAATAAGATCTTTTTCTATTTATTTATTTTTAGATCAAAATAGGTTGATGACTCAGATGGAAATGAGTACACATGCATTGGTTTTTTCAATATCTTTACCTCAACTTGAACCCATAATTTTTACATGAACTCGACCCCAAATCGATTGGGTATAAATCAAACCCAGCCCAAGTTTCAAGTATTTTTGAAAACTTTAGTAAAACATTTTGTTAAAAATATTTGAATGATCATTATATAAAACCAAGTGAAAATTCAAAGATTATCATATGACTTTAAATTTGGAAAGAAATTAAGCATAAATTATGCAAAATCAAAGCAATTGGGCAAAGATTAAGAAATACAAAAGGAATTGACCTTATCAAAATGAATCAAACCAAGCTTAGCACATATTGTGCGTGTTGCGTTTTCCAAAACATATACATGCAATAAAAATAGTAAATTTAAATTTTTTCAAGAGTCATAAGGATCCTGTTATACAAATCTAAAATTATTTAGGATTTATGCAAAGATTATCTGAAAATTGAATGTTCTTTTTTACTTTGAATATTTGTTTGAAGACTAGGTTGCAAATCACACACCATCCAGATATTTAGCCTCAAAACTATAAACATATGAACCATCAATGAGAAATCTATTAAATTCTTTTAAGTGAAAGGAATTGTTATACCTTTGAGTGCTAGCTTATATATATATATATATATATATATATATATATATATATATATATATATATATATATATATATATATATTGTACTCTACTAATAAAAAATAAAAGGCATGACTTTATATTTATAAAAAACACTAAAAACCATAAAAATATAAAATATCAAATGAACCTTAAATAATATCATATATATTATTTTAGGATTGTTTTAGAAACTTATTCAATCAAATTATTACTTGATTATTTCTAGGTCTAGAATTATAATCCTTATATTAATTATATTTTAGTCCTTAATAACTAAAATCTATTTATAATCAAGTCACACTTAGTTAATCATTTTATTTTTTATCAATGGTTTTTATGTGTGTAACCCTTTAGGTTCCCCCAACAAGTTCATCCAAATATAAATTACAATTATAAATAAAAGAAGGTGAAATAAATTAAACAATTTTATTTATTAATTTATTAATAATTTAACAATTCATTGACTTATATTTGAAAAAGTACAATGTCTAACAATCTGTCATGATCATTTAAATATTAATAAAGTTATAAATGGTTTGAGGTGACCTTTTAATGACTAATTTTGCCATGTGATTATAATTCTTTCATTATGAATGTTTAGATTTAGACATTATTGCATGAAGTTTATTTGTTTATGGGTTAATTTAATATACATGTCATGTAACAAACATTTACATGTTAATTCAAGTCCCTCAAACCTTAGTTTATGAGAATAAATGTTTCTTTTTATATAAAAACGAATATAATATGTATCGGTTTCAGTAGCTCTAATTAGTATCCAATCTTAAATGAGCAGTGACCATGAACATTTTAGAAATAATTTTTTGATATAATATAAATCATTTAATTGTAGTAACTTTATAATTTCCATGTCAAGACATTTTTGTTTCAAAAACTTTTTATTTACTCTAGATTCATTAATCAAATATTAGATTCAATAATAAAATATAAATAAATAATAATGATAAATAAAGTTTTTATTAATATTGAATATATTTTACATGAATAAAATCATTATCATGTGTAACGTACTGATTGACTATTGATTAGTTACAAGGTGCATTTCATTAATAATGTGCATATAAGTTGATCACTTTTCTTCAAGAGAAGTGTACATATCTAAATAATAAAACATAACATTAATATTTATTTAATGCATTTTTATTCTTGGTTTGGCATAATTAAAGTGAAGAAATGAAGTTTATTACATGGTATAGGCAAGATAGATAGCTCTTGCCCCATCTACCTGTATAGAATATACCCTCATTAGAAAACCAACACCTCTATGTATCGCTAGCTACATATTGGAGAAGAGAGCAAGATGGTGAAAGCAAGACAATACAAGTTTAACGACTAGAAAATAAAACCTTAGTTTTTCTTTATATGCATAATTGGGTGCAAAAATAGTTTTTAAAACTTTAAGATTTAATCTAAAGTTTAGGTTAGGTTCTGGTAGGGATATAATTAGATCCTACTCAAACCCGACCCAAACCTAAACATTAGAAAACATATCTAACCATTTGGGTTGATTTGGATCCATGTCTATTGGGTTTGGGTAAAATTATTATTTCTCATTGAAAAAAAAAATTGGAAAACAAAACTTGCCCTAATTTTTTAACAACCATGTAGTTACCGAAATCAAAGTTGCAAATGAAACATCACTTGTTCAATTGCTTTTTTTTTTTTTTTAATATAGCATCGCCCATCTTTTGATAACATATAAGTTAGGTCTCTTTTATAGGTCGAGTGCATGGGTAAGGCAATCTATTTGGCATGTTTCTTTTTTTCTTTTTCATTTATTTAATGTATTTTCAACCCCTTAAAGTTAAAATACATCATTTTTTCTTATTTAAAGGGCTTTTTTATTCTTAAAAATCCTTATTTTTGTTGTTTAATGTTTTTTTTTTTAGTTGCACACACTTGTCTTGTTAGTTTTTAAAAATTATAATTTGATACAAGAAGAGTCTCACACACCTAGTTTTTATAAATAACTCCATAAATAAATATTTATTAATTTCATTTAGGTGCATGACCCGAATAACAGGTTACTTGAGTTTCACAAGTGTCTTTTTTTTTAATTCAATATTTTTTTATTTATAATTTGCTCTTGAATATTGAGTTACTTAATAATTTTGTGTCATATTTTTTTTATATAGATTTATGATGGTCTCGTAATCTAGATTATAAGTTTGGCTGATTAACTCGAATTATTTGAGAATTGTGCATCTAATTCCATTGAGTTACTTGAAATTATACATCTAATCTTATCTCTTAATATTTAATTGCTTGATATCATTATTTAATGTGTTGTACGACTAAAATGATAAAATCATACTTGAATTGAAACTAATGAAACCAATTATATTATAGCTTAAAAAACTAACTAATGGAATCTTTTAAAGGAAAAACCATACTCTATTGGATATGATATGGTCCATAATGAGTTATGTAGACATTTCATCTTCTTTCTAGTGTTATGTAGACATTTCATCTTCTTTCTAGTGTTATGCTCTGCAAAATATTGCTTATCTTGTAAATAGGTTTTCATCAAAATATGTTGATAAAACTTCATATGAGATATGAAATGGTAAGAGATCAAACCTATCATAGTTTCAAGTGTTTTCTCAATCTTATAATAGAGTCGTAAGTTTGACAAGTTGACTTTGTTTAATTTTTTAAGTTTTTTAATTAAATATGTTGGTTTTTTTTTTCAATTTTGCTCCCTATAACTAAATCTTGTTTTTTATTTAAGTTCTATTTCCAATTTTCCCTTCAATATTTGGTTGTTCTGGAATTGAGTTTCATAATCATTCTTAAATTTGCTTTCCATGGAATTATCTTTGATCTCATTTATTTATTTTCTTCTCATTCTCAACCTTCAAAATTGAATATTTTGGAAATTGAGCTTCATGATTATATTTTTATTTTTGTGAAGTTATTTTTATCTTATAATCCAAATCACAAGTTTTACAAGTTAACACAAGTTGACTTGGACCGTTTTTTATTCTTTTTTTTGAATTTATTTTATTTTATCTTTCAATATTGAGTTGGTTGAAAATTAAATGGCCCGCGCGGGGGGCTGGCAGGGCCTCGCGCGGGAGCTCGCCCCTGCTGCTGGCACGCATGGCCCGCGCGGGGGGCTGGCAGGGCCTCGCGCGGGAGCTCGCCCCTGCTGCCCAAGGCCTGTCCCGCGAGGGGGGCCGGCACGCATGGCCCACGCAGGGGGTTGGCAGGGCCTCGTGTGGGAGCTCACCTCTGCTGCCCCAGGCCTGTCCTGCGCGGGGGGCTGCCAGGGCCGCGCGCGAGCTGGCCCCTACTGCCCAAGGGCTGTCCCGTGCAGGGGCTGGCAGGGATGTCGCGTCGCTCGCGTTGGCCCCTGCCGCCACAGGCCTGTTCCTCGTGGGGGGCTGGCAGGGCCCCGCGCGCCAAGCAGCGGGGCTGTCGAAGCAACGCGCGCGCGAGCCCAAGGGCCCCCAGCCCCTAGTGCCCCGTGCCCAGGGCGCGGGCGCGGCGCGCGCGCGCGTGTTTCATCTTTGGGGTGCTGAGCGGTGGGGGAGGAGAGTGCTCCCCTGAAGAGTAAAATTTAGTTTCTCAGCTCTTGCAAGGGGGGGGGGGGGGGGGGTCGCTACTAGGTCCCAGATGCCCCCCCCTCTAAAACCTTCAAAAAAAATTATTTGAAGCTGAAATTTGGCACAGAGGTTTGGAAAAATCCAATGTAACTGTAATATTTTTTTCTGAATTTTTAAAAATCGGGAATTATTTATTTGTATTTTTCTCCCATTAAAAATGCAGAAATTCGTATAAAATAGGAACCGGCTCGGAATGACCCCAAATTTTGTGGGGAGGCGCACAAAAATATGATGGATTTTACTGGTATGATAGGTTGTGGAAAGCTTCCCGTTATCATGGCGACATGCAGGAACCACAACAGCTCGCCCACCGCGCGGGGGGTGTCGGGCTGGCACTGCAGGTTGTCCCCTGGGCTGCTGAATTCACTGGCACTGCCTTGGCTGCTGAATTTTTCTGCGGGCTGGCACGGCCCCACGGGCTGATGAATTCTGTTGCTCTGCTTCCCGTCTGCCGAATTCTCTGCCACTGCCCCCCGGCTGCCGAATCCACTGCCGCTGCCCCACGGGCTGCCGCATCAGCTGGCACTGCCTTCGCTGCCGCTTTTTGCGGCAACTTTGCACGCTTAAAAAAGTCATGGAAAACTAACTTCCGGCAACTTTGCACGCTTAGCTTCATGTCTGTAGGGTGGTTGCGGAGAAATTCCCGTGTTGAGGAAGTCCCCGGAACCCTCCCCCAGCCTCGCGAGCGCCCCCTCGCGGGCTGACGCGTGGCTCGGCCGGCTGCCGATTCGGACACCCGAGGAAATGGGTTGCTGAAATTTACTCGGACTGTCATGCCTGCCAAATTCACTGTCGCTGCCTCGCGGGCTGCCTGCCAAATTCACTGCCTCGCGGGCTGCCGAACCGTGCTGCGAACTGACCATGCCTATCGGTCTGCCACTGCCCGCTGTCCTTGATGCAGCACTTCTTGTCAGCACAGATATGGATATGGCTTGTTGAATGCTGTTACAGCAGGCCTCTAGCCCCGCCGTCCAGAGTTAAGTTCATAGGGCAGAGAGTTGAGCGCTGCGCGCGCGGGCTTGATGGCCGCGCGACCCGCAGAGCTGTCGCTTCCGGCCATCCAGAGCAGCGGGGCACTCTATCCCCCATGAACTTGGTGCCTTGAGAAGCAGTCCCAGCCCTGCCCCCCACGATCTGGATACCCATTTCCCCCGCGAAGCCATGTTCGTAACAGCCCCCCACCACTTTGCTTGTCTGAATGCCAGCCCTCTCCTGGCATAATAGTTTTGCTTTGCCACCTCTGAAAGTCCATCATCCAAGCCACGTGTTCGTGCTATGTTAGAACCCATGACTTTCTTGAACCAATACACGGTGCCAAATTTTGTCACTGCCTTCGATGCCGAATCCAGCTGGCACTGCCTTCGCTGCCATCACGGAGAAATCGCAGCCATGATCAAAACTCGCAGCAAGTAAACCGTGCAAGCATCAACATGTGCGCCATGTACATCCCTCTCCCGAGATAGCTGTGTTTTGCCACCTTGAAAAGTCCATTGTCCAAGCCCCGCGCCCATGCCATGACCTGCATGAACCAAAAACGCGCTGCCGAATTCATTGGCATTGCCTTCGCTGCCGAAACAGCTGACACAGCCGAATCCGCTGCGATGTCCGTCCCACGGGCTGCCAGCACCCACTGTCTTTGACCCGGCATTTCTCGCCAGCGCATTATTCGACCCTGTTACAGCAGGCCTCTACTCCCGCCGAGCTACCGCTCGTGCACCGCCCTCTCCTCGTGTGCCCGGCCCCGGGAACTCGCGTCCCAGCCTCCGTGAAGCCGTGCTCTTGGAGGGGCTCGGGGGGACGAATCGGAGCGACATGGGGCTGAATCTCAGGGACGGCGCGCGCTGCAGTCCACGATCGCAGCGACGACATCTCCACAGGCGTTTCAAAGGCCCGGGCTTAGGCCGCCACCGCGATCCGCATCGGTCCATGCCTCGAGCCGATCGGCGGACCGGCTGTCGCCGTTCCACATCCGACCGGGGCGCATCGCCGCCCCCCATCCACTTCTCTCCCGACAATTTCAAGCACTCTTTGACTCTCTTTTCAAAGTCCTTTTCATTTTTGCCTCGCGTTACTTCTTTGCTATCGGTCTCTCGCCCATATTTAGCCTTGGACGGAATTTACTGCCCGATTGGGGCTGCATCCCCAAACAACCCGACTCGCAGACAGCGCCTCGTGGTGCGGCAGGGTCCAGTCACGACGGGGCTCTCACCCTCTCCGGCGCCCCCTTCCAAGGGACTTGGGCCTGGTCCGCCGCTGAGGACGCTTCTCCAGACTACAATTCGAACGCCGCGGGCGCCCGATTCTCAAGCTGGGCATTTCCCGGTTCGCTCGCCGTTACTAGGGGAATTCTTGTAAGTTTCTTTTCCTCTGCTTATTGATATGCTTAAACTCAGCGGGTAGTCCCGCCTGACCTAGGGTCGCAACGAGAGCATCCTTGAAAGCCAATGCTCGGGGGTACGGGAGGTCCTAGGGGCGACAGGCACACGAACGACCGTGTCCGAGGGTCTCTCAACCACCGATTATCGTGGCGACCGTCGCCGAGGACTTGATTTTAGGCCAACCACGGGTGGGAGCGCGCGGGAGACCAGTATTTGCCCCTTCCCTCGTGAGCCGAGGGGAGTGGGGGCGACGATGCGTGACACCCAAGCAGACATGCCCTCGACCAGGAGGCCTCGGGCGCAACTTGCGTTCAAAGACTCGATGGTTCACGGGATTCTACAATTCACACCAAGTATCGCATTTCGCTACGTTCTTCATCGATGCGAGAGCCGAGATATCCGTTGCCGAGAGTCGTTCAGATTATCACAGAAAGAAGGAGCGCCCCCGACACTGAGGCTATGAGGGCGTGCTCCTAGTACTCAATTTCCTTGGCGCTTCTCGTGTCGGGGTTCGTTGACGAGCTGTGTCAGGCGCAGATGCGTCCCTCCACGGCACGCGTGGACACGAGGGGCGGGTGCCCCCCGAGCCCAGCTTGTCATGCAACGGGTTCGCGAGTCGTTCTGCAGGGGCAGGTTTCGACAATGATCCTTCCGCAGGTTCACCTACGGAAACCTTGTTACGACTTCTCCTTCCTCTAAATGACAAGGTTCAGTGGACTTCTTGCGACGTTGCCAGCGGCGAACCGCCTACATCGCCGCGATCCGAACACTTCACCGGACCATTCAATCGGTAGGAGCGACGGGCGGTGTGTACAAAGGGCAGGGATGTAGTCAACGCGAGCTGATGACTCGCGTTTACTAGGAATTCCTCGTTGAAGACCAACAATTGCAATGATCTATCCCATCATGATGAAATTTCAAAGATTACCCGGGCCTGTCGGCCAAGGCTATAGACTCATTGAATACATCAGTGTAGCGCACGTGCGGCCCAGAACATCTAAGGGCATAGACCTGTTATCGCCTCAAACTTCCTTGGCCTGGAAGGCCATAGTCCCTCTAAGAAGCTGGCCCTGGAGGGTCACCTCCGCATAGCTAGTTAGCAGGCTGAGGTCTCGTTCGTTAACGGAATTAACCAGACAAATTGCTCCACCAACTAAGAATGGCCATGCACCACCACCCATAGAATCAAGAAAGAGCTCTCAGTAAAGAGCTCTCAGTTAGTTGCAACGCTTGAGAGAGAAAGTTAGAGAGAGATGCTCTCCACCTCCCTTCACCCCGCCGATCACCCATGGCTCCACCCAACCCGTTGCTTCCATCCTTCACCTTCCCCCCTGCCTTAGATCCATTCCAATAGGTCCCCTCTCCTTCGTTGTTCCTTCTTTCCCCTTGTTTTTAGCTTCCCGTGAGTTTTCCAGCCCCCGTTTTTTTGAATCCTCGTGTCCGTACGGTTTGCCGCCCAGCCTTCTCCTTCGCAGATCATCCATTTGGGTTGTTTTCCTGGTAGGTTTGGCTTCCTTTTCAGCTTTCCTAAGTGTCTCCTTCCTTTTGGTTTCCTTTCTTACCCCTTTCTTTAGCCCCCCGTTCGTTTTCATCTCCATTGGTTTTCAAATTTCTCGTGTCCGTACAGTTTTTCCGCCGAGCTTCCATCTTCTCCTTTTGGCTCCTTGGCTTTTTTTTTTCTGGTTGGGTTAGCTTCGTTTTCAGTTGTTCTTGGAGTCTCCTTTTGTTTTTTCCAGTTTCCCTCCTCCCTTGTTGCTCATCCCTCTTCCTTCGTCTTCCCCTCTTTGTCCCGTTTCCCCCCCATTTGTCTTCCCTTTTTTTGCCCAAGTTTAGGTTTGTTTTTCCTAGCTTTCCCTCCTCCTTCTGGTCCCTTTCCGTGCCAGCCATGGCTAAACGAAAAGCCAAAAAGAAATCTCCTCCTTCTTCTTCATCTCGCCCCCCTCCTTCATGTCCAGCTCGCCAAGTTGCTTCGGGCCCTTCGTCCCCCACCAGAAAACAAGCCCGTCACTCTTCCCTTCCCCCTCAATCACGTGTGGTGGACCTTTCTATTCCTCCCTTGCAGCTCACAGGCCCCAATTGGTTACCAAAATTGTGTTCAGTCCCAAGTGCCCAGTTTTGGTTGCTTCGGGCCCAGTTCTGGCTGCTTCGGGCGCAGCCCCCCTGGCTTGGCTGCTGCGGGTTCATCCCAAGTTTTGGTTGCTTCGGGTGCAGCCCCCTCTTTGGTTGCCTTGGGACCACATGGTGTTGATCAAGCCCCTTCAAGTGCTCCTCCTCAACCTCCTTGTCCAAAGCTTCCAATCTCTGAGAGTTCTCCCTCATTCTCTTTGTTGTTTGCTCCCGTTGATATGGACAGCCCCGGGGACTCTGAAAATGATGGCTCATCTGCATACAATTCAGATTCTAGCTCTCATTATGGGTCTCCTGCCTTGGCAAATTCGAAGCTTAAGGCCCGTCATCCGTCTCCGGCTTCCTCAGCTCCTGCAGTTGCCGAGGGTCCTTCTGAAATTCCTGCAGCCTCTCCTTCAGGTACTGCCAAACCTCCTCCCCTTGGACCTTGGAAAAATTTGTTTGCTTCAAACTGAAGCCCCTCTAGTGGTGCTCAACTCATTCATTATTCTGAATTGACTGACTCTGCAACTTGTGAAATTTTGAATGATGATTTGGATTGTGCTTGTGATGTGTGGAAATCTTGTTTGATTGGTTATGTGTCGGGGAGATTTCCTGGGTTTAGAGCTCTTAAAAGCATGATTGTGAATACTTGGCGTTGTGAAGCTGTGTTGGATGTGCATGATTCGGGATGGTTGATATACAAATTCCGTAATGAGGTTGACCGATTGGCTGTTTTAAAGGGAGGACCCTATCTTGTTTTTGGCAGACCTTTAATCCTTAAAGAGATGCCTGAGTTTTTTGATTTTAATCCTACTGAGATGTCCACTGTTCCTGTATGGATTATGTTGCCAAATCTTCCCCTTAGATGTTGGTCCTTGAAATCTCTATCTAAACTTGCTAGTATTGTTGGAAAACCTTTGCAAAGTGATATGCTCACCTCTTCTATGTCTCGGCTTTCATATGCCCGTATTTTGGTAGAGCTTGATCTTCGTAAACCTTTGCGTGAGCATATAGCTGTCAAGTTGCCAAATGGTGAGATTATTGATCAGCAGGTTATTTATGAGACACTTCCGAAGTTCTGCTCTCACTGTCATGTTATTGGGCATATTGTGGACTCTTGCTCCAAAGTTACAAGGAAAGTTGGGGTTAACAAGTCTCAAGCTTCTGCTGCCTCAGTGCCTCCTAATTCCTTTTCGGGCGAGAAAGTTGTGTTGTCCTCAGAAGGGACTGTATCAGTGCATAACTCTGTTGCTTTGGCTCCACCTTTGTCTGATAAGGGGCTGCAAGATCCCATGGTCTGTGAGGCTGCTACTGGTATCCATGATTGGCAGCCCGTACCAAAGAAGCATACCAGTAATAGGCAACCTAAGATTAGATCAGTTCTAGCAGCTTTGGCTCTCCGGAAAGGTAAATCAGTTGCGGCAGTTGGTAATGTTTCTGGTGGCACAGATTTGTCGGTTTTGGGTAGTGATGCTGCAGGCTCTGCAAGGGTTATGGGTTGTGTGGGATTGAATGGCCAGTTGGTAAGTGCTGATCCGCAAACTTCAGGTGCAGCAGATTTGGGTCCGGGCTTGAGGCCAGGTTCAAAGGGTGTTTTGGGTGGTGCTCCAATAGCTCCGCAGCGTGTTAATGGCAGGGTACAGCTTTTGAAGGGCTTCGGGCAAGGAGGTCATACAGGGAAGAGTTTGCAATCTAAATCATATTTATCACGCGGACATGGTAGGAACCTTCCTTCCACTACTGCCCCATGATGATTGTTAAATGCTGGAATGTTAGGGGGCTTAATAGTCCTCTAAAGCAACATGAGGTGGTCAACCTCATGAAGAAATCTTCAGTTGATGTTTGTGGGCTGTTGGAGTCTAAGCTTTCCTTGTCTAAGGTTATGGCTCTTCAGAAGTTTCGGCTCAAGAAGTGGAATTTTCTGACGAATGCTGCTTAGTGTTCTATGGCCCGTATTGTTGTTTTTTGGAATCCCTCTACAGTTTCAGTGGATATGGTTAGCAGCTCCCCTCAGGGTCTCCATGTTTGCGTCCGAAGTCTTGTGAGTCAAATTTCTTCACATTACTTTTGTTTATGGGTTACATACCATTGTTGCTCGAAGATCTCTTTGGGACAGCCTGCGTGATTGGTGCCCCCCGGGCCCTTGGATGGTATTAGGGGATTTTAATTCTCTTTTGTCTCAGGATGACAAGTTGAATGGTAGTGTTGTTTCCATGTACGAGACTGCCGACTTTCATAAATGTTGTCTTGATCTAGGCTTATATGATCTCAACTACACTGGGTGCCATTTCACTTGGAGTAATGGTTCGGTTTGGAGTAAATTGGATAGGGTCCTTGTCAATCCTTATTGGGCTTCTCTTCGCCGTGTTGCTCATGTTCATTTTGGTAATCAAGGGGCTTTCTCGTATCATTCTCCAGTTTTGGTTCGGCTTGATCCCCAGGTTTCAGGGCGGTGCAATTTCAAGTTTTTTAATATGTGGGCCTCTCATTCTGATTTTCTCCACACAGTCTCTGAGAGTTGGCAGTATACAGGTATGGGTTCTCCTATGTTTTCTCTCTGCAAGAAGCTCGAGGGGTTGAAGCGTCCGCTAAAGCTGCTGAATAGGCTTCATTTCAGTCATATCTCTGAGCGAGTCTCTCGGGCTGAATCGGATTTGGATCTGCTGCAATCTGCTCTTCACTCGGACCCCTCTAATTCTCAGCTTGTCCAGGAAGACAAGAAAATGCGCATTCAGCTCATTAACCTCAAATCTTCTGAAAAAATGTTCTTTGGGCAGAAGCTGAAGTGTGATTTCCTTAAGGAGAGTGATAAAGGCTCCCGGTTTTTTCATGCTTTGTTGAGTCAAAAGAATGGCAGAAACTTCCTCCCGGCTATCCAGAAGTCTGATGGTTCTCTTTCCGTCTCGGAGAAGGAGGTTGGGTTAGAGTTTGTGGATTTTTTTATGAAGCTCTATGGTTCCTCGAAGCCTACTTTGCCTTTGGATAGAGAAATTGTCGGCCTTGGTCCTCGTCTCTCTGCTTTTGATTGTGGGCTCCTTTCTGCGCCTTTCTCCAATGATGATATTAAGGCAGCCTTATTTGGGATTTATAATAATAAGGCTCCGGGTCCAGATGGTTTTTCCTCTCTCTTCTTTAAATCGGCTTGGTCTGTTGTTGGTGAAGATTTCTGTGCTGCAGTTCAGGATTTCTTTGCCTCCGGGAAGATGCTGAAGCAGATTAACCATTCGGTTATCTCTCTCATTCCTAAGTCAGCTCATGCTTCCTCCCCTTGTGATTTCAGGCCCATCTCTTGCTGCAATGTGGTCTACAAGGTCATCTCCAAGCTTCTTGCTGGTCGGTTGGCTGTTGCCTTGGGCAGTATCATCAGTCCAATGCAGAATGCCTTCCTGGGTGGAAGAGCTATGGTGGATAACATAAATCTTGTGCAGGAGCTTCTTCGTCAGTATGGCAGAAAGAGAACCTCTCCTAAGTCCCTCTTGAAGATTGACTTTAAGAAAGCTTTTGACTCTGTTCAGTGGTGGTTTCTTCGGGATCTCTTACTCTCTCTGGGGTTTCCCTCTGGTTTTGTCCATCTGATTATGCAGTGTGTGGAAACTTCTTCTGTCTCAGTAGCCGTTAACGGGAATCTTTATGGCTTCTTTCCAGGGAAAAGCGGTATTAGGCAGGGTGATCCCCTTTCTCTCTATCTTTTCATCACTTGCATGGAATACTTCTCCCGGTTGCTTTCTAAGGCTTCCCAGCAGTCTTCTTTCAAGTTCCATCTGCAGTGTGCGCCTCTAGGCATCAGTCATCTTGCTTTTGCGGATGATGTTCTTTTATTGGCTAGGGGGGACAAGCCATCCATCCTCTCTCTTATGGATCAGTTGAGGCTCTTTGGGAGTGTTTCTGGTTTGGAGATTAACCCCTCCAAATCCTCTATTTTTTTCGGCGGGGTCCCAGATAGTGTGAGGCAGGAGATTATCTTGGAAACTGGTTTCAGTGCTGGCACCTTTCCTTTCAAATACCTGGGAGTGCCTCTGAGCCCTCATCGCCTCTTGGTTAGTCAGTTTTCTCCTCTCCTTCGCAAGCTTGAAGCTGCTGTTCAGAGTTGGATTGGCAAGCATCTTTCTTTTGCTGGTATGCTTGAGCTCCTGCGCTCTGTCTTGTATGTCATGGTTCAGTTTTGGCTCTGCATCTTCCCTATCCCAGAAATAGTCATCTTACAAATAGTTCGTATATGCCGGAATTTTCTGTGGTCGGGTACTGTTCAAAAGTCTCACTCAGCTTTAGTTGCTTGGAAGTCTGTCTGCATGCCTAAGAAGGAAGGGGGGCTTGGGTTGTTTGACATTAAAGCTCGCAATAAGAGTTTTCTTGTCAAACACATTTGGAACATTCATCGCGAGGCCGATTCTCTATGGATAAAATGGATACACCATTTTTTTCTCCCAAACCTCTCTTTTTGGGATGCGCAAGCGATTAAGACTTCCTCCCCTCTTTGGAAAGCCTTGGTCTCCCTTAAAAACAATCTCCTAGCCGACTTTGGGGGCCGCTCTCCTGTTGTGGATGCTATGGCTAATTGGAATGTTGGGGTTAGTGGTTTTTCTGCTAATGCTTATGATCACTTTCGGGTTAAAGGCAGGAATATCAGTTGGGTTTCGGTGGTTTGGGAGAGCTGGTCTCTACCGAAGCATTCTTTTGTGCTGTGGCTTGCGGTGTTAGGGAAGTTGCGTACTAAGGACCGGCTGCACTTCGTCCCTGTTGATCTTAACTGTGTCTTCTGTAATCGGGACCAAGAATCCCATTGCCATCTTTTCTTTCGGTGCCCTTGGACTTCATCTTTTTGGGGAAGTATTGTCTGTTGGCTTCACCTTCCTCGGCAGTTACCTACCCTCTCTAGTGCCATTCGATGGCTGGCTCCAAAGAAGAAAAGCATGGTTCATAAGATGAGAAGAGCCTCCCTTAGTATTGCTGTCTACTTGCTTTGGGAGGAAAGGAATAAAAGGCTGTTTGACAGTTCTGTGCTGTCTATTGAAAAGCTCTTCCGAAGATTTCAGGTCCTTTTCTACACAGTGTACCATTTCCATGGTAAAGATCACTTCTCAATTGATGTTGGTTGAGCTGCCTGCTGAGCTGTGGGTTGGGTAGATTGTTTTAGGCTGCTTGTTGTTTTTCCTTTAGTTTAGCTCGGTTGTGAGCTTGTTTTTCTTGCTTTGGCTTGAGGGTTCTGTCCTCGGGTTTTTTTCTCTTTGTTTTGCTGGTTGGGAGCATGTTCCCTTCCAAGCCTCTCTCCTGTATTTCCAATTTTGTTTCCTTTCGGTCTTAATATACTTACATTTGACCAAAAAAAAAAGAAAAAAGAAAGAGCTCTCAGTAGTAAGAGAGAAAGCTAGAGAGAGAAAGCTAGAGAGAGATGCTCTCCACCTTCCCTCATCCCGTCGGTCAACCATGGCTCTTCCCAACCCGAAGCTTCCATCCTTTCTCTTCCTCCTTGCCTTAGTCTCGTTCCAGTAGGTCCCATCTCCATCTTTGTTCCTTCCTTTCCCGTTTCTTTGGCCTCCCGTGAAAATTTCTTCTCCAGTTTTTTCAAATTTCCATTTCCGTACATTTTGCCGCCCAGCCTCCATCTTCTCCAATCGGCTCCTTGGGTCATCTTCCTGGTTGGTTTGGCTTCTTCTTCAGTTTGTCTTGGTGTCTCCTTGTTCCATCTCCTTCCTTTCCCGTTTCTTTGGCCTCCCGTTAGAATTTCATCTCCCGTTTTTTTCAAATTCCCGTGTCCGTACATATTGCCGCCCAGCCTCCATCTTCTCCAATCGGCTCCTTGGTTCTTCTTCCTGGTTCGATTGGCTTCTTCATCAGTTTGTTTTGGTGTCTCCTTGTCTCCTTTCCAGTTTCCTCCCTTTTCTTGCCCGACTCTCAATTTTCATTTCCCCCCTCTTTTTCCCGTCCATCCTCTTTTGTCTTCCCTCTTGCGCCCAAGCTTAGTTTTGCTCCGCCTGGTTTTTTCCCCTCTTTCTGGTCCCTTTCCGTGCCAGCCATGGCAAAACAGAAAGCCAAGAAGAAATCACCTTCTTCTTCCTCTCGCCCCCCCTCCTTCATGTCCAGTTCGTCCCTTTGCTTCGGGTCCTTCATCCCCCACCAAAAAACAAGCCCGTCACTCTTCCCTTCCCCCCCAATCCCGTTCGTTGGCCCTTGTTCTTCCTCCCATGAAGCTCACAGGCCCCAATCAATGTTCTCCTCCAGAATTGGCTGCTGCGGGTTCAACCCCAATTTCCCAAGAATTGATTGCTTCGGGTACAACCCCCTCTTTGGTTGCTACGAGTCCAATTGGTGTTGATCAAGCTCCTCCAATTGCTCCCCCTCAACCTCCTAGTCCAAAGCTTCAAGTCTCTGAGAGCTCTCCTTCATTTTCTATGTTGTTTGCTCCCGTTGAAGTGCCCAGTCCCGGGGATTCTGAGAATGACGACTCCTCTGCATACAACTCAGATTCTAGCTCGCATTACGGGTCTCCTGCCTTGGCCAATTCGGAGCTCAATGCCCGTCAACCTTCTCCGGCTTCCTCAGCTCCAGCAGATGCCGAGGGCCCTCTTGAAGTTCCAGCTGCCTCCCCTTCAGGTACTGCCAAATCTCCTCCCCTTGGACCTTGGAAAAATCTGTTTGCTTCAAACCGAAGTCCCTCTAGTGGTGCTCAACTCATTCATTATTCTAAATTGACTGATTCTGCAAAATGTGATATATTGAATGATGATTTGGATTGTGCTTGTGATGTGTGGAAATCTTGTTTGATTGGTTATGTGTCGGGGAGATTTCCTGGGTTTAGAGCTCTTAAAAGCATGATAGCGAATACTTGGCATTGTGAAGCCGTGTTGAATGTGCATGATTCTGGATGGTTGATATACAAATTCCGTAATGAGGTTGATAGATTGGTTGTGTTAAAGGGAGGACCTTATCTTGTTTTTGGTAGACCTCTAATCCTTAAGGAGATGCCTGAATTTTTTGATTTTAATTCTGCTGAGATGTCCACTGTCCCCGTATGGATTAAGTTTCCAAATCTTCCCCTTAGATGTTGGTCTTTGAAGTCTCTATCTAAAATTGCTAGTGTTGTTGGGAAGCCTCTGCAAAGTGACATGCTCACCTCTTCTATGTCTCGGCTTTCATATGCCCGTATTTTGGTAGAACTTGATCTTCATAAACCTCTTCGTGAACATATAGCTGTTAGTTTGCCGAATGGTGTGATTATTGATCAGCAGGTTATTTATGAGACACTTCCGAAGTTCTGCACTCATTGTCATGTCATTGGGCATATTGTGGATTCTTGCTCCAAAGTTCCAAGGAAAGTCGGGGTTAACAATTCTCAAGCTTCTGCTGCCTTTGTGCTTCCTAATTCCTCTCCGGCCGAGAAGGTTGTGTTATCTTCCGAAGGGACTGAATCAGTGCATAACTCTGTTGCTTTGGCTCCTCCTTTGATTGATGAGGGGCTGCAAGACCCCATGGTCTGTGAGGCTGCTACTGGTGTCCATGATTGGCAGCCTGTGCCGAAGAAGCATACCAGTAATAGGCAGCCTAAGATTGGCTCGGGTATTCCAGCAGATTTGGCTCTCGGCAAAGATAGCTCTACTTCCAATGGTAAATCGGTTGAGGCAGTTGGTAATGTGTCCGGTGGCATAGATTTGACGGCTTTGGGTAGTGTTGTTGCAGGCTCTGCAATGGGTATGGGTTGTGTGGGATTGAATGGCAAGCCGGTAGGGGCTGTTCCGCAAGCTTCAGTTGTAACAGATTTGGGTCCGAGCTTGAGGCCAGTTTCAACGGGTGTCTTGGGTGCTAAAATGGCTCCGCAGCGTGTTAATGGCAGGATGCAGCCTTTGAAGGGCTTAGGGCAAGGAGGTCACACAGGGAAGGGTTTGCAATCTAAATCATATTTATCACGCGGACATGGTAGGAACCTTCCTACCACTACTGCCCCATGATGATTGTTAAATGCTGGAATGTTAGAGGGCTTAA
Organism: Salix caprea; assembly: GCA_964035475.1. NCBI lineage: Eukaryota > Viridiplantae > Streptophyta > Magnoliopsida > Malpighiales > Salicaceae > Salix > Salix caprea. The sequence goes on from OZ037744.1 coordinate 6,147,516, forward strand.
TAGTCCTCTAAAGCAGCATGAGGTGGTCAATCTCATGAAGAAATCTTCAGTTGATGTTTGTGGGTTGTTGGAGTCTAAGCTTTCCTTGTCTAAAGTTATGGTTCTTCAGAAGTTTCGGCTAAAGAAGTGGAATTTTCTGACGAATGCTGCTCAGTCTTCTATGGCTCGCATTGTTGTTTTTTGGAATCCCTCTACAGTTTCAGTGGATATGGTTAGCAGCTCCTCTCAGGGTCTCCATGTCTGCGTCCGAAGTCTTGTGAGTCAAATTAGTTTTCACATTACTTTTGTTTATGGGTTACATACTATAGTTGCTAGAAGATCTCTTTGGGATAGCCTATGTGATTGGTGCCCCCCGGACCCTTGGATGGTCTTAGGGGATTTCAATTCTCTTTTGTCTCAAGATGAGAAGTTGAATGGTAGTGTTGTTTCCATGTACGAGACTGCCGACTTTAATAAATGTTGTCTTGATTTAGGCTTATATGATCTCAACTACACTAGATGTCATTTTACTTGGAGTAATGGTTCGGTTTGGAGTAAATTAGACAGGGTCCTTATTAATCCTTATTGGTCTTCTCTGCACCGCATTGCTCATGTTCATTTTGGTAATCAAGGGACTTTCTCGGATCATTCTCCAGTTTTGGTTCGGCTTGATCCCCAAGCTATAGGGTAGCACAGTTTCAAATTCTTTAACATGTGGGCCTCTCATTCTGATTTTCTCCACACTATCTCTGAGAGTTGGCAGCATGCAGTTATGGGTTCTCCTATGTTTTCTCTCTGCAAGAAGCTTAAGGGGTTGAAGCGTCCGCTAAAGCTGCTAAATAGGCTTCATTTTAGTCACATTTCTGAACGGGTCTCCCGGGCTGAATCGGATTTGGATCTTTTGCAATCTGCTCTTCACTTGGACCCCTCTAATTCTCAGCTTGTCCAAGAAGACAAGAAAATGCGCATTCAGCTCATTAACCTCAAATCCTCGGAAAAAATGTTCTTTGGGCAGAAGCTGAAGTGTGATTTTCTTAAGGAAAGTGATAGAGGCTCTCGGTTTTTTCATGCTTTGTTGAGCCAAAAGAATGGTAGAAAATTCCTCCCGGCTATCCAGAAGTCTGATGGTTCTCTTTCAATCTCGGAGAAGGAAGTTGGAGTTGAGTTCGTGGACTTCTTTATGAAGCTCTATGGTTCCTCGAAGCCTACTTTGCCTTTGGATAGAGACATTGTCTGCCTTGGTCCTTGTCTCTCTGCTTCTGATTGTGGGCTCCTTTCTGCGCCTTTTTCCAATGATGATATTAAGGCTGCCTTGTTTGGGATTGATAATAATAAGGCCCCTGGTCCAGATGGTTTTACCTCTTTCTTCTTTAAATCGGCTTGGTCTGTTGTTGGTGAAGATTTCTGTGCTGCTGTCCAGGATTTCTTTTCCTCGGGGAAAATGCTGAAGCAGATTAACCATTCGGTTATCTCTCTCATTCCTAAGTCAGCTCATGCTTCCTCCCCTTGTGATTTCAGGCCCATCTCTTGCTGCAATGTGGTCTATAAGGTCATCTCCAAGCTTCTTGCTGGTCGGTTGGCTGTTGCCTTGGACAGTATCATCAGTCCTATGCAGAATGTCTTCCTGGGTGGTAGAGCTATGGTGGATAATATAAATTTTGTGCAGGAGCTCCTTCGTTAGTATGGCAGAAAGAGAACCTCTCCTAAGTCCCTCTTGAAGATTGATTTTAAGAAAGCTTTTGACTCTGTCCAGTGGCGTTTTCTTCGGGATCTCTTATATTCTCTAGGGTTTCCCTCTGGCTTTGTTCATCTGGTTATGCAGTGTGTGGAAACTTCTTCCTTCTCAGTTGCCATTAACGGGAATCTTTATGGCTTCTTTCCAGGGAAAAGTGGCATTAGGCAGGGTGATCCTCTTTCTCCATATCTGTTCATCACCTGCATGGAATACTTTTCCCGGTTGCTTTCTAAGGCTTCCCAGCAGTCTACTTTCAAGTTCCATCCGCAGTGTGAGCCCCTGGGTATCAGCCATCTTGCTTTTGCGGATGATGTTCTTTTGTTGGCTAGGGGGGACAAGCCATCCATCCTTTCTCTTATGGATCAGTTGAGGCTTTTTGGGAGTGTTTCTGGTTTGGAGATTAACCCCTCCAAATCCTCTATTTTTTTCGGAGGGGTCCCAGATAGTGTGAGGAACCTTTCCCTTCAAATACCTGGGGGTGCCTCTGTGCCCTCATCGCCTCTTGGTTAGTCAGATTTCCCCTCTTCTTCGCAAGCTTGAAGCTGCTGTTCAGAGTTGGGTCGGAAAGCATCTTTCCTTTGCTGGTAGGCTTGAGCTCTTGCGATCTGTCTTGTATGGTATGATTCAATTTTGGCTCTGTATCTTCCCTATTCCAGAAACAGTCATCTTATAGATAGTTCGCATATGCCAGAATTTTCTGTGGTCTGGTAATGTTCAGAATTCTCACTCTGCTTTAGTTGCTTGGAAGTCTGTCTGCTTGCCTAAGAAGGAAGGGGGGCTTGGGCTGTTTGACATTAAAGCTCGCAATAAGAGTTTTCTTGTCAAGCACATTTGGAACATTCATCGGGAGGCTGATTCCCTATGGATAAAATGGATACACCATTTTTTTCTCCCTAACCTCTCTATTTGGGATGCGCAAGCGGTTAAGACTTCCTCCCTTCTTTGGAAAACCTTGGTCTCCCTTAAAAACAATCTCCTTGCCGACTTTGGGGGCAGCTCTCCTGTTGTGGATGCTATGACTAATTGGAATGTCGGGGATAGTGGTTTTTCTGCTAATGCTTATGATCACTTTCGGGTTAAAGGCAGGGAAATCCGTTGGGATTCGGTGGTTTGGGAGAGCTGGTCTCTGCCGAAGCATTCTTTTGTGATGTGGCTTGCAGTGTTAGGGAAGCTGCGCACTAAGGACCAGCTGCACTTCGTCCTTGCTGCTCTCAACTGTGTTTTCTGTAATCAGGACCAAGAATCCCATTGCCATCTTTTCTTTCGGTGCCCTTGGACTTCATTTTTTTGGGGTAGTATTGTCCGTTGGTTACACCTTCCTCGGCGGTTACCTACCCTCTCTAGTGCCATTCGTGGGCTTGCCCCAAAGAAGAAAAGCATGGTTCATAAGATGAGAAGAGCCTCCCTTAGCATTGCTGTCTACCTGTTATGGGAGGAAAGGAATAAAAGGTTGTTTGACAGTTTTACGCTGTCTATTGAAGAGCTCTTCCAAAGATTTCAGGTTCTTTTCTTCACAGTGTTCCACTTCCATGGTAAAGATCACTTCTCCATCGATGTTGGTTGAGCTGCCTGCTGAGCTGTGGGTTGGGTAGTTTGTTTTAGGTTGTTTGTTGTTTTTTCCTATTAGTTTAGCTCGGTTGTGAGCTTGTTTTCTTGCCTTGGCTTGAGGGTTCTGTCCTCGGGTTTTCTTTGGTTTGCTGGTTGGGAGCTGTTCCCTTCCAAGCCTCTCTCCTGTTTTTCCAATTTTGTTTCCTTTCGGTCTTAATATACTTGCATTTAACCAAAAAAAAAGAAAGAGCTCTCAGTAGAGAGAGAAAGCTAGTGAGAGATACTCTCCACCTTCCCCCCACCCCTCCGGTCTGCCATGGAGCCTCCCAGCCCGTAGCTTCCCTCTTTCCTCTTTCACCTCGCCTTAGGTCCCTTGCTGCAGGTCTCTTCCACCTTTTTGTCCGTTTCTCCTTCGTCTTTTGCTTCTCTTCGTGTCCTTCGTTGCCTAAATTTCAAATCTTGCTTCCCGTCCATTTTCCCGTCCAGCCCCTTTTGTGCCCTATCGTCTGTTCGTCCTTGCTCGTCTAGTTTGTTCTCCATTTCGTTTCTTTGTCTTTGTGATTTCTGTCCATTTCCAAGTTTTTTTCGTGCCCTAAGTTCAAATTTCTCTTCTTCCCCCTTTTCCCGCTTAGTCTCCTTTTCCCCCTTGTTGTGCCCTAGCTTCGTTCTTGCTTCGTTTGTCTTCTTCTCCAGCTGATTTCTGTTTGTCTGTCATCGTTCCTTGTCTTCTCTTCTTCCCTCTCCCTTTCTGCCCAACTTTTGTTTGCCTCCATGGCAAAACGAAAAGCTAAGAAAAAGTCACCTTCTTCCTCCTCTCGCCCCCCCTCCTTCCCGTCCAGACCACCCCCTGATTTTGGGTCTTTCCTCTCCCACCAAAAAGCATGCTCGCCACTCTTCTCTTCCTCCCCCACCCCGTTTGCTGGCCCTTGTGCTTCCCCCCAAGAAGCTCAAAGGCCCCATTCAAGTTTCTTCTCCCGAGTTGAGTGCTACGGGTACAGCCCCTATTTGTGTTGACCTTGCTCCGCAGATTGCTCCTCCTCAACCCCCTAGCCCAAAAATTCCAGCCACCGAGATCTCCCCTTCATTGGCCCTTTCACCTGTTGAAGTGTCCAGTGCTGAAGATTTGGAGGATGAAGACACTTCTTCATGCAACTCTGATTCTAGCTCACATTATGGGTCCACTGACTTGGCCAATTTGGAGCACACTGCCCGCCAGCCTTCTCCTGCTTCCTCAGCCCCTGATGATGCCGAGGGCCCTGTTTTTGAAGTCCCTGCTGCTTCCCCTCCAGGTACTACCAAATCTGTTCCCCTAGGTCCTTGGAGAAACTTATTTGCTTCAAACCGAAGCTCAACTATTGGTGCACAACTTCTTCATTATTCTGAAATTACTGCTACTGCAAAGTGTGATATTTTGAACGATGATTTAGATTGTGCTTGTGATGTGTGGAAATCGTGTTTAATTGGATATGTTTCGGGGAGATTTCCTGGGTTTAAAGCCCTTAAGAGTATGATAGCTAACACTTGGCATTGTGAAGCTGTGTTGAATGTGCATGATTCTGGATGGTTGATTTATAAATTCAATAATGAGGTTGATAGAATGGCTGTGTTAAAGGGAGGACCTTACCTTGTCTTCGGCAGACCTCTAATTCTAAAGGAGATGCCTAAATTTTTTGACTTTAATTCTGCCGAGATGTCCACTGTCCCCGTATTGATCAAGTTGCCAAATCTTCCCCTTAGATGTTGGTCTTTGAAGTCTTTATCTAAGATTACTAGTGTTGTTGGGAAGCCTCTTCAAAGTGACATGTGTGACCTCTTCTATGTCTCGGCTTTCCTATGCCCGTGTTTTGCTAGAAATTGATCTTCGTAAAACTCTCCCGGAACAAATTGCTGTTAGTTTGCCGAATGGTGTTGTTATTAATCAGCAGGTTATTTATGAAACTCTTTCGAAGTTCTGCACTTATTGTAATGTCATTGGGCATCTTGTGGATTCTTGCTCTAAAGTGCCCAAGAATTTTGGGGGTGACAATCCTCAAGCAAATGCTGCCTCTTTGCTAAGAAAATCCCCCCCAGCCGAGATGGATGGTGGAAGGAATGAGCAGATCTCTGAGGGGGCTGGAACCTTGCAAACCTCTGCTGCTTTTGCTCCTCCTTTGGTTGATGCGGGGCTGCAAGACCCCATGGTCTGTGAGGCTGCTACTGCTGTCCATGATTGGGAGCTAGTGCCGAAGAAACATACCAGTAATAGGCAGCCTAAGATGAAGGCCATTGGCTCGGGTATTCCAGCTGCAGGTTTGGCTCTCGGCAAAAATAGTGCTGCTGCTAAGGGTAAATCGGTTGAGGCAGTTGGGATTGGGTCTGTTGACACAGGTTTGATGGCTTCGGGTAGTGTTTCTGCAGGTTCTACACTGGGCATAGACTGTGAGGGTTTGAAGGGCAAGTCGGCAGGGGCTGTTTCGCATGCTTCAGCTGCAACAGATTTGAGTTCGGGCTTGAGGCCAGGGTCAGTGGGTATCTCGGGTGCTAAAGTGGTTCAGCAATGAGTTAACAGTAGGTTGCAGCCTTCGAAGGGCTTGGGGCAAGGAGTTCACACGGGGAAGGGTTTGCACTCAAAATCATCTCTATCCAGCGGACATGGTAGGAACCTTCCTACCACTACTGCCCTATGATGATAGTTAAATGTTGGAATGTTAGAGGGCTTAATAGCCCTCTAAAGCAGCATGAGGTGGTCAATCTCATGAAGAAATCTTCAGTTGATGTTTGTGGCTTGTTGGAGACTAAGCTTTCCTTGTCTAAGGTTGTGGTTCTTCAGAAGTTTCGGCTAAAGAAGTGGAATTTTCTGACGAATGTTGCTCCGTCTTCTATGGCTCGCATTGTTGTTTTTTGGAATCCCTCTACGATTTCTGTAGATATGGTTAGCAGCTCCTCTCAAGGCCTCCATGTCTGCGTCCGAAGTCTTGTGAGTCAAATTAGCTTTCACATTACTTTTGTGTATGGGTTACACTCTATTGTTGCTAGAAGATCTCTTTGGGATAGTCTTTGTGATTGGTGCCCCTCGAGCCCATGGATGGTCTTAGGTGATTTTAATTCTCTTATGTCCCAAGATGACAAATTGAATGGAAGTGCTGTATCTATGTATAAAACTGCTGACTTTAATAAATGCTGTCTTGATTTGGGTTTATATGATCTCAACTACACTGGTTGTCATTTTACTTGGACTAATGGTTCGGTTTGGAGTAAATTGGACAGAGTCCTTGTTAATCCTTTTTGGTCTTCCCTTCACCGAATTGCTCATGTTCATTTTGGTAACCAAGGGGCATTCTCAGATCATTGTCCAGCTTTGGTTCGGCTTGATCCCCAAACTATAGGGCATCGAAGCTTCAAATTCTTTAACATATGGGCTTCTCATATAGATTTTCTCCACACTGTCTCTGAGGGTTGGCAGCAAGCAGTAATGGGTTCTCCTATGTTCTCTCTCTGCAAAAGGCTTAAGGGGCTGAAGCGTCCGCTAAAGTTGCTAAATTGGCTTCACTTTAGTCACATTTCTGAAAGGGTTTCCCGGGCCGAATCGGATCTGGATCTTTTGCAATCTGCTCTTCACATGGACCCCACTAATTCCCAGCTTGTCCAAGAAGACAAGAAACTGTGTATTCAGCTCATCAACCTCAAGTCGTCGGAAAAAATGTTCTTTGGGCAGAAGCTGAAGTGTGATTTCCTTAAGGAAAGTGACAGAGGTTCTTGGTTTTTTCATGCCTTGTTGAGCCAAAAGCATGGTAGAAATTTTCTCCCGGCGATCCAGAAGTCTGATGGTTCTCTTTCTGTCTCGGAGAAGGAAGTTGGGGCTGAGT